>CM029012.1:129317467-130046175 GCA_016801055.1 Panax notoginseng
ACCTCGTTTGGGTTCCTTGCTTTTTGGGAGTTCAATAAAACGCTCGCCCTTGAATTACTGGCTTTGACTGTTTGGAACAGCCTTGGTGTCTCCATCCTAGCTGGACTTGACTTCACTACTCAACAAAATTGAGCTAGGTGACCTTCTCTTTCGCAGTTGAAACAAGCTTTGGGTTGCTGTGCACAGTTTGGACGGATGTGTCCCTCCTCCACATTTGTAGCATTGACTGGTGGTTGCTCTCCTTCCTTAAAAACGGGTGCTGGTGCTGTTGTCTTTCCATCATTATTGAATCTCCCCTTTTTGAAATTTCACTTCTATTTTCATCTGGCCAGGATTACCACCGATGTGGTTACCTTTTTGGCAGGATGATTTCCTCCACGTTTGTTGTCACCGCTTCGATGACAGTTGCCACTAGTATGACTATTATCGTTTGACCGGCTGCTATGTTTTGGTGGGGGCTAACTCATTTATCGCGCTCCAATAACTGAGCCTAATCATAACATCTGAATAAAAATAAAGTTTGTGAGAAATGAGGTATTGACGATTTTTGGGTTTCATACCTCGCAGAAATATTCGCGTCATACGCTCCTCTTTATCTACCAAATGAAATGCAAACCGGGATAACTCCGCAAACTTAACCTCGTATTGCGATACGGTTATATTGTATTGTTCCAGTTTGATAAATTCTACCTCCTTTATGTGACGAATACTCTCGAAATGTACTTGTCGTTGAACAATTCTTGGAACTTCTCCCAAGACATCTTCAGTGCAGAAAGATGTGTATGTTTTACTGATTCCCACCAGTTAATCTGCCTTTCCTCCAAACACGAAGATGGCAAAGGGATCCTTTTACTCCTCGAGCATCCCAGACATCAAATATCTTGGTGATCTGCTTAATCCACGTCTTGCCATAAGTGGCTCTGGCTTTCCCAAAACTTCGGTGGTCCCAACTCCTTGAATTGCTTAGCAGTGACAGCTGTGAGTTGTCATTGTTTCCATCTACATTTTGAAAGGAGTCTCTCTCGCTTGGTGTTACATGAATGGAAGAAGCTCCTAAACTTCCCGTCATTTATCATTTGGTCGGTGTTGTTGTTTACATGAGAATTATTGCCTTCCTGATGCACATTATCCTGGTTATTGATCGGCGGTGACTCAACGGTCTCATGTGCTCCATTGCTTATCTCAACATTTTCAGTTGCCATTTTCAAACACTGCCACAAAACAAAAGGTTAATTGACAAGCCACATTTTATCTCCTATACTCTGACCGACCAATTAAATAACAAATATGCTTAGATAGGTCATACTAGCGTAGGATTTACCCGTCTTCCCTTTCCTAGTTCTAGCCTTAAATCTCTGCCATGGATCAATCCCTGAGCTTTGTTACCAAACTGTGATGCCCCAAAAATAGGTATACATAACTCATTCCGTGGCGCCAAATACAATGGTACATTAATTTAAATACAAACTTTATTTTATACAATTAACAATTATCATATTAAATACGACAAAACGTAAGCTAAGAGTTTTTACACGAATATTGTCTTGTAGACAATAGTCACAACTCAATGAAGTCTTCATTACAATTATTATCACACTATTTTATAAAATAGTGAGGACTATATAGGATACCATCTAGACCATCACTCCATCCCCGACTAGTCCCAACTATATTCTCATTTCCTGAAGAGAACAATGAAAGAAAAAGGGTGAGCTCAAACTAGCCCAGTAAAGAATATTATGACTAAGATAATGCAGAATTAAATTATCCTTAGCCTTCAACTGTGTATAAATGATAGAATACAATAGACAACAAGTTTAACTGCAGTGGGAACAAGCAATCCATTAGAAGAGTCAAGTAAAGCATGATGTCTACTATCTTCTATGATTTTAAAAGTTCATCATCAATATTTTATCTCTGTAACACATCTCAATAATTAATCTACATCACCGAATTATCCTTGCACTACAGGCCAAGGATATTCGTTAGTATCACTAGTGGTCATGATCATGCCAAACAAATGTCATCAATTACAGTACGGGCCAATAAGGACTTTTACCACATCATTTGTAACATTACAGGTCATGATTATATCGATACATAATTTCTGGTCTTAATCATATCAATCAATAGTTCATCTATGCATTACGGGCCAAAGATGACTTTCATCGCATTTAAGGATGAGGATGATGACAATGATATAAGAATTCAATTAAGTGGGAGTAAGGATAAATTTTAAAGATTTATAATTCAATTTATCCTGTGTTCAAGAATGTCCAATTTATCAACATGATAGCTACTTTGTGAAGTAAAATTCAAGATAATTATTCATGTATCAAAAAAAAATTTGGACAGAAATGAAATTATTTTTTTGTCGTAAATAGTACCCGGGTGAATAGTACCCAAGTGAATAGTACTTCATCAATAGTACACATGAATAGTAAGTCATGAATAGTACACGTATGTATGAATAGTATCGTATGAATAGTAACATATGTATGAATAGTGTCATATGTATTAATTAGTTCCCATGAATAGTACTCCGACATGAAAGGTTAAAATTTAACAAGAATGTTCAGAAAAATATTTCAGTGTAACGATACTAGATGAAGCGCAAATTTCAAGGATATTATACTAATTTCAAGGAGTATAGAAGTTATACTTATCAAAATAAATGTTGATTTAGAAATATGAAATGAAATAATTTGATTACATATTACAGAGTATGGAAGAAAATATTTTTCTTACGAATATTGAACAAAATAATATCTCTTACCTTAAAAGACGAGTACTTCTGACTAGTATAATAGGGATATTCTTAAAAAAAACTTACAATATTTGCTACACTCAAAGTTTCATTAAACTCAACAAAATAAGCCCAATTATTATAGAAGAACAATTCTATGATTTGGTGTGATTTTTATTTATAAATCGAGCATCCTATTTATAGGAAATGGCAGGGCACTATTTAAGAAAATTACGGACGCACAGTAAAAATTTCGGACGAAGTTCACGGGTTTCAATTTATCAGTGCTCTCTTTTGAAAGTTTTGACCAATGAGGAAAGAGTACCAGTATATCAATTTGGATAAATGGACCAATGAGAGAGCACCCTCATTCATAAGTTAGTGAACAGTAACTGTATTATTTGAAAAGTTGGCCAATAATATCATAACCTGCCAATCGAAAGATTACCTTCTTTGAAGGTAATTGGGCCATACGGAAGATTTTTATATCCTGAAAAAAAACTAAATGAATAAACACCAATTTAAAAGGATTAATTGAACAAACATCTTCCACTCACCAATTATTTTCTTATCTTTAATCAACACGATCTATCAATAATTATTCATCATTAATATGATAACTCACATTATTAACAACCAGATTATTTCTAGGAAAGAGGGGGCTTTCCGATAAGGATTTTCCTTATTGGCGCACAATTAGATGACCTAACCCCTTTCCTCAACAGAACTTTCTAGACATTATCAATAATACAAATAATAATTATGAATAACTTTGTCGTCTCAATTATTGATTTAATAATATAAAAATATTATGCAGATGATACTGTGACAATAATTGAATCAATAATATGAGATACTATGCAACAACTAATGTGGCAATAATTGAATAAAACTAAGTGACTTCTTACGTAAGCATCAATAATAAGAGATATTGTGCAATACCGTGTGCTGATGAGTGGGTTTTTACCTACGAATTGACCTCTATTTCGGACTTAAACTGTGTTGATCCTGTATATTTATGTTTATTTTTACTTGTTTATGTTTGTTTTATGTTTAGGTGGCATGGCGTAGCATTCGTGGCATGAAGGTGGCATTGCGACATGAAGTGGTAACAAAATGAGCAAAATTTGTGGATCTGCAGAAACTACCCCCCCAGAGCGGGCATGAATACAAGGAAAAACCCGCTGGGGCGGGGGGGGGGGGGTACTTGATCAACTACAGAATAACCCCCCGTCGGGGCGGGCTTGTATAGAACAAAAACCCCGCCGAGGCAGGGGTAGGGGAAAATTAGGAGTTGTGTTGTAATTAGAGTTCTGCAGTAGCGTGAAAGGGAACAAGTTGACATGGCTTGGGACTTCGATTGGCGTCAGTTTATGAACATAATACATGACTAATGAGAATATAACAGAATAAACTAGAGAGAGATAACAACAAATTAATCAAAAAGCAATTTTAAGCCCTAATTTGAGTGAAGAACATAGGAGGAAGGAATCGAAGGTCAGAGTCACGAAGATTACGAAGTGGAGCAAAGAAGAAAGGTGGTTTTAATCTATTCTACTTCTTTAATTCAGTTATTGTAATTGGGATGATGGATTCTTTTATGATTTCAATTTTTATTTCTTTTGATGGATGACTAACTTACTTTTTAGGCTTATGATGGATCTTTATTGTTGAACGATGATTGTGAAGCCTTGAATTCAGTTTAATAATCTTTCAATTCAGTTTATCTATTGTGATTTGTGCTTTAATTTATGAATTGCTTGATCACCAATTCTGTGTGGATTTGTATGGATTCGAGAGATGATGTATGAATCTAGACTTAGTCACTTTAGCACGTGTTCTTAAATTCTATGCTTGAATGGAATCTTGATGAATGTTAGGGTAGAGATATGCTTAAAATCGCATGTAATCGAGTAGAGAACTTGAATTTAAACCTTATTTGATTTTAATTCACATAGAGATATAGTGGGTTAGTTGATTAAGGTTGTGTAGCTTAATTCTATCGAATTTATGGATTCGAGTTAATATGGTGTTAGTGCATTGAGAGATGGCTAATGCTACATAAGTGTCTTGATTAATAAGCCGAGATAGTAAATTAAAGACTTAAGTGAAGTTGTAAAGCCTAATTCTCCATTAATTGCTTGAAATTACGATTTTTAGGTTGTGTTGATTGGATTGGTATTTTTAGTTTCTTAGTTTTTCTTATTAATAAACCATGATTTGGATAGTTTAATAAAATTTGGATTAATAGGAAACTGGTTAATTGTTAAAATTTATTTCATACTAATTTCTGTGGGAACGATACTTGACTTATCACTATATTACTTGTTGACCATGTGTATTTGCGTGCTGAGCGTAATTAGAAATTTGACCAACAAGTTTTTGGTGCTGTTGTCGGGGATAGTATTGATTTTAATATTTTTCAATACAGTTTAATTAGTTCAGTTTTACTTAATTAATTTTTCTTTTGTTTTGTTCTTTCCTGTTTCAGGTTCTTTGAGTTATTTTATGCAAATTCGGTCTAAGAAGCCAAACTTTCTTCCTTTCAAGGACGATATCGAGAAACAATTTCAAAGGCTAAGTGGATTAAAGACACTAAGGAAAACTTTGAGAATTCTAAGAAGGAAGAAATAATGGTTGCAGAAGATCAAAAAGCGGTAAGGGATTATGCTACTCCTAAGGTGACTGAGCTTTAGTCGAGTATCACCAAGCCAACGATTGCTGTAAATACTTTTGAGATCAAGCCTAGGACTATTCAGATGATTAAGAACTCAGTTCAGTTTTGGAGATTAGCCAACGACGATCCGAATGAGCACTTGGTTAGCTTTTTGGAAATCTGTAACACCTTTAGATACAATGGGATGTCAGATGATGCTGTCAGACTTCGCTTGTTCCAGTTCACACTGCGGGATAAGGCGAAGAGTTGGTTACATTCTTTACTGCTAGGTTCAATAACTACTTGGGATGACCTCGCTCAAAAGTTCTTAGCAAAAATTTTCCCACCAGCAAAAACTGCAAAGATGAGAAACGAGATCACCATATTTGAGCAGCAGCATGGGGAGTCTTTATATGAGGCATGGGAACGGTACAAGGAACTACTCAGAAAGTGTCCTCATCATGGACTACCTAAATGGCTGCAGATGAATACGTTCTACAATGGATTGAATAGGAATCTCAGGACAAGCATAGATGCAGCTTCGGGTGGAGCGTTTATGACTAAGAGCTATGAAGAGGCATATGAGCTAATAGAAACAATGGCAGCTAATAACTACCAGTGGCCTATAGCGAGAATGACACAGCCCAAGGTAGCTGAGGTATTAGAGGTAGAAGGGGTAACGGCGTTGGCGACACAGATGTCAGCTATATCAAAGAAAATGGATGCTCTGACAGGTCCACAACCACAGCAGGTGGCATATGTTTGCAAATTATGTGTAGGAGAACATCCTACAGGATAGTGTCATCAACCCAGCATTGGTACAGTTTATGGGCAGCTACAATAGGATTTCACAGAACATGTATCAAAATGCCTACAACCCAGGGAATAGGAACCATCCCAACTTTTCGTGGAGTAACAATCAAAATCAGTAGGCTCCACGACATTCTTATCCCCGGGGTTCCAAAATTAGCATCAACAAGTAGCTCCACAGCAAGAGAAAAAGGCAGATTTGGATGAGCTTTTGTTAAAATATATATCGGGAAACGAGGCGACGATAAAATCACAAGCAGTGGCTATCAAAAACTTAGAAAATCATATGGGACAGCTTACCTTAGCGCTGAATAATAGGCCATAAAGGACTCTACCTAGTGACACAGAAAAGAATTCGAAGGGAAATCATGAGCAGTGTCAAGCAATCACTTTGAGGAGTGGAAAGCATCTTGGAGGGAAAAATGCAAAAAATTCAGGTAAGAAGGATGTCAAAGAGAATGGTAACAAAGTGGTTGAAGGGAAACAGGGTGAGGAAAAGCAAGATGACAAGACCAAGGCTGATGTTGAGCCAGTTGTGTATCCTCCACCTCCGTTTCAGCAGAGAGTCCAAAAATAGAAATTAGACAAGCAATTCTCTAAATTTTTGGAAGTTTTCAAGAAACTTCAAATCAATATTCCCTTCGCAGAAGCCCTAGAGCAAATGCCAAGTTATGCCAAATTCATGAAGGGTATTCTATCAAGGAAGAAAAAGTTAGAGGATTACAAAACTGTGGCTTTGACGGAGGAATGTAGCACGCGCAGTTTTACAGAGAAAGTTACCTCCAAAGTTAAAGAATCCGGGGAGTTTCACCATACCTTGCACGATCGATAATATGGCCTTCAAAAAGTGTTTGTGTGACTTGGGGGCAAGTATAAACCTCATGCCATTATCTGTTTATACTGAATTGGGTTTACCAGCTCCAAAGCCTACAAACATATTGTTGCAGTTAGCAAACAGATCGGTAACTTATCCAAGAGGAATTATGGAAGACATTTTGGTTAAGGTGGACAAATTTATTTTTCCAGCAGATTTTATAATTTTGGATTATGAAGAAGACAAGAACATCCCAATCATCTTAAGGAGATCATATTTGGCTACGGGTAGGACTCTCATCGATATTCAAAAAGGGGAATTAACCATGAAGGTTTAAGATCAAGAAGTCACGTTCAATATATTTAAAGCCATGAAGTTCCCTACTGATGAAGATGAGTGTTTTCGGGTGGATGTCATCGATCAGATAGTTAATGAAGACCTGGTAAAAAGTTTGGTCAATGATCCGTTGGAAACCACACTTGTAAGACCCCAACTTATTAATGAATAAAATCAAATTTTTTCTAAATATTATTGTGAATAATAAGGGGTTAATTTGATATAATACTTTGGTTATGGGTGAAATGTGTAAATTTTGCAAAATAAGCAAGTGGTTATAAAATATTCGTATGACGGCGTAGCCTTGTGTGGGCCCCATAACGGAAAGTGATTGGATGAAGAAAACGACAAGTATAAGTTATTTATAAATAACGGCGTAGTTGTTACCGTTAATACTGTTGGAATACCTGGTGGTTAAAATACAATAGCACACGGTATTACACCAATTATTGATTCTTACGTAAGAAGGCACTACTCAATAATTGTTACAGTAGTTATTGTTCAATATTTTATTTTATTGATTCAATAATTGTTGCGTTGATATTTTATATTATTGTTGTTTCAATAATTGTTGCTGCACAGTATTTTCCTTTATCAGATCAATAATTCATATTATTTGAATAATATTATTAGATAACATTATTGGCAATGTCTAGAAAGTTCTGTCTAAGGAGAGGTTTGGTCATCTAATTGCGCGCCAGTAAGGAAAATTTCTTATTGGAAAGCCCCCTCTTTCCTGGGAACGGCCTGGTTGTCATAAATGTGATTCTGTAATATTATTTATGAATAATTAATTATTGATTCATATGATAAGGAAATATTTATTTTATGTGGATATAAATGAGGGATATATTTTTGTGGTTAAAAATGAAGGAATTAATGTTGAGGTGCTTTATCAGTATTTTTATCGGAATGGAGGTATTAAAAATCAAATCAGGGTTTTTGAGAAATATTGCGGGTGTTATAATTTTTAATCCGACCGTTGGATCGTGATAATTTTTGGATATGTTATACATATATAAGTTGAGTATATGTCCACAAATTTTGAACCGTTAAAAATGAACGTATGATGTATTATGAATTTTACGAGATGACTGGTTCAAAAATTGTTGAATTTTCGGAGTTTATCATTTTGATGAAAAATTCTAGAATTGGTGGGCCCCACTCTTGGTTGGTGAAGAAATGTGCTGAGATTTTTATTCAAATGTGGTGGGTGGAAATAGTAGCAGGTAAAGCCATCAGGTTGCAGGTTAAGTCTGCTTCGGCGTGCTAACATTTTCCTATAAATAGAGGGCTAAGTTAGAATTGAAAATCACACCAGAAATAAGTTTTCTCTCTTTCTCTCTCTAGATTATGGAGTGTATTTTGTGAGTATTTAGATACTTTGAGAGTTTCTATTCATCAGAGCATGTTTCTTTCAGCCTTAAACCGGTATTCCGACCCGAAGAACTGATATTTTGAGGTAAGGGATATTATTTTCTTCTTAATGATATTATTTTCTTCAATATCATTATGCTGAAATATTGATATGAGTTTTTATCAAATTTGGAACTTTTTGTGTCGGAGTTACTATTCACGTATACGGCACTATTCACGTATACGGCACTATTCACGAATACGACACTATTCACCGAAAAATAAATTTTTTCCTTTTTGTCCAAGATGTCTATTATGGTTACTATCTTTGATTGTATCCATGTTTTGATCTTTATTTTTGAATTCTGCTTCACAATTGATTATTATGAAGTATTATTGATCTTGGATAAACTGTTATACGAATCCCTAATATTTGTCCTTCTCTCTCACTGGATTCGTTCTCTTTAAGATATTTTTCATCATCCTCAGTCCTAAATGATGATATTACTGAATATCTTTGGCCTGTAGTGCAAAGATGTATGATTACTTGATGAATATATTTGGCCTATAGTGCAAAGATGAACAGGTGTTGAGATGAACATGACTGACAGGTGATACAAATGAATATCTTTGGCCTGTAGTGCAAAGATGAATATTTGGATAAAGATGATTATTAATTGATGTTACAGGGATAAAATATTGATGATGGGCTTTTAAATCTTAGAAGATAGTAGAATTCTTTCTCTACTTGACTCTTCTAATGGTTTGTTGTTTCCGCTGCAGTTGTTGATCTAAAACTTGTTGTCGATTATATTCTATCATATTTTTCCCTGTTGAAGACTAACGATAATTTGTTGTATATTATCTTAGTCATAATATTCTTTACTGGGCTAGTTGAGCTCACTCTTTCCCTTTTTGTTCCCTTTTTCTTCTCAGGAGGTGAGAATATAGCAGGATCTAGTCGGGGTATGAAGTGATGGTTCTAGAAAGATGTTTTAGCAGTCCTCACTATTTTTGTAAAAATAGTGTTTGAATATTTGTAATGAGGATTTATTTGAGTGTGGATATGGTCCAGAAGACAATATTTGTATTTAAACTCACAGTATGTGTTGTCGTATTTTGCACGACAATTGTATTATTGAAGTTGTAGTTTGCTTTCTGTACCATGTATTTGGCGACTCAGAATGGGTGTTATATACCTATTTTGGGGGCGTCACAACACTACTGGGGGATGAGGATTTGGATGATCCAGAGTTTGTGGATTACTTACATATGCTGGATTCTTTGCCTCGAGTTAGTAGATTCAAGGTTCTGTTTGAGCCACTTCACACGAAAGAAAGAGCTTCAGCTCGGATGAAACCTTCACTCAAGGAGCCACCCACTCTTGAGCTCAAACCGCTTCCTAATCACCTCAGGTATGCTTATTTGGGTTATTCGAATACTTTACCTGTTATTATTGTATCTACGCTTAACGAATTGCAGAAATTATTGTATCTGCGCTTAACGAATTGCAGAAAAGTAAATTGCTGAGGACTTTGGGAGAATACAAGTCTACAATAGGCTGGACAATTGTCGACATAAAGGGAATCAGTCCATCCTTCTACATGCATAAGATTCTCATGGAAGAGGATGCAAAGCCAACAATAGAACAACAGAGACGACTAAATCCAATCATGAAAGAAGTGGTAAATAAAGAAATACTGAAGTGGTTGGATACGGGAATTATTTACCCTATTTTAGACAGTGCATGGGTCAGTCCAGTACAGTGCGTGCCGAAAAAGGGTGGAATGACAGTGGTTAAGAATGAAGATAATGAGCAGATTTTGACGAGGACAGTGACCGGATGGAGGGTTAGCATGGACTACATGAAGCTGAATAAGGCAACCCGGAAGGATCACTTTCCTCTACCCTTCATTGATCAGATGTTGGATCGAATAGCTGGACATGAATACTATTGTCTACTAGATGGATGCTCAGGGTACAACCAAATAGTTATAGCTCCTGAGGATCAAGAGAAGACCACTTTTATATGCCCATACGACACCTTTGCATTCAGAAAGATGTCCTTTGGGTTATGTAATGCACCAGCTACGTTCCAAGGATGTATGATGGCCATCTTCTCGGACATGGTGGAGAAGAACGTGGAAGTTTTCATGGACGACTTTTCAGTCTATGGAAACTCTTTTGATAAGTGTCTAGAAAATTTGGTCATGGTTTTAAAGCAATGTGTGGAAACTAATTTGGTGCTTAACTGGGAGAAGTGCCACTTTATGGTTGAAGAAGGGATAATTATAGGGCATAAGGTCTCTTCAAAAGGCTTGGAGGTTGATAAGGCAAAGTTAGACACGATCGAGAATCTTCCACCGTCGAATTCAGTAAAGGGAATCCGCAGTTTTCTTGGACATGCCAGATTCTACACAAGATTTATAAAGGATTTCTCTAAGATTGTAAAACCATTATGCAGTCTTTTAGAGAAAGATGCATTATTCAGTTTTGATGAGGAGTGTAAAGTAGCATTTGAGCTATTAAAAACAAAGTTGACTACAGCCCTAGTAATCGTCACACCGGATTGGACTATGCCTTTTGAGTTAATGTGTGATGCTAGCAACTATGCGGTAGGGGCTATTTTGGGTCAACGCCGAGAGAAGATATTTCATGCCATATACTACGTAAGTAAAACCCTTACGGATTCACAATTGAACTACACAACCACCGAGAAGGAGTTACTTGCAGTAGTATACACCTTTGACAAATTTAGAGCCTACTTGATTGAAACAAAGGTGGTGGTATACACGAATCACTCGGCAATTCGTTATTTAATTTCGAAGAAGGATGCTAAGCCTAGACTAATCATATGAATTCTACTCCTTTAAGAATTCGATTTGAAAATAAAGGATAGGAAGGGGACAGAAAACCAAGTGGCGGATCATCTTTCGAGGCTAGAAAATTCGAAAAGGATGGAGCGGATAAGTGTGTAATCAATGAATTGTTCCCGGATGAGCAGTTTTTTGGAGTTAACTCAAAATTTCCATTGTATGCGGATTTTGCCAATTACTTGGTGAGCAAAATCCTTCACCCTGATCTGACACAACAACAAAAAAAGAAGTTCCTACATGACATCAAGTGGTACATATGTAATGAGCCATACTTATTCAGACAGTACGCAAACAATGAAGAATATTCTACACAAATGCCATTCATCTGCGTATAGGGGACATTATGGTAGTGAGCGGACAACGGTCAAAGTACTACAAGCAAGATTCTACTGACCTACTGTGTTCAAGGATGACCACCAGTTCGTGAAAAACTTTGACAGTTGCTAAAGGGTGGGCAATATATCAAAGAGGAATGAGATGCCGCTCAACACTATCATGGAAGTGGAAATTTTTGATGTATGGGGGATGGATTTTATGGGACCGTTTCCTCCTTCATTCAACAACCTGTATATCTTGCTAGCTGTGGATTATGTATCAAAATGGGTTGAAGCCGTAACACTCCCTACAAACGATGCCAAGGTGGTTCTCAAGTTCTTACAAAAGAATATTTTTATAAGGTTTGGCACGCCAAGAGCAATCATAAGTAATGAGGGTAGTCACTTCTGCAACAGATCATTTATAGCTCTTTTGGCAAAATATGGGGTCAATCATAGGGTGGCTACAGCATATCACCCCTAAACGAGTGGTCAAGCTGAGGTTTCCAACAGAGATGTTAAGAAAATTTTAGAGAAAGTAGTAAATCCAAGAAGAAAAGATTGGTCTCTGAAGTTGGATGACGCACTATGGGCTTACAGGACAGCATATAAGACATCAATTGGGATGTCTCCGTATCAGTTGGTCTATGGGAAAGCGTGCCACCTCTTAGTGGAATTGAAGTATAAGGCATACTAGGACATTCAGAAACTCAATTTTGATCAAGCAGTTGCAGGAGAGAAAAGGTTGCTCCAATTGAACGAACTTGATGAGTTTTGACTACAAGCGTATGAGAACTAAAAGTTGTACAAGGAAAAAGCTAAGAAGTGGCACAACCAAAATGTGACAACCCCAAAACAGGTCCATTTCATCCAACCTATTCTGAGTCGCCAAATACATGGTACAGAAAATAACTACAACTTTATTACAATAATTGTCGTGAAAAATACAACAACATATATGATGTGAGTTTGGATACAAATATATACCAAATGTGACTCATGTCCCAATCGTGGACAGCACCTCACAATGATACCTTACATAAAGGTATAGTCAAAAACTATTTTAGAAATTAGAATCTTTGGGAAGTGCTCAAGAAAACCTTCGTACATGGGAGGCCATGCATCTAGGTTATGATAGATATCATATGGCCACAGAATTATCCTTGGTTGACCCAATAGACCCCAAAGAAAAACGAAAAGTTTACTATCATATTCTTCCCAATGGTGAGTCTTCTCATGACATATCATTATCTCCACTGTCTCTAATTGAAAATTATACTTCAAACAAATACCAAGATTATATAGGTAGTGCTCGTAAAGATACTCAGCAAGTGGATGAGCACAACCCTGTCTTATGATGACACGAGGTTGTATGTCATTAGACATCTTGTATGATAGTGACAAAATACCCTTCCAACGTTGGGTTCGCCTCACCCAATTTTCTTCACCAAATATAACTACTAAATGATGACCACCGTTCTATTCCCTTGTTACCCCCGCTCGACTCAGCTACACTCTTATTACCTGAAAGGAATTGTGAAACAAAAGGGTGAGCACAACTAGTCCAGTAAAGAATATCATGACTAAAGATAAATAAATTATCAATAATCTTTATCAGTAATAAATCAAAGATTTAGAACATATGGTAGATGATAAAAATTTCAACCATAGTTGCAGCGGAACGAGCAATCCATTAGAAGAGTCAAATAGACTATAAAGATATTCATAATCATGCTAATAAATCCATCTTCCCACTACGACCAAAGATATTCATTAACAAACTATCTTTGCACTACGGGCCAAAGATATTCAACAACAGTTCCTCTTCGCACTACAGGCCAAAGATATTCATCAATAATTCATCTTTGCACTACAAGCCAAAGATATTCATTAACAGTTCATCTTTCTACTACAGGCCAAAGATATTTATCAATAATTTATCTTTGCACTACAGGCAAAAGATATTCTTCAACAGTTCATATTTGCACTATAGGCCAAATATATTAATATATAATCATTTCAGAATTATATAAACAATAATTATAACCATGTTGATCAATTCACCTTTACACTTAAGCTAAAGATATTCAGTTATAAATTCAATGGTCATGATCATACCAGCCAACAATTCAACTTTACACTACTGGCCAAAGAGAACTCATAGTCATGATCATACCAACAATCTACCCATCTTTACACTCAAGTGAAAGAGAATTTCAACATCAGGGTTATAAAAATATTATATATGATAATAAAAACAATATGATCAAAATATAAATTTAATTTCAAGAGTAATATTCATAAATTAACTATAATTTCGTCAGAAAAAGAAACTAATTTTGTCGTGAATAGTAACTCGTGAATAGTAACTCATGAATAGTAACTCCGACACAAAAAGGTAGAATTCAACAATAAAATTTATACCAATATTTTGGTATAATGATATTGAAAGAATAACATTTCTTAAATTTATAAACAATTTATTTTAATTGTTTACACTTTACTAAATAATACATTTAATCATCCTAAAATGCCAAACTCATAAGATTTCATTACCAATAACCAAAACCCTCATCAAAAATCTGCATATACCTCATATAGGATTCTCAAGCCATAAAATCCTATTTTTCAATTTTCTTACTTCACATAACATATTTAATTTATTTACTCATAACTAGTCTATTTTCATGAAAAATACCAAATCAGTTCCAAAAATATTTCTTTTCTGGAATTTAGCAGAATATAGTCCCATATCGAACATATATTTTTTTCAGAATTTTTAAAACTTATTTACTATTTTTCATATGGCCAAAACAGCCGAATATTTAGACATTTATCATAAATCGTAATTTTATCCAAAAATTCCGAAATTCACAGAGTACACTGATATTATATAGATATACTTTCAATAAAAATTTCATCAATTTTGGAGTTAACCACAAGGAGTTAAAAGCGGTTACTTTTAAAATAGTCTTTTCCCGTAAAATTCATAACTCTTAATCTATACATCCAAAAATCACCATTTTTGGACACAATCAATAAAACTCATCAAAATATCATTTCAAATTTTTCCAGAGTTTTCTGAAGGTCGGAAGAAGTACGAACTGAGAAACATAATAACCCTTAAAATCCCTTACCTCAAAAGAGCAGCACTTCTGACTGGATATCGGATATGAGGCTGAAGGAAACTTGCACTGATGAATAGCAACTTACCAAGTATCTAAATACTCACAAAATACACTCAATAATCTAGAGAGAGAAAGAGAGAAAACTTATGAATTCTGGTGTGATTTTCAATCCTAACTTAGCCCTCTATTTATGGGAAAATGTTAGCACGCCGAAGCAGACTTAACCTGCAACCTGATGGCTTTACCTGCTACTATTTCCACCCACCACATTTGAATAAAAATCTCAGCACATTTTCACCAACCAAAAGTGGGGCCCACCAATTCTAGAATTTTCCACAAAAATGACAAATTCCGCAACTTCTACAATTTCTGAACCAGTCATCTCGTAAAATTCATAACAAATCATACGTTCATTTTTAACGGTTCAAAATTTGTGGACATATACTTAACTTATATATGAATAACATATCTAAAAATTACCACGATCCAACAGTTGGATTAAAAATTATAACCCCCGCAATATTTCTCAAAAACCCTGATTTGATTTTTAATACCTCCATTCCGATAAAAATACTGATAAAACACCTCAACATTAACTCCTTCATTTTTAACCACAATAAATATATCCAACATTTATATCAACATAAAATAAATATTTTCTTATCATATGAATCAATAATTAATTATTCACAAATAATATAACAGAATCACATTTATGACAACCAGGCCGTTCCTAGGAAAGAGGGGGCCTTCCAATAAGGATTTATTCTTACTAGCGCGCAATTAGATGACCAAACCTCTCCTTAGACAGAACTTTCTAGACATTTCCAATAATACTATCTAATAATATTATTCAAATAATATGAATTATTGATCTGATAATGGGAAATATTGTGCAGTGACAATTATTGAAACAACAATAATATAAAATATCAATGCAGCAATTATTGAATCAATAAAATAAAATATTAAATAGTAATTACTGTAACAATTATTGAGTAGTGTCTTCCCACGTAAGAATCAATAATTAAAAATATATTGTGCAATACCGAGTGCTACTGTGCAACTACGCAATATTACTGTATTTTAACCACCGGGTATTCCAACAATGTTAACGGTAATAACTACGCCGTTATTTATAAAAACTCAATTTTTGTCGTTATCTTCATCCGACCGTTTTTCGTTATGGGGCCCACAAATAGTTGCGCCGTCGTACGAATATTCCCCGACAGAAAGAATATTCCACGACCAACGAATATTCCCCAACAACAATGATTATTTTATAACCATTTGCTTATTTTGAAAAAAAATTCACATTTCACCCATAACTTTAAACTTTTATCAATTTAACCACTTACTGAATAGTAATTATAAGAAAAATTGAATACTTTTATTTCATAAAATTCGGGATCTTACACAAAAGATTATGCAGAGAAAGTTTGAACCGGGACAATTAGTGTTACTGTTCAACTCACGACTACAGTTGTGCCCAGGAAAGTTCAAATCCCGATGGTCGGGGCCATTCACGATTAAGAAGGTTTTTCCACATGGCACCGTTGAACTATACAGTAGGAATTCACTTGAGACATTTAAAGTCAACGGTCAACGGTCAACGGTTGAAGCACTATAGGGGTGGCGACATCGATAATGAAGCCACTGCAATCACACTTGCCGATGCGCCATGAACATGGAGCAGTCAGGCTGAAAGACTCAAAAACAAGCGCTAATTGGGAGGCAACCCAACTTTCGTGAGGGGTAAATAGGTGCCATTCAATCCTGAGGCTATCAACAATTACTACAGCCTGCAAACACCTGCGGTATGCCATTATGCACAATTGCATGGCAGTGGTCCCGATTATGATCAGATTCTAGCCGAAATAACTAAGTCGAGAACTACATGGGTTAAAGGATGAAAAAGTGGCACAATCTTCCTCACCAATGACTTGAGCCATTATTAATCAAGAACACTTATGTAGCATTAGCCATCTCTCAATGCACTAACATCATATTAACTTAAATCCACAAATTATATAGAATTAAGCCAAATACCCTAATCAACTAACCCACTATATCTCTATGTGAATTAAAATCAAATAAGGTTTAAATTCAAGTTCTCTACCCGATTACATGCGATGTTAAGCATATCTCTACCCTAACATTCATCAAGATTCCATTCAAGCATAGAATTCAAGAACACATGCTAAAGTGACTAAGTCTAGATTCATACATCATCTCTCGAATCCATACAAAGAGTCAACCTTCACCAACACGTCTTCGACTATCCCCAGTGGATATGTTATTGATCTATTTGTAAGTTGAAGACTAATGTTGGTTGGCTTTGCCTCCTTTAACCCCAGCTTTTGGTAAATGGTTAGTGGCATAAGATTTATACTTGCTCCTAGATCGCATAGAGCTCTCCCCACATTTTGATTACCAATTGCACACGGAATTGTGAAGCTCCCCGGATCTTTCAATTTAGGAGGGAGCTTTTTCTGCAGAATTGCACTACATTCTTCAGTCAGCGCCACTGTCTCGAATTCCTTGAGCTTGCATTTCTTTGAAAGTATTTCTTTCATGAATTTGACGTAACGTGGCATTTGCTCAAATGCTTCGGCGAATAGAATATTGATGTGATATTGTTTGAATATATCCATAAACCTTGAGAACTGATATTTTAA
This sequence comes from Panax notoginseng, assembly GCA_016801055.1. Classification (NCBI taxonomy): domain Eukaryota; kingdom Viridiplantae; phylum Streptophyta; class Magnoliopsida; order Apiales; family Araliaceae; genus Panax; species Panax notoginseng. The sequence goes on from CM029012.1 coordinate 129,335,182, forward strand.
CTTATGATTTCTAGCCTTTGAGGAAAAGGTACCGGTGGTGTAATTATCTTCTGTTTATCTTCCTTCGGATTTTCCACAAGTTTTTCCTCAGTTTTCCTTGTCAAATCATTCTCTTTGTTCTCACAAACCTCTTCTTTACTTGTTTTCCCATCATAGTCGTCACCCAAGGCTTTACCACTCCTCTATGTAATCGCATTACATTGCTCGTAATTTCCTCTAGGATTCTTTTCTGTATCGCTCAGCAACGTCCCTTGAGGCCTATTATTCAAAGCCAATGCAAGCTGTCCCATCTGATTCTCTAAGTTCTTTATCGCTGCCGCTTGCGTTTTAATGGCCGCCTCATTGCCTGGTATATACTTCAACAGTAGCTCTTCCAAATTTGACTTTTTCTCATGCTATGGAACTGCCAGTTGATTCTGATTTTGAAACCCCGAGGGATAGAATGGTCGTGGACCCTGCTAATTTTGATTATTACTCCACAAGAAGTTAGGATGATTTCTATTCCCCGGATTTTAGGCATTTTGTTACATATTCTGCGAAATCCTATTGTAGCTGCCCACAAACTGTACCGATACTGGGTTGATGGCACACTGATATGTAGGATGTTCCCCCTCACATAACTCACAAACATACACCACCTGTTGTGGTTGTGCACCTGTCAGAGCATCCATTTTCTTTGACAACGCTGAAATTTGTATCGCCAATGCTGTTACCCCGTCTACCTCTAATACCCCAGCTACTTTAGGCTGTGTCATTCTGGCTGTAGGCCACTAGTAGTTATTAGTTGTCATTGTTTCTATTAGCTCATATGCCTCCTCATAGCTCTTAGCCATAAACGCTCCACCCGAAGCTGCATCTATGCTTGTCATGAGATTCCCATTTAATCCATTGTAGAACGTATTCATTTGCAGCCATTTAGGTAATCCATTATGTGGGGACTTTCAGAGAAATTCCTTGTACCTCTCCCATGCCTCATATAATGACTCCCCATGTTGCTGCTCAAACATGGTGATCTTGTTTCTCATCTTAGTAGTCATGGCTGGTGGGAAAAATTTGGCTAAGAATTTCTGAGCAAGGTCATCCCATGTAGTTATCGAACCTGGCGGTAGGAAGTGTAACCAACTCTTCGCCTTGTCTCGCAATGTGAATGGGAACAAGCGAAGTCTGACTGCGTCATCCGACACCCCATTGTATCTGAAGGTGTCACAGATTTCCAAAAAGCTAACCAAGTGCTCATTCGGATCGTCATTGGCTAATCCCCCAAACTGAACTGAGTTCTGAATCATCTGTATGGTCCCAGGCTTGATCTCAAAAGTATTTGTAGCAATCGTCGGCCTGGTGATACTCGACTGAAGCTCAGTCACCTTAGGAGTAACATAATCCCTCAGCACTTTTTGATCTTCTGCATCCATTATTTCTTCCTTCTCAAAATTCTCAAACTTTTCCTTAGTGTCTTTAATCCACTTACTTAGCCTTTGAAACCGTTTTTCGATATCGTCCTCGAAAGGAAGCAAGTCTGGCTTCTTAGACCGAGTTTACATAAACTAACTCAAAGAACCTAAAACAGGAAAGAACAAAACAAAAGAATTTTTTTTAAGTAAAACTGAACTAATTAAACTAATATTGAAAAATTTTAAAATCAATACTATCCCCGGCAACGGCGCCAAAAACTTGTTGGTCGAATTTCTAATTATGCTCAGCACGCAAGTGCACGTGGTCAACAAGTAATATAGTAGTAAGAAAAAGTATCGTTCCCACAGAGATTAGTATGAAATTAATCCTAACAATTATCAGTTTCCTATTAATCCAAATTTTATAATTAAACTATCCAAATCAATGATTATTATTAAGAAAAACTAAAAAACTAAAAATACCAATCAATCAACACAACCTAAAAACCGAAATTTCAAGCAATTACTGGAGAATTAGGCTTACAACTTCACTTTAAGTCTTACTCCGATTATCATACCTTAATCCAATTCAATTTACTATCTCAGCTTATTAATCAAGAACACTTATGTAGCAGTAGCCATCAATCAATACACTAACACCATATTAACTTAAATCCAAAAATTCGATAGAATTAAGCCAAACACCCTAATCAACTAACACACTGTATCTCTATGTGAATTAAAATCAAATAAGGTTTAAATTCAAGTTCTCTACCCGATTACATGCGATGTTAAGCATATCTCTACCCTAACATTCATCAAGATTCCATTCAAGCGTAGAATTCAAGAACACATGCTAAAGTGACTAAGTCTAGATTCATACATCATCTCTCGAATCTATACAAATCCACACAGAATTGGTGATCAAGAAATTCATAAATTAAAGCACAAATCACAATAGATAAACTGAGTGATAGATTATTAAACTGAATTCAAGGCTTCACAATCATCGTTCAACAATTAAGATCCATCATAAGCCTAAAAAGTAATTTAGCTCATCATGAATGAATTAAAAATTGAAATCATAAAAGAATCCATCATCCTAATTACAATAACTGAATTAATGAAGTAGAATAGATACAAAACCACCCTTCTTCTTTGCTCCACTTCGTAATCTTCGTGACTCTGACCTTCAATTCTTTCCTCCAATGTTCTTCACTCAAATTATGGCTCAAAATTGCTTCTTGATTAATTGTTGTTATCTCTCTCTAGTTGTATTATGTTATATTCTCATTAGTCATGCATTTTGTTCATAAACTGACGCCAATCAAAGTCCCAAGCCATGCCAACTTGTTCCCTTTCACGCTGCTGCAGAACTCTAATTGCAACACAACTTCTATTCTTACCCCGTCCCCCCGCCCCGGCGGGGGGTAGTTCTACAGATCCACAATTTTGTTCATTTTGTTACCACTTCCTATCACAAGGCCACCTTTATGCCATGAATGCTACGCCATGCCACCTAAACATAAAACAAACATAAACAAGTAAAAACGAACATAAATATATAGGATCAACACAATTTAAGCTCGAATTAGAGGCCGATTCGTAGGTATAAAACCCACTCATCAACTAACCCACTATATCTCTATGTGAATTAAAATCAAATAAGGTTTAAATTCAAGTTCTCTACCTGATTACATGCAATGTTAAGCATATCTCTACCCTAACATTCATCAAGATTCCATTCAATCACAGAATTCAAGAACACATGCTAAAGTGACTAAGTCTAGATTCATACATCATCTCTCGAGTCCATACAAATCCACATAAAATTGGTGATCAAGCAATTCATAAATTAAGCACAAATCACATTAGATAAACTGAATTGATAGATTATTAAACTGAATTCAAGGTATGATAATCAGCGTTCAACCATAAAGATCCATCATAAGCCTAAAAAGTAAGTTAGTTCATCATAAATGAAATAAAAACTGAAATCATAAAAGAATCCACCATCCCAATTACAATAACTGAATTGAAGAAGTAGAATAGATACAAAATCACCCTTCTTCTTCGCTCCAACTTACAATCTTCGTGATTCTGACCTTCAATTCTTTCCTCCAATGTTCTTCACTCAAATTAGGGCTTTTTCTTGTTGTTAATTCTCTCTTGTTGTTGTTCTTTTTTGATCAATGGTCATGTATTTTGTCATAAAACCGACACCAATTAAAGTCCCAAGCCATGCCAACTTGCTTCCTTTACGCTGCTGCAGAACTCTAATTGCAACATAACTCCTGTTCTTACCTCGTACCCTTGCCCCGGCGGGGGTTTTTGTTCTATAGAGGCCCGCCCCGGCAGGGGGTCATTCTATAGTTTCTCAAGTACCCCCGCCCTGGCCGACCCGCCCCGGCGGGCGGTAGTTCCGCAGATCTATAATTTTGTTCATTTTGTTACCACTTCCTGTCACAAATCCACCTTTATGCCACGAATGCTACGCCATGCCACCTAAACATAAAACAAACATAAAAAAGTAAAAACAAACATAAATATACAAGATCAACACAGTTTAAGTCCGAATTAGAGGCTGATTAGTAGGTATAAAACCCACTCATCAAACTGTGTTTATCTTGCATGAGTACTGTGTTTATCTTGCATGAGTCCAGCTATTAGATGGTACAGTCTATTTTAGCCAATGATGAGACTAGAATTGAGTAGACAAGTATAGTACTGACTATTAGAACTTTGATGTGATTTTCTGTTATGAATTGAATCTTTTCCTGTTTGAAACTGGTATAATAAGGTTAGCACAGTAATAACAACTATGTTGACTGATTAAGTTAAAATTGATACATAATGGACCTCTAAAGGATAAAGCTAGTTTGAATGAAAGAATGATAAGGATAGGCAGTGAAGGCTAAAGTTAAGCAAGAACCTAAGTTTGGGGGGAAAATTTTAGGTATATAAGCTATATCTAAAAAAATAATAATAATAACCACCGTGACATGCTTATCTAGTTTTGTGGCCTTTGTTACTCGAGTAAGTAAGCCCGAGAGGATTTTCTTTACACCTAGCGCCCTAAGGCCTTAATGGTCTGGGAGTCGTTGGTCGAAAGCTCGTTAAGGTAGCATTGAAAAGCCTAAGGGAATAAGACATTGCACAACTATGAGTATAAAAAAAAAAGTTCATAGTGTTAGAGTGGCAGTTTGGTAGCTCTACGATCGCAAGAAGGTTTGAGTTGACTATTCGATGATTTTTAGTTGTGCTCGATGATTCGACATAACACTCTACGTTCGTAGAGTGAACACTCTACGACTTTCCATTTTACTCTACGCTTTCAATTCTATAACCGACGAGGTTTACTCTACAATTTTGAGAAGGAGTTTCACTCTACGTTCTAAAGTTGCACTCTAAGATTGTGCGAGTTGACTTCTGGATTACAAGTCAAAGAAGGATTTGAGATGTTGAGATTAACGAATACGATTCCTAACATGACTTGGAGATGGAATTACAATCTAATAAGGAAACTAGAACTTGCTTTGGGAAATAGAGTCTGATATGGAAACCAAATCATAGTTTGACATGGAAACTGGGCTAAATCTAAATTGGAATTGGAAAAATAGAAGGAAACAGATGTGGCTAAGGAAACTTAATTCTAAATCGATAAGGAAACTACTAAAAGCTGGATTGCAGATGTTGATAAGGACTAAGATGCTACCATATCTGGAGACTGAAGACTTCCAAAGTAAAATAGGATTAGAGTTCTTCTAGGGTTTCGAAGTTATATAAATATATGTAATCAGTTCGGGATATGACATCCCTGATCCTAGATCATATTACTTTGAATTATTTTGTGTTTTCTTTATCAGTATGCTAGCTTAGTTCTTTTATTCAGTTCTAAAGGAAAGTGGAACCTTATTCATAGTTAATTGATTAATTGAGTTATATTATTCCGATTCCTTATTCTAGGTTGTATTATAGTTAAAATATGGTGAAGAGCTTGTTTCATTCAATGAAGATCTAAGGAGAATCTCAGGCAATAGAGCTTATTGTTATGTAGGGCTAATAGTTTCATTGAAGGGTAAATAATATTAACTTGATTATTCTATTAGTGTGATCTAGTGAAACTGAACTGCAGAACTGAAGTTGTTAAATATCTGGTTAAACTTTAATTCATATTGTTTGCTTAGTTAATTAATTCAAACTTGCAAACCCCCAACCTTTACTTAATTAGAATAAACTTAAAACAATTTTACTCTTTGTGGAATTGATCCTTATTTACTATTGTGCTCATTAATTAAATTCGTAGAGTGAAAGTGAGGCTAAATTTGAATTGCTTAACGAAAGCTTCCCAAATTTTGGCGCTATTGTATGGGAGTAATTGTTTGTTTTTTTTTTGTCTATTATTTGTTTTATTTTTAGTTTATGACTCGATCCTCTTAGGCTGTTACACTAGATCTTGATCTAGAGATTGAGAAAACTGGAAGGAGGCTGAGAATGCAAAATCATAGAGTTCAACAGTCTGCTGCAGATCAAGAAAAACCTCTTATTCCATCACAATGCTTAAACATAGCACTTGAATTGATATCCAACAACTCATCAACCAATTAGAAGAAGAAGGGATGGTAGTTCCTAATAATAACAGGACTCTAAAAGAGTTGGCAACTCCTAATCTAAATTAACAACCTTTATTCATTGAATATCCTGCTTTAGATGTTGCATTTGTACTTAAATTTGAACTAATCCATTTGTTACCTACTTTTCGTGGTCTTACAGGTGAAGATCCATACAAAAATCTGAAGGACTTTCATGTGGTGTGTTCCACCATGAAGCCACATGGGATAACTGAATAATAGATTAAGCTCAGAGTCTTTCCCTTCTCACTAGCAGATCTAGAAAAAGATTGGTTTTACTATCTACCATCTTGTTTAATCTAATCATGGAATGACATGAAGAAGTTGTTCTTAGAAGAGTACTTTCCAGCTTCAAGAATAGCCAACATAAGGAAAGAGATCTGTGGGATTAGACAGTTCAGTGGAGAGACACTTTGTGAATATTGAGAAAGATTCAAGAAACTTTGTTCTAGCTATCCACCCCACCAGATAGATGACTAACACCTGATACAGTACTTCTATGAAGGGTTGGTGCCAATGGTTAGGAGTATGATTGATGCTACTTGTGGAGGAGCATTAGTTGACAAGACCCCAGAGGCTGCAAAGAACTTAATTGCAAACATGGCTATAAACTCACAACAGTATGGTACTAGAATAAATCATGTACCACAAAGGGTAAATGAGATGAGCAATTGTAATCATGAGCAACAGATTTCTTAATTAACTTCTATGGTTAGACAATTAGTTACAAGAAATGTGCCAGTTGCAAAGGCTTGTAGAATCTGCCTGCAGTCAAATCACAACATAGATGCATGCCCAACAATACAAGAGGATAAGACTTTGCAGCAGGTTAATGCAATGGGGAATTATCAGACACAACTTTAGAGGAAGTATGATCCTTATTCAAATACTTATAATACAGGCTGGAAAGATCATCCCAATCTGAGTTATGGAGGAACTAGACCACCTGTACAACTTGTCTTTCCACCTAGGTAGCAAGGTTTCCAACCAGCTCAACCTCAGTATCAACCTAAACAAGTAGCCGCTGAACCTTCTAGAACTTCCATGGAGGATATATTCAAAGCACTCATGGTACAGACACAGCAGTTCATGAATCAAACAAAATAATTCATGAATCAGACATAACAGTTCTAGCAGGAGACAAAGACCTCAATATAAGATCTAAGAAATCAAATGGGTCAGCTTTCTACCACAGTAGGGAGGTTGGAATCTCAAGGTTCAGGAAAGTTACCCTCACAGACAGTTGTCAACCCCAGAGAAAATGCCAGTGTTATTATATTAAAAAGTGGAAAACAGTTAGCAGTGCCTCAAACTACAGCAGAATTTGATGAAGAAAAAGGCAATTATGAAATTGAAACACCTTAGGTAACTTCTAACCCATCTATTCCAGTTAAGACTAATATTTTACCTTTTACACCTAGGAATCAATGAGTTTCAAAGAAAGATGAGCAAGAAAAAGAGATTTTGGAGACTTTTAGGAAGGTTAAGGTAAACATCCCTTTGCTAGGTGCAATCAAACAAGTGCCTAGGTATGCCAATTTTTTGAAAGAACAATGTACTAATAAAAGGAATCTAAAAGATGTTGGAAGAGTGACTGTAAGAGAAAATATATCAGTAGTTCTACAAAGAAAGATGCTCCCTAAATGTAAAGATCCATGCATGTTTACCATTCCCTGGAAAATAGGTAACATCGTATTTAAAAAAGCTATGCTAGATTTAGGAGCATCTATTAATGTCATGCCATTGTCTATTTTTGCTTCTTTAAATCTAGGACCTTTAAAACAAACTGGTGTTATTATTCAACTGGATGACAGAACTAACACTTACCCTGAAGGGGTAGTTGAAGATGTGTTGATGCAGGTGAATGAGTTAATATTTCCTGCAGATTTCTACATAGCAAACATGGAAGATGATACATACTTAAATCATGCTCACATCTTATTAGGAAGACAATTCTTGAAAATAGCAAGAATTATAATATGTTCACAATGGGACCCTCACCATGGAGTTTGATGGTGAAAAGATTCAGTTTAACATATATGAGGCTATGAGGTACCCTTGTGATATTAATCATGTGTTTGCTATTGATGTGATTGATTCTTTAGTGCAGAAGTCTTTTGATCAAATTCATAAGGACATATTGGAGGTTGCTATCACTAAAAACTTGGAGTTAAAGAAGGAAAAGGAAATTCAACAGAATCAAGAGCTAAAGGAAACTTTGGCAGCACTACATTCTTTTCCAAAGATTGCAGATAAAGGTGTAGTATTATCCATTTAATTACATAGTTCTCATAACAAGTTGTTAGCTTATGTGATACAGACCCTTACCTTGGAGCTGAAACCCTTACCAACCCATTTGAAGTATGCATATTAAGGGAAGAATGATACCTTACCTGTAATCATTGCCAACAATCTGACCAAAGTCCGGGAAGAAAATTTGTTAAGGATACTAAGGGATCATAAAACAGTCTTGGGTTGGACAATTGCAAATATCAAAGGGATAAGCCCAACTATTTGTATGCATAGAATCCTATTGGAAGAAGGAGCCAGACCACCTAGAGAAACTTAAAGGAGACTAAATCCACCCATAATGGAGGTAGTAAAGAAAGAAGTCCTAAAATTTCTAGATGCAGGTATAATCTACCCAATCTTAGACAGCCAATGGGTGAGTCCAGTTCAGGAGGTTCCTAAGAAGTCTGGAATAACTGTTATCCAGAGTAACAATAATGAGTTGATGCCCACAAGAATGCAGACAGGGTGGAGAGTGTGCATTGACTACATGAAGTTAAATTCAGTCACTAGAAAAGATCAATTCCCTCTCCCCTTTATTGATCAAATGTTAGAGAGATTAGCTGGCCATATTTACTACTATTTTTTAGATGGATTTTCCAGTTACAGCCATATTGTAATTTCCCCAGAAGATCAAGACAAGACTACCTTCACATGCCCATTTGGTACATTTACTTATTAAATAAGGTCTTTTGGACTTTGCAATGCACCAGGTACCTTTCAAAGGTGCTTGGTAAGTATATTCTCTTATCTTCTTGAAAGTTGTATTGAAGTGTTTATGGATGAAATTACAATACATGGTGACTCATTAGATACATGTTTAGATAACCTAACTAGAGTACTTGACAGATATTTGGAAACTAACTTTGTTCTAAATTAGGAAAAATGTCACTTTATGGTAGAACAAGGTACAATACTTGGTCATGTAGTCTTAGCTAAAGGATTAGAGGTTGATAAAGCTAAAATAAAAATAATTACTACTTTGCCCTACCCTGCAAATGTGCAAGAACTTCGATCTTTTCTTGGTCATGCAGGTTTCTATATAAGGTTTATCAAGGACTTCTCAAAAATAGCTCAGCCACTATGTAAGTTGTTGCAAAAGGATATACAGTTCCAATTTAATGAATAGTGCAAGGAGGCATTTAAAAAATTAAAGAAGCTTTTAACCTCAGCACCTGTCATACAACCACCAAATTGGGGATTTCCTTTTGAAATCATGTGTGATGCAAGTAACTATGCAGTATGAGTTGTTTTAGGGCAAAGAGTTGTCAAAAGCTGTGCATGTCATAAATTATGCTTCCAGGACATTGAATGATGCTCAGATCAATTACTCTACAACTGAAAAAGAGCTTTTATCTATTGTATTTGCTTTAGATAAGTTTTGATCTTATCTACTGGATACTAAATTCATAGTTTACTCTGACCATGTTGCTCTCAGGTATTTACTGACCAAGAAAGACTCAAAGTCTAGAATCATAAGATGGATTTTGCTGCTACAAGAGTTCAACCTAGAGATTAGGGACAAGAAAGGAGCTGACAACGTGGTGGCAGATCACTTGAGTAGATTGTTGAGGAATGAAGAGACACTTCCCCTGCAGGACTCTTTTTTAGATGAGTATTTTTTTACAGTTGGTAAAGTAGTACCTTGGTTTGCAAATATTGTCAATTATCTAGTTAGTCAACATGTGCCTGAGGGGTATTCTAGAAACCAAAGAGAAAAGCTCAAAAGTGATGCTAAGTATTATGTATGGGATGATCCATACTTGTGAAAATTTTGCTCTGACCAAATAGTTAGAAGATGTGTGTCTAATCATGAATTCATATCTATTCTCACTTTTTGTCACTCATATGCATGTGGAGGACACTTTGGGCCAAAGAAAATTGCTCATAAGGTTTTGGAAAGTGGTTTTTATTAGCCTAATATATTTAAAGACTCTTTTCTATTTTGTCAAGCATGTGCAAAGTGCCAAAGAACAGGTACCATATTACATAGAAACCAGATGCCATAAATTCCTATTTGATTGTTAAAAATTTTGATGTTTGGGGTATTGATTTTATGGGACCATTCCTTGTTTCTTCTGGCAATCTATACATTCTGTTGGCTATTGATTATGTCTCTAAATGGGTGGAAGCTAAGGCTACCAGAACTGATTACTCTAAAACTATTGCAAATTTTGTCAAGTCTAATATATTTTGCAGGTTTGGAATTCCAAGGGTTGTAATCAGTGATGGGGGTACACTTTTGTAATAGGATACTAGTTGCACTATTCAAGAAGTATAATGTTTTGCATAAGGTCTCTACATCCTACCATCCTCAAAGTAATGTCCAAGTTGAGGCATCCAATAGGGAGATAATGTCCATTATGGAGAAGGTGGTTCCAATGTTCAAAAAAGATACGCAACTTTTTTCTTCGGACGAGGCTAGGCGTAAGCTTCAAGGCGGAGCGAGGCAATTTGAAAACCTAAAAGTCCCCAAAAAATTATTTAAAAAAATACTAAAAAAATTATAAAATAATCCATCATTATAATCAAGGTAATAAAAGACATAAATAAACAACGTCACATTAATGTATCATTACAAAACATCAAAACAACATAATATCATCAACTACTTATATAGTGATCATCCATCACTATATAAGTAGTGTATCATTCGTATCTAGTGGCCTGAAAAATGGATCAAATCCCAAATCATCATCTCCACCATCATCTCCATCATCATCCATATCATCACTAAGAGGATACTCTATGGAATCATCGTCGTATTTAATAGCTCTGTCATCCTCCTCATTGTCAGTGCTAAGATCCTCAAACTCCAGTTCTTCATCTACTAATTGCAATCCCTTCCCTTTATCTATAAATAAACAAGTGAATATATATTTACTCCAAATGAGTATGTTTTTTTAAAGAACACTTTAAAGACAACTTAAGTAATGGCACTAACATGTTGTTTTAGTTTTTAACTGCAAAGTCTTTCTCTTTTGACTTCCTTGTTTACTAGTTATTCCCCGAGTCCCTTTCCTTCCAAGTGTAATTTCCTTCACATTAGTCTCTTCTCGTCCAACTGTGTTTTCATTCCCATGAGTCCCTTCACCCTCCATATCATCATTCCCATAAGTGATCATTCTCGAGATATTTTCATCATTTTCCCCTGTAACCCACTCATTATTAGATGGCACACTATCAATAACCAATGGATCCTCTTTTTTCGTTAGTGCCTTTTTTTGATGTGACGATCTTTCAATTTTTTATTGTACATAATGTAATCCAATGAGTTAAGCCTGGATGCTGACAGTCGATTCCGTCCCTTTGTATATATCTATATTACAAATTTACAAGTAATTGAGCATTAGTGAGATCTCATAAAATATGAATAAATATATTTAAGAATATAAATGATTTATATCTATTAAATTCCTGACTGAAAGTACTCCAATTACGCTCACACGCAGAAGATGAGCAAGTTAAACTCAAAATCTTCATTGCAAAGTTTCTTAATTCTGAAGTTTCATCTCCAAATGTGATCCACCAATCAGTTGGATCAATATTAAAATATATATCAATCTTACCAGTGCAACGGTACTTACTAAGAGCACGTTTAATCAAAATGAAAGCATATACATACATTAATCGACGGTACTTACCGGAAGCACGTTTCTTACACGTGTTTTTGGCATTTGTGTAGCCAAATAACCCTTGTCTCAATTGGAATGCATCCAATTGCAAATCATCTTTCTCTCTTTCCTCGGAGTTAGGAATAAGCTTGTCCATACAAGCGTACAATCCCACCTTAACTTCCACATTGGCACAGAAATTGTTGTCATATTGAAAATGAGGTATCAAAAAATATGCAGTAGCGTGTAAATGTCGATGCAATTGATTGTCCCACTTAGCATCTATTATGCTCCATATCTCTTTATAGGCCCCCTCCTCATTATCCAATTTTTTTGCAATCTCTTCTTTTTCATTGTCCATACCACCATATAAAAATCTCATTTCCGGCACCTTTTCTGAATCTACCATCCTCAATACACTTACTAGAGGTTTTGTGGTCTTAATTGCATATCCCACACTACCCAAAAAATTCCTATCACTCAGAATGTTTTTCTCGCCTTTAAGTTTTTTTGCCCAAGTATAATTTGCCCACTTCCTAGATGTAAACATAGCCTCCAAAGGTTGTCTCAAACTATGTATACTCTATAAAGTTAAATAAGTAGTTGCAAATCTAGTGGCAGCTGGCAAAACAAGGTCTTTATTAGTGATGGCCCTCATCAATGCCAAGACTCATCCATGATTATATATGAAGTTGCTTACCTACAATTACGTAATGACATTCATAAAAAAATAATAATAATTCAAGTATTCATTGAATAAAAAAAATTATAACCAAATAATAATAATAGTAATTACCTTCTTGGCCTTTGTCAAAGCATTTTTATGTCGAGGCAACTCTCTAAGTTTCTCAAGATCAAATCGATGCAATGCACGGTACACGGTTTCCACTACATGTGTGGTCTCTTCTCCATTAACATTCTCCCCACCGCCTTATAAGTAGATGCATTGTCAGTGACTACTTGAATGACAAGGTCTTCTCCCACTTCCTTAATAAATGCATCAAGTATTTTAAACATTAAATTAGCATCTTTAACTATATCAGATACATCGACAAATTTCAAAAATACAGTGACATGGGGTTGTTTACAAGAAAGTTTATTAATTGTCTTCCCCTAATATCTTTCCAACCATCCGACAAGATTGACACCCCCGTATGTGTCCAAGTCTTCTTTACCTCCTCAACAAAGACCTTTGTAGTCTTCTCTTCCTCCTTCAGTACCTAAGAGCTAAGCTCGTATAGAGTGGGGGGTTTCAAACCACGATCATAGTTACCAATTGACCATTACATATTTATAAATGAATGACTACATGCAACATTAAAGGGAATCCCTTTTTCAAAGAAGAATCTACCAATATCAAGACAGACTGCATTACGAGCCTCCTTCGAATATACGGTATGATTTGTAGTAGCATCATCATCAACATCTACAACAAATCTGTCCATGGGTCCCCGAACTCCCCTCGCAGAGGCATTACCCACATTTGAACCTCCCAAGGTTGGATGACCACCATAATAAGACTCACTTTGTATTTTTTTCAGCTTTATTTCTTTCTCTTTCCTCCTTTGAGGTGATATTTTTCTTCATATATGAAACAAGCTCTTCTTTCACTTCACTTGGTACTTTTTTGCAAGCCTCAATGTTACTATGATTACTCATAAGATGATTTTTTAGCCTTGTAATCCTTCCTTTACAAATTTTCTTACAAAAATTGCATTCCACATATAGATGAGCTTTATTAACTCCAGGAGTTGCGGTACCATATTTCCAAGCTGGATCTGTCTTACCCATAATAACAATTCACAATCATTGTAATAAAAAAATTGTTAATTGAAATTTAGAAGTATATGATTATTAATTCACACATTACTGTATATATATACATATAATTGTAAAAAAAAAATTGATTGTTACCCAGTTGAATATATATATACATGATATAATATATATACATATGATTTATTAATTAAGTACCCAATTAATAAATATAATATAATATATATTGATATACATATGATATATATATATATATATATATATATATATATATATAGATCATTACCCAGTTGAAGAAGAAGAAGAACAAAAGAGAGAAGAACTGAAGAAGAAGAACGAGAGAGAGAAGAAGAAGGCCTGAACTAAATTCAAACTAAAGAAGAAGATTGTCGAAGAAGAACTGAAGAAGAAGGCATGTCGAAATCGAACTGAAGAAGAAGATGGCGACGACGAAGTCGAACTGAAGTCAGCGACGAGAGAGAAGTCAAACTGAAGAAAGAAGAAAACAAGGCAAACTTAAGAAAATAAGAAAATAAGAACTCGCTACATCATATCTATTTTTTTTAAGTCAAACTAAGGCTTACACCTTGAACGGTCTTGAGGTTCATTGCTTTGAAGCGTATGCCTCAGGCATAAAAGGCGCAAGTATCTGATTTTCCATTTGAGGCGTAAGCCTCGCTATAGCCATCTTTCGCTTCGCCTTGAGGCGCTCCTAGAGGCGTGCGCCTCAACCGCTATTTCGAATATTGGGTGGTTCAGCTAAACAGGAATGATTGGAGTTAAGGTTAGAAGATGTACTTTGGGCGTACAGAATAGCGTACAAAACCCCAATTGGCATGTCACCCTAGAGGATAGTGTATGGGAAACCATATCACCTTCCTGTTGAATTAGAGCATAAAGTTTTGTGATCAATCAATGCAACATGGAGATGGAAAAAGCTAGAGAACAAAGGAAGCTGCAATTACAAGAGCAAGAGGAGTTAAGGAATGATGCATATGAAAACTCTAAGATATATAAGGAAAATATAAAAGCCTTTCATGATAGCAGGCTTGTAATGAAGAACATTGTTGTGGGACAGAAAATTCTCCTTCACCATTCAAGGCTTAAGTTATTTCCAGGTAAGTTGAGATCTTGATGGGTAGGTCCTTTTGTTATCACTAACATTTTTCATCATGGTGTAGTGGAAATTCAGAGCTCAAGCATAGGAAAGTTCTTTAAGGTGAATGAACACAGATTGAAACCCTTTTAAGAGGGATATTAGGTGGACAATGTTGAGTTGATAAATTTAGAGGATCCAACGTATGCAGACTGACAGAGGAGGCATATTGTCAAGCCAATGACAATAAACAAGGGCAGCTGCTTGGTAGGTAACCCAAGATTCAGATTTGATTTTTATATCTCTTTCCTTTTTAATTTATAGTTGCATGTTAATTAGTTACTTTCTTATTTGCATGATTGTCTTACATTAGGGACAATGTAAGGCTTGAATGTAGGGAAGGGGTTTAGGTGTAGGTTTTGCTTTTATTATGCTGATATATGGGATATGTGTGCTTTAACTCAGAAAATTTTTCAAAATTTTAACTCTACAATTGTTACCCTACGATCGTAGTGTACTGTTAGGTTTCTAAAGGTTGAAAACCTAAAATGGAAATTGATGCTTATTTTCAAATTCTGATTTATGCTTAATTGATTAATGAGTACTGATAGCTAAGTTATGATCCATAGAACTGAATTGAATTAACTTTATGTTGTATGAGTTCTTGAATATGAGATAAATGCTTATTTGACTGAGTTATTTGTGGAGTTGACTATGTGCACTGATTTTATGATTTAGAACTGTTTGACTGATTATTTTGTGTGCATAACCATGAGGAATTTTTTTTTTGGAAAGGTTGAAAAAAATATTGAGATTAAAGAGAAAAAGTTTGAAAAGGAAAAAAATTGAAAAAAAAAAAGTGCAGATGTCTTGTGGTGGGATGAGAAGAAGCATAAAATGCACTATCCCATAAACAAATGCAGGTAAGTGAGATGGAGCATAAAATGCACTCACCTAGAATAAAAAAATGTGGAAGGTGAAATGGAGCATTAAATGCATTCCCTTAGAAATGGAAATTGAAGCTTCTGTTGAGGAAAAAAATAAATAACAGCGAAGTCATGTTTAGATTTTTTGAGTCAATGTGCACAGTTGTTGTTCCATGATAACTTAACTGAAAAAGTCATGAAGATCATAGGAAAAATATTTGTGTGAATGCAGTTTGATTTAAAGAAGTTCAGTGGAGAATGTTGAGGTTTTTGTTATAAGTTGATTAATGAGGTGCTAATCAGATATCTGTTGGTCAGTGTTAATGTTCGTGATTAAGTTTGAAACCTTTAACAATTTAGTTGGACAAAAATTTTGATGAATTTTTATCTGCATGTTTTACACGAGGAAATGTAAAAAGCTAAGTATGGGGGAATTTGATAGGAGCATAATATTCGATTATTTTCATTCCGTTATGCTTAATTTAGTTGCATATTTTCTGTTATATGAACTGATTTAAGGTGTTTATCGATTTGAGCAAAGATTTGATACGATTCTGCAAAAATAAAGTTTAATGCTAAGCTTTATGTTGTTCTGCATAAATACTCTACGATCACTGAGTAATTACTCTTCGTGCGTAGTGTTAGAGTGGCTGTTTGGTAGCTCTACGATCGCAGGAAGGCTTTAGTTAACTGTTCGACAATTTCCAATTATGCTCAATGATTCGACATAACACTCTACGTTCTTAGAGTGAGCACTCTACGACTTGCCATTTTATTCTACGTTTTCAGCTCTATAATTGACGAGGTTTACTCTACGATTTTGAGAAGGATTTTCACTCTACGTTATGAAGTTACACTCTACAATTGTTTGAGTTGGCTTTTGGATTCCAATTCAAATAAGGATTTGAGATTGACGAATGCAATTCCTAACATAACTTGGAGATGGAATTCCAATCTAATAAGAAAATTATAACTGGTTATGGGAAGTAGAGTCTGATATGGAAACTGAATCAGAGTTCGACATGGAAACTGGGCTGAATCCGAATTGGAATTGAAAAAGGAGAAGGAAACAGATGTGGCTAAGGAAACTTAATTATAAATCGATAAGAAAGCTACTAAAATCTAGATTGCAGAGATGTATAAGGATTAAGAAGCTACCATATCTGGATACTGAAGACTTCCAAAGTAGAGTAGGATTAGAGTTCTTCTAGGGTTTTAAAGTTGTATAAATACATGTAATCAGTTCAGGATATGACATCCCTAATCCTAGATCATATTACTTTTAATTATTCTGTGTTTTCTTTATCAACTTGCTAGCTTAGTTCTTTTATTCAGTTCTAAAAAGATGTGGAACCTTATTCATAATTAATTGATTAATTGAGTTATATTATTTATTCCTTCTCACATGAAACTTGTTCTGATAATCTATCTTAATCGTTTGCATGTTATATATTTGATATAATTGATTTGATATGGCCGATTAAATTAGTTTAATCTTTAACATCTGCTAGATTAAGGAGTGGTATTACGTTTAATTGATATTGTTCCTTGTCAAAAGTAGCAATTAGTAATACTGATTGTGTTCAAGCTTTTGTGTATTACTAAGTTTATCAGAATGAAAGTTAAATAAATTGAGCTTATGTGTTTGTTGCTTGAAATATCCTAATTTTCTAATTCTTAATGTTGTTGTTATATTAAATCTAAAGAGCTCGTTCTAGATTGTATTATAGTTAGAATCTAGTGAAGAACTTGTTTCATTCAGTGAAGATCTATGGAGAATTTCAGGTAACAAAGCTTATTGTTATCTAGGGCTAATATATAGTTTCATTGAAAGATAAATAATATTAACTTGGTTATTCTATTATTGTGATATGGTGAAACTGAACTACAGAACTGTTAAATATTTGGTTAAACTTTAATTCATATTGTTTGCTTAGTTAATTAATTCAAACTTGCACACCCCCAACCTTTACTTAATTAGAATAGACTAAAAAAAATTACTCTCTGTGAGATCGATCCTTACTTACTACTGTACACATTAATTAAACTCGTAGAGTGAAAGAGAGGTTAAATTTGAATTGCTTAACGACAGCTTCCTAAAAAACATTTGCACAGGTTAGGAAACTTGCATTCAATTCACAGTTTGAATTAAGTTTTAAAACTTGCACAAAATAATTATCTGAGTCAGTTTAGAAAACTTGTCTTAAGCGTTCTTTACTGCGCTATTTCGCTCTTCGAATGCCCTATATATCATATAAGGGCAGCATACCAATTAGTCACGTAAAGACGTTGATTATCAGCTTACGTTAACTTTATTTCATGATTTTTAATGTTCGTTTCATTAGAATTAGAACACTTTTCAAGTTCATTAACATTTGATTTGGCGATTCGACGTTCGTACGCCCGACTTGCCTAACTCAAACGCCCAGACATCATGCCCTTGAGTACGATTGACACGCCCAACTTATTTACTATACATTGGTTTACAATACCTTAAATCACATTTCCAAATTTCAACATTTAGAAGCTTGGAAAAACTTAAAAAGCGTGGCTTGGAGTCACGGTGTTCCGAAAGAATCACTATGCCTCATGCCCAATTGCACAATAGCCCTAAAAGGTTAAATTTCAAACATGATCCTGACCTTAACTATCAATTCTCAATAAATGAAAGTTGTAGGTATACTTCTTAGCTTTCAGAACATCTTGAATCATCTCAATCGGAGTTCGTACGAAAGAGATATACCCAAATTACTAAAACACGTCGAAGCTGTCTTGCACTAACCTTTGACCAGCACCTAGGCACCCAAAAATAGCCTTAGGGCAGCGCCTAGACGCCAAAGTGTAGTAGCTTGGTGCCTAGGCACTTGGCCCATGCTACCCAAACTTAGTTTTTTTACAATTTTGTCGCACCTAATTCATCGCTTCATAACTTCATCATTCCATATAGGAATGAGTCCTTTCTCAAGCCATTTTCTTGCTCGTAACATCCTTTACCCATCCCCCCAAATGAAATAATTTTTAAGGTTCTTTAACTTATCAGAAAATCGAATCAAAAGTCCTTCGTGAGCCATTTTTGCCAAACGACGTTTTCAACATCTAACCCAAAAACTACAAAAACCCAAGAAAATAGGAATTTTTTGAAAACTCTACTTACCTGTAAACTTGGCCCAAAATTTGTACCATGTAAGGGTTTTCACCATATAACGTCTTTTACTAAAAATTTTGCCTTAACTTCGTTATGGCGTATTTTTACTCCGTTCCACCTGGAACACTTTTGTAATGCCCATATCTATGATTCCTTCTTCCTGAAATCCATAAAGTCCATACAGACAACGATTTACTCAAGTTCATTTAACAGGCCTCTACATAGTTTTCCATCCTTTACGTATAAGCTTACGTTTTTTTTTAATTTTTGTTCCA
Organism: Panax notoginseng; assembly: GCA_016801055.1. NCBI lineage: Eukaryota > Viridiplantae > Streptophyta > Magnoliopsida > Apiales > Araliaceae > Panax > Panax notoginseng. Next base: position 129,354,325 of record CM029012.1, read on the forward strand.
CTTTTCATACGTATTTACCGGTAGTTTAAACATAAAACCACCCTTATACCATTGAATCAATCATTATCCTCTATCAAACCACAACAACAAACATCCAATCAAAACTAAGAAAAAATTAAAAGAGATGAAGGATGGTTTAACGTTTATGGCTTACCTCCTAAAGATCTTCTTCTTCTTCCTCCTTACTTGCTAATGGATGATCAAAGCTTGATCTTCCTCTCCTTCTTCCTTGATCAGTCTCTCACTCCCTTTCACTAGAGTTCTCTTGCTCTTTTGTTATCTCCCTCAAATTTACATGATGAAATGAAATAAAATGAAATAGATGATGGATTTGGTGGATATGTAAAACCTATTTTCCATTCCTTACAAGTTGGTCATTCAACTTAAGTCTTCTATAGTCAATCCTCTTCACATTCCAATCTTACAAACTACCCCCTAGGTTAACCTAACCATAGTTTAAGTTAACCTAACCAAAGCTAACCACCATGGTTATTTGGTGGGGAATGTAATGTCAAATGACAAGATTTAAGGCAAACTGGTCATTAGACCATCAATTTTTCGTTGGCTCTAAGACACAAATCATGGATACTCTCTTTAGCTCCAAGAAACTAAGGTTTAACCCTAAGCTTAACCTTTGTTAAGCCATTCTAAACCCTAGGCTCAATTCCAGTCTAGCCTTTCCAAACCCTTGGCTCAACCCTAGCCAAGCTCTTTTCAAATCCCAACTAAGTCATTCAAAACTTAGGCTTGGTTAGGCCAAAAATTAATTTGGTTATTCATTTTCATTTTAGTTAAAATTCTCTAATTTTTCAGTTGTATTTTTGTAACACGTTCGGTTAGCCGAAAGACTGACTTTCACTTTTCGAAAATTCGATTTCGCCTTTCGTCCTCATTTCTCGAACAAACGTTATGTCATTATTCGAAAAGTAAAAAAAAAAAAAAGCGTTTTTCGCGTGAATAATGTATTTACATTATTTCTCTAAAAAAACTTTTATTAGAAATTTTGTCTCTCTTTCTCAAATAAACGCTATGACGTAATTCGAAATTTCGAAAATAAACGTTTATTAGTGTTTTCTGTGTTTTATGAATAGTGCTTTAGCATTTTTTTCAACAAAAAAAAATTTCTTCAAAAGATTCTCAACACTTATACATGATCACGTAACACATAAACTAGCTCATTAATCGAACTCAAATCACATAACACATAATAATATCAATAAAATTTTATTTTATTAGATATTCACATTGAAAACCTATTTATAAGGCTATCTAATTTCTCGAGTTGTCACAAGATTGAAATTAGTTTAAATATATCGGAATTATATTAATTGATTCTGAAATATTTATGTATATTTATAGAGGAAATATTTATAGTTTATTAGTAAATGGTTTATTTAATTAATTCATGGACTGAAGTGTAATTACAATTATTTAGTGGAATTAATTGTAATTTGTTATAAAATTTTACTAAAATCAAAATCAAAGATAATTAGAGAGAAGAGTGTGTTTGCATAATATTTTGTGTCTAACACCATCACTTTACAAATGTCATATATATAGAAGTAAGAACATCAATACTACTAGGAAGTTACAAAACTCAAGAGTCATGAGTTTTAAAACTCAATGGACATGGGAGTTACATGTATCTAGACATCCATGAATCTAAACATAATTTTATAACACTCCCCCTTAGATGTCTATTGTATAGCTATACGCATTGAAAGCTGCCTCATTAAAAATCTTACCAGAAAAAACCCAATGGAAAAAAACCTTGGTTAAGGGAAAAAGAGTGCAGCGCGTGTTAGCTCCCCCTCATGAATGTATCCTTAAGTCCTTCAGGTGTCGCATTCTAATATTGCTACGCAATCCTTCAAACATTGCAGTTGGTAATGATTTGGTGAACAAATCTGCTAGATTATCTTTTGATCGAATTTGTCGAACATCAATGTCACCACACTTATCAAGGTCATGTGTGAAAAAAAAATTCAGTGAGATGTGATTTGTTCTATCTCCTTTGATGTATCCTCCTTTTAATTGACCTATACATGCAGCATTGTCTTCATACAGAATGGTTGGAGTTCCTCTACGAATATGTTGAGTTATTGATCTCAACCACACACATTCTCAACTTGCTTCATGAATTGCAAGTATTTTAGCATGATTAGATGACGTGGCAACTAATGTTTGCTTTGTAGATCTCCATGATATAGCAATATCACCACACTTAAAAAGATAACCTGTTTGAGATCGACCTTTATGTGGATCAGATAGATATCCTGCATCAGCATATCTAACTAATTTATGATTATCATTATTTGAATAAAATAAGCCCATATCTATAGTTCCTCGTAGGTAACGAAAAATATGTTGAACCCCATTCCAATGTCTCCGGGTAGGAGAAGAGCTATATCTTGCTAACAAATTCACAGAGAATGCAATATCAGGTCGTGTATTATTAGCAAGATACATTAACGCACCAATTGCACTGAGGTATAGTACTTCAGGACCAAGTAATTCTTCATTATCCTTACGAGGTCTAAAAGGGTCCTTTTTCACATCAAGTGATCTAACAATCATTGGTGTACTCAATGGATGAGCTTTATCTATATAAAATCTTTTAAGGACCTTCTCTGTGTAAGTTGACTGATGAATGAGAATTCCATCTGCTAAATGCTCGATCTGCAGGCCGAGACAAAATTTTGTTTTTCCTAAATCTTTCATCTCAAATTCTTTCTTTAAATAATTCATTGTCTTTAGAATCTCTCCATGAGTTCCAATAATATTTAAATCATCAACATACACAGCAATGATAGCAAAACCGGATTCCGTCTTCTTTATAAAAACACATGGGCATATAGGGTTATTATTATACCCTTCTTTCAATAAATATTCACTAAGACGATTGTACCACATGCGTCCTGATTGCTTTAACCCATATAGGGACCTTTGCAACTTGATTGAATAAACTTTTCGGGGATTTGAATTATATGCTTCAGGCATTTTAAATCCTTCAGGGATTTTCATATAAACATCATTATCAATTGACCCATATAAATAGGCTGTAACAACATCCATTAGGCACATATCTAATTTTTTATGAGTTGCTAGGCTAACAAGATACCGCAATGTAATGGCATCTACCACAGGAGAATATGTTTCATTGTAATCAATGTCAGGTCTTTGTGAAAACCCTTGTGCCACAAGTCGTGCTTTATATCTTACGATTTCATTTTTCTCATTTCTTTTTCGCACAAAGACCCATTTGTATCCAACTGACTTTACTTCTTCGGGTGTTTGGACTACAAGTCCAAAAACTTCACGTTTTGCAAGTGAATTTACTTCTGCCTATATTGCTTCTTTCCATTTTGGCCAATCATTTCTGCGTCTACATTCTTCGACAGAATTAGGCTCAGAATCCTCGTTTTCGTTAATTATATCAAGTGATATATTATATAAAAAACTGTTGTCAACAGCTATCTCACTTCGGTTCCATCTTTTCTTTGTAGAGACATAACTTATCGAGATCTCATCATTTTTATTGTTTTCAGGTACCTGAACCTCTTCTGGGGTTTTAGCTATCTCTATATCCTCATGAATTTTTTCCTCCTCAATAATGCCCACTTGTTTATTTACTTCTTTTCTTTTTCGAGAATTTTTGTATTTCGAACCGATTGGTCTACCACGCTTCTGGTGTGAGACCCCAGATTTTATGAATAAAGATTTAAATTTCTCGAAATATTTTTTTGAATATTATGGTGTAAATTTGATATAATGTTATAGTTGTGGGTAGTATTTATAAATTTTGTAAAATATGCAAGTTGTCATATTATATTCAATTGGTTGGGAGAATATTCATTTTATCAGAGAATATTCGTACAATGGCACAATCATTGGTGGACCCCGTAACAGAATTATTGTCGGATTGAGAAAACGACAAAAATATTTTTTTATGAAAAAAACGGCGGAAGTTGTACCATTAACTGTTGAAACACTCGGTGTTAAAAATACAGTAATACGCGTGGTTGCATAGTAGAACACGGTATTGATTATTGATGCTTACGTGATAAGTCACTCAGTTTTGTTTTATTGATATTATTAATATAATAAAACAGAAAAGCTTTTTATATAAACTAGAATACTTTTATAAAGTTATTCTATAAATAGAATATATTATATTCTATTATGCATAGTGTTTTGCATAGTAAAATCTTTTTATATAAAACAGAATACTTTTATAAAGTTATTCTATAAATAGAATATATTATATTTTATTATGCATAGTATTGCATAGTGCCTGCATAGTGTTTTGCATAGTAAAATTTTTTTATATAAAACAGAATACTTTTATAAAGTTATTCGTTTTATTAGATTATAAATAGAATATATTATATTTTATTTAAAAGATTTTGCTTTAAATCTGGACCGTCCGATTAAAAGTAAATCAATCTGGACTGTTCATGAATTAGTTACTATGTAGTCCATTCTTCTATAAATAGAAGCTCAATCCTTCATTATTTTTTACGAATTCATTGAAACTCTAGAGAGAGAAACTATAGAGAGAAAGAAAAAAATTGTTCTGCTACTTCACTACTCCTATACCAGTACTCTTCTTTCTAAGGTAAGGGATATTATTTGTTGTACCCGTAAGGGGTATTATTTCTTTTGTATTCATGAAGAGAACTTCTGTTATTCCATTCTTTATTATTCTGTTGGAATAACCTGTATGCGCGGACCACCCTATACTTGGTGAAATTCTTCTATTATTTCATTCTTTATTATTATGTTAGAATAACCTGTTTATGCGAAGTACCGCATACATGGTGAAATTCTTCTATTATTTCGTTCTTTATTATTCTGTCAAAATATCCTATCTGTGCGTTTACGCTTGACCTGGTTCAATTCTTTATTATTCTGTCGGAATATCCTGTCTGTGCGTTACGCATGACCTGGTTCCATTATTTATTATTCTATTGAGAATAACCTGTCTGTGTGATCTATCGCATGCATGGTGATTTCTGTTGTTATTCCATTCTTTATTATTCTGTTAGAATATCTTGTCGGTGCGAATTTCGCCTGACCTGATTTCATTATTTATTATTCTGTCGGAATATCATGTCTGTGCGTTTACCCCGGACCTGGTTTCATTATTTATTATTCTGTTGGGAATAACCTGTCTGTGCAGTCTATCGCACGCATGGTGAATCCTTCTGTTATTCCATTCTTTATTATTCTGTTGGAATAACCTGCCTATGTGGATTACCACATGCATGGTGAATGATCCTTTGTATTCATTCCTTATTAAATTGTGGAAATGATATGTCTAAGTGGATTACCGCATGGCGGCGAAAATCCATTTGCAGTTTTATATATTCTATTATACTCAATTGGTTAAAGTTTTAGCTTCTATACTCCATGAAATTAGTAGAATATCCTTGATATTTGCGCTTCATCCAGTATCTTTTTATGAAAATATTCTTCTGAGCATTCTTGAATTTTACTCTACAAAAAAGTATCATGTTGACAATTTGGACGTTATTGGTTCCTGGATAAATTAATTCTTGAACTTGTTTTATTGAATTATTATGTCATTGTCATCATCCTCATGTTTATATTATTTTAAAAGTCATCTGTGGCCTGTAGTGCATAGATGGACTTGGTATGATTATGACCAGGGATTATTCGGTATAATCATGACCGTAATATTACAAATGATGTAGAAAAAGTCATCATTGGCCCGTAATTCATTGATGGACAGTTTTTGGTATGATTATGGCTATGGATTCTCTTCGGCCAAGGGTGCAAAGATGAATTATTTTATGGCATGATCAGGACCGTTGATGAAAACACGATTATCTTTGGGCCGTAGTGCATGGATAATTCGTGGTCGTGATACTAAATAATATCCTTGGCCTGTAGTGCAGGGATTATTTGATGATGCGGATTATTTATTAAGCTGAGTCTCAGCGATGAAAGTGATGAAAAACCTTTTTAAATCATAGAAGATAGTAGATTTTATTCTTTACTTGACCCTTCTAATGGATTGCTTGTTCCGCTGCAGTTAAACTTGATGTTTGTTATATTGTATCAGTTTAACATTGTTGAATGCTAATGATAATTTATTCTGCATTATCTTAGTCATAATATTTCTTACTGGGCTAGTTGAGCTCACCCTTTCTTTCATTATTCTCTTCAGGAAATGAGAACGTAGCTAGGACTAGTCGGGGAACAGAGTGATGGTCCTAGATGGTGCATTAGTAGTCCTCACTATTATGTGAAATAGTGTAATAATAAATGTAATGAGGACTCTATTGAGAGTGGATATTGTCTAGAAGGCAATATTTGTATTAAAACTCTCAGCTATGTTTTGTCGTATTTTACACGACTGTTGTATAATTAAGTTGTATTTGAATTTATGTACCATATATCTGGTGACCCAAGATGGGTGATGTATACCTATTTTGGGGGTGTCACATCTGGCGTGCCTTAGACTCATTTGCTACAATTTTTACGGATTGTCCTATTGGGACTTCAATCCGAGCTGGAGCATTTACAGCTGGTATATGAGATTTGGTTACTCCTTTTGAGTCAGTGAATGCATTCGGTAGCTGATTTGCTATATTTTACAAATGAAGTATCTTTTGAACTTCTTGTTCACATTGTTTTGTACGAGGATCAAAATTCAATAATGACAATACATTCCATGTAATATCTTTATCCAGCTATTTAATTTCTCCCCCTAATGCTGGGAACATAGTCTCATCAAAATGACAGTCGACAAATCGTGCCGTAAATAAATCACATGTTAAAGGTTCAAGATATTTAATTATTGATGGGGACTCAAACCCAATATATATTCCCAGCCTCCTTTGAGGACCCATCTTTGTGCGTTGTGGAGGATAAATTGGAACATATACCGCACAACCAAATATTTTTAGATGGGAAATATCTGGCTAATGACCAAAAACCAATTGTAATTGGGAGAATTTATGATATGATGTTGGCCTAATGCGAATAAGTGCGGCTACTTGTAAAATAGCATGCCCCCAAACAGATACAGGAAGTTTTGTTCTCATGAGCAATGGTCTTGCAATTAACTGGAGGCGTTTAATAAATGATTTAGCAAGACCATTCTGAGTATGAACATGGGCAACATGATGTTCATTATTTATCCCAAGTGACATACAATAATCATTAAATGTTTGGGATGTGAATTCACCAGCATTATCAAGACGAATAGTCTTGATTGTATGATCCAAAAATTGTGCTCGTAATTTAATAATTTGAGCAAGTAATCTCGCAAACGCCAGGTTGCGAGTTGATAATAAGCACACATGTGACCATCTTGTAGATGCATCTATTAAAATCATAAAATATCTAAATGGTCCACTTGGTGGGTGAATAGGCCCACAAATATCTCCTTGAATACGTTCTAGAAACCTTGGGAATTCAGTCCCAATTTTAGCTAGTGATGGTCTAATGACCAATTTGCCTTGAGAACAAGCAGCGCGTGAGAATTCCTTAAATTGAAGAATCTTCTGGTTCTTTAATAGATGGTCATGTAAATTCTCAATAACTCTTCGCATCATTATTGATCCAGGATGACCCAATCGGTCATGCCAAATAATAAAATAATTTGGTTCATTGAACTTCTGGTTCATTATTGCATTGACTTCAATTGTACTAATACTTGTATAGTACAAACCTGAAGATAAAACGGGTAATTTTTTCAATATTTATTTTCCAGTAGAGACATTTGATATAATGTAAAGATATTAAATACCATTTTCATTGGTTGTCTCAATATGATACTCATTAAGTCGTATATCTTTAAAACTTAGCAGATTCCTCCTTGATTTAGTGGAAACAAGGCATTATCAATAATAAATTTTGTTCCACTAAGAAGCAGTATATTGGCTCTTCCAGAGCCTTCAATCAAGTCTGTTGAACCTAATATTGTATTCACTTTTACTTTTATCATTCTTAGATTTGAAAAATATTGCTTATGTCTGAGAATAGTATGTGTCGTTGCACTATCTGCTAAGCATATATCTCCACCATTGATATTAGGCTCATATATAGAATAACGCAAATCCATATTTTCTTCATAAAAAGAATAAATATATAATAAGTTCATAATAAGACATAATATTGTATATATTTAATAACACAATTCTTTACTAAACAAAGAAAACAAAATTAAATAAGCACTGAAAATATAAGCAGCTGATTTTTTTTTTATTATTATTTTATTTTTGTTGGAGTGAAACTACCTCTCTTTTTGTCTTTTAAATATCACATGACATACTTGAGGGAAGAGGAAAAAAAAAACAAAGAAAATTTAAGAATATAAAACTTGCAGTTCTCCTTTTTTTTCATTTTCTTAAAAAAAACTGGCTGAATGTGCTATCGGGTGTATACAACACTTATCATTCATGGGCACATTCCATTCTTGTTCTTAGATAATATAGATAGCTACTATTGAATCTTAACCCAATGTAAATAAAGTAGCATCAATTTTGTTGAAGAAGGGTGTATACTTAGTCAGGAAGCATTTGTCTCCTCTGTCATATTTTGCAGTGTTGCAACAAACAGGAATGACATGGGTTGGTATATCTGATATTGTTTCCACAAAATACTTGATTGGATCATTGTATTTCATTAGTCCAAAAATTTTCTGTTGTAACTTGAACGTCCTTTAATTGTAACAAAAAATGAAATGAAATGAAAAGAAAAAGGATAAACTAAAATTGACAACCACGATTTTGAGTTCACAAATGACAGGGCTAACTTCTTCGTTTTGGATAGAGATTGTATATGAAAGGAATTAAAAGATAAAAATTATATAGTAGAATTTTCATAATTGTCGCAGCTTCATATATGATTTTGAAGGTTTGGAAAGATTTAGGTAGATGTGTTTCTTCACTCGTGTTCTCTCTGTCGTCGGTTTTAGCACACAATTATTCCCTATTTGTTTATGAACTTCTGGCTGCTTTGTGGGTTTGATTTATGTAGCTCTTTCAAAGAGTCTGAAGAGTTTATGCTTCTTGTACACTTGTTGGTCTTTAGTCTATGTATACATACAAAAATTGCTTTAAAAAAACAAATACTCCCTCCGTTCCTTAATACAGGTCGTTTTAGAGAATTATTTTTGTTCCTAAATATAAGCGGTTTGAGAATTTCAATTAAACATTAATTGCTTAGTTTCCAATATTACCCCAAGTAATAAATATAACTTTGATTCTCTCACTATTTTTTGCCCAATAAATAACACTCTCTTTTTCCAATACAAGGTCAATATAGACAATTGATAGTATATTTAATGTTTTACAATTATTTCCTTAATATTTGTACACAACTCTAAAACGACCTATATTAAGGAACGGAGGGAGTAATATGCATCCAAGCGAGATCCAAAAACCAATAACAATTGTCCTAATTGTCTCTTCACAATTTGTGTCTATTTTAAATACAAAGTGTTGATGTTGGAGTCAAGATCAATTTGTCACGAAAGGCATATAAAAAGCTGAAATTTTGTTTGTGATGTACATGTACACTAAAATAAAAATAAAAATGAGCATATAAGTAACTGCGCGCGCGCGCGCGCGCGCACACACACACACACACACACACATATATATATATATATATATATATAGAAATGATCAAGTAAGGGATCCCTTACTTTCTTAAAATGAGTGACTTCTTTTTTTTTTGCTTTTTTTTTAAAACAACTAAAAAAAAAGTTTAATATTTTATGGAACTGAAATTTTTCCATAATACAATGTTTTAGGCGTGTTTTGAATACCTATACCAAAAAGTGGTGGTACAGACTGTACATACATGTTTTGTTATACGTACCCAAATCACACCAAAAACACTGTATTATGAAAAAATTTCAGTTCTATAAAATATTAAACTTTTTTTTAAGTTGTTTTAAAAAAAGCAAAAGAAAAAGCAAAAAAAAAAAGTCTCTCATTTTAAGAAAGTAAGGGATCCCTTAACTTATATATATATATATATATATATATATATATATATATATATATATATATATATATATATATATATACATTCTCTTTCAAATCAAATATAATTCTTCAAAACGAAATTGAGAAGCAATCGTGCTGATAACGTGTTATAAAATATTACTAAAATCAAAATCAAAGATAATTGGAGAGAAGAGTGTATTTGCATAATATTTTGTGTCTAACACCATCACTTTACAAATGTCATATATATAGAAGTAAGAACATCAATACTACTACGAAGTTACAAAACTCAAGAGTCATGAGTTTCAAAACTCAATGGACATAGGAGTTACATGTATCTAGACATCCATGAATCTAGACATAATTTTATAAAATTAATATTTATTTTGAATATTATTATTAAATAATAATATCTAGATAAGTATTTGAGTCAGAAGAGAAATTCCTTAGGATCCCCTTTCCTAGCCTAATATGGACCAGATTCTTAAAAGAGGTAAGGATCAATGGCATTATATATATAATTGATCAGAAACGTATTTTGGTACTTTTATGTTAGAAAAAAATATAAAAATTTCGTATTCTCTTTCAGCATAGGAAAAACAGAGTTATGGTATTTTATAGAAGGGTGTTTTGGAGATTATACTTCAGGTTCAACATAAGGTCATATGAAGGAATATCATAAGGATAGTTAAAACGTGGTAATCCAACCAAGCACTAGATAACAAATTCGCACTTTAGATACATGGTGTATATTTATTTGTAATTTCGTATAAAGCCATAAAAATGATCGTGGTTTTATTTAAAAAAAAATTAAAACCCATTTTCGGATATTTTTTCATTCACGAACATCACAAGTTTGTTTTAAGAAAAATATTGTTCCAAAAATATTTTTTGAATTTATGAGTCGATATATGATGCACTACATTAATTAAGCATAGTGGAGACAATCAAGATGCATGTCAAAAAGCACGTCATATGATCCGGGCTTGAACTCCATTTTAGGGGAAAACCAATCATGAACAAACTTAACTAAAGGATGGTTAGATAGTGTTGCGGTGTTTTGTAGGATTTGGATATACGTTAACCCTCTGCCCTCAAATGTAACTTGTATATGAAGAAGTAGAGGTGCACAAATGATTCTAATTTATTTCTCAAGTTTGGACATATATGGAGATCATTTCACTTAGTTATGGATTGTCAAGAAGTAGAGGTGGTTTCATCTCAACGCTCTATCATATATGAAATTTATATAGTTCCAATGAATTAACTTCTCCTAACTCTAGTCCATAGTTATCAAAAAATAACTTAATGATGACAATGGTGGTCAAGATTAAAGCTATTAAAAGTGATTTAATAAAAAAGAAAATAATATATATTGCGACTTTATATATTAACCTTTTTGTTGGAACTTACACGAATAAACAATATGTTGAACAACTTTTATAACTCTGTATTAAATAAATATCTTTTATAATTATATTTCGGCATAAAATTTTCTCAATACGTTACAAGTATTCTAATAAGAATACCTATATAACATTATAAAATTGATCTAACAAATTTGTTAGTACAATCTGCCAAAATTACGCATCAATGCATGCATGCATGGTTACAAAAGTTTTACAAAAACTCTAAGTGGACAGGGAAATTAGACAGAAAACTGGACATGAGTGTATTTTAATTTTATTTATTTATGTTTTGACTCCAATAAAGAGTAAGAATACAAATATATGAAATTAAAATACATTTCTGTCCAATTTTTCTGTCTAATTTTCTGTTCACGTATAATAACTCAAAGTTTTATCATGTTTTTTGTACTTTGATAGTGGTTACCACTCTCACCAAATTCATGTCAATAGTTTGTTATGAACACCCACAACAATAATATTTAACACTCACATACATCACCCAAATAATTCCACTCAGATTCATAGAATATGATGACGCATTATTTCTCTTAATTTGGTGGCCTATTACCGGAGTATTTTTCAATTTAAATAAAGTGTTTCACTTTTTTTGGTTAATTACTCTTCTTAGCTTTATTTTCTATCTATTATATACTCTATGAAAGTACGAGTAGTATACATGAAAATTTGGTTACCCTTCTTAGCTTTATTTTCTATCTATTATTTACTCTATGAAAGCATGAGTAGTATACATGAAAATTTGGTTACTCTTCTTAGCTTTATTTTCTATCTATTTACTCTTTGAGTACTTTTGAAAATTTGTGTACATATCTTTCATTTTTTAAGTATATTATGACTTGCGTAGTCAACTAATTCAAACCTAGGTATTCTGTTATTAGTTAGAGATACCGTTAAGTTCAATTTTATTTTAGTTTTAAAAAAATGTATTATTAAATCTAGAGATTATATTGAAATAGAATCAAACACTTTTTTCACTCTAAGATTATATTTAGTGATAGGTTTGACTTTTCAAGTTAATTTATAAATTTAAAATTAGTATAAATTATTTTTAAATTTTTTTTAAAATCAACGAATATAGTAAGTAGTAACAATCTTAGTCGGAGAGTTATTGTTATTTATAATAATTAAATTAAATAAAATTTTATTAATTTTAAAATTTATAACTTTATAAATTTTCTTAAAAGTTTGTATTTGTCTCCAATAGAGGGAGCCAATGAGGTTTTATCAATATTATAGTTATGAATAAAAATGTTTTTATTAATTATATGAAAAGAAAATTAAAATTAAAATTAAAATTCGAGTAAGATTATGTGAAAATATCACACAAGAAATAGTAAAAATAACAATTCCCTTAATCTAGTTAGATCTAAATTTACAACCCTTAGTCCAATGGGAAAAATCATAAATAAAATCCCATCCCAAATTCGACCGTTACAAAAATTCAAATCCCAAACCCACCGTTTAGAAAAGAAAAACGCTCCTGTTTTCCCTTCATTTCAACATCTTCTATCTCTTCTGTCTTTCTCTCTCCCCTCCTCTGCAAAAAAAAAAAAAGTAAAAAATTCATGGCCGATCAGAACACAAGCACCGTAACATCATCAATAATGGAAGCAAAACCCATACCCCCACTTCACCAAATCGCCCAAACCCCAACCCACAAGCTCCTCCTCAAGCAATGGCTCAAAGAAGAAGAACTAATCCTCAACAGAATCCACTCCAAAGAAACCCAAATCGATTCCACCCGAAAAGAAATCACCCAACTTTACTGCTTCTTCTTCCTCTTCCACTCCACAGCTCTAATCCTCCTCTTCAGTGCATCGTCTTCTAATGGAGGTACAAATGGTGGGGCCTGCCACAGATCTTGGATCCCATCACTCTGTTCTTTGCTCTGTTCCCTGGGGATGATCTGGGCCGTTCGATATAAATCCGATGTGGAGGGGCACTTGGAGAAGTTATTGGAGAGGGAAAAAGAGGATGGGAAGCTGTTGGGGAAGTGTGTGGAGGAGTTGAAGAAAAAGGGTGTGGAATTTGATTTGTTGAAGGAGGTTGACGCCTTGAGGAGAGCTAAGAGTTTGAGGGTTGAGGCAAAAGATGTGAAGAAATGGTCTAGCAGGGATTTTGTTACTCTGTTTTTGTTTAGTGTTTCTTGTTTGGTTCTTGCTCTTACAAGGGTAATTTTGTGCAGTTAGGAAATGGGAAAAAATATATATGAAATAAAAAAAATTAAAAAAATCTAGTGATGGGTGGGGATATTTTTGGGGGGAAAGAAAGGGGTTATTTCTTGATTTTGGCTTAGAGGCTTTGATTATTATGATCTGAAAATTTGGTTGGGTCTCCATTTTGCAGAAGATAGGTGAAGGGACAAAGCAGAATATACTGTTCTGCTTTTGTAATATGGGGATCCTGAATTAAGTATTTATTGAATAAAAATGGTTGTTTTTCTGATATTCTGATATGGAAATTTCATTATTCATGGGTTACTTTTTGAGTTCTTTAATTCTGATATTTCCTTGGATTTACTTTCTATTTTTCTATGGGGATATGTATATATATATAGTATTCAAAATTAAAAGCTTAACTATACAATATTTACCTAAATTTAGTCATATTGTTATAATATTGACATATATTAGTATTAGTCTGCAAGGAATTTTGTTGCTCTGTTTTTCTTTAGTGTTTCTTGTTTGGTTCTTGGCATCTTGCTCTTACAAGGGGTATTTTGTGCAATTAGGAATGGAAAAAAACTAAATTAAATTTAAAATTCTAGTGATGGGTTGGGATTTTTTGTGGAAAGGAAAGAAAGGGTAATTTCTTGATTTTGATTTTGATGCTTTGATTATTTTGATCTGGGAATTGTTGGGTAATTTCCTGCCTTGTCCTTGCCCTTACAAGGGTTATTTTGTTGAATTAAGAATGGAAAAAAATAAAATTGTTAGAGATTTAGGTGAAAACTAACACATAAATAATACTTACATATGAATTGGTAAGTATCCACGAAGCGGAAGCAATAGAACCAAATGTCAAATCTACAAACGACACCACAAACACAGCTACTACGATCCTTCGTACTTATCGTCAATATATAGTTGTTATAAGCAATCTATGCAAACGAACTAATTAAGTGTTCACACCAAGTACACCCAAGCGTATTGATGGAAGCTTGGAAATACTAGAGAGAAGAGAAACTGTATGGGAAAAATAATACGTTATTTTTCCTTAGCCCTACACACAGTAAGCTTCAGTATTTAACGTAAAATCCAATACCTATGAGATAAGTCTACAACTGACTAAATCAGGAGCAGTATCTCATTTAAAATACTTCCAAGTGATATGTGACTCTTCCAATCCCAATTGGGTTATCCAATATCCATACCTAAAGTGGATGTCCATGATCCACGGGTCCGACCCGGATCAATTACTAACATCTCCCACTCAGACACTTGGGTTATAAAGGTACATACTCATCTTAAATCAATAATCTCTAGATTTTCTCGTATAGGTGCCTTGGTGTGCGACTGACGAGAAATAAATGATATCAAGGGCGAGAGCTCACATACTAAGCCTCCATCATAACTAATATGAAGCATCTCCCAAAAAAAACTCGTCATGTCCTAGACCAGTCGATCACATTCTGTTGAGTATTTCGAATCCCTCATTAATTACATTTCAGAAATTCACTCAACCCCATTTGCCTTGGTATGCTACCCTTTAAAAAACTTATACATATAATATAATACATAAAGTTTAAAATAGTTGCACACACATAGCATAACCAACGGCTGAATGTGATGCCAGATAAGTGTCTTCCCTAAAATCTCATGTCAATCTTCATTAATTTTGCTGCTTTCCCAGACAAGTACCCATGGAACCTCATTATGTGAACTTAGGAATACAAACTAGAGTAGCAACACAAAGTCTTTGTTTCATGACATAGGTTCAAGTTACTAAGGACAATAATTAATGTATAGGGCTAACACAGTGATTGGATAGGGATCCACCACATCACTCTTCTGTATGTCGCTTCTTTTGAATACGAGGTACAATTCTCATGTTACGGTGTGTTGGGTCTCTAACTTTTAGTTTTATTTTGATGATAACAATAATTAGTAAATAAATTAATGAAAAGGGTAGAATCCTCTCTATAGGATTTCTTATTTTAATTGTTTTATTTATCTTATTTACTTTGATAAAAAAAATATTTTCTAAATCTTATTTAATTGATTGTCTTGATCTTGATTTTTTAAAAACATTAAAATAAATGGGTCACTTATATTGGGACAATGCTTGCTAATGTGCTGGAAATGAATTGGGTCATGCATTTTGGGACAAAAATCATATGTTGATCATCAAATGCTTGTTTGACCGAATTTAGAAAGAAGATGGAGATTTTGAGTAAATTTTTTTTGACATGTGAGTATTTTCTATTTATTCTCAAATTAATTTTATTTAAAGATTTCAAAAATTATTTTAAGTTATTTCAAAATTGGGCAAAATTATTTTATTGCTTATATATATATATATATATATATATATATATATATATATATATATAGTCTAGATCTTAAGCTCACCTCTTATCTAACTCACCCGAGCTTACCCCCTTTTAGCGACGGACTCGACGACGGTTCGGTCATACAACCGTCGTCTATACTTTTAGCGACGGACAACATATAGCGTCGCTAAAAGTATAGATGACGGTTGTATGACCGAACCGTCGTCGAGTCCGTCGCTAAAGGGGGGGTGAGCTCGAGTGAGTTGGATAATGGGTGAGCTTAAGATCCAGACCGTATATATATATATATATATATATATATATATACACACACACACACACACACACACAATAACATGCATGCAGATGCATTATAACCTATATATATAGCCTATATTTATAACATGCCTAACCTATATATATATATATATATATATATATATATATATATATATATATATATATATATATATAACATGCATGGCTGCATGTACTTCATATATATAATAAAACCGTATATATATATATATATATATATATATATATATATATATATATATATATATATATATATATATATATATAGGGAAATGATCCATAGAATATGTTAGCCAGAGGGACAGTTTCAACTAACGCTCATCCAGCAGTCCAAAATTAGAGTGAATGGCTGAGATGAGTGTGACGCCCCCAAAATAGGTATACATCACCTATTCTGAGTCGTCAAAAATATGGTACAGAATACAAATACAAACTTAAATTTACAACATGAGCTGTGAGTTTTAATACAAAAATTATTTTCTAGACAGTATTAAAACTCAAAATAAGTCCTCAATACATTTATTATCACATTATTTTACAGAATAGTGAGGACTACTAATGCAAACATCTGGACAGTCACTCCGTTCCCCGACTAGTTCCAGCTATATTCTCATTTCCTGAAGAGAACAATTAAAGCAAAGGGTGAGCTCAACTAGCCCAGTAAGAAATATTATGACTAAGATAATGCAGAATAAATTATCGTTAGCCTTCAACAGTGTTAAACGGATAAAATATAATAAACATCAAATTTAACGACAACGGAATAAGTAATCCATTAGATGAGTCATATAGAGCATGATATCTACTATCTTCTATGATTTAAAAAGTTTATCATCAATTCTATCGATGAGACTCAGCTTAATAAATAAACCACATCATCGAATCATCCCTGCACTACGGGCCAAGGATATTCATGTAATCATCAATGGTCATGATTATACCGAATAATCCCTCGTCATAATCATACCAACAACTGTCCATTAATGTACTACGGGCCAATGAGTACTTTTACCACATTATTTACAACATTACGGGTCATGATTATACCGAATGATCCCTGATCATAATCATACCAATCAACAGTCCATCTATGCACGTAAGCCAAAGATGACTTTCATCACAATATAAACATGAAGATGATGACAATGATATAAGAATTCAATTAAAAGAAGCAAAGGATAAATTTTTAAAGATTTATTATTTAATTTATCCAGAATTCAATAATGTTCAAATTGCCAACATGATACTGCTTTGTGGAGTAAAATTCAAGAATGATATTGTATCAAAAATGATTTGAACCAAAAAGAAATCAATTTTTATTATGAATAGTACTCGGGTGAATAGTACCCGAGTAAATAGTATCCTGTGAATAGTACTTCGAGAATAGTACCCCGTGAATAGTACTTTGTGAATAGTACTCGTAAATAGTACTTCGTGAATAGTACCCTTGAATAGTACCCGTGAATAGTACTTTTGTGAATAGTACCGTATAAATGAATAGTACTCATGGATATTACTCCGGCATGAAAAACTTAAAATTTAACAAGAGTGTGCAGAAAATATCCTTGTGAAACGATACTAGATGAAGCGCAAATTTCAAGGATATTCTACTAATTTCACGGAGTATAGAAGCAATACTTTAACAAAATGTCAGGAATACGAGACGAAATAATATTACTCACATACTACAAAGTATGGAAGAAAATATTATTCCTATGAATACTGAATAAAATAATATCCCTTACCTCAGAAGAAGATTGGATACTGAAATAGTGAGGTAGCAGACTTCTCTTCTTC
Organism: Panax notoginseng; assembly: GCA_016801055.1. Lineage (NCBI taxonomy): Eukaryota > Viridiplantae > Streptophyta > Magnoliopsida > Apiales > Araliaceae > Panax > Panax notoginseng. Next base: position 129,372,348 of record CM029012.1, read on the forward strand.
TTTCTCTCTATAGCTTCTCTCTCTATAATTGCTCTTGTGAGTCTTAGTGAATTGGTGAGAATGAAAGAAGAATGAGCTTCTATTTATAGGAAAATATAGTTTCGATAATTGTACGTTTTGGGGCTCGAAATATTACAATATAATACCTTCATCTTTTCCTTCATTTTTAATTTAGTCTTGCAAGTATTATCAAACTTGCACCACCTCCCCTAATAGTAATGCATGTGAACCAATAGTTCCATTCATGTGAGTAAATAGTTATATGCATGTGAATTAATAGCAATTAATTACCCATTTATCCGATTAATTACCCGATTGGTCAATATAACCTCCAGACATCAATTATTATCGAAATAACTGTCGATTTCCATCAACAATAATAATCCCAACACAATAGAAATATCAATTTCATCTTTAATCAACACGAACTTATTCATCATTAATATTATAACTCACAATATTTAACAACCAGATCATTCTCAGGAAAGAGGGGGCTTTTCGATAAGGATTTCTCCCTATTAACGCGCAATTAGGTGACCAAACCTCTCCTCGACAGAACTTTCTAGACATCGTCAATATTGCAAATAATAATATGAATAACTTTTGTCGTCTCAATTATTGATTTAATAATAATAAATATTATGCAGATGATACCGTGACAATAATTGAATCAAATAACGTGAGATACTATGCAGCAATTACTGTAGCAATAATTGAATATAACTGAGTGACTTCTCACGTAAGCATCAATAATCAATACCGTGTTCTACTATGCAACCACGCATATTACTGTACTTTTACTACCGGGTAGTTCTACAGTTTAACGGTAAAACTTTCGTCGTTATTTTTATAAAAAGATAATTCTGTTGTTTTCTAACTACGACAATACTTTTGTTGTGGGGTCCACTAATGATTGTGTCGTCGTACGAATATTCCCTGTTAAAACAAATTTTTCCCGACCAATTTAATATAATATAACCACTTACTTACTTTGCAAAATTTGTAAATAATACCCATAACTATAACATTATATCAAATTCACTCCTTAATATTCAAAAATGATATTTATAGAAAATTCATATTTATTCATAAAAGTTGGGGTCTTACAACCTCCCCTTTTTATGAAATTTCGCCCTCGAAATTAGGGTACGTACCTGGTATGTCGAAGAGGTGAGGATTCCTTGACTTCATTTCAGATTCTAACTCCCAGGTCATTTCCTCAACATCGTGATTTCTCCACAAAACTTTGACTTGAGGTATAATCTTAGAGCGTAGAATATGATCCTTCTTATCCAAGATTTTAACAGGTACCTCTTCATACGTTAAATCTTTCGCTATCTCGTTCGGTTCTAATTCAATAATGTGGTGCGGGTCTTTCACATATTTACGTAACATAGATATGTGAAAAATATTATGAACACAAGACATACTTGGCGGTAAGGCGAGTCTATAGGCCACAGTTCCTACTCGATCAAGGATTTTAAATGGGCCAATGAATCGAGGATTGAGTTTTTCTCTCTTTCCAAATCTCGTAACTCCTTTCTATGGAGCAACACGTAACAACACATGATCTCCAATATTGAATTCCACGTCCTTTCGATGAAGATCATCATGACTCTTTTATCGATCTTGTGAGGTTTTTATACGTTGTCGGATCGTTTGAATCTTTTTCGTAGTCATACGTACCAACTCTGGTCCCAACAATATTGCTTCACCCACCTTATCCCAGCATACTACAGAACGACACTTTCTTCCATACAATACCTCAAATGGAGTCATGCCAATACTTGCTTGATAACTGTTGTTATAGGAAAACTCCACCAATGGTAAGAACTTGTCCCAACTTCCTTTGAAATCAAGGACACAGAGTCTTAATAAATCTTCAAGAGTTTGAATAGTCCTCTCCGATTGCCCGTCCATTTAAGGATGATATGCCAAACTAAATCGTAAATCCATGCCCATAGCTTTTTACAAACTAACCCAAAATCGTGAAGTGAATCTTGGGTCTCGATCAGAAACTATGGATACTGGCATACCATGCAATCTTACGATCTCTTTTATGTACATACGAGCAAGATGTTCAAGTGTATAAGTTTCTCGTATCGGTAAGAAATGAGTAGACTTGGTCAATCTATCAAATCTATGCCTTGAGAAACCTTAGAAAGACCAGTAACGAAATCCATGGTAATGTGCTCCCACTTCCATTCTGGAATTTCAAGTGGTTGCAATGAACCTTTTGGCACTTGATGCTCCGCCTTGACTCGTTGACAAATTAGACATCTTGAGATAAACCCTGCTATCTCTCTCTTCATATTGCTCCACCAAAATGTATGTCAAAGATTACGATACATTTTGGTACTCCCAAGATGGATTGCAAACGGTGTGTTGTGCGCTTCCATCATGATTTTATACTTTAAGTCAGAATCGTTAGGAACACAAAGTCTAGAGTTGACTCGAAGTATTCCTTCTTCATCGATTCTTGCTTTCGGAATAACACCTTCTTGCACTTTCTTTTTCATACGCATCAGCTCCAGGTCTGTAGCTTGAGCAGCTTTAACTTTATCGATTAAAGTCGGTTCTACTCGTATATTTGCCATCATCACATGGGTCCATGGAGTCTTTAACTCTATCTCCATCCTTTGTAAGTCATACAAAATGGGCCTTTGCGTTCATAATATAGCACTCATACCCGCATATGATCTTTTACTCAATGCGTCAGCTACTACGTTCGCTTTTCCAAGATGGTATTGAATGGTATGATCATAGTCTTTCAACAGCTCGAGCCAACGTCGTTGCCGCATGTTGAGTTCCTTTTGGGTGAAGAAATATTTGAGGCTTTTATGATCCTTATAGATCTCCACCTTCTCCCCATACAGGTAATGCCTCCAAATTTTAAGCACAAAAACGACAGCTGCCAACTCTAGATCATGAGTAGGATAATTCCTCTCATATTCTTTGAGTTGTCGTGAGGCATAAGCAATGACTTTTCCATGTTGTATGAGAACACATCCTAACCCTTTACCCGAAGCATCACTGTAGATGACAAATCCCTCCGAGCCAGATGGTATTGTCAGAACAAGTGCTGAAATGAGTCTCCTATTGAGTTCTTGAAAACTCTTCTCACATTCCTCGCTCCAACCGAATTTTGTATCTTTCTGAGTCAGCTGACTTAATGGAGTAGTGATTCGAGAAAATTCTTTTACGAATCTCTGGTAATAACCAGCTAAGTCAAGAAAGCTACGTACTTCGGTCACTGACTTAGGTTGCTCCCAGCTTTGAATTGCTTCAATCTTTGTCGGGTCAACAGATATTTCATGATTTGATATCACGTGCCCAAGGAATACTACTTCCTCAAGTCAGAACTCGCATTTCTTTAACTTGGCATAAAGCTTGTTTTCACAAAGCTTTTGGAGTATCAACCTCAAGTGTTGTTCATGATCTTCACGGCTTTTGGAATATATGAGGATGTTATCAATAAAGACGACCACAAAGTGATCCAAATATTCCTTGAATACTCGGTTCATCGTATTCATGAAGGCAGCAGGAGCATTAGTCAATCCAAAAGACATGACTAGGAGACATGACTAGGAATTCGTAATGCCCGTATCGAGTTTTGAAAGCAGTCTTTGGAATGTCATCAGTTTTAATCTTCAATTGATGATATCCAGAATGAAGATCGATCTTTGAAAAGAATTTGGCGCCTTGCAACTGGTCAAAAAGGTCATCAATGAGAGGCAACGAGTATCTATTTTTGATGGCGACATGATTTAACTCCCGATAATCAATACAAAGTCGCATACTCCCATCTTTCTTCTTCACGAATAGAACAGGAGCACCCCAAGGAGACGTACTAGGACGAATGAAACCGATGTCTAACAATTCCTGCAGTTGGGTCTTTGACTCCTGAAGTTCAATAGGAGCCATTCGATATGGGGCTTTGGAAATGGGTTTTGTACCGGATTCAAGGTCGATACAAAATTCAATTTCACGCTCTGGGGGTAGGCCAAGAAGTTCTTTAGGGAATACGTCAGGAAATTTATTAACAATAGAAATATCATTCAAATCTGACGTATTTTTATTTAAATCCGTGACATGGGCTAAGAAAGCTTGACATCTATTTTTTAATAAACGAATAACTTTATGACTTGATATGACAGTGATTGACTTTAGTGGTTTGGTTGCTTGAATTCGCATAATAGGTTGGTTAGGAATATGAAAGCTAACAACCTTACGAAAACAATCGATTTTAGCATGATGAGTAGTTAACCAATCAATCCCTAAAATCACATCAAATGCATGTATTTTCAAAGAGATAAGATCAACAGGTAACGTACGATTACCGATTTGAATCAAACAAAACTTATAAACAGTGGATGTAATGAAAGTTTCTCCCAACGGAGATTCAACAAATAAGTTAAAGTCTAATTTCTTCGGAGTCAAATTTAAACGTTGAACGCAAGTAGGAGAAATAAAAGAATGGGTAGAACTGGTATCAAATAAGGTATATACTTCGCTAGAGTTTATGATTAGCTTACCCGTGATCACCTCGTTCGGATTCCTCGCTTTTTGGTAGGTTATGACAAGCGTTCTCCCTTGAACTACCGGTTTTGTCTTGTCTGGGACGGCCTTTGATGCCTCCATCCCAGCTGGACTTGACTTCGGTGCACGATAAAATTGGGCTAGGTGACATTCTCTTCCACAATTATAACATGCTTTTGACTGCTGTGTACAGTTTGGACTGATGTGTCCCTCCCCTCCGCATTTATAACATACGACTGCCGGTCGTTCTCCTTCCTTAACAACAGGTGTTGGTGCTGACGTCTTTTCATCATTGTTGAATATCCTCTTCTTGAAATTTCCACTCCTATTATATTGGCCATGATTACCACCGAAGTGGTTACCATTTCTGGCATGTTGATTGCCTCCACATTTGTTGTCACCGCTTCGATGACTGCTACCACTGGAATTATCATTTTGCCTGTTTCTCTCTCTTGGTGGGTTGACTCGTTATCGCGCTCCAATAATTAAGCCCTATTTACAACATCTGAATACAAACACTGTTTGTGAGAAATTAAGTATTGACGTATCTCAGGTTTTAAACCTCTTAGAAACATCCGCGTCATTCTGTCCTTATAATCAACCAAGTGGGACGCAAATCGGGACAAGTCGGCAAACTTAGCTTCATACTGTGACACGGTCATATTGTTCTGCTCCAGTTTGATGAACTCTACCTCCTTCATGTGAAGAATACTTTCGGGAAAGTACTTATCGTTGAACATTTCTTGGAACTTCTCCCAAGACATCTTCAGTGCGGCAGGTTGAGTACGCTTTACGGACTTCCACCAGTAATCTGCCTCTCCTCGCAATATGAAGGTGTCAAATGGAACTTTTTGCTCCTCGGAGCATCCCAAGACATCAAATATCTTGGTGATATGCTTTATCCACGTCTCTGTCGTGAGTGGTTTTAGCTTTCCAATAAACTCCGATGGTCTTAGCTCCTTGAACTGCTTAGCGGTGACCGTCCGAGAGTTGCTAGTGTTTCCACCTGCATTTTGAACAGGAGCCTCTCTCGCCTGATGTTGCATGAATTACATAAAGCCTCTGAACATCCCATCGTTCATCATTTGATCGGTGTTATTGTTTACCTGAGGATTATTGTCTTCCTGTTGCACATTATCCTGGGTATTGATCGTTGGTGACTCAACGGTCTCATGTGCTTCATTGCTGATCTCAACATTTTCAGATGTCATTTTCAAACACTGCCACAAAATAAGGGTTAATTGACATGACACATATTATTCCTATACTCTGACCGACCAATTAAATACCAAATAAACTTAGGTAGGTCATACTAGCGAAGGAATTCCCCGTCTCTCCCCTCCTACTTCTTGTCTCACATCTTAGCCAGGGATCATATCCCTAAGCTTTGATACCAACTGTGACGCCCCCAAAATAGGTATACATCACCCATTCTGAGTCGCCAAAAACATGGTACAGAATACAAATACAAACTTAAATATACAACATGAGCTGTGAGTTTTAATACAAAAATTATCTTCTAGACAGTATTAAAACTCAAAATAAGTTCTCAATACATTTATTATCACACTATTTTATAGAATAGTGAGGACTACTAATGCAAACATCTGGACCGTCACTCCGTTCCCCGACTAGTCTCAACTTTATTCTCATTTCTGAAGAGAACAATGAAAGCAAAGGGTGAGCTCAACTAGCCCAATAAGAAATATTATGACTAAGATAATGCAGAATAATTATCGTTAGCCTTCAACAGTGTTAAACTGATAAAATATAATAAACATCAAGTTTAACGGCAGTGGAACAAGCAATCCATTAGAAGAGTCAAGTAGAGCATGATATCTACTATCTTCTATGATTTAAAAAGTTTATCATCAATTCTATCGCTGAGACTCAGCTTAATAAATAAACCACATCATTGAATCATCCCTGCACTACGGGCCAAGGATATTCATGTAATCATCAATAATCATAATTGTACCGAATAATCCCTGGTCATAATCATACCAACAACTGTCCATCAATGCACTACGGGCCAATAAGGACTTTTACCACATCATTTGTAATATTACGGGTCATGATTATACCGAATGATCCCTGGTCATAATCATACCAATCAACAGTCCATCTATGCACGTAAGCCAAAGATGACTTTCATCACAATATAAGCATGAGGATGATGACAATGATATAAGAATTCAATTAAAAGAGCAAAGGATAAATTTTTAAAGATTTATAATTTAATTTATACAGAATTCAATAATGTTCAAATTGCCAACATGATAATGCTTTGTGGAGTAAAATTCAAGAATGATATTGTATCAAAAATGATTTGGACCGAAAAGAAATCAATTTTTGTCATGAATAGTATTCTGGGTGAATAGTATCCCGTGAATAGTATTTCAAGAATAGTACCCCGTGAATAGTACTTTATGAATAATACTCGTGAATAGTACTTCGTGAATAGTACTTTATGAATAGTACCCCGTGAATAGTACTTTTGTGAATAGTACCGTATAAATAAATAGTACTCATGGACAGTACTCCGGCATGAAAAACTTAAAATTTAACAAGAATGTGCAGAAAATATCCTTGTGAAAAGATACTAGATGAAACGCAAATTTCAAGGATTTTCTACTAATTTCACGGAGTATAGAAGTAATACTTTAACAAAATGAGGGTATAATCAAGAATACAAGACGAAATAATATTACTCACATACTACAGAGTATGGAAGAAAATATTATTCGTATGAATACTGAATAAAATAATATCCCTTACCTCAGAAGAAGACTAGATACTGGAATAGTGAGGTAGCAGACTTCTCTTCTTCTTTCTCTCTATAGATTCTCTCTCTATAATTGCTCTTGTGAGTCTTAGTGAATTGATGAGAATGAAAGAAGAATGAGCTTCTATTTATAGGAAAATATAGTTTCGATAATTGCACGTTTTGGGGCTTAAAATATTACAGTATAATACATTCATCTTTTCCTTTATTTTTAATTTAGTCCTACAAGTATTATCAAACTTGCACCACCTCCCCTAATAGTAATGCATGTGAACCAATAGTTTCATTCATATGAGCAAATAGTTATATGTATGTGAATTAATAGCAATTAATTGCTCATTTATTCGATTAATTACCCGATTGGTCAATATAACCTCCAGACATCGATTATTATCGAAATAACTGTCGATTTCCATTAACAATAATAATCCCAACACAATGGAAATATCAATTTCATCTTTAATCAACACGAACTTATTCATCATTAATATTATAACTCACAATATTTAACAACCAGATCATTCCCAGGAAAGAGAGGGCTTTCCGATAAGGATTTTTCCCTATTGGCGAGCAATTAGGTGACCAAACCTCTCCTCGACAGAAATTTTTGGACATCGTCAATATTACAAATAATAATATGAATAACTTTTGTCATCTCAATTATTGATTTAATAATAATAAATATTATGCAGATGATACTGTGACAATAATTGAATAAAATAACGTGAGATACTATGCAGCAATTACTGTAGCAATAATTGAGTGACTTCTCACGTAAGCATCAATAATCAATACCGTGTTCTACTATGCAACCACGCGTATTACTGTACTTTTACTACCAGATAGTTCAACAATTTAATGATAAAACTTTCGCCGTTATTTTTATAAAAAGATAATTATGTCGTTTTCTAACTACGACAATACTTCCGTTGTGGGGTCCACTAATGATTGTGCCGTCGTACAAATATTTCTTGTTAAAACGAATATTCCCCGACCAATCAAATATTATATAACCACTTACTTACTTTGCAAAATTTATAAATAATACCCACAACTATAACATTATATCAAATTCACTCCTTAATATTCAAAAATGATATTTATAGAAAATTTATCTTTATTCATAAAAGTTGGGGTCTTACAATGAGGGCCTAGCCGCTACTCCCTTTAGCGGCTAGCCAAATTTTTTTTGTTGGCCGCTATTCCCTCTAGCGGCCAGTCAAAACAATAGTGTTTTGAATAGCCGCTAGAGGGAGTAGCGGCTAACAAATTTTTTTTAGCTTAATTACTAATTATCCTGATTATCCTCATACATACTGCTTATTAATCTGAAAAATAAAATAATAAAAAAATTATAAGGATAATCTGTAATTATCCTTATACTTATTAATAAAATAAGTATGTATAAGGATAATTAATAATTATCGTCTTATGATTTTTAATTATAAATATGAAATAGTGATTAATAAGTAATATGTATTATTTTATTTTACTGATTAATAAGTAATATATATAAGGATAATATGTTAATAAGTATAAGGATAAATATAAAGATAATTATTGATTATCCTTATAATTATATTTATACTTATCCTTATACTTATTAACAGATTATCCTTATACATATTACTTATTAATCAGTAAAATAAAATAATACATATTACTTATTAATCACTATTTCCTATTTATAATTAAAAATCATAAGACGATAACTATTAATTATCCTTATACATACTTATTTTATTAATAAGTATAAGGATAATTACTGATTATCCTTATAATTTTTTATTATTTTATTTTACTGATGAATAACTAGTATGTATGAGGATAATCAGTAATTAAGCCAAATTTTTTTTGTAGGCTTCTACTTCCTCTAGCGGCCAGCCAAAATACGGTCGTTTGTTTTGACTATCCTTATAATTATCTTTATACTTATCCTTATACTTATTAACAGATTATTCTTATACATATTACTTATTAATCAGTAAAATAAAATAATACATATTAGTTATTAATCACTATTTTCTATTTATAATTAAAAATCATAAGACGATAATTATTAATTATCCTTATACATACTTATTTTATTAATAAGTATAAGGATAATTACTGATTATCCTTATAATTTTTTATTATTTTATTTTACTGATTAATAAGTAGTATGTATGAGGATAATCAGTAATTAAGCTGAATTTTTTTTGTTGGCTGCTACTTCCTCTAGCAGTCAGTCAAAATACGGTCGTTTTGACTGGCCGCTAGAGGGTGTAGCGGCTAACAAAAAAAATTTGGCTGGCCGCTAGAGGGAGTAGCGGCTTGGCCCTCATCTCAGCCATTCACTCTAATTTTGGACGACTGGATGAACGTTAGTTGAAACAGTCCCTCTTGCTAACGTATTCTATGGATCATTTCCCATATATATATATATATATATATATATATATATATATATATATATATATATATATATATATATATATATATATATATATATTACAGCATGCATGCACATATTGTAACATATATATATTCATTACAAACCGTGTGTGTCAGTGTGTTAAAACCATGTATGTTGGAATTTTTTTTGTGGTCAAAGTAAACATTAAATGCCAAAGTTGTTAACAAAATGTATGGGTGGAAGTTTGAAATTGGCAATTCGCATGAAATTTTTATCCAGACCTTTGATTTCAAAAATAAACAGTCTCAACCACTCATTCAAAATCATATTTTGAAAATTATTATTTTGCCCCCGACCTCAAAAATCTATAAATAGGAGGCTTTCCTTTCATTTCTAACTTGCCAATTCACTTTCAATAAAAGCTTATTTCTCTCCTACATACTCTCTCTCTAAAAATCTTTCTCTCTCTTCTTATCAAAGTTCGAGAAGAGGAAATTGGTCTAAGCATATTGAGATAAGCTGTTTAATTTAATTTATTTGAATTATCTCTTGCTTATTTATATTTATAGATATACGAATATACATTGTTATACACAATTCTATATATCTATATTTCATATATTTATCAAATAAAAGGATACTTGGGTGCCGTAAGGCTACGGAGATACACCTCTACAGAGAGGAATTCGAACCGTACGATTCCTTATAGTCTTCAGTAACCTTTTATTGAAATTATGTATATAAATATCGTAAAATAGATACGACACTTGATAACTCAAAACGACATTGAGATATTCCTCCAAAAAGAGGAGTCATCTGAACTGGATTTGAGAATCGTAGTGATCTATAGAAAATATTTATATAAATATCAATTGTTAAAATATAAATTTTGTCGTACTTAGACGCCGCAAGGCTATGGAGATACACCTCTACAAAGAGGAATTCGAACAGTACGATTCCTTATAGCACTAAGTGACTTTATTTATAAATTCACATAATAGATTAAATATTATTATATATTATCTGAGTTAAACAAATATATTTGTTATATCAAGTATTGCTTAACTAATTTATTTATTATACTTAATATCTGTCATCACAAGTATTTGATCATAAATTCATTTATTCATAAAATACTTGTTGCATAATATAAAAGTTATTTAAACTTTTATTTCACAAACTTAAGTGAATATATCTGCTTAAATAGAAACATATTTGATTCAAAGCTTAAAAATAACTTATTTGCTTACACAGAAGCATTTTCACTTTAAAAGTTATTTAAACTTAAAGTGACTTTTCTTTACTCCATTAAGAGTAAATAATTCTTTATAAATTTGCATTAAATTATATATCTGCTTAAACAGAAGTATTTTTGAGCTAAAGCTAAAATTGACTTATTTGCTTATTCAATAAGCATTTTTCACACCAAATATAAAAGCTATTTAAACTTTTATAACAGTGCATAAGTTACATATTTGCTTACATAGAAGCATTATTTGATCAAAGCACAAATTAATATCTGCTTACTAAGAAGCATATTTTCTCAAGTATAAAAGTCTTTTGAACTTTTATAAATACATCTCTTTAATTGATATCTGCTTATTTAAGAAGCATCAATCTGCACTAAATCTTATCTGCTTATTTGAGAAGAATCAATCTGTACTAAATTCTTATCTGCTTATTTAGGAAGCATATTGTTGTAAAATCATTTGTAAAAAGAGAAAAGGTCAGAGTTAGTTTATTTTATGTACCTATGAGAAAGACGAGTAATTCTTCGACCAAGACCAGAGTCTTAGAGAGGTCAGCGGGAAGCTGGGTCTCTAGTGTACTTGTGTGGTGAGGAAGAGGTTGTTGTTTCAAGACTAGATCATAGAATAAAACTGAACTTTAAAGAAGGTACAACTAAACTTGAGGCGGGAGCGGGGAGCTTGTTGTCCATGATAGATTAGTTGGGAACAGTTGAAAGTTTGTCTATAAAACTTTGTAAATGTTTTTCACCTTTTGAAGGAGTATTTATTACTGATAGTAATAGGATCTCAAGTCCTAGAGAGGAGCTTGAGATTGGACGTAGCAGCATACCTGGGATGTATGTTGTGAACCAGACAAATCTCTGTGCATTGTGTGATTGAATTTTTACTATCTTGCATATTAATTTATAACACTGCAAATTAATTATCCAAAAATTCAAAAAGGCCTTAGATAATTTTTTTTAACATCAACTTACCAATTGCACTAGCATAAGGAACACGAACCATCTGCTCTTTTTCTTGATTAGTCTCCGGGTAAAGATCCTGGCTTAGTTTATGACCCTTCTCAATGGGAGTGTTAACTGGATTAAAATTATGCATACGAAAATGCTCTAAAATAGATTTAATATAAGTCGCTTGACTTAAACCCAAAAATATTTTAGAGCGATTCCTATAGATCTTAATTCTGAATACAAATTCAGCCTCACCCGTGTCTTTCATCTCAAAATTAGATGATAATCACTTTTTAGTGGTGACAATCAATCCAATATCATTTCCAACTATCAAGATGTCATCAATGTACAAACACAAGATCATGAAGCTTTTGTCTACCTGTTTAACATACACACAATGATCTTCCTCAATCATCGTAAACCCATCAGCAATGATGGCTCGATGAAATTGAAAGTACCATTGTCTAGATGATTGCTTTAAGCCATAAATGGAATGTTTAAGCTTGCATACTTTACACTCTTGTCCCTTAACCTCAAAGCTAATTGGTTGATTCATGTAAATCTCCTCATCTAGTTCTCCATATAGAAATGCAGTTTTAACGTCCATCTGATAAAACTCCAAATCTAAACGTGCGACAATAGCTAGAATAAGGTGAATGGAGTTAATTCTCACAATTGGTGAGAATGTCTCATCATAGTCCACACCCTCCTTTTGGGTGAACCTTTTTGCCACAAGACGAGCCTTATACTTGTCGATTGATCCATCCGCCTTTCTTTTAATTTTGAAAACCCATTTGTTTCCAAAGGCCTTACGACCAGGCGGTAGATCAACTAACTCTGAAATTTGGTTCTTTCCTATAGAACCAATTTCATCCTTTATATCATATATGCATTCATTACGAGCAGGTGAAGTGAGAGCTCCCTTATATGTAGCAGGCTTATTATCATCTTTTAGAGCGCACATAAGGGCCTCTCCTTCAAGCACAAGAAGGGATTCCTCTTCAATTTCAAAAAAATTTTGAGGTACTTTTGCACGTTTGCTTCAACGTTGCTTAAGATTTTGTGAATCAGGTGATGCCCCATTAGGCGGTAGATCATTCCCACCATCCTTAGCGACAAAATGATGAGAATCAAATTCCCTTCCTTCGCTAAAGGATGGTGAAAGTCTCCCACTGATTCGGCCATTTCATATAACTTAAAATCGTTTCTCGTGTCACCCCTGCTTGGAAACTTATTCTCTATGAATTCCATATCTCGTGATTCAATCTCAATCATTACTCCATCAAGTTGTTCGCATATCATCACATAACCCTTCCAGTGTTCAGGATACCTTATAAAGATACCCTTCCTTCCTCTAGAGTCTAACTTCCTAAGTTGTTGAGAAGAAATGCGAACATATCCTGCCGACCCCCATGATCTTAAATGATCTAAGGTTATTTTTCTGCCTTCCCAAGACTCATATAGTGTAGAAGTAATTGACTTACTAGGCACGCGATTAAGGATGTAGGCAGTAGTCATAAGTGCATCTCCCTAAAAATTAATTGGAAGATCAGCTTGTGCCATCATCGACCTAACCATCTCTAATAGCGTACGATTCCTTCTTTCTGCAACACCATTTTGTTGCGGAGTGCCAGGAATAGTTAATTATTCGATGATACCTTTTTCCTTACTGAGTCCTTTAAATTGCTCAGATAAATATTTGTATCCATGATCGGTCCTAAGAACCTTTATGGATCTATCTATTTAATTCTCAACTTCAGTAACAAAATGTCTAAAGCAATCTAATGCTTCTAACTTATGAGAAATTAAATAGACATTTCTATATCGCGAATAATTATCTATAAAAGTGATGAAATAGTTACCACCATCTCATGCTCTAACATTCATCGGACCACAAATGTCAAAATAAATTAGCTCTAAAGAATTAGTGGCCCTCACTGCCTTCCCAAAAGGTTCTTTTTGCCTTCCCTACTAAACAAGGTTCACATACTGGTAGGTTAACTTTAGCGAGTGAGCCTAAAAGGCCTTCTTGAACTAGCTTAGTCATCCTTTCTTGGCCAATATGACCTAATCTATAATGTCATTTCAATGATTCATTAACAATATCATCATGAGAAACAATATAAGAAAAATGGGATTCACCTTTATTCAAAACATAAAAACCATCCGATAAAATACCATATCCAACAAAATCATTATGAAAATAAATATTTACGCAACTACTGTCAAAGGAAAAAGAATACCTAACTCTAACTAAAGTTACAAATAATATTAAGTTCCGTCAAATTCCTGGTACATAAAGTGTATTCTCAAGGATTAGTGTGCGAACGTTTCTCAAAGTCAGTTGATAAGTGCCAAAGCCAAGCACTTGCTCTTCTGAACTGTTCCCCGTTAATAAACTTTGAGTCCCTTTAGAAACTCGTTGGTACTCAGTGAATCCCTCCCTATTGTGAGTTACATGCTTGGTTGCTCCCGTGTCAATAATCCACGAAGGATCAGTTTGAGCAAGAAAAACACGTGAACACACAAAGTATTCATCGCAATAAAGAAATTTAGATTGTACCTTTTTCTGCTCAGTGCATTCACGAGCAAAATGTCCAACCTTCTGACAGTTTTAGCAAGTCATCTTATTCTTTCCTCCTCTTTTGCCCCTGCGACACTTAACATTACCCTTCTTTTTTGGTGCATTAGTGTTAACCTGGTCGTTGCCATTAGCTTGTCTCTTGCGCTTGCCTTTTGCATTTTGTGGACCAGCTTGAGCCATGAAAACAAAGCTGCCATCTTTAGCACCACGACGCTCATATTCAAGCTCAAGATGCCTTTTCAGATCAACAAGAGTTTTGATACTGTCATTATGTATCCTAGTCATCGTGAAAGGCTCCCAATCATCAGGTAAAGACCTGAGCACAACTTGAATATGTTGCTCTTCAATAAGGGTTATGTCAGCTGCACTAAGCTCGCGGATCATGACCGACATTACTCGAAGGTGCTCCACAATAGTGTGTTTGGGCTCCTTCTTGTAACAGTCCATCTTATAATTAAGCTCGCGCAACCTTGTTGCAGTAGTCCCACCATAGGACTTCTTAAGCATATACCACATTTCCATTGCAGTTTTACAGGACTCAAATTCACCAATAAGGTCGTTGTGTATGCTACTTAACATGGTAAAGCATGCACAACGATCCTTCTTAACCCATTTATCGTAGGTTTGTTTGTCTCGTCGGTGCTGAACAGTGGTGCCCTCCTCAGGCGGTTGCATAGTGGTAGTTAAAGTTTCAAGCATATCTAACTCATTAAGTAGATATTGAATTTTCTTTGACCAAAGGAAATAATTTTTATCATCCAATTTTTCACCTTTGTTAAGGTCAGCAATCACATTTTTAGAGGTCATTTCACTACAATAAGGTTGCACGAAATATGAATATTAGCACACACATAATAATGTTTTCATTAAATCCGAATTAATCACAATTATTTAGTCTATAGATAGAAATCAAAAAATCGCTAAGCTCATAATCATCATTCCATGTCATAAAATAAATAATTATGATTAATTTTATTTTATATGATAAAAAATCCAAATAGCCCATTACAACAAAAATATGGACGGGGTTTATGAAACAAAAACCCCTATTTATAATTTAATTGTACTTTGGGAGATAAAATCAATTAATTGAAGAACAAGTGCAAAATTATATTCCTTTATAAGGCTTCGATATAAATACATTAATAAAAATTTTACATCAAAAATTCCTACTACATCAATCTATTAATAAAATTTGGA
The DNA here is from genome assembly GCA_016801055.1 of Panax notoginseng. NCBI lineage: Eukaryota > Viridiplantae > Streptophyta > Magnoliopsida > Apiales > Araliaceae > Panax > Panax notoginseng. Next base: position 129,388,051 of record CM029012.1, read on the forward strand.
AAATACTGCACTTGTCTTCAAATAATTATTTTATCTCGGGTCTCTATCACAAAGTGAGAGTCTGTCTCCAAAAATAATTCAATATCAAAACTTTTTTGGTCCATCCAAAACATCATGCAATAACAAATAAGGGGTGTATGCATGAATGGACCCATCACAGCTCCCACTAGGAAGCCGGATGTATCTGGTCAAGTTCTAAGGGGACGAACGCAACAAATATCAATAAACATAATATTTTAACATAAATATACAAAATAAATATGAAGAAAAAAATATTTAAGTTAGCTCAAAATTGACCAAATATTTTTCTAACAGTATGTATACATGAAAATGTAATACTGTGAATTTTATAGATTTTTTGGAATATTTTTGCTATTTAATGCAATTATTTATTAAATAAATAATAATTGATAGTAAAATAATTTAAGACACTAAAACAATCCAATTTTCAACACCAATAAGTGGAGAACTTGTAAACATGCCTCTGAAATCACAGGGAAAATTTGGCCCAACAAAAATTTTTGGACAATTTTTTAATCAATTTTTAAAGCACTTTAAATAGCTACAAAAAAATTTCGAAAATATTTTTCATTGATAAAAAAATTCAAACAAATAATTAAAGTGACCAAAAAATAAAAACAAATTATATGTAAAAAGAAATTCAAAAAAAATTATCTAGAAGGTGGCGCGTGGACCCCACGTACGCTGCCTCTTTTTTTTTAAACAGCCGCGTGGCCCCCACGTTGACGCGCTAACGCTGACGTCAGCTTCGTCTTCTTCCTCAACAAATCAGAAGCACAATTATAGTTTGGTACCTTTTTTTGCAAAAAATCATAATTAATTCCACAGATGTCCAAAAAATACAAACTTTATATTTTTGGAATCGTGGCGAGAAGTACTATTTTAATATGTAAAGAAAATATACATTTGACTTTTGTAGAAAAACATATTTTTATTTTAAAAAACATAATGTGAATTAGGGTTCGCATTTTCTTTCAAAATATAAATCTGATTGCAACGAAATTTTGCAGGTGTCTAAACATGCATATGGACTACATCATACTATTTTTTCAGCCTCTAATATGTACTCTAGCATATTATGCCATTAATGTCCTATTTCAAGCTTTATATGCAAAAAAAATTGACAGAATATTTATGCGAGATCAGACATAGCATGGCTCTGATACTAATGTTCGAGATTTAGGTGGAAATTAACACATAAATAATACTTACATATGAATCGGTAAATATCCACGAAGTAAAAACGGTTGAACTGAATGCCAAATCTACAAACGACACTACGAATACAACTACTATGATCCTTCGTACTTCTCGTCAATATATAATTGTTACAAGAAATCAATGCGGACGAACTAATTAAGTGTTCACACCAAGTACACCCAAACCTATTGATGAAAGCTTGGAAATACTAGAGAAAGTATTTAGAGAAACTGTATATTATTTTTCCTTAGCACTACACTTAGTAAGCTTCAGTATTTTACGTAAAACCTAATACCTATGGGATAAGTCTACAACTAACTAAATCAAGAGCATTATCTCATATCGAGTCCTAACTATATCAAGTATTATTTAAAAACTTCTGAGTGATATGGGACATTTCCAATCCCAGTTGGGTTATCCAATATCCATACTCAAGTGGATGTCCATGATCTACGGGTCCGATCCGGGTCAATTACTAACAAAAATAAAATAAAATTTAATTTTCTAGTGATGACTGGGGATTTTTTGTGTAGAAAAAATGAAGAAGAAAAGATTAATTTCTTGATTTTAATTTCGATGATTTGATTATTCTGATATGGAAATTTTCGTTAGATCTTTGATAGTTTATGTTGAGGGTGGAAGCTATTGGCTTCTTTCTGTCATTACATTTTTCAGAAATTAGATGAAGGGACATAGAAAAATATGATGTTCTATTTTTGTAATATGGGGTCCTATATGGTAATAAAAATTTAGTTGGTTTGTAAATATATTCTGCTTTTGGTATTAAATATGGTTGTTTTTTGATATTTTGTATGGAATTTTTATTATTCATTTACTTTGAGTTGCTCAATTTTGGTTCTTTAGCTGTGGAGATAGTTCATTTGATTAACTTTCTATTTTTTTGTGGGAATAATGATAAAAAAAATAAGATCTTCATATTTAACTCAATTTTCATTCAAAGAAAAATATTTAATAATTGGAAAGTAACTAATCTCATTTATTTTTTTTAGTTATATACTTTCTCCATTTTAATATTAGAAGTACCTTTTTCATGTTCCAAAATTAAAAATATAGTTATATTTTTAAACTATAAAATAATATGAAATTACTAAGGTGTAATCATTTTTTGGCTACTACTATATTTCTAGTCAATGCTACGGTCAAAGGTGCATAATATTGTCCTTGAGGTTTTGACGGTCAGCCCATTTAGCTCTGGAACTTATTTTTGTCCCTAGATGCCCCAGCTCAACTACACCCCTTCCGTTAAAAAAATTGCCAGCTAGACAAACGGGTGTTAATAGATTTCTGATCGATTGACGCGTGGACAAATGTGTGTGTCCTGACATGAAGAGAAGAAATTTAGCCCGATCCATCTGCCAAAAGGGGGGAAACTCTAATCAAATCATTCTGCTCTGTAATTAAAGAGAAGAGAAGAAATCGAAGCCAACTCTATCGAAACCACTTGATAGATCGAAGCTCTTTACTGGAAAAAGGAGGGCAGAAAGTCAAAGGAAACTACAAAAAAAAACAAAGAAATCTATGCTCTTTTCACAGGTACTTGAAATCTCTATTTTTGATTAAGAAAGTGCATAGACTACTAACATTTTGTGTGGGTTAATGGGTAAAATTTTATGTGGTTTGATTTTAAGTGAAATAGTAGGCATTTGGTCATTGCATGTGGTCCATATTTAAGTTGGGTGTTGACTGTTAGGCGACATGCGGTCCTGTACATTATTGTTTATTAGATTCTTAATAGTTTAGAGTTGACATTTGTCTTGTAAATGATTTTTATGTTGAAAAATATTGTGTTGAGTGAGTTTTTTATTTGACTGGCAGAATGGATGGGCATGTAGATATTTATTTACATCATGGGGGCACATAGGTGATGGATCATGTGTTGAATTATGTGGGAGGAGATGTTTATATATGTGAATTTTGACGCAAATTACTTGTCTATTATATGCATTAATGTAACGTTCCCAAACCTAGTCTATCTGTAAACCCGAGTTCAGTGCGTCACGAGTGCTTCTCATTCAATACATACATCCATATATCATTAAGATATAATTAAAAACTCCAAAATATAACTATATATTTCTTCAAATCCCATATTCTATTATCTTAAAATCTTCATTACAATACAAATAATGATAATCACATTATTCTTTAATTACAAGTGTGACTTTCATCCGCCACAACAGATACATAAAAGTTCTAAAAATTAGATTACAAGTCAAGGCTTGATATTTTCTCTAGTCTTCACTGAATCCTTTAGTTCTTCCTATCTTCGCTAAAAATGTTTTTATTTTAAAAGTAAGTACGAGCATTCGATTGCTCAACAAGTTCTAGCAGTTGAATAACAACTATAACAAGAATCAAATATTATTTTCTTAGAAAAATTCAATAACTTTACAAGAGTTACGAAGCAGCATGAAAACATGAATAAATTCTGATTCCTATCATTTTAAAACATTAATAACATCTATCTTCACATAACATCATTTCTTATAACATTTCTATGACTAAACTCATCTTAACATAACACATAGCACACATTGAGTTCTTAATAGTTATCAATATAGTAGGCTGAGTGGCTCCCCACCAAAAATTAATGAATTAGTTTCCCGTCTCATCTACGCTGTCTTTCATAGCGAGTTAAATCGATTACTAATTCATCTTCAACCTTTGCCCATAACAAATGAGTCATTTAACTCAGATACTGCACTTTAACGTTTGAAAAATATGATTGTACAAACAACTTAACCTAACTTACCATTTTTACCTTTGTCTTGCTGAAATATTCAACATAGACTCCTTCCTTATACAGTTCATGTCTAAGCAGAACTCTTACAACTTGAACAGTTTAATCATAGAACAATTCATCTCAAAAGCACATAAATGCAAACAATTGGCATGTAGCACAGTTCATGACACACATTTTGCACAAACATAACACATTTGTAAATAGATTATAACTTACTCAGATACAACGTTTAAGTAAGTTAAAGAAATTAGCATTCAATTCAAACTATGAATGAAGTTAGAAAACTTGCCTTATGAGATTCTGCAGTAGATCAATGACAATGCTTATCGGTTGCGCATTCTTAGTCATTTGTGGACTTCGAACGTTTTCAACGTGAAGCATTTTAGCCCTTGTTTTGAGCAGTCTGATGATAAAATTGTGAACTCGAGGACGAGTTCTTTCCATCCTAGGGTGACTCATGCAGGAGGATCCGAGGCTGATGATGTCGATCTATCGGATAACACGTTGATGGCCTTGGAGTATAATGAGTTATAGGATCATCGCAGGCATATGGCGGTCATTGACATCTTCGGGAGGGGACATTGACGTGTTTATTGATGGGAAGGCGGGTTCGACTTCGGGAAGTTAGGATGTCTTCGGGGTTCGTGGCGTCATGGCTTTAGGAAGTTGACGGATTGACTTTATTATTATTTGATAGTTCTTTTATAGTAATAGTATTTTATTAGGTAGTAAATCTTTGATATTATTGTGTAATTAAGTTGTTACCTATTAGGACTTTGTTAACTTAGTTATTTGTTTCTATTAGAAGTTTGCATAATTATAAGAATCCTGTTACGAATTGACATGGAAACCTTTAGCTATAAAACCCTATTTTTGGGTTTAATTTTATTAATTTTTATTTTGTGATTAATATAATTTACACATTGGGAGATTTCTCTGTGCTTAGGGTAAATTTTCTTACTTCTGTGCCTATGAATTTCTTGTTACACTAGCCCGCAGGATAATCACTATTCTGCCCAGCGTCAGTCTAGATGTCAATAATATCTTAGGTGTTGTTTGTTTATCTCTTAATATCTTTTAACAGAATCACGCCTAATTCGATAAAAGGGTAAAGTTATTTGGTAAAATTTTATTTCCATTTTATTGTCTTTTAATCGGTAAAAGGAATATATAAATCTAAACTATTAAGAGCTCTCTGTTAATGAAAATTTTAAATCTATAGAGCTATAAATATTGCATTCCCTCAATTCCAAAATTTAAGATTATTATTGATTTTTTTAAAAATCAAAATAAAATATTTTTAAATTTAAAAGGCATTCAAATGTTTTATACTTTTTAATTAGTTACCAAACACATTTTTAAGTTCAGATACTATTTCACTCAGATGATCTAATTTATTAAGATATAATAACCATTCAAATCTTAATTACTCAGTTTTATCAAACACCACCTTAGCCTAATAGTTAACACCGAGATTGTGAAATTATTAGGTCTTAGGTTCAATTCTTATTATTTTATTTCTATTTATTGTGGAACTTTCTTTTTCCTTTATTTTGAGATTGTATTTTTTTTCTTATTTGTGACTTATATTATCATTCATAGAGTGTGAATTTACTTAATATGTTAGCGAGAAATTGTTCTTAAGATTAATTATTCATTGTAGTTATATTAATATCTCTTCATAGTGAGAGCATTCAAAAAAAAGAAAAAAGATATTGAAAAAAGTTAAATCAACAACAATTAACTTCTAAATATATGAAAAAAGTCACACTGCCGTCAAAGTTTGTAGTGGCAGATAGTGTAACACGTGATATTGAAGGGCAAATGAGGGGTTTTGTTGTAATTTGTCATGCCGCTAGAAGCCATCTTGCTGTCGCTAGAGCCTCTAGCGGTAGGGGGGATTAATTTCAATCCGGGTCATCCAATCTTGAGATCAACAATGTAAATTATTGTTGTGACGACCCCAAAATAGGTCCATTCCACCCAACCCATTTTGAGTCGTCAAATACATGGTACAGAAAACAACTACAACTTTATTACAACAATTGTCGTGCAAAATACAACAACACATATGCTGTGAGTTTGGATACAAATATATACCAAATGTGACTCATGTTCCAACCGTGGACATCACCTCACAATAACACCTTACATAAAGGTATAGTCAAAAACTGTTTTAGAAACTAGAATCTTTGGGAAGTGCTCAAGGAAACCTTCGTACATGGGAGGCCATGCGTCTAGGTTATGATAAATATCATATGGCCACAGAATTATCCTTGGTTGACCCAATAGACCCCAAAGAAAAACGAGAAGATTACTATCATATTCTTCCCAATGGTGAGTCTTCTCTTGACTTATCATTATCTCCACTGTCTCTAATTGAGAATTATACTTCAAACAAATACCAAGATTATATAGGTAGTGTCCATAGATATACTCAGCAAGTGGATGAGCACAATCCTGTCTTATGATGACACGAGGTTGTATGTCGTTAGACATCTTGTATGATAGTGGCAAACCACCCTTCCAACGTTGGGTACACCTTACCCTATTGGATTCACCAAATATAACTACTAAATGAACTTTTCTATACTGCTTCGGGAGAACATCCACAGCTAGAGACCACCGTTCTATTTCCCCGTTACCCTCGCTCGACCCAGCTACACTCTTATTACCTGAAAGGAATTGTGAAGCAAAAGGGTGAGCACAACTAGCTCAGTAAAGAATATCATGATTAAAGATAATTAAATTATCAATAGCCTTCATCAATAATAAATCAGAGATTTAGAACATATGGTAAATGATAAAAATTTCAACCATAGTTGCAGCGGAACGAGCAATCCATTAGAAGAGTCAAATAGACTATAAAGTCTATTATTTTCTCCATGTTAAAAATCCACCAACAATGTTTTATCCCTGTAACATCAATCAACAATCCTGGTCCACAATCATATGAATAACTCATAATCATAACTGTAGTTCTAAATTCCTCTTCTCATCTAGGACGAAGATAATTTTCATCACCTGAAACATCAAACATCATGGTTATACCAAATCACAGTTCCTGTTCATAATCATACTAATAACTTCATCTTTGCACTACGGGCCAAAGATATTCATCAACAAGTCATCTTTGCACTACAGGCCAAAGATATTCATCCACAGTTCATCTTTGCATTACTGGCCAAAGATATTCATCTACAATTCATCTTTGCACTACAGGCCAAAGATATTCCTCAACAATTCATATTTGCACTACAGGCCAAATATATTCATATCTCAAAGAAATATATAATCATTTCAGAATTTATATACACCATAATTATAACCATGTTAATCAATTCATCTTTACACTTAAGCTAAAGATATTCATTTGTAAATTCAATGGTCATGATCATACCAGTCACAATTCAACTTTGCACTACAGGCCAAAGAGAACCCTAGTCATGATCATACCAATAATCTACTCATCTTTACACTCTAGTGAAAGAGAAATTCAACATCAGGGTTATAAAAATGTTATATATGATAATAAAATCAATATAATCAACATATAGATTTAATCTCAAGAGTAATATTCATAAATCAACTATAATTTGGTTAGTAAAAGAAACCAATTTTGTCGTGAATAGTAACTCGTGAATAGTAACTCATGAATAGTAACTCGTGAATAGTAACACCGACTCAAAAGGTAGAAATTCCACAATAAAATTCATACCAATACTTCGGTATAATGATATTGAAAGAATAACATTTCTTAAGCTTATAAACAATTTATTTAAATTGTTTACACTTTACTAATTAATGCATTTAATCATCATAAAATGCCAACTCTTAAGATTTCATCATCAATAACCAAAACCCTCATCAAAAAATCTGCATATACCTCATATATAAGATTCTCAAGCCATAAAATCCTATTTTCCAATTTTCTTACTTCACATAACATATTTAATTCATTTTCTCATAACTAGACTATTTTCATGAAAAATACTAAATCCGTTCTAAAAATATTTCTTTTCTGGAATTTAGCATAATATAGTCCCATAGTGAACATATATTTTTCTCAGAATTTTTAAAAGTCATTTACTATTTTTCATATAGCCAAAACAGCCGAATATTTAGATATTTATCAAAAATTGTACTTTTATCCAAAAATTCTGAAATTTACAGAGTATACTTCTATCATATACATGTACTCCCAATAAAAATTTTACCAATTTTGGAGTTAACCACAAGGAATTATAAGCTGTTACTTCTAAAATAGTCTTTTCTCATAAAATTCATAACTCTCAATCTATACATCCAAAAATCACCATTTTTGGACACAATCAAGAAAACTCATCAAAATATCATTTCAAATTTTTCCAGAATTTTTGAATATCAGAAAAATTACGAAACTGAAAATCATAACAACCCTTAAAATCCCTTAATATCCCTTACTATCCCTTACCTCAAAAGAGCAGTACTTCTGGCTGGATATCGGATATGATGCTGAAGGAAACTTGCACTGATGAATAGCAACTCACCAAGTATCTAAATACTCACAAAATACACTCAATAATCTAGAGAGAGAAAGAGAGAAAACTTATGTTTCTGGTGTGATTTTCAATTCTAACTTAGCCCTCTATTTATAGGAAAATTTTGGTAGGTTTGACCTGCAACCTGATGGCTTTACCTGCTACTATTCTCACCCACCACATTTGAAATATAATTCAGCACATTTCTTCACCAACCACAAGTGGGGCCCACCAATTCTAGAATTTTCCACCAAAAATGATTTATAACCTGATTTCCGAATCAGCCACCTCTTAAAATTCATAACAAATCATACGTTCATTTTTAACGGTTCAAAATTTATGGACATATACTCAACTTATATATGTATAACATATCCAAAAATTACCACGATCCAACGGTCGGATTAAAAATTATAACCCCCGCAAAATATCTCAAAAACCCTGATTTTTAATACCTCCATTCCGACAAAAATACTGATAAAAACCTCAACATTAACTCCTTCATTTTTAACCACAAAAATATATCCCTCATTTATATCCACATAATATAAATATTTCCTTATCATATGAATCAATAATTAATTATTAACAAATAATATTACAGAATCACATTTATGACAACCAGGCCGTTCCCAGGAAAGAGGGGGCTTTCCAATAAGAATTTCTCCTTACTGGCGCGCAATTAGATGACCAAACCTCTCCTTAGACAGAACTTTCTAGGCATTGCCAATAATGCTATCTAATAATATTATTTAAATAATATGAATTATTGATCTGATAATGAAAAATACTGTGCAGCAATAATTATTGAAACAACAATAATATAAAATATCAATGCAGCAATTATTGAATCAATAATAAAATATTGAACAGTAATTACTGTAACAATTATTGAGTAGTGTCTTCTTACGTAAGGATCAATAATTTAAAAATACTGTGCAATACCATGTGCTACTATGCAATAACGCGTATTACTGTATTTTAACCACCGGGTATTCCAGCAGTGTTAACGGTAACAACTACGCCGTTATTTGTAAAAACTCAAATTTGTCATTTTCTTCACCCGACAGTTATTCTGTTATGGGGCCCACAAATGGCTGCACCGTCTTACGAATATTCCCCGACAGAAAGAATATTCCACGACAAAACGAATATTCCCCGACAACAATGATTATTTTATAACCACTTGTGTATTTTGAAAAATTTTCACATTTCACCCATAACTTTAACTTTTTATCAATTTAACCATTTACTGAATTGTAATTATAAGAAAAATTGAATACTTTTATTTCATAAAATTCGGGGTCTTACAATCTCCCCTCCTTATGAAATTTCGTCCTCGAAATTTACGTACCTGGTATTTCGAAGAGTTGAGAATACCTTGCTTTCATTTCAGATTCCATCTTCCCTGTCATCATAATTTCTCCATTGCTAGTCTTCTGTATTTCAAATATCATTCTAGAATACAGCTTCAAAACAAAGGTTAATTGAACAAATTAACATATCACATAATATCCCGATATTATGACTGACCAACAAATAAGCTTAGGTAGGACACACTAGCGAAGAATTTACTCATCTCTCCCCTCCTAGTTTTATTCCCCAATCTCCGCCAGAGATCATATCCCTAAGCTCTGATACCACCTATGACGACCCCAAAATAGGTCCATTCCACCCAACCCATTTTGAGTCGTCAAATACATGGTACAGAAAACAACTACAACTTTATTACAACAATTGTCGTGCAAAATACAACAACACATATGCTGTGAGTTTGGATACAAATATATACCAAATGTGACTCATGTTCCAACCGTGGACATCACCTCACAATAACACCTTACATAAAGGTATAGTCAAAAACTGTTTTAGAAACTAGAATCTTTGGGAAGTGCTCAAGGAAACCTTCGTACATGGGAGGCCATGCGTCTAGGTTATGATAAATATCATATGGCCACAGAATTATCCTTGGTTGACCCAATAGACCCCAAAGAAAAACGAGAAGATTACTATCATATTCTTCCCAATGGTGAGTCTTCTCTTGACTTATCATTATCTCCACTGTCTCTAATTGAGAATTATACTTCAAACAAACACCAAGATTATATAGGTAGTGTCCATAGATATACTCAGCAAGTGGATGAGCACAATCCTGTCTTATGATGACACGAGGTTGTATGTCGTTAGACATCTTGTATGATAGTGGCAAACCACCCTTCCAACGTTGGGTACACCTTACCCTATTGGATTCACCAAATATAACTACTAAATGAACTTTTCTATACTGCTTCGGGAGAACATCCACAGCTAGAGACCACCGTTCTATTTCCCCGTTACCCTCGCTCGACCCAGCTACACTCTTATTACCTGAAAGGAATTGTGAAGCAAAAGGGTGAGCACAACTAGCTCAGTAAAGAATATCATGACTAAAGATAATTAAATTATCAATAGCCTTCATCAATAATAAATCAGAGATTTAGAACATATGGTAAATGATAAAAATTTCAACCATAGTTGCAGCGGAACGAGCAATCCATTAGAAGAGTCAAATAGACTATAAAGTCTATTATTTTCTCCATGTTAAAAATCCACCAACAATGTTTTATCCCTGTAACATCAATCAACAATTCTGGTCCACAATCATATGAATAACTCATAATCATAACTGTAGTTCTAAATTCCTCTTCTCATCTAGGACGAAGATAATTTTCATCACCTGAAACATCAAACATCATGGTTATACCAAATCACAGTTCCTGTTCATAATCATACTAATAACTTCATCTTTGCACTACGGGCCAAAGATATTCATCAACAAGTCATCTTTGCACTACAGGCCAAAGATATTCATCACAGTTCATCTTTGCATTACTGGCCAAAGATATTCATCTACAATTCATCTTTGCACTACAGGCCAAAGATATTCCTCAACAATTCATATTTGCACTACAGGCCAAATATATTCATATCTCAAAGAAATATATAATCATTTCAGAATTTATATACACCATAATTATAACCATGTTAATCAATTCATCTTTACACTTAAGCTAAAGATATTCATTTGTAAATTCAATGGTCATGATCATACCAGTCACAATTCAACTTTGCACTACAGGCCAAAGAGAACCCTAGTCATGATCATACCAATAATCTACTCATCTTTACACTCTAGTGAAAGAGAAATTCAACATCAGGGTTATAAAAATATTATATATGATAATAAAATCAATATAATCAACATATAGATTTAATCTCAAGAGTAATATTCATAAATCAACTATAATTTGGTTAGTAAAAGAAACCAATTTTGTCGTGAATAGTAACTCGTGAATAGTAACTCATGAATAGTAACTCGTGAATAGTAACTCGTGAATAGTAACACCGACTCAAAAAGGTAGAAATTTTACAATAAAATTCATACCAATACTTCGGTATAATGATATTGAAAGAATAACATTTCTTAAGCTTATAAATAATTTATTTAAATTGTTTACACTTTACTAATTAATGCATTTAATCATCATAAAATGCCAACTCTTAAGATTTTATCATCAATAACCAAAACCCTCATCAAAAAATCTGCATATACCTCATATATAGGATTCTCAAGCCATAAAATCCTATTTTCCAATTTTCTTACTTCACATAACATATTTAATTCATTTTCTAATAACTAGACTATTTTCATGAAAAATACCAAATCCGTTCTAAAAATATTTTTTTTCTGGAATTTAGCATAATATAGTCCCATAGTGAACATATATTTTTCTCAGAATTTTTAAAAGTCATTTACTATTTTTCATATAGCCAAAACAGCCGAATATTTAGATATTTATCAAAAATTGTACTTTTATCCAAAAATTCTGAAATTTACAGAGTATACTTCTATCATATACATGTACTCCCAATAAAAATTTTATCAATTTTGGAGTTAACCACAAGGAATTATAAGCTGTTACTTCTAAAATAGTCTTTTCTCATAAAATTCATAACTCTCAATCTATACATCCAAAAATCACCATTTTTGGACACAATCAAGAAAACTCATCAAAATATCATTTCAAATTTTTCCAGAATTTTTGAATATCAGAAAAATTACGAAACTGAAAATCATAACAACCCTTAAAATCCCTTAATATCCCTTACTATCCCTTACCTCAAAAGAGCAGTACTTCTGGCTGGATATCGGATATGATGCTGAAGGAAACTTGCACTGATGAATAGCAACTCACCAAGTATCTAAATACTCACAAAATACACTCAATAATCTAGAGAGAGAAAGAGAGAAAACTTATGTTTCTGGTGTGATTTTCAATTCTAACTTAGCCCTCTATTTATAGGAAAATTTTGGTAGGTTTGACCTGCAACCTGATGGCTTTACCTGCTACTATTCTCACCCACCACATTTGAAATATAATTCAGCACATTTCTTCACCAACCACAAGTGGGGCCCACCAATTCTAGAATTTTCCATCAAAAATAATTTATAACCTGATTTCCGAATCAGCCACCTCTTAAAATTCATAACAAATCATACGTTCATTTTTAACGGTTCAAAATTTATGGACATATACTCAACTTATATATGTATAACATATCCAAAAATTACCACGATCCAACGGTCGGATTAAAAATTATAACCCCCGCAAAATATCTCAAAAACCCTGATTTTTAATACCTCCATTCTGACAAAAATACTGATAAAAACCTCAACATTAACTCCTTCATTTTTAACCACAAAAATATATCCCTCATTTATATCCACATAATATAAATATTTCCTTATCATATGAATCAATAATTAATTATTAACAAATAATATTACAGAATCACATTTATGACAACCAGACCGTTCCCAAGAAAGAGGGGGCTTTCCAATAAGAATTTCTCCTTACTGGCGCGCAATTAGATGACCAAACCTCTCCTTAGACAGAACTTTCTAGGCATTGCCAATAATGCTATCTAATAATATTATTTAAATAATATGAATTATTGATCTGATAATGAAAAATACCGTGCAGCAATAATTATTGAAACAACAATAATATAAAATATCAACGCAGCAATTATTGAATCAATAAAATAAAATATTGAATAATAACTACTGTAACAATTATTGAGTAGTGCCTTCTTACGTAAGGATCAATAATTCAAAAATACTGTGCAATACCATGTGCTACTATGCAATAACGCGTATTACTGTATTTTAACCACCGGGTATTCCAGCAGTGTTAACGGTAACAACTACGCCGTTATTTGTAAAAACTCAAATTTGTCATTTTCTTCACCGTACAGTTATTCTGTTATGGGGCCCACAAATGGCTGCGCCGTCTTACGAATATTCCCCGACAGAAAGAATATTCCACGACCAAACGAATATTCCCCGACAACAATGATTATTTTATAACCACTTGTGTATTTTGAAAAATTTTCACATTTCACCCATAACTTTAACTTTTTATCAATTTAACCATTTACTGAATTGTAATTATAAGAAAAATTGAATACTTTTATTTCATAAAATTCGGGGTCTTACAATTGTTGCTAAAATAATGCCCGTGACAACCAATTACCACGGATAGAGACCCTACTATATATATATATATATATATATATATATATATATATATATATATATATATATACGGTCCAGATTTTAAGCTCACCTCTTATCTAGTATACCTTGCATTCCCCCCTCTAGCGATGGACCGGGCGACGATTCGGTCTGTCGCTATACATAGAACCATTGTCTTAGCTTTTAGCGACGAACAATGTGACGCCCCCAAAATAGGTATACAACACCTATTCTGAGTCGCCAAAATACATGGTACAGAAACAACTACATCTTTACTGTTACAACATAAGAGCTGTGAGTTTAAATACAAATATTGTCATCTAGACAATATCCACACTCAAATAAGTCCTCATCACAATTATTGATACATTATTTCACAAAAATGGTGAGGACTACTAAAATAACTTCTAGAACCATCATTCCATACCCCGACTAGTACTCGCTACATTCTCGCCTCTTGAGAAAAATGGAACAAAAAGGAAAAGGGTGAGCTCAACTAGCCCAGTAAAGAACATTATGACTAAGATAATACAGAACAAATTATCGTTAGTCTTCAACAGGGAAAAATCTAATAGAATACAATAGACAACAAGTTTTAAATCAATAACTGCAGCGGAAACAACAAACCATTAGGAGAGTCAAGTAGAGAATGAGTTCTACTATCTTCTAAGATTTAAAAGTCCATCATCAATATTTTATCCCTGTAACAACAATCAATAACCATCTTTAATCAAATATTCATCTTTGCACTACAGGCCAAAGATATTCATTTGTATCCCCAGTCGGTCATGTTCATCTCAACACCTATTCATCTTTGCACTACGGGCCAAAGATATTCATCAGTTAATCATTCATCTTTGCACTACAGGCCAAAGATATTCAGTAATATCATCATTTAGGACTGAGGATGATGAAAAATATCTTAAAGAAAACGAATCCAGTGAAACAAAATAACAAATATTAAGGATTCGTATTTCGATTTATCCATGTCCAAAAATATGTTATAATTATTCATAGTGAAGTAAAATTCAAGAATGATCAAAACATGGATACAATCAAAGCTAGTACCCAGAATAGATATTTTGGACGAAAAGAAGAAAATTTCATTTTTCGGTAAATAGTAACTCGTGAATAGTAACTCATGAATAGTAACCCCGATGTGAAAAGTTCTAAATTTGATAAAAATTTCCAACCAATATTTCGGCATAATGATATTGAAGAAATAATATCATTTTCGAATAAAATAACATCCCTTACCTCGTAAAGACAGTACTTCTGGTCGGAATACCGATATAAGGCTGAAAGAAACTTGCTCTGATGAATAGAAACTCTCAAAATATCTAAATACTCACAAAATATACTCAATAATCTAGAGAGAGAAAGAGAGAAAACTTGTTTCTGGTGTGATTTTCAATTCTAACTTAAGCACCTATTTATAGGAAAATGCTAGAACGCCAAAGGAGACTAAATAATAAAATATTAATATTACAAAACTCATTTCTACGCATGCCTAAAGACCAATTCAGCCACCAACCATCCTTGACCCAAATTAGCAGCCCACATGTGTTAGAATAAAAGTGGGTCCCACCCATAATTAATAAAAAACATTTTATTTTCCAAAACTTCAATAATTCATAGAAAATAACTCTTTTATCAGAAAATTCGAATCTCGCGATTTTTTATAGGAAATTCAATTCTCTACAACTTTGCAGAAGAAAATTTTTCCAAATTCTAAACAGAAATTGACCAAAATCCATAAACGGACGATTTTACAGGCTATAATCAAATTTCAGTCAAGAAATGGGGTCCACCGACACACAAAACATGTGTTAATCATTTAATACAATAAAAAAATACACTTCCTCCTCATATACTAATATATCCCACATTCATTGTAAAACTATCACCATTATTATATTATTAAATATAATAATAAATTATTTTATCAGAAAAGATAAAATATCATTTTTTAATAATTGTCACTTAAAAATTTTCTCCATCTATATCCACATAAAATTAATATTTTTCTCATCATATAAATCAATAATTAATTATTCACAAATAATATTACAGAATCACAGTACTGGCAACCAGGCCGTTCCCAGGAAAGAGGGGGCTTTCCAATAAGGATTTCTCCTTACTAGCGCGCAATTAGATGACCAAACCTCTCCTTAGACAGAACTTTCTAGACATTGCCAATAATGTTATCTAATAATATTATTCAAATAATATGAATTATTAATCTGATAATGGAAAATACTGTGTAGTGACAATTATTGAAACAACAGTAATATAAAATATCAACGCAGCAATTATTGAATCAATAAAATAAAATACTGAACAGTAATTACTGTAACCATTATTGAGTAGTGCCTTCTTACGTAAGAATCAATAATTGGTGCAATACAGTGTGGTACTGTGCAACAACGTGTATTACTGTGTTTTAACCACCGGGTATTCCAACAGTATTAACGGTAACAACTACGCCGTTATTTATAAACAACTTATACTTGTCGTTTTCTTCATCCAATCACTTTCCGTTATGGGGCCCACAAAAGACTGCGCCGTCGTACGAATATTCCCCGACAGAAAGAATATTCCACGATCAAACGAATATTCCCCGACAACAATGAATATTTTATAACCACCTGTTTATTTGAAATATTTACACTTTTTACCCATAACTAACCTCGTTAATCAATTTAACCCTTACTATTTCAAAATAATAAATAGAGAGAATTTAAATTTTATTTATTAATAATTTGGGGTCTTACAACCTCCCCTCCTTATGAAATTTCGTCCTCGAAATTGACGTACGTACCTGGTGTTTCGAAAAGATGAGGATACCTCGCTTTTATTTTCGTTTCCAACTCCCAAGTCATTTCCTCAATAGCATGGTTTCTCCACAAAACTTTAACTTGTGGTATGACCTTCGTGCCTAGGACATGCTCCTTTCTATCCAAGATCTTGACAGGTACCTCCTCGTACGTTAAGTCTTCAGCTATCTCGTCCGGTTCTAACTCAATAAGGTGGTCTGGGTCTTTCACATATTTACGTAACACAGATATATGAAAAACATTATGAACACGAGACATACTTGGAGGTAACGCGAGTCTATAGGCCACATTTCCTACTCGGTCAAGAATCTGAAATGGACCAATAAATCGTGGATTGAGCTTTCCTCTCTTTCCAAATCTTGTAACTCCTTTCCATGGAGCCACACGCAACAATACATGATCCCCAATGTCAAATTCCACGTCCTTTCGATGAAGATCCGCATAACTCTTTTGTCGATCCTGTGCCATTTGTATATGTTGTCAAATCGTTTGGATCTTCTCTGTAGTCATTCGTACCAACTCTGGTCCTAGCAACGTTGCTTCTCCTACCTCATCCCAACATACTGGAGAGCGACACTTTCGTCCATATAATGCTTCAAATGGGGCCACACCTATACTTGCCTGATAACTGTTATTGTAGAAGAATTCCACCAATGGTAGGTACTTATCCCAACTCCCTTTGAAATCTAGGACACAAAGTCTTAATAGATCTTCAAGGGTTTGAATAGTCCTCTCTGATTGTCCGTCCGTTTGAGGATGGTATGCCGAACTAAATCGTAAATCTGTGCCCATAGCTTTTTGCAAGCTAACCCAAAATCTTGAAGTAAATCTTGGGTCACGATCCGAAACTATGGATACTGGCATGCCATGCAGTTTCACAATCTCATCTACGTATATACGAGCAAGACATTTAAGGGAATAAGTCTCCCGTATCGGCAAGAAATGAGCAGACTTAGTTAATCTATCAACAATAACCCAAATAACATTTATGCCTTGAGAAACCGTGGGAAGACCCGTAACGAAATCCATGGTAATGTGTTCCCACTTCCACTTCGGAATCTCAAGTGGTTGCAATGGACCCTATGGCACTTGATGTTCCGCCTTTACACGTTGACAAGTTAAACACCTCGAGATAAACTTTGCAATCTCTCTCTTTATATTATTCTACCAAAATGTATGTCGAAGATCACGATACATTTTGGTACTTCCAGGATGGATTTCAAATGGTGTATTGTGTGCTTCCATCATGATCTTGTACTTCAAATCAGAATAGTTAGGAACACAAAGTCTGGAGTAGACTCGAAGTATTCCTTCTTCATCGATTCTTGCTTCTGGAATAGCACCTTCTTGCACTTTCTTCTTCATACGCATCAGCTCCGGGTCTGTGGTTTGAGCAACTTTAACTTTATCAATTAAAGTTGGTTCTATGCGTATACTTGACATCATCGCACTCGTTCCTGCATATGACCTTTTGCTCAACGCGTCAGCTACCACGTTTACTTTTTCAGGATGGTATTGAATAGTGTGGTCGTAATCTTTCAACAGCTCGAACCAATGTCGTTGCCGCATGTTGAGTTCTTTTTGAGTGAAGAAATATTTGAGGCTTTTATGGTCTGAATAAATCTCCAATTTCTCCCCATATAGATAGTGCCTCCAGATCTTTAGCGCGAAAACGACTGCTGCCAACACTAGATCATGAGTAGGATAATTTCTCTCATATTCTTTAAGTTGTCGCGAGGCATAGGCTATAAATTTCCCACGTTGCATGAGAACACATCCTAGCCCTTTGCCTGAAGCATCGCTGTAGATAACAAATCCATCCGAACCAGATGGTATGGTCAAAACAGGTGCCAAAATGAGTCTCCTCTTAAGCTCTTGAAAACTCTTCTCGCATTCCTCGCTCCATACGAATTTGATATCTTTCCGAGTTAGCTGAGTTAACGGGGTAGCGATTCGAGAAAACCCTTCCATGAATCTCCGATAATAACCAGCTAAGCCCAGAAAGCTACGTACTTCGGTCATCGTCTTTGGTTGCTCCCAACTTTGTATTGCTTCAATCTTCGCCGGGTCAACAGATACTCCATGTTTTGATACCACGTGCCCTAGGAATGCTACTTCCTCAAGCCAGAACTCGCATTTCTTCAACTTAGCATATAACTTGTTTTCACGCAGCCTTTGGAGTACCAGCTTTAAATGATGCTCATGATCTTCACGGCTTTTGGAATATATGAGGATGTCATCAATAAAGACAACAACGAACTGATCCAAATAATCCTTGAATACTCAGTTCATCATATCCATGAAAGTCGCAGGAGCATTAGTCAATCCAAAAGACATGATTAGGAATTCATAATACCCGTACCGAGTTCTGAAGGCAGTCTTTGGAATATCCTCAGTTTTAACCTTCAGCTGATGATATCCAGAACGAAGATCGATCTTTGAAAAGAATTGTGCTCCTTGTAACTGGTCAAACAGGTCATCAATACGAGGTAGCAGATACCTATTCTTAATAGTGACATGGTTTAATTCCCGGTAATCAATACAAAGTCGCATACTTCCATCTTTCTTCTTTACAAATAAAACAGGAGCACCCCAAGGAGATGTACTAGGACGAATGAAACCGATGTCCAACAACTCTTGTAGTTGGACCTTTAACTCCTGAAGTTCAATAGGAGCCATTCGATATGGGGTTTTAGAAATGGGCTTTGTACCAGGTTCAAGATCAATAAAGAATTCAATTTCACGTTCCGGGGGTAGACCGGGAAGTTCTTCAGGAAATACGTCAGGAAAGTCAATAACAACAGGAATATTATTCAAATTTGACGTGTCTTTATTCAAATCCATAACATGGGCTAAGAAAGCTTGACATCCATTTTTTAATAAACGAATGGCTTTATGGCTTGATATAACAGTGATTGATTTTAATGGCTTAGTTGCTTGAATTCGTACAACAGGTTGGTTAGGAATATGAAAACTAACAACCTTACGAAAACAATCAATTTTGGCATGATGAGTAGTTAACCAATCAATCCCAAAAATCACATCAAAAGCAAGTATCTTTAAAGATATAAGGTCAACAGGTAATGTGATGGTGCCAACTTGGATCAAACAAGATTTATAAACAGTGGATGTGATGAAAGTTTCTCCTAACGGAGTCTCCACAGATAAATCAAAGTCTAACTTCTCCGGAGTCAAGTTTAAACGTTGAGCACAAGCAGGAGAGATAAAAGAATGGGTAGAACTGGTATCTAATAAGGTATAAACTTCGCATGAATTTATGATTAGCTTACCCGTGATCACCTCGTTTGGGTTCCTCGCATGTTGACCAGTCACGACAAACGCTCTTCCAGGCACCGTTGACTTTATCTTTTCTGGGGCAGCTTTTTGAGTCACCATCCCCGCTGGACTTGGTTTTACTACAGTGCAATCTCGAGCGATATGTCCTTCCTTTCCACAATTATAACATACCTTAAACTGTTGTGGGCAGTTTGGGCTGACATGTCCTTCTTTTCCGCACTTATAGCATATAACCGGTGGTCGTTCTCTTCCCTTGGAACCAGTTGCTGCTGGTGCTGACGTCTTCGTATTGTCATTGTTGAATCTCCTCTTTTTAAAATCTCCTCCCGACTCGCTTTTTCTATTTTCATAGTCACGATTACCACCTGAGTGGTTGCCGTTCTTGTCTGTATTTTTCTTTCTCCGCTGGTTATCATTGTTCTGATGACTGCTGTCACCGATATGATCCTGGTTGTGGTCCCTTAGTTGACCGTACTCGTTATCTCACTCTAATAATTGAGCCCTGTTGACAACATCTGAATAGAGAGAAAATTTATGAGAAATGAGATATTGACGTATGCCGGGTTTCAAACCTCTTAAAAACATCCTCGTCATACGTTACTCATTCTCCACCAAATGAGGTGCAAACCTGGACAACTCTGCAAACTTCGCCTCGTACTGAGATACCGTCATATTATTCTGCTCTAGTCTAATAAACTCTACCTCCTTCATATGACGAATACTTTCAGAAAAGTACTTATCATTGAACAGTTTCTGAAATGTCTCCCAAGACATGCTGAGTGCGGCTGGATGGGTACGCTTCACAGACTCCCACCAGTAGTCTGCCTCGCCACGGAACATAAAGGTGGCGAATGGAACCTTCTGTTCCTCCGTGCATCCCAAGACATCGAATATCTTGGTAATTTGCTTGGCCCACGTTTCCACCATGATCGGATCTGGCTTTCCCTTAAATTCTGGTGGTCCCAATTCTTTGAACTGTTTGGCTGTGACAAACCGTGAATTGCTATCATTTCCTCCTGTATTTTGAACACGAGTCTCCCTCGTCTGGTTTTGCATGAATTAAAAAAAACTTCTAAACATTCCATCGTTCATCATCTGCTCATTGGTGTTGTTCACAGGAGGAACATTGCCAGCCTGTTGCACGTTCTCCTCGTTGGTAAGCACCGGTGTCTCCACGGTCTCATTTACTCCACTGTTAACATTCTCAGTCGACATTCTCAAATACTGCCATAAAACAAGGGTTAATTAAATAAATTAACAAATCACATAATACCCCTATATTATGACTGACCAATAAATAAGCTTAGGTAGGACACACTAGCGAAGGATTTATTCGTCTCTCCCCTCCTAGTTCTATTCTCCGATCTCCGCCAGAGATCATATCCCTAAGCTGTGATACCAACTGTGACGCCCCCAAAATAGGTATACAACACCTATTCTGAGTCGCCAAAATACATGGTACAGAAACAACTACATCTTTACTGTTACAACATAAGAGCTGTGAGTTTAAATACAAATATTGTCATCTAGACAATATCCACACTCAAATAAGTCCTCATCACAATTATTGATACATTATTTCACAAAAATGGTGAGGACTACTAAAATAACTTCTAGAACCATCATTCCATACCCCGACTAGTACTCGCTACATTCTCGCCTCCTGAGAAAAATGGAACAAAAAGGAAAAGGGTGAGCTCAACTAGCCCAGTAAAGAACATTATGACTAAGATAATACAGAACAAATTATCGTTAGTCTTCAACAGGGAAAAATCTAATAGAATACAATAGACAACAAGTTTTAAATCAATAACTGCAGCGGAAACAACAAACCATTAGGAGAGTCAAGTAGAGAATGAGTTCTACTATCTTCTAAGATTTAAAAGTCCATCATCAATATTTTATCCCTGTAACAACAATCAATAACCATCTTTAATCAAATATTCATCTTTGCACTACAGGCCAAAGATATTCATTTGTATCCCCAGTCGGTCATGTTCATCTCAACACCTATTCATCTTTGCACTACGGGCCAAAGATATTCATCAGTTAATCATTCATCTTTGCACTACAGGCCAAAGATATTCAGTAATATCATCATTTAGGACTGAGGATGATGAAAAATATCTTAAAGAAAACGAATCCAGTGAAACAAAATAACAAATATTAAGGATTCGTATTTCGATTTATCCATGTCCAAAAATACGTTATAATTATTCATAGTGAAGTAAAATTCAAGAATGATCAAAACATGGATACAATCAAAGCTAGTACCCAGAATAGATATTTTGGACGAAAAGAAGAAAATTTCATTTTTCGGTAAATAGTAACTCGTGAATAGTAACTCATGAATAGTAACCCCGACGTGAAAAGTTCTAAATTTGATAAAAATTTCCAACCAATATTTCGGCATAATGATATTGAAGAAATAATATCATTTTCGAATAAAATAACATCCCTTACCTCGTAAAGACAGTACTTCTGGTCGGAATACCGATATAAGGCTGAAAGAAACTTGCCCTGATGAATAGAAACTCTCAAAATATCTAAATACTCACAAAATATACTCAATAATCTAGAGAGAGAAAGAGAGAAAACTTGTTTTTGGTGTGATTTTCAATTCTAACTTAAGCACCTATTTATAGGAAAATGCTAGAACGCCAAAGGAGACTAAATAATAAAATATTAATATTACAAAACTCATTTCTACGCATGCCTAAAGACCAATTCAGCCACCAACCATCCTTGACCCAAATTAGCAGCCCACATGTGTTAGAATAAAAGTGGGTCCCACCCATAATTAATAAAAAACATTTTATTTTCCAAAACTTCAATAATTCATAGAAAATAACTCTTTTATCAGAAAATTCGAATCTCGCGATTTTTTATAGGAAATTCAATTCTCTACAACTTTGCAGAAGAAAATTTTTCCAAATTCCAAACAGAAATTGACCAAAATCCATAAACGGACGATTTTACAGGCTATAATCAAATTTCAGTCAAGAAATGGGGTCCACCGACACACAAAACATGTGTTAATCATTTAATACAATAAAAAAATACACTTCCTCCTCATATACTAATATATCCCACATTCATTGTAAAACTATCACCATTATTATATTATTAAATATAATAATAAATTATTTTATCAGAAAAGATAAAATATCATTTTTTAATAATTGTCACTTAAAAATTTTCTCCATCTATATCCACATAAAATTAATATTTTTCTCATCATATAAATCAATAATTAATTATTCACAAATAATATTACAGAATCACAGTACTGGCAACCAGGCCGTTCCCAGGAAAGAGGGGGCTTTCCAATAAGGATTTCTCCTTACTAGCGCGCAATTAGATGACCAAACCTCTCCTTAGACAGAACTTTCTAGACATTGCCAATAATGTTATCTAATAATATTATTCAAATAATATGAATTATTAATCTGATAATGGAAAATACTGTGTAGTGACAATTATTGAAACAACAGTAATATAAAATATCAACGCAGCAATTATTGAATCAATAAAATAAAATACTGAACAGTAATTACTGTAACCATTATTGAGTAGTGCCTTCTTACGTAAGAATCAATAATTGGTGCAATACAGTGTGGTACTGTGCAACAACGTGTATTACTGTGTTTTAACCACCGGGTATTCCAACAGTATTAACGGTAACAACTACGCCGTTATTTATAAACAACTTATACTTGTCGTTTTCTTCATCCAATCACTTTCCGTTATGGGGCCCACAAAAGACTGCGCCGTCGTACGAATATTCCCCGACAGAAAGAATATTCCACGATCAAACGAATATTCCCCGACAACAATGAATATTTTATAACCACCTGTTTATTTGAAATATTTACACTTTTTACCCATAACTAACCTCGTTAATCAATTTAACCCTTACTATTTCAAAATAATAAATAGAGAGAATTTAAATTTTATTTATTAATAATTTGGGGTCTTACAACCTCCCCTCCTTATGAAATTTCGTCCTCGAAATTGACGTACGTACCTGGTGTTTCGAAAAGATGAGGATACCTCGCTTTTATTTCCGTTTCCAACTCCCAAGTCATTTCCTCAATAGCATGGTTTCTCCACAAAACTTTAACTTGTGGTATGACCTTCGTGCCTAGGACATGCTCCTTTCTATCCAAGATCTTGACAGGTACCTCCTCGTACGTTAAGTCTTCAGCTATCTCGTCCGGTTCTAACTCAATAAGGTGGTCTGGGTCTTTCACATATTTACGTAACACAGATATATGAAAAACATTATGAACACGAGACATACTTGGAGGTAACGCGAGTCTATAGGCCACATTTCCTACTCGATCAAGAATCTGAAATGGACCAATAAATCATGGATTGAGCTTTCCTCTCTTCCCAAATCTTGTAACTCCTTTCCATGGAGCCACACGCAACAATACATGATCCCCAATGTCAAATTCCACGTCCTTTCGATGAAGATCCGCATAACTCTTTTGTCGATCCTGTGCCATTTGTATATGTTGTCAAATCGTTTGGATCTTCTCTGTAGTCATTCGTACCAACTCTGGTCCTAGCAACGTTGCTTCTCCTACCTCATCCCAACATACTGGAGAGCGACACTTTCGTCCATATAATGCTTCAAATGGGGCCACACCTATACTTGCCTGATAACTGTTATTGTAGAAGAATTCCACCAATGGTAGGTACTTATCCCAACTCCCTTTGAAATCTAGGACACAAAGTCTTAATAGATCTTCAAGGGTTTGAATAGTCCTCTCTGATTGTCCGTCCGTTTGAGGATGGTATGCCGAACTAAATCGTAAATCTGTGCCCATAGCTTTTTGCAAGCTAACCCAAAATCTTAAAGTAAATCTTGGGTCACGATCCGAAACTATGGATACTGGCATGCCATGCAGTTTCACAATCTCATCTACGTATATACGAGCAAGACGTTCAAGGGAATAAGTCTCCCGTATCGGCAAGAAATGAGCAGACTTAGTTAATCTATCAACAATAACCCAAATAGCATTTATGCCTTGAGAAACCGTGGGAAGACCCGTAACGAAATCCATGGTAATGTGTTCCCACTTCCACTTCGGAATCTCAAGTGGTTGCAATGGACCCTATGGCACTTGATGTTCCGCCTTTACACGTTGACAAGTTAAACACCTCGAGATAAACTTTGCAATCTCTCTCTTTATATTATTCTACCAAAATGTATGTCGAAGATCACGATACATTTTGGTACTTCCAGGATGGATTGCAAATGGTGTATTGTGTGCTTCCATCGTGATCTTGTACTTCAAATCAGAATCGTTAGGAACACAAAGTCTGGAGTGGACTCGAAGTATTCCTTCTTCATCGATTCTTGCTTCTGGAATAGCACCTTCTTGCACTTTCTTCTTCATACGCATCAGCTCCGGGTCTGTGGTTTGAGCAACTTTAACTTTATCAATTAAAGTTGGTTCTATGCGTATACTTGACATCATCGCACTCGTTCCTGCATATGACCTTTTGCTCAACGCGTCAGCTACCACGTTTACTTTTTCAGGATGGTATTGAATAGTGTGGTCGTAATCTTTCAACAGCTCGAGCCAACGTCGTTGCCGCATGTTGAGTTCTTTTTGAGTGAAGAAATATTTGAGGCTTTTATGGTCTGAATAAATCTCCAATTTCTCCCCATATAGATAGTGCCTCCAGATCTTTAGCGCGAAAACGACTGCTGCCAACACTAGATCATGAGTAGGATAATTTCTCTCATATTCTTTAAGTTGTCGCGAGGCATAGGCTATAACTTTCCCACGTTGCATGAGAACACATCCTAGCCCTTTGCCTGAAGCATCGTTGTAGATAACAAATCCATCCGAACCAGATGGTATGGTCAAAACAGGTGCCAAAATGAGTCTCCTCTTAAGCTCTTGAAAACTCTTCTCGCATTCCTCGCTCCATACGAATTTGATATCTTTCCGAGTTAGCTGAGTTAACGGGGTAGCGATTCGAGAAAACCCTTCCATGAATCTCCGATAATAACCAGCTAAGCCCAGAAAGCTACGTACTTCGGTCATCGTCTTTGGTTGCTCCCAACTTTGTATTGCTTCAATCTTCGCCGGGTCAACAGATACTCCATGTTTTGATACCACGTGCCCTAGGAATGCTACTTCCTCAAGCCAGAACTCGCATTTCTTCAACTTAGCATATAACTTGTTTTCACGCAGCCTTTGGAGTACCAGCTTTAAATGATGCTCATGATCTTCACGGCTTTTGGAATATATGAGGATGTCATCAATAAAGACAACAACGAACTGATCCAAATAATCCTTGAATACTCAGTTCATCATATCCATGAAAGTAGCAGGAGCATTAGTCAATCCAAAAGACATGACTAGGAATTCATAATACCCGTACCGAGTTCTGAAGGCAGTCTTTGGAATATCCTCAGTTTTAACCTTCAGCTGATGATATCCAGAACGAAGATCGATCTTTGAAAAGAATTGTGCTCCTTGTAACTGGTCAAACAGGTCATCAATACGAGGTAGCAGATACCTATTCTTAATAGTGACATGGTTTAATTCCCGGTAATCAATACAAAGTCGCATACTTCCATCTTTCTTCTTTACAAATAAAACAGGAGCACCCCAAGGAGATGTACTAGGACGAATGAAACCGATGTCCAACAACTCTTGTAGTTGGACCTTTAACTCCTGAAGTTCAATAGGAGCCATTCGATATGGGGTTTTAGAAATGGGCTTTGTACCAGGTTCAAGATCAATAAAGAATTCAATTTCACGTTCCGGGGGTAGACCGGGAAGTTCTTCAGGAAATACGTCAGGAAAGTCAATAACAACAGGAATATTATTCAAATTTGACGTGTCTTTATTCAAATCCATAACATGGGCTAAGAAAGCTTGACATCCATTTTTTAATAAACGAATGGCTTTATGGCTTGATATAACAGTGATTGATTTTAATGGCTTAGTTGCTTGAATTCGTACAACAGGTTGGTTAGGAATATGAAAACTAACAACCTTACGAAAACAATCAATTTTGGCATGATGAGTAGTTAACCAATCAATCCCAAAAATCACATCAAAAGCAAGTATCTTTAAAGATATAAGGTCAACAGGTAATGTGATGGTGCCAACTTGGATCAAACAAGATTTATAAACAGTGGATGTGATGAAAGTTTCTCCTAACGGAGTCTCCACAGATAAATCAAAGTCTAACTTCTCCGGAGTCAAGTTTAAACGTTGAGCACAAGCAGGAGAGATAAAAGAATAGGTAGAACTGGTATCTAATAAGGTATAAACTTCGCATGAATTTATGATTAGCTTACCCGTGATCACCTCGTTTGGGTTCCTCGCATGTTGACCAGTCACGACAAACGCTCTTCCAGGCACCGTTGACTTTATCTTTTCTAGGGCAGCTTTTTGAGTCACCATCCCCGCTGGACTTGGTTTTGCTACAGTGCAATCTCGAGCGATATGTCCTTCCTTTCCACAATTATAACATACCTTAAACTGTTGTGGGCGGTTTGGGCTGATAAGTCCTTCTTTTTCGCACTTATAGCATATAACCGGTGGTCGTTCTCTTCCCTTGGAACCAGTTGCTGCTGGTGCTGACGTCTTCGTATTGTCATTGTTGAATCTCCTCTTTTTAAAATCGCCTCCCGACTCGCTTCTTCTATTTTCATAGTCACGATTACCACCAGAGTGGTTGCCGTTCTTGTCTGTATTTTTCTTTCTCCGCTGGTTATCATTGTTCTGATGACTGCTGTCACCGATATGATCCTGGTTATGGTCCCTTAGTTGACCGTACTCTTTATCTCGCTCTAATAATTGAGCCCTGTTGACAACATCTGAATAGAGAGAAAATTTATGAGAAATGAGATATTGACGTATGCCGGGTTTCAAACCTCTTAGAAACATCCTCGTCATACGTTTCTCATTCTCCACCAAATGAGGTGCAAACCTGGACAACTCTGCAAACTTCGCCTCGTACTGAGATACCGTCATATTATTCTGCTCTAGTCTAATAAACTCTACCTCCTTCATATGACGAATACTTTCAGGAAAGTACTTATCATTGAACAGTTTCTGAAATGTCTCCCAAGACATGCTGAGTGCGGCTGGATGGGTACGCTTCACAGACTCCCACCAGTAGTCTGCCTCGCCACGGAACATAAAGGTGGCGAATGGAACCTTCTGTTCCTCCGTGCATCCCAAGACATCGAATATCTTGGTAATTTGCTTGGCCCACGTTTCCACCATGATCGGATCTGGCTTTCCCTTAAATTCTGGTGGTCCCAATTCTTTGAACTGTTTGGCTGTGACAAACCGTGAATTGCTATCATTTCCTCCTGTATTTTGAACACGAGTCTCCCTCGTCTGGTTTTGCATGAATTAAAAAAAACTTCTAAACATTCCATCGTTCATCATCTGCTCATTGGTGTTGTTCACAGGAGGAACATTGCCAGCCTGTTGCACGTTCTCCTCGTTGGTAAGCACCGGTGTCTCCACGGTCTCATTTACTCCACTGTTAACATTCTCAGTCGACATTCTCAAATACTGCCATAAAACAAGGGTTAATTAAATAAATTAACAAATCACATAATACCCCTATATTATGACTGACCAATAAATAAGCTTAGGTAGGACACACTAGCGAAGGATTTATTCGTCTCTCCCCTCCTAGTTCTATTCTCCGATCTCCGCCAGAGATCATATCCCTAAGCTGTGATACCAACTGTGACGCCCCCAAAATAGGTATACAACACCTATTCTGAGTCGCCAAAATACATGGTACAGAAACAACTACATCTTTACTGTTACAACATAAGAGCTGTGAGTTTAAATACAAATATTGTCATCTAGACAATATCCACACTCAAATAAGTCCTCATCACAATTATTGATACATTATTTCACAAAAATGGTGAGGACTACTAAAATAACTTCTAGAACCATCATTCCATACCCCGACTAGTACTCGCTACATTCTCGCCTCCTGAGAAAAATGGAACAAAAAGGAAAAGGGTGAGCTCAACTAGCCCAGTAAAGAACATTATGACTAAGATAATACAGAACAAATTATCGTTAGTCTTCAACAGGGAAAAATCTAATAGAATACAATAGACAACAAGTTTTAAATCAATAACTGCAGCGGAAACAACAAACCATTAGGAGAGTCAAGTAGAGAATGAGTTCTACTATCTTCTAAGATTTAAAAGTCCATCATCAATATTTTATCCCTGTAACAACAATCAATAACCATCTTTAATCAAATATTCATCTTTGCACTACAGGCCAAAGATATTCATTTGTATCCCCAGTCGGTCATGTTCATCTCAACACCTATTCATCTTTGCACTACGGGCCAAAGATATTCATCAGTTAATCATTCATCTTTGCACTACAGGCCAAAGATATTCAGTAATATCATCATTTAGGACTGAGGATGATGAAAAATATCTTAAAGAAAACGAATCCAGTGAAACAAAATAACAAATATTAAGGATTCGTATTTCGATTTATCCATGTCCAAAAATACGTTATAATTATTCATAGTGAAGTAAAATTCAAGAATGATCAAAACATGGATACAATCAAAGCTAGTACCCAGAATAGATATTTTGGACGAAAAGAAGAAAATTTCATTTTTCGGTAAATAGTAACTCGTGAATAGTAACTCATGAATAGTAACCCCGACGTGAAAAGTTCTAAATTTGATAAAAATTTCCAACCAATATTTCGGCATAATGATATTGAAGAAATAATATCATTTTCGAATAAAATAACATCCCTTACCTCGTAAAGACAGTACTTCTGGTCGGAATACCGATATAAGGCTGAAAGAAACTTGCTCTGATGAATAGAAACTCTCAAAATATCTAAATACTCACAAAATATACTCAATAATCTAGAGAGAGAAAGAGAGAAAACTTGTTTCTGGTGTGATTTTCAATTCTAACTTAAGCACCTATTTATAGGAAAATGCTAGAACGCCAAAGGAGACTAAATAATAAAATATTAATATTACAAAACTCATTTCTACGCATGCCTAAAGACCAATTCAGCCACCAACCATCCTTGACCCAAATTAGCAGCCCACATGTGTTAGAATAAAAGTGGGTCCCACCCATAATTAATAAAAAACATTTTATTTTTCAAAACTTCAATAATTCATAGAAAATAACTCTTTTATCAGAAAATTCGAATCTCGCGATTTTTTATAGGAAATTCAATTCTCTACAACTTTGCAGAAGAAAATTTTTCCAAATTCCAAACAGAAATTGACCAAAATCCATAAACGGACGATTTTACAGGCTATAATCAAATTTCAGTCAAGAAATGGGGTCCACCGACACACAAAACATGTGTTAATCATTTAATACAATAAAAAAATACACTTCCTCCTCATATACTAATATATCCCACATTCATTGTAAAACTATCACCATTATTATATTATTAAATATAATAATAAATTATTTTATCAGAAAAGATAAAATATCATTTTTTAATAATTGTCACTTAAAAATTTTCTCCATCTATATCCACATAAAATTAATATTTTTCTCATCATATAAATCAATAATTAATTATTCACAAATAATATTACAGAATCACAGTACTGACAACCAGGCCGTTCCCAGGAAAGAGGGGGCTTTACAATAAGGATTTCTCCTTACTAGCGCGCAATTAGATGACCAAACCTCTCCTTAGACAGAACTTTCTAGACATTGCCAATAATGTTATCTAATAATATTATTCAAATAATATGAATTATTAATCTGATAATGGAAAATACTGTGTAGTGACAATTATTGAAACAACAGTAATATAAAATATCAACGCAACAATTATTGAATCAATAAAATAAAATACTGAACAGTAATTACTGTAACCATTATTGAGTAGTGCCTTCTTACGTAAGAATCAATAATTGGTGCAATACAGTGTGGTACTGTGCAACAACGCGTATTACTGTGTTTTAACCACCGGGTATTCCAACAGTATTAACGGTAACAACTACGCCGTTATTTATAAACAACTTATACTTGTCATTTTCTTCATGCAATCGCTTTCCGTTATGGGGCCCACAAAAGACTGCGCCGTCGTACGAATATTCCCCGACAGAAAGAATATTCCACGACCAAACGAATATTCCCCGACAACAATGAATATTTTATAACCACCTGCTTATTTGAAATATTTGCACCTTTTACCCATAACTAACCTCGTTAATCAATTTAACCCTTACTATTTCAATATAATAAATAGAGGAAATTTAAATTTTATTTATTAATAATTTGGGGTCTTACAAACAACATATAGTGACAGACCAAATCGTCGCCCGGTTCGTCGCTAAAGGAGGTATGCAAAGTTAGCTTGATAAGGGGAGAGTTTAAGATCCGAACCGTATATATATATATATATATATATATATATATATATATATATATATATATATATATATATATATATACAGTCCATTTCAAGGGCTTACCCTTTATTTTATATATCATGTTCACCCCCTTTAGTGACAGACCGAAACGATGGATCGGGTGGCGGTTCGGTCCATCGCTATATCAGAGAACTGTCGTCTTAGCTTTTAGCGACGGATAACATATAGCGACGAACCGAACCAATAGTGACGAACCGAACCGTCGGTAAAAGGGATATGCAAGGTATGTAGGGTAAAGGGGTGAGTCCTTAATCCTTTTTGTGTGTGTGTGTGTGTGTGTGTGTGTATATATATATATATACTAGCGATAATCCGTGCCTGAAGGCACTGTATAATTCAAATATAAATAAAAATAAATCATAAACAAAAAAAAATAAAGCATTGAATATGGACACACACTAAACTAAAAGTCTAAATTAATTATTAACACAACCGCACTTTTCATACATACTCTACAAAGCATTTAAATAAAAATTCTTATAAAGACAAATTTCAATAAATAAATAAAGAATATCCAACTTTAATAGTCAAATTCTCATAAATTTAAAATAAGTCTAACTATATTTCAAGATTTATTTTTTATTATTTATAAGCCTTTTTGATTGATTGTAACTTTTTAAATAGTAACTTGACAATTAAAAATTATTGTTTGCTTGTTATAACAATTCTTTTTTTTTGTCGCACGTAGATGGGTATACAATTTTACAGAGCTGTAACTTGATACAAAAACTGATTGCAGGTCGTTATATAAATTTAGGATTAGGTCAGCAACGAAGTTTAAAAATAAAGAACCAAGACAAATAAGAGAGAGAGAGAGAGAGGTCAAATAAATAAGGTGACGAATTACTAATGGTTAAGTTATATAGTCAATTTTATAACATGCTAATGTAATAGATTGCATGATCAAATCTTTATGAATTTTCATCCATATATATATGGATGACCCATGTAGCTTCCTTTATTAGATCAATCAAATAATGGTAAACAACTATAAAAGGACATGCAGAAACAAAACTTTTTAAAACGGCCAAAGAAAAAACACATCCATCTAAAAGGAAGACACGAGAGCACACAGTGTGGTCAACAGATGAGGTCACCCACAAAAAACTTTTTCAAATAAGGGAAATAGAAAATAGAATGAGGGAACATAAATTTATAGTCTTACTTTGACCATTTAGGCAAAATGACAATGGCTCTAACAGGGACATGTCAATAAAAGCATATAATCTCAAGCCAAAGAATTTTAAAAATAATTGTTCTCCTCCAACCCAGATCAAAAAATACAGAAGATGGAAAACAACAAGAATTTAAAATTTCAAATCACATGTATTCAAACAAAATTAAAAAAATGGGTAAATTTCAGCTGGCTCAATTACTCGATATAATTGAAGTAGTAGTAAAATAAGAAACATCAAGCAAACATAAATTTTGCTAGTTTAAGAATATGAGCAATTGAAGTAATAACAATATAAAAAAGCTTAATTTTTTTTGATGCCTTTAGACACCAGAGAAAATAAACATCCACCCAAGGAGGCATAACACAGCCTTTTGACTCTAAGATGTGATTTTGTTTCTTTCATTCTTTCTTGGAAAGTCAAAATCAACATAATGACTACACCCAACAATCAATATAGTTCTATTTATTGTTTTAAAAATAAAGAACACCCATAAATCTATTTATCAAAATAAGAAAACTGAATAAAAAACCATAACCACTAAAAAGAGGAAAAGAAATGACTCAAATTTCTGCTAGTTTATTTTACTTTCTTAGTTACCAAACAAGTCCAAAGTTTCAATTGGAATTTCTAATTAAATACATATAATAAAGTGCCTTCAGGCAACATGCTATATTTATTAATTTATGATAATTATATCAAAGATATTTGAATTATTATAATAATAATAATTAATTATTTCTTGGTAGAAATAAATTAGTGTAGATAATAAACACACAAATATTTTATATTAACATTGAAATTTAGTAAATTGAGTAGTGTAAAGTAGGTTGTAGTTTAGCAAAAAAAATTCTTCATTTTTAATTTTAATTTTAAAATTAAAGATAAATTTTAAATAATATTTTTTAATTAAAAATTTAATAATGATAATGTGATACACTAAAAAGGTTAAGAATTTTATGCTACGTTGTAATATTAAAATAAAAAATTATAATCAAATTTAAAATCCGTGCGTCTAAGAAGGCTATGGAATATGGAATATGGAATAATGGAAGATTGGATTCACCGTCTTAGACACTGTACGTACGTCATTGAAATACATCCTACATTATAGTAAGTTAAGTTATAAAAAATGTTACTTTCACACAAATTTCATAATTCCTTATATTTAAATATAATTCCCTATTTTTAAGAATAATAAATAAATTTATGCTACTTTTGTGAATTAATTTTCATATGGAATATTGATTATGGAATATAGAATATGGAATATGAAATATGGAATAATGGAAGATTGGATTCACCGTCTTAGACACTGTACGTATGTCATTGGAATACATCCTACATTATAGTAAGTTAAGTTATAAAAAATGTTACTTTCACACAAATTTCATAATTCCTTATATTTAAATATAATTCCCTATTTTTAAGAATAATAAAAAAATTTACGCTACTTTTGTGAATTTATTTTCAGTCAATTTAGAGTTTATTATACACTCTTGTCTTGTTTACTTTAAATTTTCTATTAAGGGTTAAAATTCTCCCTTTCAAAGTTTCACAAAAAATTGCTTTTAACTTTAAAGTATTACTTTTCTCATTGTTGATTAATTTTTTTTATAAAACTGATTCATTTTAAGTGTGTGTTCAAATAAATGTATTTTTTTGGGAAGTGAAAGAGTGAGATGATGGATGTGTGTTTGAATTTTTGAAAAATAAATTCTTGGCCGTCGGATGTTGAAGCCCCAAATGATTTGAGGTCGTTGGATGTTGAAGCCTTGGGATTAATTTGAGACCGTTAGATGTTGAAGTCTTGGGATTTGAGCCGCTCTGTTTTATTATATATATATATATATATATATATATATATATATATATATATGGGTTCCCATCCGTGGCAACCGGTTACCACGGATACTGTTCAGCAACCATGATCTTAACCCTTGATCTCGATACTGAATGACCCAATTTAATCAAAATTTCTCCCCTGCCGCTAGAGGCTCTAGTGGCAGTAATATTCCTTAAATAAGCACAATAAATTACCAAAAAAGCCCCTGGGCCCTCCTGCCACACTGCCTGCCGCTACAAGCTGTGGCGGCAATGTGGCTATTTTACTTTAACACTGCCTTGTCATTTTACTTAACTTGGAACAAAGGAAATTAATAAATTGAGTAAATGATGTTATTATGTCAAGTGAATTTTTGTACCCATCAGTTATTGAATTAGAGCTAGCATACATTGCATATTGAAAATCTTTTGCTTTTTGTCAAGTCCTCTCCGCTGACATACAAGGTAATAAAAGTATACAAAAAGCGAAAAAGATTTTTTTTTATTCTTTTTAATTAAGTATATCGTAGAGTATAGTTTATGACAAAACATAATCTAAGATATTCACTATATAAATTAACTATTTACATGTGCATAATTACGTAAATATAAAAAAGCTAAAGTAATTAATTTTTTTTTGCTTTTTAAAAATAATAAAAAAATCTTTCGATTTTTTAAAAGAATAAAAAATCTTGACATACAAGTTGATAAATTAAAATATTTATCTAAAAATTAAAATATTTTTAGATAAATATTTTAATTTAACATTTTAAATATTTAAATATTTATCTAACATTTTAAAGTTAAAAATTTAAATTTAAATTAAACATATTAATTAAAGTATTTTAATATTTAATTTTAATTAAAATATTTGTCTAAAATATTTAATTTAAAATTAAAATATTTATATAACATTTTAATTTTTAGATAAATATTTTTATTAAATCTTTATCTAAAAATAAAAAGAATAAAAAGATTTTAATTAAAATCTTTTAAAAGAATAAATATTTAATTAAATATTAAATATTAAATGTATGCTAGCTCTAAATCAATAACTGATGGGTACAAAAATTCACTTGACATAATAACCTCAATTACTTAATTTATGAATTTCCTTTGTTCCAAGTTAAGTAAAATGACAAGGCATCGTTAAATTAAAATAGCCACACTGCCGCCACAGCTTGTAGCGGCAGGCAGTGTGGTAGGAAGGCCCAGGGGCTTTTTTGATAATTTATTGTGCCGATTTAAGGAATATTACTGTCGCTAGAGCCTCTAGCGGCAGGGGAGAAATTGTGATTAAATTGGGCCATTCAATATCGAGATCAAGGGTTAAGATCATGGTTGTTGAATAGTATCCGTGACAATCGGTTGCCACGGATGGGGACCCATATATAGGACAATTAGAGATAAACAGAGTAAGAACACTTGGAGATAAACAGAGTAAGAAGTAGAAGTGAGAGTTCTACTACAAGAAGAGTGTTCTGAACTGCCAAGAGAAAGAAGAGCATCAATGTCATCTTGATGTCTATCATGGGAAGACTCTAAGTACCAGAGAGAAGAGCTTACAGTCATCTTAGCAAGTCCATCATGAGAAGGCATCAAGTAACAAGGAAAAAGATCACCAACATCATCATGGTGTTAAGCATGAGAAAGTCTCTAAGTACCTAACAGAAGAGCTTACAGTCATCTCAGAAACTCATCATGTGCAGCCATCAAGTATCAAGAAGAATGATCTTCACTGCAGTTCAACAAGAGATCATCAAAAGTGGTTGAGTATCTGAAGAAGCTGAGCATCATGCAACACTCAACTGCACCTCAAGGATGATCACGTCAAGCTGCTAAGCATTCAGAGATGAAGAGCTTAAAGAACATCTTAGCAGCACCTTCAACAACAACAACAACAAACAAACAACAAGAAGCTAGGGCCTTAGGGGTCCTTGTCGGGAGGGACTAAATGAAGTTCCAAGCCTGCTGGATTTGAAGAGTTCCTAGGAAACTAGAGAAGTTCCAAGGCTGCTGGCCTTGAAGAGTTCTTAGTGAACTGAAGTCCCAAGGCTGCTGGCCTTGAAGGAATCTTAGTGATTCAGGGTGCTGCCCTTCCTTAGTGGAAATCCTACAGGTTGAATGCAGAAGAGTGGATTAGGAGCTTGAGTCTCTGAACCACTTAAAACCCCACGTGTCTTTTACTTTTTGTCATTTACATTATGCACTTAACTGCTATAACTGCTATGTAAGTATTAACTGCTTACAACCAAACTAACTCTAAGAACAATGTATGTTTAATTATGAATATATCAATGAAGGGGATCTTTTACTTATTCCGATGTGCTTGAAAATATTCTTATGTTTGTCATATGCTAAATCATTAGCAATACAAAATAAACGAGAAAAGTATTTAAAATTTAAAAAGGATCTATTCAACCCCCCCTTCTAGATCTATATTGTGCCTATTGGGAACTAACAATTGGTATCAAAGCAGGTTCTTATGCTATATTCAAAAGCTAATCGCTTTGAGTCTGATCCCAAGCACAAACATTGTTCTAAAGTTAGTTTAGTAGTAAGTCACTTGTTATATGCAGATAAGCTCACACGTTAGAAATATTGTGTACAGGTAAATGTGTATATACACCTGAAGCTGCTCAGATTGGTCCATGTTCTTGATTGCCATACCAACAAGATCAATCCTTGCCCGCGGTCAATCTTGTAGTCTGAAGACCAGGCTAGGAAGCTCAAGAGACATGATCAACAAAAAGGAGTCAAACATCCACCAAGCCTGAAAAGATGAAAAGACCATACATGCTAAGAAATGCTTATTCAGAGAAGAAAGGAGAACTTCTCAAACTTGTATCTTGCCAACCACAGGCTGGATGTAAACCTTGTGAACTCAAGGATGCCAAAGAACCAAGGATGCTGAGAGTCCCTTAACTTACATCTTCAAGACCTCGACTGATTGATTGAAGGGCAACTGGAGCAACAAGATGTCAGGAGCAAATGTGAAGCTATGCACATCAATGCTTATACTCAGTATATCCAAATTAAATGACTATTAATAAATTGACAATAAAAAGGTACGGTTCCTCACTAATATAGATACGTACATCATGTTGCACCTCCTTATGCACTATAACAGTACCCTGTCAAGAAATCATAATCTACCTGAAAAGGTGAAGAGAGAGAGAGAGAGTACACTGAGGTTGGAAACCCAAATGCTTACAAACTTTCTCTCCATCCAAGTTTTAGGTTGAAGATGACATCTTGAAAGAAATTTGAAATAGGTCATAAGCATATCAAAGGTTAAATTAATTCTATGTGGGGAAATCTTTGCTGATGGGTTAGTATGTTTGTACAAACCTATGTTCTAAGTGTTTGATAACATTTAGAGTATGATCAGTTCTATAAGAGTATCTTGAAAATTCGTAGAAACTGATCACCTCTATGAATCAACCAGATATGCATAAGTAATAGTGTTGATTCTCACTCTGTGAACATTTAAACTTTGTGAACATAACCAAGTAAATGATGAAACCATCAAAGGAAAAGAGTGTTTTATTAAAATGGAAAATCTTACATACACTCACCATCATGCATCTCAAATTATATTATCTAAATTAGTTACATGCATGAATATGATTACTGGTGATCAATATGATGATTCAAATATATGAGGAACAGGGATTTAGAAAACTAACCCAGCAGGACCCATTTAATTATGGGTACCGAAAGTAGAAAAGTATCTAACCTGCAGGTACTTGGTCTATCTGACCACACTAAGGAATACTGAAGCAGAAGACTTCAGTCAAGAAGACTCAACAAACAGAAGGTTTAGGACTGTTCAGAAATGATTCTGATAAAATTCCTATATGTCAAAGCCTGTCCTTGAAGACCTGCTGAGCTAATCTAAATAAATCTCACATGGTTGCTGATCTTTATATGGAAGCAGACCTTTCAACCAAAGATGAAAAAGGTTTTATATGCTCAATCGAGCAAAGCATGATACATGAGAAGAATCCTCAAGGAAGCTCACATCAGAGGATCATCGAGCATCAGTCATAAGGAACTCATTATGGAAGCAGAACTCATCAAACACAGACTGTCAAAGAATACTACGTTCGTAGTGCTATCAAATGATCGTAGAGTGATCTGTCCTGAAGATATCCATGCCTACGATATAAGGAGGTTCAATGGATAATGGTGATTTCAGTCTGAAGGAGATATGCAAGGTTGCCTTCTAATACACCTAAAGAAATCACATCCCTTTGAGAAGACAGTATCAACCATGGGGGAGCAGTGATCTTTTAAGAAACAACAACATTGAGATATTCTATGAAGAAATGTACCAGCTACAGAGTCTCAAAACTTTGTAGCTGATGAAACAAATGAAGATCCATAGTCAGTAGGAACGTCTCAAAACGTACTATTGATAACCTATCAGCCACTCAACTCAAAATCGTGGAGTACCTACGATCAAACATCTGATCGTAGTGTAAGAGCAGGAGGACACCACGATTACAACAAATGCAATTGTCTAAAGTTTGTAGAGGATCTCCCCAGCAGAAAAGGTCAAATGAGATATCAGTGCAAATCACTTCTAAAGTTTTTCATCTGGAAAGTGCCTCAGGGATAAACTTGACCCTTAGCTCATTCTAAGAGGTTGGCCCTTCCTGAGCTACCTTAAACTAGAAGGATTGCTTAGTCAAGCTCATCTCAAGGACCAAGACAGTCAACGATCGTAGAATAGAGTTTGAAGAGAACTCAACGATCGTAGTGCAACCTCAACGATCGTAGAAGCAGACTCGTCGCAGTCCTACCAGAATACACTAGCTCATGATAAGCTCGAAAGAACTAAACAATTGCCTAACCATTCAGAGTATGAGGAGATAAGGTTTAATACTGGTTGGAAAGATGTCTTAAAAATTCGTCTCAAAAGTAGAGTCCCCAACCCTTCATAAAGTACATCAATGATTAAGCCATACAGTTTCAAAATAAGGAGTAATGTCAAAACCATCCACTGTAGCATCTCTCAGAAGAAGATCGTTGAGTCAACAAAGGAAAACATAGAGTCCATAGCTGCCTTACCATGCTACTCTACGAACCAAAATGGTCAACGGTCAATCCACGTCAGATGCCTATTTGTTTTAAAAAGGGACATTAAACTGAAGTGTTCTGGGGGAGTTACAGCTCATTATTGGGCATCGTGCAACCAATGGTTGGTTGACACATCACTGCTTATGTAGAGTCAGAAGGAACTGCCATAAAGATAAATTCAAAATATGTAAACAGTTACCAAAACTATCGAACCTCTCTCCCTCCCATTCTTAAACCCTAGAATCCTCTTCGAAGCCAAAATCAATTAAACCTCCAGAGCCCAAATCACAATCAGTTATCTCTCATAACTCTCTCTGAATCAAATACCCATATTCATTGAACTCTTCAAATGGCAGAATGGCGAGTTATTATCGGAATCCAACTCGACTTCAAAAAGTTCGAAAGATCAGAAAAGAAGTTCAAGGACATACTTGAGCTCGTAAAGAAGGCTGGGTTCTCTGAGTGCCTAGAGGCCGACACTCCAGTCTATACAGAACTAGTGAAGCAGTTCTACTCAAATGCATTAATGGATTCTGGGCTTCTGACCACGAAGGTGAAAGGAGCAAGTCTGAAGATAAGAGCATCAGACATCAATCAATGTCTAGGGTTTTCCAACCAAGGTCTGATAAACCTGGACGAAGTCGACATTGAATAAGGCAAGAGGCTAATGCGGTACCAAAAAAACCCTTGTCTGAAGGATATGAAGAAAAAGGAGTTTCCTGAGGAATTCGAGTTCCTTGTTGAGATAGTGGGAAAATGTATACTGTGAAAAGATACTGCACATGACACTGTGCTTGATCAGCAGTTAAAAATTATGTCAGTAATAGTTCTGAAGAAGCAAATCAACTTTGGAGCCATCTTGTTCGATCAGATCTCTAAATGGGTAGAAAAGGCTGAGGTGAAGAAGTTTATAGAAAAACCCCTGACTATCGTCTTTCATGGAAGACTGCTGAGTATCGTGATAAAGAAGAAGCTGGGAAACAAGATCAAGGATGATGAGAGAGAGCCTCTAAATGTTCATAAAGTGATGTCTCTACAACTGTTCATAAACTGGAAGAAGAACCCAAAGGAAAACAGAAGGCTAACAACAACTGGGAGCAGCAGTAAGGTCTCGGGGAGGAAGAGGATGGTGAAGGAGGTGGAAAGCTCTGAGTCTGGTGACTCTGCACCAGTAGCAGCCACATCAGTCAGGAAGAGATCCAGGGGTGGAAAGAAAATAGAGGCTTCACCAAGAAGTATCTCCACTGAAGATAAAGATGAAGATGAAAAGGTCTTGACTGCACCAGAGACCACAAAGAGAAGAAGCAACAGACTGCTTCAAGGGCCATCAAGCAAGAACGCTAAGGTGGTAAACCATCCAGCCTCAGTTCTCCAAGAAAGTCCATTTGATAAAGAAGAGGACGTAGAGTTAGAAGAGGAGAAGAGAATGACAGACTCAAGTCTAAGTCCCCAAAGAACAAATCCAGCAATGAAGGTGAAGCTAGATTCATGGAAGAAAATGCAGACTCTGCTGATGAAAAAGAATATGCAAGCCCTATGGCTAACTCTCAGAGTATTCACTCTGATGATGAAGAAAAGCTACAAGATAACCCAACTGCATCTCCAAATGCAAATGCTCTAACTAGCCCACAGAATGGGTCAAACGATGTTGAGTCCGAAGAAGAAAGACCTGCCCCTGCCAACGCTGAACATCAAGGAAGTCTGCCTGATGATTCAGAGGCTTCAGAATCTGAAGAAGAAGAAAAGTCTATCTCTCCTATAGCTAAACCTCTAAGGAGAAGAAAGAGCTACAGACTACTTGCTAAGTTTGTCTCTAAGAAGCAAGATGAATCCTCCACTGCAAATATTGAAGTAAGTGATGATGAATCTGAATTAAAAGAGAAAAGTGCTGAAGATGGGACTAGTGGTGAAGAAGCTGAACCAGAGGAAGATGATGCTAAAGAAGATTCTGGTAATGAAAATTAACAAGAGGGATTCACTGATGAATCCGATGAAAGAAGTCAGAATGTTTCAAGCTCAGAAAGAGAAGAAATGGAGAAGGATTCTAGCTCTACAAATCAGGAATCAGAGGAACTAGAATTCTACCATGTTCTTTCTCCAGTAAAAATCACCAGGAGAATAGTGGTGGAAGTCTCTGATGAACCACCATAAGTACCTCCAAAAAGATAGTTGAACTATGGAAATGAACAGCTCAAGGTTGTGAGGATAACTGCATTTAAAGTGCTTAAAAACTGGAATAACATGGAAATGGACTGCACTACTATCCTTTACAACCCTGATGATCTGCTGATGAGATGGTTTTTCCAATGGATGGCTTGGTTAAAGGTAGATACTGAAAGAGATGGAAGCTACCTCAGCTGGTGCTACTCTCAGTTTCCAAGCCTAGAGCTGGTGGCTCAGAACTTCCCAAGGGTGAAGAGTTATGCAACAATGATGATCAAAGACCAGCCCCATTACAAAGTCTACCAACATGCTGGCAACAACTATATTCCTTATGATCGTAGAGTGGACTCTGAAGGCAGAAGGATTATGGCCAAGGAGATAATCGTAGAGTCTGTTCACTCTACCACTGATGGTGTTCAAGTTCAAAATGAGAAGCCTCCATCTGTCCAAGCACAACTATCTGACATTCCTTCATCCTCCAATAGTGATTGGTACTCAATGATTGTTCAGATCCTCAACACTTTTGAAAATCTGTCCAAAGATGAAAATCGTAGAGTCCAATTTGGTGTTCAACAAGAGGATGCCCAACCAGATGACCAAATTCCCATGGAGAAGGAGCTATTGAAGAATTTCGATGAACTGGTTGAGAAGATATCACTAATCAATGAAGAGTCAAAGATGTTAAAAGCAACAAGATATAATTCTGTTCAAGACAGACTTCAAGCCACTGTGGCTGATGTATCTCTCAGAATCAAAGAGAGAGATCAAATTTATCTGAAGGCCATACATGATCAGAAGGCAGAAGCTCTACAAGCACAGAAGTCAAATGAAGAGCAGATCCAAGTCCTCTCTGACAAGATTGACAACATAAATCAAATTTTCTCTCTCTAACTTGAGCTGAGTCAACAAGAGCTAAAGATTGAGGTTGGTAACTCCTCCTACCTGATGAAGCAACTTATGTCTAACATGGAGCAGCTCTCTCAAGTGATTAATGACAAAAAGGGGGAAAAAAAGAGGCATAAAAAGAGGAAGAGCAAGAGGCATTCAAGGAAGAGCAAGGATAGTAGAAGGAATGAAGACAAGAAAGCCAATGGAAAGGCAAAGAAGAAAAGAACAGAAGAAGAAGTAGTGTCATCATCTGAGGGGAAGCCAAAAGAGAGCAGAAGGAGTGAAGACAAGGAGTGCCATCATCAAGGAAGAGCAAGGAGAGCAGAAGGAGTGAAGACAAGAAGGCCAAGGGAAAGTCAAAGAAGAAAAGAACAGAAGAAGAAGAAGTGTCATCATTTGTGGAGAAGCCAAAGGATGATGATCATATGATCCCAGA
Source organism: Panax notoginseng (assembly GCA_016801055.1). NCBI lineage: Eukaryota > Viridiplantae > Streptophyta > Magnoliopsida > Apiales > Araliaceae > Panax > Panax notoginseng. Next base: position 129,431,302 of record CM029012.1, read on the forward strand.
GTTTGAAAGGGAGCAAACTAAGCAAGAAGATCATAAGTCTGAAGGGGAGCAGAGTAAAGACAAAAAGTCATCATCCCAGGGGGAGCAGGAGCAAGAAGGTCAAACAGATGAATAGCTGATTAACAGACATCCTAGAAACATACATGGAGCCAAAGAGGTACATCTCTAACTAGTTAGGTATGTTCTAGATCCAGGATGTAAAATGTCAGTGTATTAAATTTCATATCATTAGTTTTTGTCATAATCAAATAGGGAGAGATTGTCAGGAGTAAGCATGTGAATGATATTTCTATTTACATATAATTTGATTATGATATATATATATATATATATATATATATATATATATAAATGAATATGCAAGTATGCTTTCATTAAGAAAAGCTGTAAAGTTCTTTGATAAATAATAGAAACTTGTGTACAAGGACTTAGAATGAATTGATAAAATATGTTAGGTTGATCCTACATAAGCAAAATAGCTTTGTAAAGTCCTTAAAAAGAAATGATGTACAAGGACTATAAATATAGAAAGATCAAGCATGTTAGGTTGATCTTATGATGTAATAGATAGGCTTGTCTGATCGTCGAGCACTTCACCAGAAATCGTAGTCTGCCGGGAGAGTCAAGGAAAGCTCGAGAGCTATCGAGGCAGAATTTTAGTCTGTAAGATAGTAGATGTCAGAGTTCGTAGACTGCCAGGGGAGACGAAGAAGGATCGTAGTGTGTCGAGAAGAACTTCCTCGGAGCCGTAGTTTGCTGAGAAAGTCATGTTTAGAATCGTAGAGACAGCCTGCCTACGAGCCAATGGAGCATCTGCCAAAGCCAAGTCAAGAATCGTAGACTGCACCCAGAGTCGTAGAGTCTACTGATGCCGAAGCCAAATCAGGATCGTAGACTACACTCGAAGTCGTAGAGTCTACTGATCATATCAGAGGCAGAGATCGTAGTCGAGCAAGATCAGATGAAGACAACGAGCACAAGGATAGAAATCGTAGTGTGTTAAGATCTGATCTTAAAATCGTAGTGTCTGCACAGCTGAAGCTGAATCGTAGAGTGCAGAACTAAGATGTGCTCACAACGCCAAGGCAGAATCGTAGAGCATATACGATTCTCAACAAATAAGCACTCCCAGAATATCCAAAGAAATGAAGCCTCTGGTCCAAGCTGCAATGTTACATCCAACCTGAAGGAAACCAAAGAGCACTCAACGAATGGCATGCAAGCTAACTGAAGATCTAAGCACCAACCCAATCAGCATTCAGATTGAGTTGGAAAGCCATTCGAGATGAAGTCTTTCACAAGTTGATCAGAAGAAGACTTCAGTAACTGACTAAGGAAAAAATAGCAAGTGCAGTAGCTGTCAAGTGAATAGAAGACAACGATCTTGGAAGCAACCAGGATCGTAGTGTTTGCCACACAAAGAAGGAACTGATGGAGTATACCCAGAGATATCGGTCAGCCTCTGAAGAACAAGGCTAAAGTGATTAAGCATTGGGTCAGTCCATTGATGATAAGTGAACGGGAGATCACAAGGAGAAAGCGAGCTGGACACGCCATAAATCTGAAGTGTCTTGCTATTTAGAAGGGACCAGAGCAAGGAGTCAAGCCATCAGTATCTGAGATCAGTTGAGGCAAATAGAAGTGTTGAAGCACTACACAAAAGAAGGAAGAGGTGTTCTACATTAAAGATTCAATGAACACTCTTTGAGATCGTAGTGTTAACTCTACCAGTCAATAAGTAACATTCAACAAGACACTACGATCAGGTTAAAAATGGCATGCATCAGAATCGTAGAGTTCGATCATCCAAAGATTGAAGCATTGGCAACGATTCAATCTGAAGAGTGATATTTAGACAAGAGCTTATTGAGAGTATCAATGCAAAAGGACAACCTCTGATCTAGAAATTAGAAGGAGGAAATAAAGTCGTCGACCTGCCCAAGATATTAAAGTGACATCTCTGATGGGGTAAGTGAAACAGTAGACTGCAGTGTCAAAAAGACATGTTATGTCACATCTGCAGTCTACCTCAAATAACTCGAGATCTGTGAAAAGATTTGAATAACTCCCAACGGCTACATTCCAATGGGAAGATTGCAAAGGAGTATAAATCAGCAAGAGCTTCAAAGATCAAGGGTTGCTGAGTTGCTGAGTTTGGAAAAATGGTGGACTGAGCTAACCAACTTAAAATAGTGAGTGACCAATGAAGGTCTGAAGGCTCACTCTATGATCCACCAAGAACACTTAGAGATAGAAAAAGAAAGAAGTAGAAGTGAGAGTTCTACAATGTAGAAGTGAGAGTTCTACTACAAGAGGAGTGTTCTAAACTACCGAAAGAGAGAAGAGCATCAATGTTATCTTGATGTCCATCATGGGAAGACTCTAAGTACCAGAGAGAAGAGCTTACAGTCATCTTAGCATGTCCATCATGAGAAGGCATCAAGTATCAAGAAAGAAGATCACCAATGCCATCATGATGTCAAGCATAAGAAAGTTTCTAAGTACCTAGCAGAAGAGCTTACAGTCATCTTAGAAACTCATCATGTGCAGCCATCAAGTAAACAAGAAGAATGATCTTCAAGGCAGTTCATCAAGGGATCATTAGAAGTGGTTGAGTAACTGAAGAAGCTAAGCATCATGCAACACTTAACTACACTTCAAGGATGATCACGCCAAGCTGCTAACTACTGAAGATGTTTAGACCTTAAAGACATCTTAGCAGCTCAGCACCAACATCAACCAACAAATAAACAACAAGAAGCCAGGGCCTTAGGGGTCCTTGTCCGGAGGGACTAAATGAAGTTCCAAGCCTACTGGGCTTGAGGAGTTCCTAGAGAACTAGAGAAGGTTCCAAGGCTGCTAGCCTTGAAGAGTTCTTAGTGAACTGAAGTCCCAAGGCTGCTGGCCTTGAAGGAATCTTAGTGATTCAGGGTGCTGCCCTTCCTTAGTGGAATTCCTGCTAGTTGAAAGCAGAAGAGTGGATTAGGAGCTTGAGTCTCTGAACCACTTAAAATCCCTTGTGTCTTTTACTTTATGTCATTCACATTATGTACTTAACTGCTATAACTGCTATGTATGTATTAACTGCTTACAACCGAACTAACTCTAAGAACAATGTATGTTTGATTATGAATATATCAATGAATGAGATCTTTTATTTATTCCGCTGTGCTTGAAAAGATTCTTATGTTTGTCATATGCTAAATCATTAGCAATACAAAATAAACGAGAAAAGTATTTAAAATTTAAAAAGGATCTATTCAACCCCCCATTCTAGATCTATATTGTGCCTACTGGGAACTAATTTAGTATGTAGTGGTTCAGTTTTAAGTGAAATGGTTTATATTCGAAACTCGATTTAAAGGCTCATGAGTAACTCGTTTTATAAACGAGTTAAGTACTTACGAGTCGAGTAGGTCCGAGTAATGATCCGAGTCGAATCTGGCACAAAAATATAAATTCTTTATCGAATTCGAGTCGAATTCGAGCTCAATTTTTTCGAGTCAAGCCGAATCTGAGCATTAAAAGGTATTCACTGAGAATTGACTTGTTTACACCCCTAGTCTTAATATTGTTGTAACACGTTTCGTAGTTTGATGTTGAATAACAATATTACTGCCTAAATCAAATAGTTGACCGCTATTTCATTAAGACTATATTCGCCCCTTACTTTTGCTACACAGTGTTACTCTAAATTAGTTTCTCAAGATAAGAGAGACCCATATTTTACTTTGTACTAGAATTTATTATGGAGAAACAAATATATCTAATGCAAAACTATAAATGAGAGAAGAAAATTATAACAAGAAAAAAAATTAGAATGATATTTTTTCCTAAGAACTTGAGAATGATTTAGAATGATTTTAGATACAAAACTTGGGTGGATTTACAATCTATTTATATGTTCTGAAGTACCTTTTTGAAGAGATACATATCCCTTTTGAAGAGATACATCCATTTGAAAATATATTTAAATATTAGAGTTATAGTCCTTTGAATGGATATGTTCAACCATTGTAATGATTCATCCAATGATCTTATCAATTTGAACCATTCTATCGATTTAATTGTTTCATTCCATACCATTGTAATGGTTCAATTGCTTCTTAGCCCGAATTAATACATCCCTTATCCGAATATATCCCTCTTGTTCAAAGAGTTATATCTTTCAAACCAAACCAATTGGAACCAACACATCTATTGGTTTTAATTGCAACAAATAATATATTTACTATACACTTTCCAAATTTAAATTTTTTTAACAATTTTTACATTGCAAATATAAAAAAAAGAAACTACTATTTCTTCTCATTCCATGTCAAGAGGATTTCTTCCTCCCACACAATTCACATAAACTCTCTCCATCAGAATACAGCAAAGAGACGGGAAGAAAAAAGAGGACTTAAATATAAATTACTACCCTAAACTATTAATCTTTTTCTACTTCGGTTATCAACTTTTTAATTTTTTCACTAAGGTCATTAAACTATCAATTTTTTTCACTTTCATTCAATTACCTACCACATCATAAATTGATGATGTGCTTTTAACGCCTAGGATGTGATTGATGATGTGTTAAAATAAGACTCATTTTATAATTAGTTTAAATCATTTTATAAGAACTAAATAGGAATAAATGTAATATTATATTATAATTTAACAACAAAAAATAAAAATAATTTAAAATAAAACATTTATTTAAGAGGTTCTTTTTTTCAAAAAAAAGAAGAAGAAGAATTGCATAAAAATTATTAAAAATATTACTTATCACTATTATTAACACATAAATATTCAAACAAAACTTAAGGAAAAAAAAACTATGTGTAACTAATTATTAGATACCATCTTACTTATAGCTATCATTAACTATTTCTTTTTTACAAAATAGAAAATCGTACTAAATTATTAGAACAAAATTTACACATAATCACTTTCTATGTACTTGAACTCTTAGTTAATGGAGAAAACATATTATGATTTTTTCATGTAAAGTATTTTTATTTCAAAGGGATGGAGTGTAATTTTCACCCTTCAATTTCGAGGGAGAAGAAAATAGCATTGGTGTTAAATTCAAAGAAAATCTTGAAGTTATGCAACGATAAATTTACGTCAAATTAAAATTGTGAAACTTATCAATATATAAAATTAATAAAAATTATAAGAGAGTCCTATTTATTATATATATATTTTAAAAATTATTATTAATACTTATTCACATAGTTAATAATTAAAATATTAATATAAACATTCATAATATATATATATATATATATATATATATATATATATATATATATCATTTTTTGAATAATAACTTGTTGGGCAAAGTCATATTATTATAATATTAAGACTTTAATAATTTCAGCCGAATAAAAAGGTGCGATGACTGGGAGCCTTTGGCTTAGTGATACTCTAGGCCTCTTACTAAACAAGAGGTTTTAGGTTCAAACTCATTCCCCCCAAATTAGCAACAAAAAAAGAAAAGAGACTCGATGATCTATATGTGCATTTGTGGAAAGTCTCAAGGCGACGAAATGATGTCGCCAACCCAGTACCCCACCCCAAACAACAACAAAAATATAGTCCCCTGCTATATATGAAAATATCTATGTATACGCTCAAAGTATATATATATATATATATATATATATATATATATATATATATATATATATATATATATATATATATATATATATATATATTAATGTAAAGTTTTATGATTCAAATAGTAGAGTAATGAATCAATGAATCGTAGAGTAATGTTTGAATGAATGAATTTTCATTTCTCTGAATTACTGGAACTAACAATGAATCTATTACTCTATTTATACAACTATAAATCTATCTATATACATTTTGTGTCAATATACATGTAAGTTATGATCTAACTGTCCAAACTCTTCTATCTATGCTAACTACTAACTACTCTTCTAAATAAACAGATTAAGTAACACGTGGTACTTACTGCTCTCCTAAATACACATAATAATCAATACGTGTTACTGCCACTGTATATGAAAAGAACCCCCATTTTTTGATGTCGACCCTGTGTATTTGAGTCCACTTAATATAGATGCTTTAATTTCTTTAGTCTTAGTTACTGCAGAAACCACATGAGTGTCTTGACATTTGGTGTGACATATGTGACGCGCCCAAATTCGACTTTACACCACCCAATTTGAGTCGTCAAAATGCAAACTACAAACCCAAATTATCCTATTTTAAATTTTATTATAACCACATAATTCACACTCAAAACCAATAATACCCTACATATAAGTACAGTTAATAACTGATTTAGGAATCAAAATATTTGAAAAATGATCAAGGAATTAAAACCCTCGTACATTGGAGGTCACGCTTCTCTGTTATAATAGATGTCATAGGAGCGAAGATTTTTTTTTTTTGCTAATTAAAAATTAAGTTTTAATAGTCAGAAATTTTCTCCATCGCGTCAAACTGAGAATTATATTCCAATCATAATCCAATATTATATAGATAGTGCTCAAAAATATAATCAGAAAGCGGATACACACAACCATATCTTATGGTAACAGAATTTTGTACGTGGTTAAATATCTTGCATGATAGAGTATTTTCTTACTGATAAATAAATAGAAAACAATTGGAGATATATACTAAATTAAGTAAATTAACGCTGAATTCTGTCCGCTTGCCAAATCACCTAACTGCAAACCTAAAAATTTAAGTTTTTAGTACAATTATTGTCACACTAATTTTTAATGTATTGATAACTACTATAACTACTAACTCGCACTATAACTCTATTCTCCTGTTCTGCTCGCCATAACCAGCTACATTCTTATTCTCTCAAAATTGTGAAACACAAAATTAATAGCCGAATAATTCCTTTCTTGTTCGTCTTTGCACCAGTAAAGAATATGACTTTCGGGTCTTTTAGAGTTTTCAAAATCTCTTTATATTTTCACGAAAATTGTAACTCTTGAAAAGATACACAAAATAGACTCAAGAATCACTCCATTCGAAGTTAATATGATTGAGTTACAAATTTTCAAAATTTGAGAGGAAAATAATGACGAAAATCAGAACAGGTTACGATTTTCAGCATTTTGAGGCATGAAGATGACATCAGATAACTTTGCTTCCTTCTTCAAAATTATAGAGGACGAAAAACTGAAGAAACATGCTTAGAATTCACTTAATTCTGACAAAAGATGAATTAATTTTGATTTTTCTAAAATACTGCAGTACATAAGAAAATTCCACTCGAGAATTCAAAGAAGATTACAACAAAAGACTTCATAACTTGGAATGGTTTGGAATACAAATGTAACACTCATATTTATACTGAAACAGAGCCAACATAATTTACTACAAATATTATTCATTAGTTACTCTTTTTTAATATATTATTCACCCATTATATTTATCTTTAATATATTTATTCATAAAGGTTTATACATATTCATCCTTTACCGTTATCTTTAATTTATTTATTCATAAAGGCTTACACATATTCATCCATTACCTTTATCTTTAATTTATTTATTCATCCATTATTTACATATTTTCAATATATTAGCCATCCATTATATATCATTCACACATTTTTAATATATTAACTATCCATTATATATCAGTTATCCATTATTCATATCTTTATAATATATTAACCATCCATTATATATCATTCACACCTTTTCAATAGATTAACCATCCATTATATATCATTTATATATTATTCATATATGTTGGGGCATGATTATTTGGACCCGAATTATATAGAAGGCTAAGATCCATGTGGAGTTATTTTAACCCACGTAGGATTCCGTTTTGGTAGTTTGAGTATTTTAGTGAATCATGGATTCCTAATTATATTTGGTTTCTAATTCCAGAATGAGGGGTTAAGATTTGTTCCAACTGCCTTTCTTTTAGGAGATCTTATACAATCCCATTAAGGAATTTTACCTAATGAGGAACCTTAATCTAATACGGGGAAGGACTCTATGGAGGTGGTGAGATCACTATAAATACAAGACTTTACCTTGATTCTAAGGTACACACACAATACGTTATTATTTTCCAGCACTAGAGCGTTAAACCTCCATTGTTAAATCTTATTCAGTCTATACTTATTCTCACACCAGAGCTATCCTCCGGCGGCCCATGCCATCAAGCTTCGCATGTGTTTTGTTTATGTGCAGGATTTGATGTGCTTTTCGTGATTGAGGCGTGTGGACGAATCTTGGCGTTAACATTAGAGCTAGAAGGATGGCTTTCTATCGTTGTTCATTTTCAATTACAGCAAGGAGTTTTCTCGGTTGGGCCCATGGTGAAAAACAAGATAGTCTCGAGTATTGGACAGTCAACGGCAGGAGGATCCTCTCAACCTAGAGGGTCTGTTAAAGACAGGTTAGGATTGCCCAAAAGTATCCAGGACAGGCTCGGACCGAACAATCATTCGGTGGGGCCAAAAGATGCTGACTGGGAAGATGTTAGGCGAAGGTTGTTCTCAACGGCTAGCAAAGAGACAAAGACAGAGGGCGTGTAGGGGACACACCGTCCCAAACACGGTCCCATGATGATCAGAATGAAAAGAGATCAGTCTTGGCAAAGAAGGCATAAGAAACGGATGATGCGTTGAAAGCCTTACTGTTGTAGAAGGAGGAAATTGCTAGACACATGGTTCATATGGTAGAAGAAGAGGATGGTGCCTCCAACTACAGTCGGAGTGGAAGGCAGGGGCGGTCGCCAAACAGACAGACCAAGACACATCGTCCGAATGATTCTAGGTGGACTGAGAGAAGGCTTTAGAGTCGCTCTCGAGACAAAAGCAGATTAGGAGATCGTACGTCCGGGAACTGGTTCAAGACATACCGTCTAGAAGGCACCCGACACAGTGGGAGTAGACGTCAGAGTCGTTTCAAGGCGGCTTGTTCGGAAAGAAAGGTTCGGTCAGACCGAAGGAGGCAGGGCCTAACCCAAAAAATCACGCCTCCGATGTGAAACCCCATATTTTATGAATAAAGATTTAATTTTTTCGAAATATTTTTTTAAATATTATGGTGTGAATTTGAGATAATATTATAGTTGTGGGTAGTATTTATAAATTTTGAAAAGTATGCAAGTTGTTGTATTATATTCGATTGGTCGGAAAATATTATTTTTGTCGGGAAATATTCATACGACGACACAATTATTGGTGGACCCCACAACGGAATTATTGTCGGATTGAGAAAATGACAAAAATATTTTATGAAAATAACGGCGAAAGTTTTACCGTTAATACTGTTGAACTACTCGGTAGTAAAAGTACAGTAATACGTGTGGTTGTATAGTAGCATACGGTATTAATTATTGAGGCTTACGTGATAAGTCACTCAGTTTTGTTTTATTGGTATTATTAATGTAATAAAACAGAAAAGCTTTTTATATAAAACAAAATACTTTTATAAAGTTATTCGTTTTATTAGGCTAATAGTAAAATCTTTTTATATAAAACAAAGTACTTTTATAAAGTTATCTATGTTATTAGACAATAATTAAAATATATTATATTTTATTATGCATAGTATTTGTATAGTGCCTGCATAGTATTTCTATAGTAAAATCTTTTATAAAGTTATTCGTTTTATTAGATTATAAATAGAATATATTATATTTTATTTAAAAGATTTTACTTTAAATATGGACCGTCAGATTAAAGTAAATCAATATAGACCGTTAATGAGTTAGTTACTATGCAGTCTATTTTTCTATAAATAGAAGCTCATTCCTTCATTATTTCTTACGAATTTACTGAAACTCTAGAGAGAGAAACTATAGAGAGAGTTCTTCTTCTATAATCTTGAGCGTATTTATTTAGAGTTTAAGAAAGCTTTGAGCGTAGTGCAAGTTTTCTTCGAGTATATCCTCGCCCTACCAGTCGGAATACTCTTCTTTCAAAGGTAAGGGATATTATTTATTGTACTCGTAAAGGGTATTCTTTCTTTCTTATTCATGAAGAGAACTTCTGTTATTCTATTTTTTATTATTCTGTTAGAATAACTTGTATACGAGGGCTACCCTATATTTGGTAAAATTCTTCTGTTATTACATTATTTATTATTCTGTCGGAATATCCTGTCTGTACTTTATGTCGGACCTGGTTCCATTATTTATTATTCTGTCAGAATATCCTGTCGGTGCATTTACGCATGACCTGGTTCCACTATTTATTTTTCTGTTGGAATAACCTGTCTGTGCGGTCTATCGCATGCATGGTGATTTCTTTTGTTATTCCATTCTTTATTATACTCAGTTGGTTAAAGTTTTGACTTTTATACTCCATGAAATTAGTGGAATATCCTTGATATTTGCGCTTCATCCAGTATCTTTTCATGGAAATATTCTTCCGAGCATTCTTGAATTTTACTCTACAAAGAAGTATCATGTTGACAATTTGGACGTTATCAGTTCCTAGATAAATTAATTCTTGAACTTGTTTTATTGAATTCTTATATCATTGTCATCATCGTCATGTTTATATTTTGTTAAAAGTCATCTATGGCCTGTAGTGCATAGATGGACTTGGTATGATTATGACCAAGGATTATTCAGTGTAATCATGACCGTAATATTACAAATGATGTGGAAAAAGTTCTCATTGGCCCGTAGTTCATTGATGGACAATTTTTGGTATGATTATGGCTATGGATTCTCTTTGGCCGTAGTGCAAAGATGAATTATTTTATGGCATGATCAGGACCATTGATGAAAATATGATTATCTTTAGCCGTAGTGCATGGATAACTCGTGGTCGTGATACTAAAGAATATCCTTGGCCGTAGTGCTTGGGTGATTCGATGATGTGGATTATTTATTAAGCTGAGTCCAAGCGATAAAAGTCATGAAAAACCTTTTAAATCATAAAAGATAGTAGATTTTATTCTCTACTTGACTCTTTTAATGGATTGCTGGTTTCACTGTAGTTAAACTTGATGTCTATTGTATTTTATCAGTTTAACATTGTTGAAGACTAATGATAATTTATTCTGCATTATCTTAGTCATAATATTTCTTACTGGGCTATTTGAGCTCACCCTTTCTTTCACTGTTCTCTTCGGGAAATGAGAATATAGTTGGGACGAGTCGGGAAACGGAGTGACGGTCCAGATGATAGCATTAGTAGTCCTCACTATTCTATGTAATAGTGTGATAATAATTGTAATGAGGACTCCTTTTGAGTATGGATACTCTCTAGAAGATAATATTTGTATTCAAACTCACAGTTTATGTTTTGTCGTATTGTACACGACAGTATTATTAAGTTGTATTTGAATTCTATACCATGTATCTGGCGACTCAAGATGGGTGATGTATACCTAATTTTGGGGGCGTCACAGTTGGTATCAAAGCTTAGGGATATGATCTCGGCCTGGCTAAGATGTGAGATAAGAACTAGGAGGGGAGATACGGGAAATTCCTTCTCTAGTATGACCTACCTAAGTTTACTTGTTATTTAATTGGTCGGTCAGAGTATAGAGATAATATGTGATATGTTAATTAACCCTTGTTTTGTGGCAGTATTTGAAAATGACATCTAAAAATATTGAGATAAGCAATGGAGCAAAGGAGACCGTTGAGTCTCCACAGATCAATAATCAGGACAATGTGCAACAGGATGGCGATAATCCTCCTGTAAACAACAACACTGATCAATTGACGAACGACGGTAAGTTTAGGAGTTTTTTAGAATTCATGCAACATCAGACGAAGGCGGCTCCTATTCATAATGCAGGTAAAAATAATGGCAACCCACGGTTGGTCACCGCTAAGCAATTCAAGGAGCTGGGACCACCGAAATTTTTGGGAAAGCCAGAACCACTTAAGGCAGAGACATGATTAAAGTAGATCACCAAGATATTTGATATCTTGGGATGCTTCAAGGAGCAAAAGGTTCCCTTTGCCACCTTTATGTTACGTGAAGAGGTAGATCACTGGTGGAAATCTGTAAAACGTACCCAGCCTGACGCACTCAAGATGTCTTGGGAGAAGTTCCAAGAGCTGTTCAATGACAAGTACTTTCCCGAAAGCATTCGTCACATGAAGGAGGTGGAATTCATCAAGTTGGAGCAAAACATGACCGTGTCGCAGTACGAAGCCAAGTTTGCCGAGTTGTCCCGATTTGCATCCCACTTGGTTGATAATGAGGAGAGAATGACGCGAATATTTCTAAGAGGTTTGAAACCTGAGATACGTCAATAGCTTATCTCTCATAAACTGTGTTTGTATTCAGATGTTGTTAATAGGGCTCAGTTATTGGAGCGCGATAACGAGTCAACCCAACTAAAAGAGAGCAGCCTACAAAATGATAATACCAGTGATAACAATCATCAAAGTGGTGATAATAAGCATGGATGGAATCAACATGCCAGAAATGGTAACTACTTCGGTGGTAATCATGGCCAAAACAGTAAGAATGGACATTTCAAGAAGAGAAGGTTCAACAATGACATGAAGACGTTGGCACCAGCACCCGTTTCAAAGGAAGAAGAACGACCACCGGTCGTATGTTTCAAATGAGGACAAGAGGGACACATCCGTCCAAACTGTACGCAGCAATCTAAAACGTGTTTTAATTACGGAAGAGAAGGTCACCTAGCTCAATTTTGTCGTATGGTGAAGTCAAGTCCAGTTGGGATAGTGATGCCAAAGGATGTCCCAGACAAGCCAAAACCGGTAGTTTAAGAGAGCATTTTTTTTCATGACGAGGAACCTGAATAAAATTATCACGGGTATGTTAGTCATAAACTCTTTTGAAGTCTATACCGTGTTAGATACCGGTTCTACTCACTCTTTTATTTCACCTAGTTGTGTTCAATGTTTCAACTTAACTCCGGAGAAGTTAGACTTTGATTTATCTGTTGAAATTCCGTTGGGAGAAACCTTCGTTACCTCCATTATTTATAAATCTTGTTTGATTCAAATCAACACTTTCACGTTACCTGTCGATCGTATCTCTTTGAAAATACTTACCTTTGATGTGATTTTAGGAATCGATTGGTTAACTACTCATCATATTTTTTTGTAAGGTTGTTAGCTTCCATACTCCTAACCAACCTGTTATGCGAATTCAAAGTAACCAAACCACTAAAGTCAATCATTGTCATATCAAGCCATAAGTAAAAAGCCCTGAGCCTTTATCTAGTGACTTCCTTATGTGGAATTCACCGAAGCCAGACTTTCTATAGGCGACGTCGTGAATGATGATGGCAAGTTGATAGGTATCAATGTGACGTGCTATCCAAGTCTTGGATGAGGGTCACAGTTTTGAACGATATTTCTATTGTTAATAAATTTTCTAACGTATTCGTGAAGACTTCTTAGCCTACCCCAGAGCGTGAAATCAAATTTTGTATTGACCCCAGTACAAAACCCATTTCTTAAACCCTTAAATATTTCTTTAACTAAAACGAACGTATTATGCGCCAAAGACGTTGGCTCGAGCTGTTGAAGATTACGATCGTACCATTCAATATCATCGTGGAAGTGCGAACGTGGTAGCTGACGTGTTGAGTAGAAGATCGTATGCGAGTGAGATGTTGTTAACACAAAGACACATTTCGTATAACTTACAAATGATGAAGATAGAGTTAAAGACTCTAGGGACCCACGTGAAGATAACGAATATACGATTAGAATCAACTTTAATCGATAAAGTTAAAGCCGCTCAAGCTACATACTCAGAGCTGATGAATGTGAAGAAGAAGGTTCAAGAGGGCGTTATTCTAGAAGCAAGAATCGATGAAGAGAGGAAATCTCAACCCTCGATTTAATTGACCCATTTGAAATCCTCGATCGAGTAGGAACTGTGGCTTATAGACTCATTTTACTGCCAAGTATGTCGCGTGTTCATAACATTTTTAACGTATTGATGTTATGTAAATATGTGGACGACCCGAACCACATTATTGATTTAGAACATGACGATATAGCGGATAATTTAACGTATGAAGATGTACCTGTTAAAATCCTGGAATGTATTCAACACTAAAAGGTTATACCTCAAGAGTTAGAATCTGACGAAGTGTCCTCATCTGTTCGGCATACTAGGTACGTACGTAAATTTCGAGGGCGAAATTTCATAAGGAGGGGAGATTATGAAACTCCAGATTTTATGAATAAAGATTTAATTTTTTTAGAAATATTTTTTTAAATATTATGGTGTGAATTTGAGATAATGTTATAGTTGTGGGTAGTATTTATAAATATTACAAAGTATGCAAGTTGTTGTATTATATTCGATTGGTCAGGGAATATTATTTTTGTCTGTGAATATTCGTACGACGACACAATTATTGGTGGACCCCACAACGGAATTATTGTTGGATTGAGAAAACGACAAAAATATTTTATAAAAATAACGACGGAAGTTTTACTGTTAATACTGTTGAACTACTTGGTAGTAAAAATACAGTAATACGTGTGGTTGCATAGTAACATACGATATTGATTATTGAGGCTTACGTGATAAGTCACTCAGTTTTGTTTTATTGGTATTATTAATGTAATAAAACAGAAAAGCTTTTTATATAAAACAGAATACTTTTATAAAGTTATTCGTTTTATTAGGCTAATAGTAAAATCTTTTTATATAAAACAAAATACTTTTATAAAGTTATCTATTTTATTAGACAATAATTAGAATATATTATATTTTATTATGCATAGTGTTTGCATAGTGCCTGCATAGTATTTGCATAGTAAAATCTTTTATAAAGTTATTCGTTTTATTAGATTATAAATAGAATATATTATATTTTATTTAAATGATTTTGCTTTAAATATGGACCGTCAGATTAAAGTAAATCAATATAGATCGTTCATGAGTTAGTTACTATGCAATCTATTTTTCTATAAATAGAAGCTAATTCCTTCATTATTTCTTACGAATTTACTGAAACTCTAGAGAGAGAAACTATAGAGAGAGTTCTTCTTCTATAATCTTGAGCGTATTTATTTAGAGTTTAAGAAAGCTTTGAACGTAGTGCAAATTTTCTTCGAGTATATCCTCATCCTACCAGTCAGAATACTCTTCTTTCAAAGGTAAGGAGTATTATTTATTGTACTCGTAAAGGGTATTCTTTCTTTCTTATTCATGAAGAGAACTTCTGTTATTCCATTCTTTATTATTCTGTTGGAATAACCTGTACACGCGGGCTACCCTATACTTGGTGAAATTCTTTTGTTATTACATTATTTATTATTCTGTCGGAATATCCTGTCTGTGCTTTACGCCGGACCTGATTTCATTATTTATTATTCTGTCGGAATATCCTGTCGGTGCATTTACGCATGACCTGGTTCCACTATTTATTTTTCTGTTGGAATAACCTGTCTGTGCGGTCTATCGCATGCATGGTGATTTTTTTTGTTATTCCATTCTTTATTATACTCAGTTGGTTAAAGTTTTGACTTCTATACTCCATGAAATTAGTGGAATATCCTTGATATTTGCGCTTCATCCAGTATCTTTTCATGGAAATATTCTTCTGAGCATTCTTGAATTTTACTCTACAAAGAAGTATCATGCTGACAATTTGGACGTTATCAGTTCCTAGATAAATTAATTCTTAAACTTATTTTATTGAATTCTTATATCATTGTTATCATCCTCATGTTTATATTTTGTTGAAAGTCATCTATGGCCTGTAGTGCATAGATGGACTTGGTATGATTATGACCAGGGATTATTCGGTATAATCATGACCGTAATGTTACAAATGATGTGAAAAAAGTCCTCATTGGCCCGTAGTGCATTGATGGACAGTTTTTGGTATGATTATGGCTAAGGATTCTCTTTAGCCGTAGTGCAAAGATGAATTATTTTATGGCATGATCAGGACCGTTGATGAAAATATGATTATCTTTAGCCGTAGTGCATGGATAACTCGTGGTCGTGATACTAAAGAATATCCTTGGCTGTAGTGCAGGAGTGATTCGATGATGTGGATTATTTATTAAGCTGAGTCTCAGCGATAAAAGTAATGAAAAATCTTTTAAATCATAAAAGTTAGTAGATTTTATTCTCTACTTGACTCTTTTAATGGATTGTTGGTTTCGCTGTAGTTAAACTTGATGTCTATTGTATTTTATCAGTTTAACATTATTGAAGACTAATGATAATTTATTCTGCATTGTCTTAGTCTTAATATTTCTTACTGGGCTAGTTGAGCTCACCCTTTCTTTCATTGTTCTCTTCAGGAAATGAGAATATAGTTGGGACGAGTCGAGAAACGGAGTGACGGTCCAGATGATAGCATTAGTAGTCCTCACTATTCTATGTAATAGTGTGATAATAATTATAATGAGGACTCCTTTTGAGTATGGATACTCTCTAGAAGATAATATTTGTATTCAAACTCACAGTTTATGTTTTGTCGTATAGTACACGACAGTTGTATTATTAAGTTGTATTTGAATTCTGTACCATGTATCTGGCGACTCAAGATGGGTAATGTATACCTAATTTTGGGGGCGTCACATCCGAAGACTGACGGGGTAGAGGCGCTGGCCAAAAAACTGGAAGAAATTTAGAAGGAGTTAGCCGAGGTCAGGCAACCGAAGGGGAGTAAGGTCAAAAAATCCTCACTGTTCTCCCCTGAGATTGTACGAGTAAAGGCAGATCCAAGCAAAAAGCTATTATGAGCATAGCCAGGCATACGCTGGTTGATGGATTATTATGACTACTTGGATGCGGCTAAGTGTCAAACGTTTATGACGACCTTGAGGAAGGATGTTAGTCAGTGGATGATGACATTGGCTCTGAACTTAGATTCGTCATTGGAAGAGCTCTGCGATAAATTCCACACTCGGTTCGGCAGTAATAAAAGGAGGGGAAAATCGACCGGATCACTGTCTCAGATCTGATAGTACTCGAACGAGACTTTGGGCCAGTATGTGAAGCAGTTTCGGGAAGCAGTTGGTGAGGTTACGAATTTGAACGACCTCCAGGCTGTGGGACTTTTTCATAACGGGTTAGATCTCGTGAAGTTGGAAAAGTTGGTAAAATAATTAATGTTTAATCATCCAAAGAGCTTGGATGAAGCCTTTGAGAAAGCTGAGGGGTTCGTAGTAGTGGAAAAGGCGATGAGAAGCCTAAAACAAAACACATCAGAAAAGCTGAAGGATAAGGAATAATAAATCAGATGGTTATCAGAAGAAGTACAACAATAACAATGGATCGGGAGGAGGACATCCACCTTTTTCGAATCAGAGAGTCAACAAAATTTACAGTAAGCTTAACACAGATCCGTCTACCATTCTTGAGCATATAAAGGACAAACCTTACTTTGAGCCACCCAAAGAAAACATAAAGGGGAATAGAGGAAATATGAGTAAATATTGTGATTACCATGAGCCAGCTGGACATTTCACGAAGACTTGTTGGGGTCTGATGGACTTAATTGAGAAGAACATTCAGAATGGAGCTCTAGTTCAATATATTGTAAGAAGGGATACTTTGGGAGCACAACATGAAAAAAATATCCCGGTACCGAACTCGACCGCCTAGCCCCAGCAGCAAGATCAGATCTAGACAGTGCGTCGAGTGGTGGATGTGATCATGGGCAGGTCAATAGGGAAAGTGACGGGGAAGAAGCAGAGAGGATTTTTGGATACGGTATTGACAGTGTCTGATCAACCCACAAAGCGTGGAAGACCGTACCTAGGCTCGGTGATTACTTTTACTGATGAGGATTTCCTTTCGGAGCCCATCGAGCCACATGAAGGAGCATTGGTGATTATCGCTCAAGTAGGTTCGATGGATATGAAGAGGATGATGATAGATAACGTGTTGTCAGTGGACATATTATATGCTCATACCTACCAAAGGATGGATTTAGAGGGCAGAAAAAATGGAAATCGGTCATGAGTCTCCTTTGTATAGTTTTAGCAACGAGCCAGTTAAAGTTTCTTGGACGATGGAGTTGTCGATGGTCTTCGAGACGGCTCCTCAGTAGGTGGAGATAGTGTGTATGTTCTTTGTGGTGCATGTCGATTCATCATACAATGTAATTTTGGGGAGACCAGCCTTAACAGCTCTTCAGGCAGTGACTTCGATTCCACACTTTAAAATCAAGTTCCCTATGCCAGACGGAGTTGGTGAAGTGGTCGGGGATCTTGACTTGGCACGAAGGTGTTACAAGAATGCGTTGATCTCTTCGAGAGTAGGAGTTAGCAAGCAAAAGTAAACTATGGCTATAAAGATCGAGTCGTTTACTAAGGGTGGTACAAAACCCCTTGTAATGCATGCCGAAGAGACAAAAGAGGTTAAGTTGGTGCCTGAAAAGAAAGATAAAACATTCAAGATTGGGTCGGGACTACAAGAACCTTTTCGGACAAGTCTAGTGGAGTTACTTCAGTGTTATGCAGATATTTTTGCATGGGTCCCCAGTGACATGCCTGGTGTGGAGGAAGAAGTGACTGAACACAGGTTACACGTAGACACATCAAAAAAATTAGTCAGGCAGAAGAGGAGGATCTTCACTCCGGAGAGGCAGAAGATTATCGATGAGGAAATTGTGACACTTCTGGCAGCGGACTTCATCTTCGAGATTAATTACCCAGAGTGGTTGGCGAATGTGGTATTAGTTCAAAAGCAAAACGAGAAGTGGCGAGTCTGCATTGGCTATACAGATTTGAACAAGGCTTGCCCGAAGAATTTTTATCCTCTCCCACATATTAACCAGCTAATTGATGCTAATTCAGGGTATGCCCTACTGAGTTTCATAGATGCCTGTTTGGGGTATCATCAGATTTTGATACACGAGGAAAATATCCCGAAGACAACATTCATCACTCATCGGTCGGTCTATGCCTATAAGAAGATGACCTTCGGATTAATGAATGTGGGGGCTACATATCAGAGGATGATGAATTACGTGTTCTTGAAACAGTTGGGTCGGAGCATGGAGGCTTATGTAAGACCCCGAATTTTATGAAATAAAAGTATTCAATTTTTCTTATAATTATTATTCTAAATATTAAGGTGATAATTTAATAAATGCTATAGTTATGGGTGATATGTGTAAATTTTACAAAGTAAACAAGTGTCATAAAATATTCGTTGTGTCGGGAAATATTTGTTTGGTCGGAAAATATTCGTTTTGTCAAGGAATATTCGTACGACGGCGCAATCATTAGTGGACGCCACTACGAAATAGCTGTCAGATATAGAAAGCGACAGAAATAACCTTTTTATAAAAATAACAGCAAAACTTTTATCGTTAAACTGTTGATACGCGTTGATAAAAGTAAAGTACTATGCGTTGTTGCACAGTAGCACAAGGTATTGCACAATATCTTTGATTATTGATGCTTACATAAGAAGTCACTCAGTTTCATTCAATAATTATCACAGTAGTTACTGCATAATATCTCATATTATTGATTCAATTATTGTCACAGTATCATCTACACAATATTTTATATTATTAAATAAATAATTGACATGCCACAGTTATTCATATTATTATTTATATTATTGACAATATCTAGAAAGTTTTGTCAAGGAAATGGGTTAGGTTATTTAATTGTGCGCCAGTAAAGAGAAATCCTTATTTGAAAGCCCCCCTCTTTCTTGGGAACGATCTGGTTGTCAATATTGTGAGTTATAATATTAATGATGAATAATTGTTGAAAGATTAAAAATGTAATATATATATATATATATATATATATATATATATATATATATATATATATATATATATATATATATATTAGCGATAAGTGATGAGATTTAATTTAATAGTTAGTCAAGACTAATTAAATAGTTTGAACTAACTAAGAAAGCAAAAATGTGTATAAAACACAAGAAAATGATATTAAAACTTGAATTTGAGTTCGAAATAGAATTTTGATGAACGGACTACTCGGTAGAATCCGGAGCGATGAATCTAGTAAGAAAAGACTGTAAACTCAATATGGTTTCAAGGTTGACTTTTTGGTTAAAGTCAATAGTTGACTTTTATGTAGAAAAGTTAAACATAGAGTTTGGAGTTGAATTTGGAGATGCGAATGATATATTGAGTCCGAGACGATGAAATTAGTCAAAATAGACTATAAATACAAAATTTGTTGGGGTTGACTTTTGGTCAAAAAGTCAATAGTTGACTTTTTTGAAAAAAAGTCAAACTTCAAAAATTCAAAGATGAAATTATTGATAAAAATATTTGCATTGTGTTGGGAATATTAATGTTAGTAGAAATCGACATTTATTTCGATAATAATTAATTTTTGGATGTTAATTTGACCAAACAGGCAATTAATAAGATAAATGAGTAATTAATTATTGTTGGTTCACATGCAAGGAATTCACATGCAAGTACTATTAGAGGATGTTATGCAATATTGATAATACTTGAAGGACTAAATTAAAAATAGAGGCAAATATGAAGGTACTAAAGTATAGTTAACCTTGTAATTTGCCACCTTTTCCTAGCCTATAAATACTCTTCCATCCATTCATTATGTCCTACCATTTTTGAAGAGCAAAGTTATAATCACAAGCTATAGTGAGATAAACTATAGAGAGAGAAAGAAGAAAAGTATTATGCTACTACGCTATTGCAGTATTCAATCTTTTACTAAGGTAAGGGGTATTATTTCTTTTGTATTCGTAAAGGATGTTATTTTCTTTATACTCATAAGGGGTTGTCATTCCATTCCTTATTAATCTGTGGGAATAACCTGTCTTCGCGGATTACCGCATGCCTGATGAATAACCCTTCGTATTCATTCCTTATTAATTTGTGGGAATAACCTGTCTACGCGGACTACCGCATGCCTACTGAATAACCTTTCGTATTCATTCTTTATTAAGTTATGGAAATGATCTGTCTACGCAGATTACTGCATGACGGGTGAAAATCCATTTGTAATTTCTTGTATTATTTCATTTCAATTCCTAAATCTAAACTTACTATTGCTTTTACAATTCCTGAAATGATTAGAAATTACTTGAGGTTTATTCTTCATCTAATATCATTTCACTGGAATATTGTTCTAATCTCTCTTATTGAAATTTTAATTTTTCATGTTGGGGTACTATTCATGAGTACTATTTACACGGTACTATTCATGAGTACTATTCACAATAGAATTTAATTTTCTTTTCTAGCAAAATTATTTTTGATACATGAATATCATTCTTGAATTTTACTCCATAATTGGTGATCATGTTGACAATTTAGACATTCTTGAACTCTGGATAAATTGAATTATAAATCTCTAATATTTATCATTGATCTCACTTGATTAATTCTTTATATCATTGTCATTATCCTCATGCGTTTATTGCGTTGAAAGTCATCTTTGGCTCGTAATGCAAGGATTTACTGTTGATTAGTATGATTATGACCAAGAACTGTGTATTGGTATAATCATAACCTTTGATGGTACAGATAAAAGTTGTGGTGAAAGTCCTCTTTGGCCCGTAGTGCATAGATGGACAGGTGTTTAGTATGATCATGACCACTGGTGATACAAATGATTATCTTTGGCCCGTAGTGCATAGATAATTTGTTGATTGGAAATAACTATTGATTGGTGTTATAGGGATAAAATATTGATGATGGAATTTTAAATCATAGAAGATAGTAGACATTATGCTCTACTTAACTCTTCTAATGGATTGCTATTTTCACTGCAGTTGTTGATCTAAAACTTGTTGTCTATTATATTCTATCAGATTTTTCCCTGTAAAGGACTAAGGATAATTTTTTCTACATTATCTTAGTCATAATAATTCTTTACTAGGCTAGTTGAGCTCACCCTTTTCTTTTTAGTTTCATTGTTCTTCTCAGGAGGCGCGAATATAGTTGGGACTAGTCGGGGAGTGGAGTAATGGTCCAAGATGGTTATTATAATAGTCCTCACTAATTTGTAAAATAGTGTGACAATAATTGTAATGAGGACTTTATTTGAGTTTGGATATTGTCTACAAGACAATATTTGTATTGAAACTCTCAGCTTACGCGTTATCATATTTTGCACGACAGTTGTATAAATGACGTTTGTATTTGGATTATGTATCATGTATTTTGGCAACTCAAATTGGGTTGTGTGGACCTATTTTGGGGGCATCACAGTTTACGTGGATGGTATGATTGTCAAAAGTATGTCGGTTCGGGGCCATCTGGATGACTTGGAGGACTGCTTCAAGACTACTAGGCACTACAAGCTCAGGTTGAATCAAATGAAGTGTACCTTCGGACTGGGAGCAGGCTTGGTTATTTGAGTAATAAGAGGGGGATTGAGGCGAATCCACAGAAGATAAAGGCTATTTTGGATATGAAGTCTCATCAATCGTATAAGGATGTGTAGCATCTGAAGGGTCGAATTATAGCTTTGAGGAGGTTTATGTCTGAGTCAGTGGAGAAGTGTTTACCATTCGTTGATACGTTAAAAGGGCTGAAGAATGAGAAGACCTTCCAGTGGACTTTAGAATGCGAGGATGCTTTTCAGGGAATAAAAAGGTACTTGTCTTCGGCCTCATTATTGGTGAAACCAATTCCCTCCGAACCATTATGCGTGTACTTGGCAGTGAGTTTGTTAGCGGTTGGAGCAGTTTTAGTTCGGGAGATCGGGGGGATCCAGCATCCCGTTTACTATATAAATCATGATCGTCGGGATGCAGAAACAAGGTACCCGAACCTTGAGAAGTTCGTCTATGCACTGATAATAGCTAGTCAGAAACTACAACAATTTTTTCAGGGTTGTTAATTGTTGTATATACAGATCAACCTTTGAAGAAAGTGTTAATCAAGTCAGACGTCTCAGGTCAGCGATGGAGTTGACTCAATTTATTTTGGAGTATCATCCTCGGAAAGAGATAAAAGGTTAGGCCATCGTCGACTTTGTGGTAGAGTGTTCGTTCTCTGAGGCAGATGACATGAAGGGTTAAGCAGAAAGTGTTGTTCAGATGGTCACGAATGTTCAGCCAGTTCAGAATTTTTGGACTCTGTATGCAGACGGATCTTCGACTTAAGATGTCAGCGAGACTGGGGTAATTCTGATAAGTCCAAAGGGGTTTAATTAAGGTACAACAGGTGATTCGCTTTGGGTTCAAGGCACTCAATAATGAGGCAAAATACGAAGCGATCTTGGCAGGCCTTCGACTGGCAAAAAGTCTTGAAGTTCAGAAGTTAATAATCCTCAGTGATTCAAACATATTTCAGGGGAGTACGAGGCCCAGGGGGCAAAAATGGTAAAATATCTGGCAAAGGTGAAGGATCGGCTCCAGTACTTTACTTCGTTTACCTTTAAGGGAGTGGACAGACCGGACAACACTATAGATGATACTCTGGCGAGGTTGGACACAACAGATGCGAGTACGTTCAGTGGACCAGTTTACTTGGAAGTTTTGAATCAGCCTAGCGTACAACATGAAAGTAGTATACACACAAGCCAATCATATTTGATGATAAAACATATGCTTTATAACAATCTTATTCATTTATTAATAAAAAGTATTAATTTATTAAATACTTTTAATTATTTACATGATGATGCTTTATAATATGTGATAAACCCATAGTTTTAAGCAATGCTTTTAAAATAATGATGATGATCATTCTAATGAGATCTAAATTCTTAGAAAGCTTAAAACTAATCGTTGGATTACTAAATTGGGGATTAGTAAATCTGGATCGATTGATACATACGTTGCTTGCTCATTGGATAAGGATGATTGATCTCATGATCATTTGTGTGGAGATACTAAAGCAAGTATATAGGTGCTTATTGGAGAATAAGTACACTGAATGTGGCTCGCTAAGGAATACCTAATGGAGTTTTACTTGTCTGTCAATAGGAATTTCTATAGTGATAGTAGTACAAGTGATCCTTGGACTTGAGATCATCATAGTATCTTGTGTATGATGAGTTATACTTTAACTTATTCCTTAAGACCCTTAGAGTATATCAAAGGGTATGCTTGGGTATAATAAGTTGTATATGGAGATAATGTATGATCAATAAAGAATCTACCACTTCTAGTAAAAGAAGAGAAATGTTCTATGAGATTTGATAAATGACAACCCAGTAGTCCTTGGCCAAGGCAGAATGAAATTAGAAAGGAGTTTTTAATTTGTATTATTTGGAGTTGTGTATTTAAATGTCGAAATACATATAATTAAATAAAATAAGACTTGATAGTAATTCCATGTCTTATATTTAATTGGCACATTGTATGGTTGAATGATTGAATTGTATGGTAACTATTTACTCAAATTGTGACGTCCTCAAAATAGGTCCACACAACCCATTATGAGTCACCAAATATGTGGTACAGAAAACAACTACAACTTCATTATTACAATTGTTGTACAAAATACGACAACACATATGCTGTGAGTTTAAATAAAAATATTGTCTTCTAGACAATATCCAAACTCAAATAAGTCTTCATTAAAATTATTGATACACTATTTTAAAAAATAGTGAGGACTGCTAAAATAACTGACTTGAAACATCACTATACACCTCGACTAGTTCCCGCTATATTCTAGCCTCCTGAGAAGAAAAATGGAACAAAAAAGAAAAGGGTGAGCTCAACTAGCCCAATAAAGAATATTATGACTAAGATAATGTAGATCAAATTATCGTTAGCCTTCAATAAATCAGATAAAATATAATGGACATCAAGTTTTAGATCAATATTCACAGCGACAATAACAATTCCTTAGAAGAGTTAAGTAGAGAATGAAATCTACTATCTTCTATGATTTAAAAGTTCATCATCAATATTTTATCCCTGTAACATCAATCAATATACATCTTGAATCAAATATTCATCTTTGCACTACGGCCAAAGATATTCATTTGTATCACCAGTTGGCCATGTTCATCTTAACACCTGTCCATCTTTGCAATACGGGCCAAAGATATTTATCAGGTAATCATTCATATTTGCACTGCAGGCCAAAGATATGCATCAAGTAATCATTCATCTTTGCACTACAAGCAAAAGATATTCAGTTATATCATTATTTAGGACTGAGGATGATGAAAAATATTTTAAAGAAACGAATCCAGTGAGATAAAAGGACAAGGATTAGGGATTCGTACTTTGGTTTATCCAAGTTTAAAAATACTCCATAATAATTAATTTTGGAGCAAAATTCAAGAATGAAGATCAAAACATGGATATAATCAAAGATAGTAACCATAATAGACAACTTGGACAAAGAAAAGAAAATTTAATTTTTCTGTGAATAGTTCCGTATTCGTGAATAGTGTCGTATACGTGAATAGTAATTTCGAAACAAAAGGTAACAATTTCATAAGAAAAATCATACTTCTTGAATAGTACCGTATTCGTGAATAGTGCCGTATACGTGAATAGTAATCTCGACATGAAAAGGTAAAAATTTCATAATAAAATTCATACAAATATTTATGTATGATGATATTGAAAGAAATAACATCATTTACGAAGAAAATAACTTCCCTTACCTCAAAAGAATTGTACTTCTGGCTGAAATATCGGATATAATATTGAAGGAAACTTGCATTGAATAGCTACACTCAAGATATTTAAATACTCAAAAAAATACGCTCATTATTATAGAGAAAGAAAACTTCTGATTTTGGTGTAATTTTTAATTTTAACTAAGCGCCATATTTATAGAAAAATATCAAAACGCCAAAGTAGACTAAAATTACATATGGAGGCTTTTGCAGCACTCCATCTTTGAAAAATGAGCATAAATAGTTCTCAGCACACCAACAAAGAACAAGAGTGGGGCCCACCCATTCTAGAAAATCTCCACCAAAATGTTTTAAATTTAAGCAATAATCAGAAACTTCAATAATTCATAATAAATATCCCCTTTATCAGAAAAAATGAATTTTATGTCCATTCCATATAAAATTTAATTCTCTACAACTTTGTAGAAGAAATTTTTTCCAAATTCCAAACAGAAAATGACTGAAAACTACATAGGGATGATTTTTAATACTTCCATTCCAATAAAATACTGATAAAACACCTCAGTATTAATTTCTTCATTTATATCCACATAAAATAAAGGCTTAAATATAATTTACTACCCTAAACTATATGCCATATTCCACTTCGGTTATTCACCTTTCAATTTTGTCAATTAGATGATTGAACTATCAATTTTTTTCACTTTGGTTCAATTAAGTCTGCCACATCATAAATTGATGATGTGGCTCGCTGACTAGACAAATTTATGTTGATGTGTACTAAAAAAATTAAGTTTTCAAATTTTTTTATTATATTAGAGGGCAAAAATGTAAATAAACAAAAAATCAGTAACAAAAAAATTATTTGTTTTAAACTGTAAAAATTAAATTTTAAAATATTTTAAATGGCAATATAAAATTAATTATTAATTATTTACAAAATATTTTAAAATTATTAAAATATTTTAAAATATTAAAATTATAACCGCTGCTATATTAAAATATTTTGATTAGTTAATTTAAAAAACAATAAAGTTGACATCCATATTAAGACTTGTCAAAATTTCATCATAAAGTGCAGTCGCTACTTAATTTTTTGCACGAAAATACTATTAAAATATTTTGATAATCTAATTATTATATTTAAAATTATTAAAATATTAAAATTATAATCGCTGCTATATTAAAATATTTTGTAAATAATTAATAATTAATTTTATATTGCCCATTTAAAATATTTTAATATTTAATTTTTACAGTTTAAAACAAATAAATTTTTTGTTTATTTACATTTTTGCCCTCTAATATAATAAAAAATTTTGAAAACTTAATTTTTTTAGTACACATCAGCATAAATTTGTCTAGTCAGCGAGCCACGTCATCAATTTATGACGTGACAGATTTAATTGAACCAAAGTGGAAAAAATTGATAGTTCAATCATCTAATTGACAAAATTAAAAGGTGGATAACCAAAGTAGAATATGGCCTATAATTTAGGATAGTAAATTATATTTAAGCCTAAAATAAATATTTTCTTAGCATATAAATTAATAATTAATTATTCACAAATAATATTACAGAATCACAATAATGACAATCAGGTCGTTCCCAGTAAAAAGGGGGCTTTCCGATAAGAATTTCTTTTTACTGGAGCGCAATTAGGTGACCAAACTCCTTTCCTAGACAGAACTTCCTTAGACATTGCCAATAATGCTACCTATTAATATTATTCAAATAATATGAATTATTGATCTGATAATGAGAAATACTGTGTAGTGACAATTATTGAAACAACAATAATATAAAATATCAACGTAACAATTATTGAATCAATAAAATAAAATATTAAACAGTAATTACTGTAATAATTATTGAGTAGTGTCTTCTTACGTAAGAATCAATAATCCATAAATAATGTGCAATACCGTGTGCTACTGTCCAACCACGCGTATTACTGTACTTTAACCACCAGGTATTCCAACAGTATTAACGGTAACAACTACGTCGTTATTTAAAAAAAACTCATACTTGTCGTTTTTTTCGTCTGATAGTTTTTCGTTGTAGGGCCCACAAATGGCAGCACCGACGTACGAATATTCCCGGACAGCAAGAATATTTTACGACCAAATGAATATTCCTCGATAACAATAAGTATTTTATAACCACTTGTTTACTTTGCAAAATTTACACATTTTACCCAAAACTAACTACATTAATCAAATCAACCACTTACTATTTCAAAATAATAAATAGAGAAAATTCAATTTTATTCATAAAAAGTTAGGGTCTTACACTAGGTATGACTTAACTTAGATCATTTTAGTTCAGATCTGCACACACTTGACCATTATGATCTAAGAGGCAAAATACAAGGAGTTGCATAGTTGATGTAATTTATAAGAGTTGTCTACCTATTTATTTATATATAGTTTGTTGTGCACACACAAGGCTATATATATTTGAAATGGGATCCTTATTCTCACAAGCATATCTTCAATTAGATATTGCCGAACTATATATATTGAGGGTAATATAGTTTGAAGAAAATAGTGGGAGATACCAATTTAAAACAAGACCTAAATTATTTTAGTAATTAATAAAAAAATGTGTACTAAAATGTTGTTAAGAACAAATTCATTACAGAATTTTATAATGTTTAAATTACTACCACTGCGTAACATATTAGATGCTAAATTAATCGGACCGAATTAAACGGATTGGTTAAGAAAATTTAAGAGTAGTTCTCATGGCTGAAAAGCTATCTTATGTCCTTAATACGTGTTTCCTGTAATGGTTGCAGACAATGCCTCTGAGAAAGAGATTGCTACTTTTAGAAGGTGGCAAGATGATGCACAGTTGGCTCAATGCATCATGCTCGCATCCATGAGTAACGAGCTTCAGCGTCAGCATGAAACTATGGATGCTCCAACTATATTCCTTCATATCAAGTAGTTGATGGTAGGGAAAGTAGGAATGATAGATATCAGATATCTAAAGAGCTCTTTCGATCTAGAATGACCGATGAAACTACAGTACAGGCAAAAGTCCTTAACATGATCAATTTGATTGAACAATTAGGACAACAGGTTTTGTCATGGATGGAGAGTTGAGCCAAGATTTGATCATGCACTCACTCTCGGACTCCTTGCACAATTGTTGTGAATTTTTCATATGAACAAGCTAGATATCAGCTTCGCTGATTTGCTTAACCTGTTGAAAACTAGCTGAGAGTCACTTTCCAACCAAGAAAGATCAAGTCTTACTGGTAGAGGCCAAATGATCTTCTAAAAGAAGAACGATTCAAAGAAGGTAAATAAAAAGGCAAAACAAAGGATAATAAGAACAAAACTGATACGGATAGCAAAGGAGTTTGCTTCCACTGCAATAAGCCTGAACACTAGAAAAGAAATTATGAGAAGTATCTTGTAGAGGCTAACCAGAAGAAGCTTAGTGAAGCTTCGGTTATAAATATAGTTTTTGTTCATGATTGAAATAAATTTTTCTTTAAGTCAAGGTTCTACTTGGGTATTGGATACCGGCTTTGGTTATCATAAATATATATTTATGAAGAGACCAAGCAGAAGTAGAAAGCTAAACAAGAAACAAGTAATTCTATGTGTGGAAATGAAACAAAGATTGCTCCATCAGCCATAGAAACTTATAGTTTAGCACAGCCTATGGGCAAGTCTATTAAGTCAATAAGTTGTTATTGTATTCTAGTTCTTATTAGAAATATTATTTCCATTTTATTGTTGGACAATGAAATCTTTGGTATTATATTTAAGAACAATTGTTGTTCTATTTATAATAATAATGTTTTTATAGAACTTACTTAACGGATTTTGTGTACTTGACTTACATGAAAAATTATTTTACAAATTGAACACACTAGTATAAGAAAAGGAGATGATCATTCAAAGAGTTGAATGTTTGTATTTGCTGAAATACAAGTGTGAATTATTTGAAAGGTTTAAAGAATTCAGAAGTGAAACAAATTGGCAAAGTATTAAGATTCTTTGATTAGATCAAGGAATAAATACTTGTGCAATAAGTTTCTAGGTCATCTCAAATGGTTTTCTCAGAATGGATGCCTCCTGATACGTAATAATTAGTTGATGTATCTGAAAGGAAAAATCGTACCTTGCTAGACATGGTGTGGTCCATAATGATTTTACAGACATTCCAGTATCCTTCTAGGATAATGTCCTAGAAATGGCTGCATATCTACGAAAAGGTAACCTCAAAATCTGGCCATAAGACTCCATAAAAGTTATGGACAGGGAGGATTCCTAATCTTAAGTATGTTAAGATAAGGGGTTGTCCAGCTTATGTGAAAAGGTTTCAAAGGATAAGTTTGGGACAAGATTTGACAAGTACAGATTTGTGGGACATCCTAAAGTAAGTTTAGGGTATATGTTCTATAATTCTACTAAGCAAAAGGTGTTTGTTGTGAAACATGCTACCTTCTAAGATAAAGGTGTTTATCATTGAAGGGGCTAGTGGGAGGATAATAGAATCTTGAATAGTTCAAGAACCACAAAACACTATAAGTTAAATAAGAGAAACTTGTAGATAGACCTATTGTACCACAATCGAATCGTAAATCTAGAATAGTAACGAAGATACTTGGGAGGTATGGATTACCATAGATGATGATGATGAGGTACGCATCATAGAAGATGATGATCCAGTTATATACGATTAGGTAAGAGTTATAAACGCTTAGAGAAATGGATTGAAGCAAGCTTCTCAAAAATAGAACATTCGTTTTGATGAAACAATCAAAATAGTTTAATTTTATCAAAAAAAACAAGAATGAACCTAGTGTGTACAAAAGGGTCAGTGGGAGCGTCGTGACATTCCTAGTATTATATATTGATATACTACGGATAAGGAATGACATACTAATGCTACAATTAGTAAAGATAAAGTTATCTAAACATTCCTCCATGCATGATTTGGAAAGAGTATCTTAATTGGGGATACAAATCTATATAGATAGATTTAAGAGGATGCTCAACTTAACCCAAGGAATATATATTCATTTGATGTTAAAGTCGTTTAGCATGGCAAACTCCAAGAGATGTCTCATGTTGACGAGCCATAGAGTGTATCTCTCTTAATAGTCCACATAGACTCCTAAAAAGAGAGATCCCATGAGTGACAATCATGTATACAATGAAATATACGAGACCTGATGATGATCGGTCATATTCTGGAGAAGATCACTGTAAGACAGTGAAAAACATCTTAAAGTACTTAACTGACACTAAGGATGCGATTAAAATTTATGGTGGGTCTAAATTAAAACTAGAGGGCTTAATAGACTCAAGTTTTTCAGACAGACCAAGACGATAGAAAATCCACTTTAAGGTAAAGGGTTACCTTGAACAGTGGTGTAGTGAATTGGAAAGGTTTCAAACAGCAAAGAGTTGTTGGTTTAGTGATCAAAACAAAGTATATAGCTATAAATAAAGCTGCAAGTTGATTGTTTGGATGAAAAATTGATTACAGAACTAGGAATAGTTCCTAAGTCTCATCTTGGATCTAAACATGTGTTGTGGCACTTTCATTTAATTATAGGAATCGTTGAAAGATGAG
This sequence comes from Panax notoginseng, assembly GCA_016801055.1. Taxonomy (NCBI): domain Eukaryota; kingdom Viridiplantae; phylum Streptophyta; class Magnoliopsida; order Apiales; family Araliaceae; genus Panax; species Panax notoginseng. The sequence goes on from CM029012.1 coordinate 129,462,365, forward strand.
AAATCACTATAGAGATAGTGAACTCTCAAGAACAACATTATATATCCATTAACTAAAGCTTATCCAACAGTAGGATAATCGTCACATAGAGAAGAAGGGTATAAGATACCATGACGATTGACTTTAGTGCAAGTGGGAGATTGAAAGTAGTATGCACACAAGCCAATCATGTTTGATGATAAAGCATATACTTTATAACAATCTTATTCATTTATTAATAAAAATTATTAATTTATTAAAGGCTTTTAATTATCGACATGATGTTGCTTTATAATATTTTATAATATGCGATAAACTCATAGTTTTAAGCAATGCTTTTAGAATAATGATGATGATCATTCTAATGAGATCTAAATTCTTAGAAAGCTTAAAACTAAAATAGTTTCCAATCGTTGGATTACTAAATTGGAAATTAGTGAATCCGGATAGATTGGTACATACGTTGCTTGCTCATTGGATGAGGATGATTGATCTCATGATCATTTGTGTGGAGACACTAAAGCAAGTATGTAGATGCTTATTGGAGAATAAGTACACTAAATGTGGCTCGCTAAGGAATACCTAATGGAGTTTTACTTGTCTGTCAATAGGAATTCATGTAGTGATAGTAGTACAAGTGTTCCTTGGACTTGAGATCATCATAATATCTTGTGTATGATGAGTTATACTTTGACTTATTCCTTAAAACCCTTAGGATATATCAAAGGGTATGCTTAGGTATAATAAGTTGTACATGGAGATAATATATGATCAATAAAAAATCTACCACTTCTAGTAAAAGAAGAGAAATGTCATATGTGATTTGATAAATGACAACCCAGTAATCCTTGGCCAAGGCAGAATGAAATTAGAAAGGAGTTTCTGATTTGTATTATTTGGAGTTGTGCATTTAAGAGTCGAAATACATATAATTAAATAAAATAAGACTAGACAATAATTTCATGTCTTATATTTAATTGGGACATTGTATGATGTAAGGATTGAATTGTATGGTAACTATTTACTCAAAGGTTCTTTTATAATTAATGTTGAAATCTATATTATCTGAAAAGTCGTTAATCGCTAAGGAAGCTTATCCCTATTGTAAAATAAATATAATTTATTTCAATAAATTAAAAGTTTAATTTATTTATTTAAATAAGATTAGAATTTTTTTTAATTGATTTATTTACAACCGATTTAATATGGAGAACCTAAAGGGTCACATCATAAAAGGAAGAATAATTATTTAAGAAGTTAATGACATAATTGTAATAATAAGTTAAGTATATTTAATTTAATCTATGGTGATAGAATAAATTAAATAGCTTAATATTTATTATTTAATATTTTAAAAATATTAAATATAAATTAATAAAAGGAGTCTTATTATTATTATTATTTAATTTTTAAAGGAGTTTGGGAATTAATTAATAAAAATACTCTCATATATCCTAATAAGATTAGGAGACTAATTAATTAAAAGAGTTTAATTAAGTATTCCTAATAAGATTGAGAGCCTAATTAATTAAAGGAGTTTAATTAATTAAAATAAAACCTAATTTCTTAATTGTTAAGGAGGGTTGCCAACATCTATAAATAAGAGAAGTCTTATTATGGGTGTGGTTGTTGACTTTTTCACAATAGACGTAATTTCAATAGTTGGGGGAGTACACCATTTTCTATGAGAGATAGAAAAATTAGGGTTTTGCCAAATACCCATCTTCTTGAATCTTTCTTCTTCCTTGGTGGATCACCTCTAGAGGCCAAATACTTGGGTGGCTAACACTGATCAAAGGAAGGAACTAAACCCGGTGGATTCAAGTTGAACGCAAAAACGATTGGAGGTGAACTTATACCTGAGGAAGCTCGAATCTTCAAGGGTATAATTCGTGTTCTTTATCTTTTCGTTTAATTAATAATTATGCATAAAGGATGATCCGGATATATAGTTTATAAATTTTAAAACTCTATTTTATCACGTTTCCGCTTACTTTGTGCAATTTGATTGCTTTCATGAATATTACAAACCTAACACAACATTCAGGAGTTAAGTGTAACGCCTATGAATTTGAAACTCCTTATTTAATTAAATATTTGATTTAATTTTTAATGAGTTAGTTTTGTGAGTTTATTTAAACCTTATGTGGTTATGTGAATTTATAAATACGATTAAAGGGAGTCGCTAATAATTATTTAAATTAGTGAACTAACCCTAAGAGTTTGATATCAAAGAATTGATAAGATTATTAATAATTAAATATTCAATTTATTTGAATATAGTAGCAAGAGCTGAACATATTGATTAATTTTAATTATGAGTAATTAATTGATAATGTGTTAATTAATAATTATTATGAATAATAATTAATGAGTAAAAGATTAATAATTTATAAAATGATTATATGTTTACTTGATTAATTTGTGCAATATAGTAAACCTTTATTATATGATAGTTAACTATATATTTTATATAGTACAAGGTGGCCCATTAATATGTCTATTTATTATATATACAAACTATATAGTAAGAGTTATTTGCATTCATGTGAGTTGCATAATAATATTGTTATATGATATGAAGTGTGTGGATAAACATTCATGTATACCCTATTGACATATAATAATATCAATTGTTAAATTAATAATGATTTCATTAAGTTATTATAATAATAACAATCATGGTAATTGAAAATGTACATGAATTATATGTATCTGCACTACTTGATGTCTTGTAATTGGGAAATTCATTATATGCCCTTTTAAATCATTATAACCTATGTTATGTGAAATGAATTGAGCATACATAATTTATAACCAAAGTATATATTATGTATATAAGGTATTAGCCAAGTGTGGCATTTCATTTTGCAAATGCTGAGAATTCTCTTGTCCCATAATAAGAGTCCCATTTCATCTTCCCACATGAAAAGCTAGCAAGCCTAGGCTAGCTTCATCTCAAATTCTCCAATCTAGATCAATTAGTGAATGGGGACTGGGATTCATGATGGAGATTACCAACTCTCCCTTAACCCTTGTGCATTCTTGAAAGCCAATGGTTTGATTTGTGAGGTAATGTCATTATCTAGTTAACCATTCTTCTATAAATAAGACCTTCATCTTCCTTATTGCAATTGCTGATAATTAGTTGCTAAGGAGGGAGTGTATTGCTGCCTAATCTCTTCAAGAGGTATGAAAATCCTAAATGTGTTCATAGTTAGGTTTGTCAAATTCTTGAGAATTACTTGAAATTCTTTGTTAGTCAAAGTGAATTAGCATGCTATAATGTGTTTAAGAAGTTTACTTACATGTTTGAACTCTCAATTGATGGTTTGGAACATGTTTGAAGTAAGTGAAACCAAGTTGGTTAAGGCTCTGCAAACAGAGTCTGCTTACTATCTCTGATATAGGCACGGCGCAGCTGCGCCCTAATTGTACTAGGGTGCAGCGCAGCTGCGCCAGACCTGCACCAGACCTGCACCAGACCTGGTGTTTTCTGTTTAGTTTTTGATGTGCTAACGTGTTGGTACACTGTTAAAGCAAGCTTGTAAACTGTTTTAGCACGCACATGTAAGCACATGCATATAGGATGGACAAGTATAGCAATGATTGACACAATACTTGTGGTTTTGAAATGAGATTGTGATTTCAAAAGTGAACTTTGTCACAAACTCATAATGCGAGCATTCTGACTTTATGAACATGATAATATGGTGTATATTGTCATTAAATGCAAGACTAAAGTGATTGAACACACTAGCATACATGATAGAAAGTTAAGATTATTTCAAAGATAAGAAACTTATGGCTTTTCAAAGTGAACTTGACCAAGGCCTTTATCTTATAAGATCTGACCATTTGAACATGCATGTGGCTTTAATATATGTTGTAAATGCATGAGAGTTACATGTTAAGATGCATTGTATATGCTAAGTTGACTTAGTGTCAGATTCAAAGAAAGGTAGAATGAGAAAGCTAATGTCATCAAGTAATGAGTAAAGTATGTTATGACTATGCAAGCATGTGTATTAGGATTCATTATGCTCATAGACATATTGACATGAACATCATTTGGTTAATGTATGGTTTTAACTTATTCACACATCGTCATAAAAAGGGAAATTTCTAAAATATGAGCTATGTGAGTAAAGTATACATGTGTTGTCTATATACAAGCATGACTACTGAGCATTGAATGATCAAGTTGTAAGGCACAAATGATTTCATGACCTTTTTATGTTTTAATGACTTATAGCTTGTAAGTTAAACTTGTGGTATTGAACTCAAGTATGATCATGTGTTATATGTGAACCTCTAGCATGTATGTATGTTAAAATACATGTGTAATTAGTGTGTTAGAGCTAGGCTGAAGTCAGGAGAGCAGAAGCTCAACCTTGGTCTGGCCAAGGGACAACGCAGCTGCGCCGTCCCTAAACCTAGACCAAGCGGTGCTGCGACGTCCTGCAGTCTTGCCAAGATTCTATTTTTGGTTCTGAAATTTAAAGCATGCTTACATGATTTCTTTATCTTATAATATGTGACCAATGTGCCATATAATGTGTTGAGAAGCATGTTATGTGATGACTTTATTCTTGTTAGTGTAAATGCATATTAGTTTACACATACTAATTGAAAGACCGATTTGTTAATGTTAGGTCATTTCAACGCGAGTTAGTTAAAGCCAGTATTATATTGTAGCTGAGCAAACAGGCAAGTTCCCCAAACTTACTCCAATTATTGTTGAGCAAGTATCCTAAACCCCTGCATTACTTTATTCGACGCATATCGTAAGCAAGTTTCCTAACTTACACAAACCTTGGATCTTGTACAAGTTTCTTTGAACTTTACTCTTTGATTGTGTAAGTTTCCTTAACCTTACTCAAATTTATATTGAGCAAGTATCCGAACACTATATTATTGTGTTGAAATGTTTCCTAGCTTACACAACTTTGTTTGTTGTGAAAGTTTCTTATCCTTCGCATATTGTATTGAGAAGGTTATTGTTGAATTAAAAGTTATTCATTTAAGCTTGAATCTTATTTCCAAGCATGCTATTAAGTGGTTTAATTACTTTACAATTATTCCACATCAATATTATTGATATTCGCACTTGGTGCACTTGAGTTCGTACAGTCTTGGACTTGTACATCATTTAAAGTTCTATAATTCTTGAACTGTGTCAGATAGAGTCTTAACCTTTGTTCAGTCAGACAAGTGTATGAAATTTTATAAAAGCTATCCAAACCTATTGAGGGTAAGGATTCCTAGACTGAAAGAACAACCCTTTCTATGATAGGGGAGTACCAGGTATCTAATATAAGATACACAAAGCAGATTTAAATGGTATGCATATACATAGTGTACATGAGGCTGATCCCCTCATGTACTTATTCTGTAGCCAATAACCAAAGGGTCAATTAGCTATTGATTCCGTTGGAGTGTTATAGTTCAAAGTCTATTTGACTAGCAGTTATTCTAAAAGCAATCATTATCTTTGCTTGCGATATTCATATTGTTGAATCCTTCAGATATTCATATTGTTGAATTCATTGTCAGTTATTTTTCCATTCATCATGATATATCCTTATTGTTGTATTTAAACTTGTTGGGCAAACTTGTTGCTCATCCTTGCTATATCATGAATTATATTGCAGCTAAGCCCGAGACCTCATGCCTAGTTTTATGCTATATCATGAATTATAGTGGCAAGGAGCAGATTTTCCTTATGCCTAGTTTTAAATTACTATTATGTAATATGAACCCTAATGTTTATTTTAGGGTATGTGTGTAAGATGATATTATGGTTATCGTATCTTGGGACTAGTAACACCTTTTGAATGAACGATGTACGTTTATTATTTTCCGTATTTTAGTTATCGTACGTTGTTTAGAGGTGGATGTTTGTATTTGCTCGTGATGACCGAACCGGGGTCAGAGGACTCAGATTCAGGGGCATCACAGGTTGGTATCAGAGCCGTATGTTATAAATGTTAGGAATGCGAAACCTAGGTTATAACCTTAGTAGAAAACTCAAGTGGTGTATGTAAGTGATGGGATGAAGAAATCCATTGGGTTTTATTGTGATATTGAAGTGGTTTATTTAATTCAAGAATGATTTATAAACGTCTTAAACTTCTTAATGCTAACATGGATAGCATATCACATAAAGCCTAATTATTTCTTCCCTTCCTCAGATCATGCCGCCTAGGAGACTTCAGTGGAATCAAAGGGAGGAAGGATCCGTTAACAATGGTGGAGGGAAAAATGTTGATCTAATGCAGAACTTCGTTAACCTGTTAACTGAGGCAATGCAAAACAAACCTCCGCCAGCAGCAGGGTAGCCAGGACAACACTTGGCTAGCTTTAAGGACTTTAAATTGGTAGGACCACCGGAGTTCCGAGGAACCTTGGACCCAATTGAAGCCCAGACATGGATAGAAGAGATGGAGAAGGTGTTTGACGTCGCAAGAGTGGCCGAAGCATAGAAGACGAGTTTTGCCACTTTTATGATGAAGGGCGAAGCTAATTATTGGTGGAAAGCCAATAAGGGACGAGTAGACGAAGGAGTTATTCCTTGGGGTAGATTTAAGGAGCTATTCCTTGAGAATTACTTCTCAGAGAATACGTAACAGGATATGGAAGTTAAGTTTCTGGAACTGAAACAAGGTAGTATGTCTGTCGCAGAGTACGCGACAAAATTTAACGAGTTGGCCCGATTCGCATCACATTAGGTTGACACGGAGGCCAGGAAGGCAAGGAAGTTCGAATTAGGACTGAAACCATGGGTGCAGAAAGCAATGGCTGTATTGAAGATTAAGACTTACTCTAACCTTTTGGAAAAGGGCTATCATTGTCGAAGGAAGCAATGAAGCCATCGCGCGATTCAAATAAGAAAAGGAGACCGAACAGGACGGTCAGAAGGGGGGAAGCAGCGGAGGCAGCAACCCCAATAAACGTAAATGGGCAGAGAGCCAATCCTCTGGAGGTAATAAGTCCAGGGGAGAGGCCAAGAAAAGTATGAAGTGCAACAACTGTGGGAGGAATCACTCGGGGGAGTGCATGAAGGGAAAGAGTGTTTGCTATCGTTGCGGACAACCGGGGCACATGGCTCCTCAGTGTCCGAATAAGCCGAAGGGAGGATGTTTCTCATATGGCGCCACAGACTATCAAATCAAGGACTGCCCTAAGAAAAAAGGCGATACAGCTAGCGGCAACCGCAACAACAATAACAACAACAACAACGGGCTAAACATTGGAGGGCCAGCCAGTCAAGCCAACAGACCAACGGCACGAACGTTAAACATGACCATACAGGATGTGGTGGAATCTAAGGACATGGTGTCAGGTATCATTCCGATCAATGATATAGATACATACGTGTTATTTGATTCGGGTGCTACCTGCTCTTTTGTTTCTGAAGAATTTGCTAAGCAGTTAGACTTACTCCGTGAGAGATTAGAACTCCCTATGAACGTAGAAGTAGCGAACAAGGAAACTATTCCCGTAGAATACATCAATAGGAATTGTTATGCCGAATTGCGAGGATTTAAGTTTAAAGTGGATTTGATACCGATTCGTTTGGGGGAGTTTGATGTAATCCTTAGGATGTATTGGTTATCGGTTCACGGAGCAGTGATAGACTGTAAGAAGAATTGTGTACACCTTAGGACTCCGAATAAGTCAAAGGTGGTATTTTATGGTAGTAAATCGCTGAGACAATCTCATTATTTGACGATGGTGCAAGCACAGAGATTGCTTAGGAAGGGTTGTATAGGTTATTTCGTTCATGTGGTTGATACTCGACGAGTCGAGGGCGAACTGAGTCAGATACCCATTGTAAGGGATTTCGTTGATGTCTTCCCAGACGAGATTCTGAGATTGCATCGGATAGAGGGATTGAGTTCATTATTGATTTGGCATCGGGGACATCACCGGTATATAAAGCGCCATATCGTATGGCACCGGTAGAGATGAAAGAACTGACGGCTCAATTACAAGAGTTGTTAGATAAGGGATACATTCGACCGAGCGTATCACCGTGGGGAGCACCAGTCTTATTTGTAAAGAAGAAAGATGGGTCGCTAAGACTTTGTATCGACCACCGAGAATTGAATAAGGTCACCATTAAGAACAAGTACCCGTTGCCCAGGATAGACGATTTATTTGATCAGTTGAAGAGGGCAAAGTACTTTTCAAAGATTGACTTGACAACCGGTTATCACCAACTGAAAGTGAAGCCGGAAGACATTCCAAAGACGGCATTCAGAACTCGGTATGGACACTTTGAGTTTCTGGTTATGTCATTTGGATTGACAAATACACCAGCAGCGTTTATGGATTTGATGAACAGAGTGTTCAAGTAGTATTTGGATAAGTTTGTTGTCGTATTCATCGATGACATCCTAGTGTATTCAGAGATGGAGGAAGAACACGCCAAGCATGTGACGGCCCCGAATCCAGGTCCTAAATCACCTCAGATCTGGTTCGATCATTCTATCACTATTACTATATTTGCGGAAGATATAAACATAAATTGTTTATACAATACATATACTCACTATTCCCCAAGGTCGAGTAACCTTAACTTAATACACATTACATAACTTACTTCACTTATAAAATATAAGATACAACACAAGTACAAATCTACTGCATGCGTATACTAAAGCTGGAACTGTCTTTAACCTTTCCTTGTATCCGACACATTCGTCTTAATCTGCAATATTTTATCATGATATAGCAAGGGTGAGCATAAGGATTGCCCAGCAAGTTTAATTTCAACAATATAACGATATATCATGATTGAAAGAGTCTGAATAACAAGCTGATTATAATTCAACAATATAATTGTGAACTAGCAGGAACAAATTTATGACTGAACAAGTATTATACATGAACAAATATATCTGAACCAACTGGTAATGAAGGTGATCAGCCTTTCATACCTGACTTATACATGCAATATGTACAGAGTACAATTATACATGGCAATCAGCAATGATTAACCATAAGCTTATCCGAATGAAACAACTCTTATTAGAGTTAAGTAAAAATAAACTTGCCTGAACCGTTGATTACCGCAACACAATTTATAACGCTTTATCCGAAGACCTAATATTAGCAATATAGATCTCCAATATTAAAATAATATCATCACAATATAATACTATTATATATATAGACATACATAGAATAACCTAAACATATAGCACATAACCCTATCAGTCTATTCAGCACATAAAACTTAGTATCAAGTCATACTATTTAGGTCCGAGTTGAAACCGACATAATTCTAACATCCCGACGGTCTAGTCGGACTTTTATCGAGTCTAAGTTTAATTAAACTCTGACTTAACACTTAACAATTATCTCAGATAATTTTATTTTCAGTCAAAATATTTTTCACAAACTTGTAATAATTTTTTTAAATAATTATTACCAGTTATCCTGATTTTTAAATCATTAAAAACGTATTTAAATGAATTAAATATCACTTAATTCTTTTGTCATTAATATTTATTTATTATCAAATATTAATGAAATACATGTCATAATATTATAGTATATTTATAATATATCAAAGTATTTTTAATACTTTAAAATCATATTTATATGATTTTTAAATAATTAAATTCATTATCCGATAATTGCTATTAATATTAAAATATTAATATTTTAATGGCAAAATATCAAAAGTTATATTTTATAACTTAAAATATTTTTATAACACTTAAATCATTTTTATATGATTTTTAAATTATTAATTCTATTTTTCCTTAATTTATTTAATATATTCATTAAATAAACTAATTACCATTAATAATAATTTATTAATGAATTTCATCACAAAATATTAAAAGTAGCTAAAAATAACTTAAAATATTTTCTTTTACTATAATATTATTTTTATGATTTTTCATGTATTAAAATCATTTTTAAATAATTTATTTAATATTATAATTAAATAAATTAAATACCATTTATATTCTAAAAATATTAAATATTTATGAAATATACTCAAAATAATTAAAAACTATTTTTCGGGCTTTAAAATAATTTTCAGAATTTATTATGTATTTTTAATAATTAAAAATCATTTATTTCTATTTATTTATTTAATTAATTATTTTTCTAAAACTAACTGTCGCTAAAGGGCCATAGGCGACGAATCCGTCACTAATGGTGTTCTTCGCGTGTTCTTGAGCCTTGCCCAGAAAACATGTCAGTCACCGAGGTAGGAGGTTTGACCGAGTTTTATTCAGTGCTCGTTTCGATTTCTGTGTTGGCTAAGACATTAAACTTGTAGTATTTATGTACTACTACTATTATATACCATTATCTAAGTCATTACGCATCACATTTGCAAGATCCAAGCCTGCAAAGATGTTGTCAGAGACCTGTTGGGATTTCTGGGTTTCCCAGAGTCCTAGTCAGTTTCGAGTGACCACTTTATGGCTCACAAATCTTATGGTTCTGTTCATTAAATGGTCGAATTCTAAGTTCATAAATGTAGTTATTGTGTCAAGGAACAACAACCAATCCACTGATCAACTTAAAAACATCATAACAGTACGATTTATGTCGGTCAAAGTAAGGTTCACGGACTGTTCTTGAGAAATCTGGGTTTCCCAGATTTCGCCAAAAGCTGGTGGTCAACAAGGTTTTAACCGGGATTATCTTTGATCCTGCTATGGATCTGGTTGTACTAAGGACTTTAATATGTAGTGAACATGACAGGCTACACAGATCAAACAACAACTTGACCAAAACACAAGTCAGACGCAAGATCAGAGGCTATCAAAATGCATGCCAGACAAGATCTTGGTTTCTGGGTTACCCAGAAACCAGACTTCGTGAACGGTCAATGGGTTTTGACCAACAATACCTCTCGATCCAAGCATACACTGACCCTGATTCGAGTTTCAGAATAAAGACCAACTAACATACTACACGTTTAAAACTTAAAACAACACAAATCATTAACATAGAAAGATCTAAGGCCTCTGACATTCGACTGTCAGGCCATATTTCTCCATTTTTCCAGACTTTTAAAAATGCTTGATTCGTGCATCTAAGTGTTATAGATCCATGATCTATCAACCCAGATCACTCAAAGACACCTTATTACACATATCTAACCAATCAATTACAACATCTAACAACTCATCATAAGATTTTCGAAATTAGAGTTTTTATACCTTTGTATGCTTTGATCCTTAATCTGACTTCTGATTCTGATCTTGTTAAGCTAGGGACTGATACTGGCTTAGTATATAACACTCTCTCACTCTAACTCCCAAATTTCTAGAGAGAGGGTCTTGGGAGTAAATGAGAATTAAAGTGACTCTTTTCTCTCTCTTTAATTTATATAAAATTTGATTCATTGTATATGGCTAACAAGTTGTGGCTAATTTTGGACACATAACTAGGGCTAGGAGTAGGGTTTGTTCACCCACCCAATTTAGGGCTAGATCTACAAGCAACCAATTAAAGAATTGCTAAAAGGGTAAAATGGTCATTTCCTTACCATTTTATTTCTAGAATTGTCATTTATTGTAAACCCTTAAGGTTTAGGGTTTAAGCCAACTAAGGTTTAGGGTTTGAACTATTTTAGGGTTTAGGGTTTAACCCTTAACTTTGTAACTTAATTTCTAACATTTTCGAATTTCGGTTTTCAAAATAGAAAATTAATATTTCTAAATTATAATTAGAATTTTCTAATTATATTAAAATTTCTTAATCATAATTTAAATCTTACTAATTAGAATTAGTATTTCCTAATTAAACTCGATAATTAAGCAATCGGGGTTAAAATCATATATTAGGGTTTATAACCCAAAAATTAGGGTTTCAAATAAAAAAATAATTTTCTAATTTAGAAATTAGATTTTTTTAATTAGATTAGGGTTTTCTAATTACTTAAAATGAAAATTAGAATTAATATATCCTAATTAACATTAAAATTATTAAATTAACGCTTAGGTTTTTTCCTAATTATAAATTAGGGTTTCTAACCCAGAAATTAGGGTTTCTTATAACTCGCTAGGGTTTTCTAACCGAACGTTGACGTTCTTAATATAAACTTAGGGTTTGATACAGATACCATTTATCTGGTCAACCCTTGACCCTTAACCACATACTATACACAGATACACAGAAATTTATGTATTTACTTAATCTTGAATAATTCACCTAAACCCTTCACAGAAATTTTGAAATCCTCAAAATTCTTTCTTGAAAATGTCAAACGCATACACTTATTTTCTGTCTAGGTTCTAATTTTGAACCATAAATTAATTAATTAAAATTTTAAAAATATTCAAAATTCTCGGGTTGTCACATTCACCCCTTCTTCTAAAAATTTCGTCCCCAAAATTTATCTTACACCTTACACTATACGTCATATAACATTCACCATTCCTTCTCATCGTTACATGCTACCCGATACACCACTCACAAGAGTAAAAGTTTTCAAATTGTGTTGAGGAGTCGTATAGACTATTTGTCTGTCATTTTCGCAAAGGTTTTATGGAAATTCATCCGTAACCCGTCGTAACTTACAAACACAAAGGGTGATTAGCCCGATATGCCCTGTACTGGCCAAGTACTGCTGGTCGGAACAATTTGTTCCTCTTATCCGCCTTAGGCGCACAAAATTTCTTACCTCAGTCTTGTTGGATTCCGCACCAAAACAATTTGGTTCGAGAAATTTCTTTCAATGAACACTTAGAGTTTTCATAACATTAGTCTAGCTGAATCGAATAGCATAGACTCGTATCAATAATTCAATTCAATCGAATTATTTAAGTGTAGCCAAACCCCGTTGGCAAATTAAATTTTTTTTTTGAAAATATTTTCGAGAATGACGTCATGATGCCGTACTGTATTAACAATCCGTTTGAGGATGCCGTCATTATATGACTTTGTCATAACACATCATACAATAGCGGAACAGTGATTTTCAGATCGGATTCGTACTAAGTATTCTTGTATTTACAACTCCATCACCTTTTTATCATCTCTGCACCAGGTTACATGGTACATGAGTGATAAATAAAATATATTTTGATATTTCAAATCATTTGCATCTAGCTTAAATAAGTAGCATAGACTAGACTTTAAACCGTTTCAAAAATGATTACGAGTCTACATATTTTATTTTAAAGGCACATAGTGCGTATTTAGCTTGATGTCAAAATTTCGAAGTCTAGCATAGCTAGGAGTTTTGGAAAACTTATTTCTTCACTAGTAATAATTTGCTTAACAATCTATCTGTTCCTATTATCCTCAATATTCTGTTTACACACAACTATACCCAGTTCGTCAAACCACACTTATGAGTTCATTTACTTGCCACAATCATATGAGTTTAAGAACTTGTCCTAGTTAGACCTTTGGCGTCCATTCGCTGAGGGGTTCATAAACATTTCATATAACTATGAATCAAGAATGTCACATAAGTATGAGTTTTAAGAACTCTTTCTTAACCAGATATTCTCTACCTATGACCTATCTATCTGTTATACACATGAGAAAGGAATCACCCTCTTAACATGTATATAGCAAATAGCGCGACACAAACATTTCAATGATTATCATTGCCAGAAACTAAGTAGTTTTTACACCAAGTACAATTCCCCGCCCATACAAGGAATCATACAACTCAGCTACCGACATGAGTCCTCAATTGAATTCCCCACCTAACACTAACACCCTTCTCAATACGAATTTCATTTAATCCGTATTCATAATCCATAACTCTTTTATGAGTTTTCATAGTACAATTTCATAGTACAACTGCCACACAGCAAACTTTGCTATAACTTTTCAATCATTAGATTGATCCTTCTCCATACTATAACCTTATCAGATCACGGGGTGATCTCATCGTATACATTACGATTCATTTCTATACTATGATCGTTTTGTTTTACGATCTCCTATCACTGCACTTTCAATCTTTTAGACTCTATCTATTTCTCACTACTATTCAACTTTTATTATCAGAGTTAGGGAACTCTGTATCTTATAACTGGCCGAGATTCATCTTTGAATCTTACCGACCCAACTAACTCTATGTGAGTTAGTAATTATCTTAATCACTGCGGTTATTAGTCTCAGGTATTCCTACCTAAGCTTCATAACCAACAGCTCTGATACCAACTGTGACGGCCCCGAATTCAGGTCCTAAATCACCTCGGATCCGGTTCGATCATTCTATCACTATTACTATATTTGCGGAAGATATAAACATAAATTGTTTATACAATACATATACTCATTATTCCCCAAGGTCGAGTAACCTTAATTTAATACACATTACATAACTTACTTGACTTATAAAACATAAGATACAACACAAGTACAAATCTATTGCACGCATATACTAAAGCTGGAACCGTCTTTAACCTTTCCTTGTATCCGACGCATTCGTCTTAATCTGTAATGTTTTATCATGATATAGCAAGGGTGAGCATAAGGATTGCCCAGCAAGTTTAATTTCAACAATATAACGATATATCATGATTGAAAGAGTCTGAATAACAAGCTAGCTATAATTCAACAATATAATTGTGAACTAGCAGGAACAAATTTATGACTGAACAAGTATTATACATGAACAAATATATCTGAACCAACTGGTAATGAAGGTGATTAGCTGTGACGAACGAAAATTTTGTAAATTAATTTTAAATATTTATTGAATTAAATAAATATTTTTTGATGATTTAATTATTGGATTAAATAATTAATTGATGCAATTATGGTAGATTAATTTAATTATATGTGTTACATTTATTAAATTTATGTAGAGAAATTTTATTATTCAAGTATGTGATTATGTGAGTTTATTGAATTAAATGAAATATTTAATTAAGCATGATGTTATTTAATTAATATAATTATTAATTAGAGATTTAATAAATTGTCATTATTTATTAATGAGATATTTAGTTATGCGACTATGTGAAATTATGATAAATTATTATATTTTATTTAAAGTAAATTAAATAAAATATTGAATCTATTTTATAAAGAGTGTGACATCAATTAAACTATATAATAAAAGGTTTTATTAAAATAAAGAGTTTTGAACTTAGTTACTAAACAAACACGGCCTTAGAGGAAGTTATGGCCCGTTAACCCATGATGGGCAACTGACCATGATGCACTCAGTTATCTGATTATTATATACGACGCTTTCTTTTCTTTCATTATTTTCTTCTAAGTCTAATATTAAGCAGAGAAAGATACAGAGAGAGAGTTGAGGAAATTAGAGTAAAGTGTGGGAGAAACACTGTGATTGAGATAGGGAGGAAGTTGTTATCTTTATATTCTACAATCAGTGTAATCTCCTCCTTCCCAAATTTATAATTTACGTCTTTTAATTTTCATAGAAATATGACTTTCAAAACCTCTGTTATGTCTCTGTAATTGAGAAATTTTGTTGTTATATGGATATATGTAATAATACGAGTAGCATAACATGTTATATATATATATATATATATATATATATATATATATATATATATATATATATATATTGCATGATTCCATATCCTAAGTTTCGTAATCTGATGACTTGCTATTCCAAAATAAATTACAGGGTTTGGGTTTGGCCTTAAGGCCTTATACATGATTTTAGTATGTCAAACATAAATGTTTTCATAAAATTTACACCTTTATATTATTGAGCAAGGCAATATGAAGAGACCGAAGTTTAAATGAACGGATTCGGTGTTATAACGAATCCGTAGGGACAATTTTTATGTTTTATTTTCTAAACCTTCATGAACATCAAAGTCAGTGAATTTTTATGTTTTAAATCTGTTATTAAGTGTTTAAAATTGTTAATGTTAGTATATAAATGTTGGGTTGTGTTTATACATGAACTATAACATGTGGGTATGTCTAATTTCGAGTAGAAAATAAGAAATTGGGAGAAATTGGCATGTTCTGCGATTTTTCGCAAACTGCCATTTCTGTGTCTGGTGCGCCGCGCCGCAACGCCGGCTACCTGTACATTTCCCGCGTCGCAGCGCCAAGACTCGAGCCGCAGCGCCACGGCGCCACAGCTCCAAGTGTCTGGCCGCAGCGCCACCGCGCCACAGCGCAAAGATCACGTGTATCAGTGGCGCCGCAGCGCCACTCTCCAGAAAATTCAGAAATGAGATTTTTTTAAAAATATTAAAGTCTAACAAGTGTTAGTGGATTGATGTAATGAACATATAAATATGTTAGGAGAATAATGTGATGATAAAATAGTGGTTTGACGTGCAAATAACATAATTACATGTGAATTGAATTATTGAATACATAATTAGCTTGATAATTCATGAAGTACAAATTATGTGACAAAGTGGTAAATTGACTAAGTATAGTCGATAATTAAAGTAGACAACGAAAATGAGTTTATGTTGATTAGTTAATTTATAATTAACTGGTATTGTATATATGAATGGTATGTAGGATTTAATTCAAGAACGTGCTTAGTTAAAGTGTAATCTACGCACGAGGCAAGTTTTCTAAACTTAAACTCTTAAATTTGAGCAAGTTCCCTAACCGTACTTGTCATTATTGTTCAAGTTTATTATTTACCTTGAATAAGTTATCGTTACTATTATTCAAGTTCAAATGTTATATTAAAGATTGATTATCTTTTCAAAGTATGATTTAGTTATACAATAATTATTCTATTGTATACTTCTTCAGATTATTATTCAAATTGAATATCATTATTGTTGAACCTTATTAGACTAGTGAAACCTTAATGATTCAACTAGTCCATAATTGATGAGCGTTCTAAATTTCAAAACCCTTGATGAATTATCCAAACCAAACTTCATTTGGTGCGGACTCGAATGTCAAACTGAGATGAACAACCCTGTATAGGGGATTATTACACTTTAGCATTAAGATATTGTGCACAGTATGGTACTGAGGGCTGATCCCCCTAAGTACGAGAAGAAGGTCCATAATCTTATGACTGTTAAAGGTTTCAAGTATAACTCTTGTTAACCTAGGACATAGTTCAAGGTCTTATGACCCTCAGAATTCTTTTGATTCTTGTTATTCATTCTTGATTCAAAAGTTGAGCTTTTATTCAGATGCCTTTGATTTATTCGCATGTTATTATAATGTTATTTCATTATTATACTTGTGGGCATTTGTGCTCACACTTGCTTAATAATAACATTGCAGTTAAAAACGAAAGAACTGATGAACCTTCCACTAGTAAAGGCAAGGGCAAAGTTAGCAAGTGACGAAGACCTGTTGTTTTATATGATGATGTATTTGTTTAAGACTTGAGTTAATGTTATTGTTTAAGACTTATTTGTTTATGATTCTGCACAGATGTTTAAGGTTAGTTTAACCTGGGATTGTATTATTATTATTCAGATGTTGTAACCCTTAAGGGAAGATTTTATTTCTATCTATTGCATGGTTTGTATTTATTATGGGTAGATAGATAGATGATATTTGTACAGTGAACATCAAATTGTGGGGAATCGAAGTACCTGGATTTGGGGGTGTCACATCCGCCTTTCATACCTGACTTATACATGCAATATGTACAGAGTACAATTATACATGGCAATCAGCAATGATTAACCATAAGCTTATCCGAATGAAACAACTCTTATTAGAGTTAAGTAAAAATAAACTTGCTTGAACCATTGATTACCGCAACACAATTTATAACGCTTTATCAGAAGACCTAATATTAGCAATATAGATCTCCAATATTAGAATAATATCATCACAATATAATACTATTATATATATAGACATACATAGAATAACCTAAAGACATAGCACATAACTCTATCAGTCTATTCAGCACATAAAACTTAGTATCAAGTCAGACTATTTAGGTCCGAGTTGAAACCGACACAATTATAACATCCCGACGGTCTAGTCGGACTTTTATCGAGTCTAAGTTCAATTAAACTCTGACTTAATACTTAACAATTATCTCAAATAATTTTATTTTCAGTCAAAATATTTTTCACAGACTTGTAATAATTTTTTTAGGCAAAACTATAATTTTCACCACTAAACTTGGCACGTTTTACTTAATACACCACTGAACTTTTAATTTTTTGGATTACATCATTAAACTAATTAAAAATTTTTAATTGGGTCATTCCGTCCAAAATAGTTGACAGACGTTAAAGTGGCGCTGACGTAGCGCTGACATTGAGCTGATGTGGCAAAAAATAAAAAAAAATTTGCTTATGTGGCAAAAAAAATCAAAAACAGATTTTTTTTTAAAAAAATAACATTTTAAAGTTTTATAAATAACAAAAACATAATAAAATACAACAAAAAATTTAAAAAAAATAGATTTTTTTTAAAAAAAATATTTTTTTGAAAACAGATTTTTTTTTAAAAAAAATAGAATTCTATAAAAAATATATATTTTTTAAAAACAGTTTTTTCAAAAAGGTAATTTTTTTTTAAAAACAGATTTTTAAAAAAAATAGAATTCTAAAAAAATATACTTTTTTCAAAAAATAGTTTTTTTTAAACAACTTTTTTTAAAAAACGGTAGGAATTTTTTAAAACAGATTTTTAAAAAACGGTAGAAATTTTTTAAAACTTTTATATAAAAATAGAATTTATAAGATTTTTAAAAAGCGGTAGAAATTTTTTTGAACAGATTTTTTAAAAAAGCTGTTTTTAAAAAAAATTATTTTTAAAAAAAAATTATTTTTTTAAAAAAATTATGTTTTTTTAAAAAAGTATATTTTTTTTAGAATTCTATTTTTTTTAAAAATCTATTTTAAAAAAAATTACTTTTTTGAAAAAACTGTTTTTAAAAACAAATATATTTTAAAAAGATCCATTTTTTAAAAAAATCTGTTTTTTTAAAATTCTCTTTTTTTAAATATCAGTTTTAAAAAAAATAGTTTTAAAAAAATTTCTATTTTTTTTTAAAAATTATGTTTTTTAAAAAAATTATATTTTTTTTACAATTCTATTTTTTTTAAAATCTGTTTTTTAAAAAAAATTGATTTTTTGAAATAATTTTTTTTTAAAAAAATATATTAAAAAAATCTCTTTTTAAAAAAAACTGTTTTTTTAAAATCAATTTTTTTAAAAATCTGTTTTTTTAAAAAGTCCCGTTTTTTACAAATTCTATTTTTTTTTTAAATCTATTTTTTTTAAAAAAAATGTTTTAAAAAAAATTCAATTTTTTTTAAAAAAATATTTTTTTAGAATTCTATTTTTTTTAAAAATCTGTTTTTTCAAAAAATTCTGTTTTTTTAAAAAAAAAAAAGCTGTTTTTAAAAAAAACAGTTTTCATTTTTTATAGAATTCAATTTTTTTAAAAAAATCTGCTTTCAAAAAAAATATATTTTAAAAAAAAATCCTTTTTTAAAAAAAAATTTAATTTTTTTTGTATTTTATTATGTTTTTATTATTTTTAAAACTTTAAAATGTTAATTTTTTTTTAAAATCTATTTTTTATTTTTTTTTGCCACATAAACAATTTTTTTTTGCCACATCAGCGCCACGTCAGCGCCACTTTAACGTCTGTCAACTATTTTAGACAGAATGACCCAATTAAAATTTTTTAATTAGTTTAATGATGTAATCTAAAAAATTAAAAATTCAGTGGTGTATTAAGTAAAACGTGCCAAGCTTATTGGTGAAAATCATAGTTTTTCCAATTTTTTTAAATAATTATTACCAGTTATCCTGATTTTTCAATCATTAAAAACGTATTTAAATGAATTAAATATCACTTAATTCTTTTATCATTAATATTTATTTATTATCAAATATTAATAAAATACATGTCATAATATTATAATATATTTATAATATATCAAAGTATTTTTAATACTTTAAAATCATATTTATATGATTTTTAAATAATTAAATTCATTATCTGATAATTGCTATTAATATTAAAATATTAATATTTTAATGGTAAAATATCAAAAGTTATATTTTATAACTTAAAATGTTTTTATAACACTTAAATCATTTTTATATGATTTTTAAATCATTAATTCTATTTTTCCTTAATTTATTTAATATATTCATTAAATAAACTAATTACCATTAATAATAATTTATTAATGAATTTCATCACAAAATATTAAAAGTAACTAAAAATAACTTAAAATATTTTCTTTTATTATAATATTATTTTTCATGATTTTTCATGTATTAAAATTATTTTTAAATAATTTATTTAATATTACAATTAAATAAATTAAATACCATTTATATTCCAAAAATATTAAATATTTGTGAAATATACTCAAAATAATTAAAAACTATTTTTCGGACTTTAAAATAATTTTCAGAATTTATTATGTATTTTTAATAATTAAAAACCATTTATTTCTATTTATTTATTTAATTAATTATTTTTCTAAAACTAACTGTCGCTAAAGGGCCATAGGCGACGAATCCGTCGCTAATGGTGTTCTTCGCGTGTTCTTGAGCCTTGCCCAGAAAACATGTCAGTCACCGAGGTAGGAGGTTTGACCGAGTGTTATTCAATGCTCGTTTCGATTTCTGTGTTGGCTAAGACATTAAACTTGTAGTATTTATGTACTACTACTATTATATATCATTATCTAAGTCATTACGCATCACATTTACAAGAACCAAGGCTGCAAAGATGTTGTCAGAGACCTGCTGGGATTTCTGGGTTTCCCAGATTCCTAGTCAGTTTCGAGTGACAAATTTATGGCTCACAAATCTTATGGTTCTGTTCATTAAATGGTCGAAATCTAAGTTCATAAATGTAGTTATTGTGTCAAGGAACGACAACCAATCCACTGATCAACTTAAAAACATCATAACAGTACGATTTATGTCGGTCAAAGTAAGGTTCACGGACTGTTCTTGAGAAATCTGGGTTTCCCAGATTTCGCCAAAAGCTGGTGGTCAACGAGGTTTTAACCGGGATTATCTTTGATCCTGCTATGGATCTGGTTGTACTAAGGACTTTAATATGTAGTGAACATGACAGGCTACAAAGATCAAACAACAACTTGGCCAAAACACAAGTCAGACGCAAGATCAGAGGCTATCAAAATGCATGTCAGACAAGATCTTGGTTTCTGGGTTACCCAGAAACCAGACTTCGTGAACGGTCAATGGGTTTTGACCAACAATACCTCTCGATCCAAGCATACACTGACCCTGATTCGAGTTTCAGAACAAAGACCAACTAACATACTACACGTTTAAAACTTAAAACAACACAAATCATTAACATAGAAAGATCTAAGGCCTCTGACATTCGACTGTCAGGCCATATTTCTCCATTTTTCCATACTTTTAAAAATGATTGATTAGTGCATCTAAGTGTTATAGATCCATGATCTATCAACCCAGATCACTCAAAGACACCTTATTACACATATCTAACCAATCAATTACAACATCTAACAACTCATCATAAGATTTTCGAAATTAGAGTTTTTATACCTTTGTATGCTTTGATCCTTAATCTGACTTCTGATTCTGATCTTGTTAAGCTAGGGACTGATACTGGCTTAGTATATAACACTCTCTCACTCTAACTCCCAAATTTCTAGAGAGAGAGGGTCTTGGGAGTAAATGAGAATTAAAGTGACTATTTTCTCTCTTTAATTTATATAAAATTTGATTCATTGTATATGGCTAACAAGTTGTGGCTGATTTTGGACACATAACTAGGGCTAGAGTAGGTTTTGTTCACCCACCCAATTTAGGGTTAGATCTACAAGCAACCAATTAAAGATTTGCTAAAAGGGCAAAATGGTCATTTCCATACCATTTTATTTCTAGAATTGTCATTTATTGTAAACCCTTAGGGTTTAGGGTTTGAGCCAATTAAGGTTTAGGGTTTGAACCATTTTAGGGTTTAGAGTTTAACCCTTAAACTTAATTTCTAACATTTCCGAATTTCAGTTTTCAAAATAGAAAATTAATATTTCTAAATTATAATTAGAATTTTCTAATTATATTAAAATTTCTAAATCATAATTTAAATGTTGCTAATTAGGATTAGTATTTCCTAATTAAACTCGATAATTAAGCAATCGGGGTTAAAATCATATAGTAGGGTTTATAACCCAAAAATTAGGGTTTTAAATAGAAAAATAATTTTCTAATTTAGAAATTAGATTTTCATAATTATATTAGGGTTTTCTAATTACTTAAATTGAAAATTAGAATTAATATATCCTAATTAACATTAAAACTATTAAATTAACGCTTAGGTTTTTCCCTAATTATAAATTAGGGTTTCTTATAACTCATTAGGCTTTTCTAACCGAACGTTGACGTTCCTAACATAAACTTAGGGCCGTTTGATACAGATATCATTTATCTGGTCAACCCTTGACCCTTAACCACATACTGTATACAGATACATAGAACATATTCACGTATTTACTTAATCCTGAATAATTCACCTAAATCCTTCACATAAATTTTGAAATTCTCAAAATTCCTTTTTAAAAATGTCAAACGCATACACTTATTTTCTGTCTAGGTTCTAATTTTGAACCATAAATTAATTAATTGAAATTTTAAAAATATTCAAAATTCTCGGGTTGTCACAAAGCATCTTCGGATAGTGTTGGAGACATTAAGGAGGGAGAAGTTGTATGCAAAATTCTCCAAGTGTGAGTTTTGGTTGCAGAGTGTGCAGTTTTTAGGGCACGTTATCGTCAAAAATGGTGTTTCAGTGGATCCAGCGAAGGTAGAAGCGGTTATCAACTGGGAGCAGTCGAAGACGTCGACAGAAATCCAGAGTTTCCTAGGATTGGCGGGATACTATCGAAGATTTATTCGGGATTTTTTGAAATTAGCATCATCGTTGACCAATCTTACCAGGAAGACAGTTAAGTTCGTTTGGACGGAGAAGTGTGAAGAAAGTTTCCTAGAATTAAAGAAGAGGCTTAGTCAAGCACCTGTGTTGGCTTTACCGGACAACACGGGAGGGTTTATAGTGTATAGTGATGCGTCACACAAGGGACTTGGCTGTGTACTGATGCAACACGAGAGGGTCATTGCGTATGCTTCACGTCAGTTGAAAGATTATGAGAAGGGATATTCGACTCATGACCTGGAGTTAGCAGCAGTAGTTTTTGCCTTGAAGATTTGGAGGCATTATCTGTATGGCGAGAAGTGTGAGATATATACGGATCACAAGAGTCTGAAGTATATCTTCACGCAAAGAGAGTTAAACATGAGGCAGCGCCGATGGTTAGAATTGATCAAAGATTTTGATTGTGAGATTCTGTACCATCCAGGCAAAGCAAATGTAGTGGTAGATGCCTTGAGCAGAAAAGGCAGAGAGAATTTATTGAAGTTGACCATTTAAGAAGAATTGATGAAAGATTTCGAACAGCTAGACTTGGAGATTAGGTATTCGATGGAGACCGACGAGCAATTATTCACAGTGACAGTGAGCCCGAATTTATTGGATAAGGTTAAAGAGACGCATGAAAAGGATGAAGATTGCAATAACATCAAAAAGCGATTAACTGAAGATGATGAATTGAAATTTAAGGTTGATAGCACTGGACTGCTAAGATTTGAAGGAAGAATTTGGGTATCGTTAGTACCAAAATTGAGAGAGGAGATTTTGCAAGAAGTGCAAAGTACGAGATACTCGATACACCCAGGAAGCACGAAGATGTACCAAGAATTGCGTCACCACTTTTGGTGGCCAAACATGAAGGGAGAGAATGCAAAATGCGTAAGTAGATGTCTAACTTGTCAGAGAGTCAAGGCAGAGCACCAACGACCAAGCGGGTTATTACAACCATTAGAGATTCCAAAATGGAAGTGGGAGCACATCATAATGGACTTTGTGGTGAGACTTCCAGCAACGCAAAAAGGGCACGACGCCATATGGGTGATTGTAGATCGTCTTACTAAGTCAGCTCACTTTTTGTCGATTAAGATTAAGTATAGTTTGGACCAGTTAGCCAAATTGTATGTCAAGGAAATTATCTCAAGGCATGGGGTACCGGTATTTATTGTATCAGATAGAGAGATTTGCGATTCACGTCAAACTTCTGGAAGAGTCTTCAAGAAAGAATTGGGACACAACTACGAATGAGTACCGCGTATCATCCGTAGACCGATGGGAAAAGTGAGAGAACAATTCAAACACTTGAAAATATGCTCCGAGCTTGTGTGATGGACTTCAAGGGTAGTTGGGAGGATCACCTTCCATTAGTAGAGTTCGCGTATAACAATAGTTATCACGCCAGTATTGGAATGCCACCGTACGAAGCACTGTATTGGAGGAAATGTAGAACGCCTTTATGCTGGGACGAAGTTGGAGAACGTCGACTGTTGGGACCAGAGTTGGTACAACAGACAGTAGAAATCATCAAGGTGATAAGAGCACGATTAGTAGCAGCTCAAGATCACCAGAAGAAGTATGCGGATTTACATCGCAAGAAGAAAGATTTTGAATTAGGAAGCTATGCATTTCTGAAAGTATCTCCTAGGAAAGGGAAGATTCGTTTTGGGAAGAAGGGTAAGTTGAGCCCTAGGTTTATAGGACCGTTCGATATTCTGACGCGAGTCGGTGAAGTGGCGTACGAGGTAGCATTACCTCCTGAACTTGAGCACATTCATAACGTGTTTCATGTGTCAGTATTACGGCCGTATAAACTGGACTACAAGCACATTATCTCCTATGAACCAATTCAAGTCGAGAAAGACTTATCGTATGAAGAAGTTCCTGTCCAGATACTAGATAGGAAGGAACAGAAGTTAAGGAATAAGATTATCCATTCCGTTAAGATTCTCTAGAGGAACCACGCAGTAGAAGAAGCTATGTGGGAGCTGGAAGAGAAAATGAGACCGAATTATCCATTTTTATTTGAGTAACCTTATTTTTGCAACTTCGAGGATGAAATTTTTATAAGGGGGGAGGGATGTAACGTCCACGAATTTGAAACTCCTTATTTAATTAAATATGTGATTTAATTTTTAATGAGTTAGTTTTGTAAGTTTATTTAAACCTTATGTGGTTATGCGAATTTATAAATACGATTAAAGGGAGTCGCTAATAGTTATTTAAATTAATGGACTAACCCTAAGAGTTTGATATCAAAGAATTGATAGAATTATTAATAATTAAATATTCAATTTATTTGAATATAGTAGCAAGAGCTGAACATATTGATTAATTTTAATTATGAGTAATTAATTAATAATGTGTTAATTAATAATTATTATGAATAATAATAATTAATGAGTAAAAGATTAATAATTTATAAAATGATTATATGTTTACTTGATTAATTTGTTCAATATAGTAAACCTTTATTATATGGTAGTTAACTATATATTTTATATAGTACAAGGTGGCCCATTAATATGTCTATTTATTATATATATAGACTATATAGTAAGAGTTATTTGCATTCATGTGAGTTGCATAATAATATTGTTATATGATATGAAGTGTGTGGGTAAACATTCATGTAAACCCTATTGACATATAATAATATCAATTGTTAAATTAATAATGATTTCATTAAGTTATTATAATAATAGCAGTCATGGTAATTGAAAATGTACATGAATTATATGTATGTGTACTACTTGATATCTTGTAAATGGAAAATACATTGTATGCCCTTTTAAATCATTATAACCTATGTTATGTGAAATGAATTGAGCATACATAATTTATAACCAAAGTATATATTATGTATATAAGGTATTAGCCAAGTATGACATTTCATTTTGCAAATGCTGAGAATTCTCTTGTCCCATAATAAGAGTCCCATTTCATCTTTCCACGTGAAAAGCTAGCAAGCCTATCCTAGCTTTATCTCAAATTCACCAATCTAGATCAATTAGTGAATGGGGAGTGGGATTCATAATGGAGATTACCAACTCTCCCTTAACCCTTGTGCATTCTTGAAAGCCAATGGTTTGATTTGTGAGGTAATGGCATTATCTAGTTAACCATTCTTCTATAAATAAGACCTTCATCTTCCTTATTGCAATTGTTGAGAATTAGTCGCTAAGGAGGGAGTGTATTGCTGCCCAATCTCTTCAAGAGGTATGAAAATCCTAATTGTGTTCTTAGTTGGGTTTGTCAAATTCTTGAGAATTACTTGAAATTCTTTGTTAGTCAAAGTGAATTAGCATGCTATAATGTGTTTAAGAAGTTTACTTACATGTTTGAACTCTCAATTGATGGTTTGGAACATGTTTGAAGCAAGTGAAATCAAGTTGGTTAAGGCTCTGCAAACAGAGTCTGCTTACTATCTCTGATACAGGAACGGCGCAACTGCGCCCTAATTGTACTAGGGTGTAGCGCAGCTGCGCCAGACCTGCACCAGACATGGTGTTTTCTGTTTAGTTTCTGATGTGCTAACTTGTTGGTACACTGTTAAAGCAAGCTTGTAAACTATTTTAGCACGCACATGTAAGCACATTCATATAGGATGGATAAGTATAGCAATGATTGACACAATACTTGTGGTTTTGAAATGAGATTGTGATTTCAAAAGTGAACTTTGTCACGAACTCATAATGCTAGCATTCTGACTTTATGAACATGATAATATGGTGCATATTGTTATGAAATGCAAGACTAAAGTGATTGAACACACTAGCATACATGATAGAAAGTTAAGATTATTTCAAAGATAAGAAACTTATGGCTTTTCAAAGTGAACTTGACCAAGACCTTTATCTTATAAGATCTGACCATTTGAACATGCATGTGGCTTTAATATATGTTGTAAATGCATGAGAGTTACATGTTAAGATGCATTGTATATGCTAAGTTGACTTAGTGTTAGATTCAAAGAAAGTTAGAATGAGAAAGCTAATGTCATCCAGTAATGAGTAAAGTATGTTATGACTATGCAAGCATGTGTATTAGGATTCATTATGCCTATAGATATATTGACATGAACATCATTTGGTTAATGTATGGTTTTAACTTATTCACACATAGTCATAAAAAGGGAAATTTCTAAAATATGAGCTATGTGAGTAAAGTATACATGTGTTGTCTATATACAAGCATGACTACTGAGCATTGAATGATCAAGTTGTAAGGCACAAATGATTTCATGACCTTTTTATGTTTTAATGACTTATAGCTTGTAAGTTAAACTTATGGTATTGAACTCAAGTATGATCATGTGTTATATGTGAACCTCTAGCATGTGTGTATGTTAAAATACATGTGTAATTAGTGTGTTAGAGTTAGACTGAAGTGAGGAGAGCAGAAGCTCAACCTTGGTCTAGCCAAGGGACAGCGCAGCTGCGCCGTCCCTAAGCCTAGACCAAGCGCAGCTGCGCCGTCCTACAGTCTTGCCAAGATTCTATTTTTGGTTCTAAAATTTAAGGCATGCTTACATGATTTCTTTATCTTATAATATGTGACCAATGTGCCATATAATGTGTTGAGAAGCATGCTATGTGATGACTTGATTCTTGTTAGTGTAAATGCATATTAGTTTACACATACTAATTGAAAGACTGACTTGTTAATGTTAGGTCATTTCAACACGAGTTAGTTAAAGCTAGTATTATATTGTAGCTGAGCAAACAGGAAAGTTCCCCAAACTTACTCCAATTATTGTTGAGCAAGTATCCTAAACCCTTGCATTACTTTATTCGACGCATATCGTAAGCAAGTTTCCTAACTTACACAAACCTTGGATCTTGTACAAGTTTCTTTGAACTTCACTCTTTGATTGTGTAAGTTTCCTTAACCTTACTCAAATTTATATTGAGCAAGTATCCGAACACTATATTATTGTGTTGAAATGTTTCCTAGCTTACACAACTTTGTTTGTTGTGAAAGTTTCTTATCCTTCTCATATTGTATTGGGAAGGTTATTGTTGAATTGAAAGTTATTCATTTAAGCTTGAATCTTATTTCCAAGCATGCTATTAAGTGGTTTAATTACTTTACAATTATTCCACATCAATATTATTGATATTCGCACGTGGTGCACTTGAGTTCGTACAGTCTTGGACTTGTACATCATTTAAAGTTCTATAATTCTTGAACTATGTCAGATAGAGTCTGAACCTTTGTTCAGTCAGACAAGTGTATGAAGTTTTATAAAAGTTATCCAAACCTATTGAGGGTAAGGATTCTTAGACTGAAAGAACAACCCTTTCTATGATAGGGGAGTACCAGGTATGTAATATAAGATACACAAAGCAGATTTAAATGTTATGCATATACATAGTGTACGTGAGGCTGATCCCCTCATGTACTTATTCTGTAGCCAATAACCAAAGTGTCAATTAGCTATTGATTCCATTGGAGTGTTATAGTTCAAAGTCTATTTGACTAGCAGTTATTCTAAAAGCAATCATTATCTTTGCTTGCGATATTCATATTGTTGAATCCTTCAGATATTCATATTATTGAATTCATTGTCAGTTATTTTTCCATTCATCATGATATATCCTTATTGTTGTATTTAAACTTGTTGGGCAAACTTGTTGCTCATCCTTGCTATATCATGAATTATATTGCAGCTAAGCCAAAGACCTCAGGGAAGGACAAGGGTAAAGGAAAGATGTAGAATAGTGGCAAGGAGCAGATTTTCCTTATGCCTAGTTTTAAATTACTATTATGTAATATGAACCCTAATATTTATTTTAGGGTATGTGTGTAAGATGATATTAAGGTTATCGTATCTTGGTACTAGTAACAACTTTTGAATGAACGACGTACATTTATTATTTTTCGCATTTTAGTTATCGTATGTTGTTTAGAGGTGGATGTTTGTATTTGATCATGATGACCAAACCGGTGTCAGAGGACTCGAATTCGAGGGCGTCACATTATGTTCGTGGAACGGTAGAATTGTTGGATAACTCCCTACTCGGATTATCTGGCTGTTGGTATTTTGCCTTCGGATCGGATGTTGGCAAAAAGGGTTAAGCATAGGAGTGCCAATTTTGTGTTTATAGATGGAGATTTATATCGAAGGGCCCATTCTTCTCCATTGTTGTAGTGTTTGGTCTCATCTGAAGCAAAATATGTTCTTCAGGAAATTCACGAGGGGATTTGTGGTGATCACATGGCTGAAAAGGCATTGGCTTATAAGGTATTTTGACAGGGTATTATTGGCCTACAATTTTTAAGGAAGCGACAAACTATGTGAAGAAGTGCTTAAAGTGTCAATTGAACAAACCTATTTCTCATCAGCTGATGAGTGGGTTTTATACCTACAAATCGGAATCTAATTTCAGCTTAAACTATGTTAATTCTGTATATTTATGTTCATTTTTACTTGTTTATTGTTGTTTTATGTTTAGGTATGGTGGCATAGCATGTGTGGCTTAAATGCTAGCATTGTAACGATAACTTAGCATAAAATGGGCAAAAATGTGCAGATTGCAGAAAGACCCCCTGCCGGGGCGTACTATTTACAAGCAAAACCCCCGCCGGGGCGAGGGTACTTGAGCAAGAATAGGAGGACCCCCCGCCGGGGCGGGCTTATGAAGAGGAAAAACCCCTACCGGGGCGGGGGTACGGGCGAGGAGTAAGAATTCTGTTTTCATTAGAGTTCTTCGGCAGCATCTAAGAAGGAAGTTGGCATGGCTTGAGACTCCGATTGGCGTCAATTTGTTAACTAAATACGTGTCTTATGAGGGATAACAACAAGAAGAAAGGGAGAGATAGCAACATTCAATCAATTAACAATTTTAGAGC
Organism: Panax notoginseng; assembly: GCA_016801055.1. NCBI lineage: Eukaryota > Viridiplantae > Streptophyta > Magnoliopsida > Apiales > Araliaceae > Panax > Panax notoginseng. The sequence goes on from CM029012.1 coordinate 129,492,039, forward strand.
CCTAATTTGAGAAAAATTACATTGGAGGAAGGATTGAAGGTCAGAGTCACGGAAATTGCAAGTTGGAGAGAAGAAGAAGGGTGGTTTTGTATTCATTCTACTTCGTTAATTCAATTATTGTAATTTGGATGAAGGATTCTTTTATGATTTTAGTGTTTATTTCAGTTGTGATGAACTAATTTACTTATTAGGCTTACGATGAATCTTTATGGTTAAACGATGATTATGTAGCCTTAATTTCAGTTTGATAATCTATCCATTCAGTTTATCTACTGTAATTTGCACTTTAATTTATGAAGTGCTTGAGCACCAATTCTATGTGGATTTGTATGGACTCGAGAGATGATATATGAATCTAGACTTAATCACTTTAGCATGTGTTCTTGAATTCTGTGATTAAATAGAATCTTAATTTATGTTAGGATAGAGATATGCTTAACATCACATGTAATCGGGTAGAGAACTTGAACTTAAACCTTATTTGATTGTAATTCACATAGAGATATAGTGAATTAGTTGATTAGGGTGTTTGGCTTAATTCTATCTAATTTGTGAATTTAAGTTAATATGGTATTAGTGCATTGAGAAATGGCTAATTCTACTTAAGTGTTCTTGATTAATAAACTGGGATAGTGAATTAAACTGAAATAAGGTGTAATAATCAGAGTGAGACTTAAAGTGAAGTTGTAAGCCTAATTCTCTATTATTTGCTTGAAATTACAGGTTTTTAGTTGTGTTGATTGCTTGGTATTTTGATATTTTTAGTTTTTAATTGTTATAATCATTGATTTGGATAGTTTAATAAAATTTGGATTAATATAAAGCTAGTAATTGTTAGATTAATATCATATTATTCTCTGTGGGAACGATACTCAACTTATCATTATATTACTTGTTGATCATATGCACTTGCGTGTGAGCGTAATTAGATTTCGACCAACATTAGCCACCAGAAGAGCTCTATTTTGTTTTGTCCTCGATTCCCTTCGTTGTATGGGGAGTTGATATTTTGGGACCATTACCCAAAGCTAAGGGCCAATTAAGTTTTGTGATAGTGGCTACTAATTACATGACCAAGTGGGTAGAGGCGAAGCCTCTTTGGCAGATAACAGAGCAGGAATGTTTAAGGTTTCTGTAAGAATTCATGGTTTTTCGGTTCGGTATCCCATTGGTGATGATTTCAGACAATGGCAGGCAGTTTGTGGGTTCAAAGTTTGAATATTTCCTAAAGGAGTTAGGAATACAGCATCGTAAGACCTCAGTGGCCCATCCTCAATCAAATGGCCAAGTCGAAGTTACTAATAGAACTTTACTAAATGGGATAAAACGGCGTCTGGACGAGGCGAATGGAAGATTGTCCGAAGAACTACTCAGTGTGTTATGGGCTTATCGAACAATTTTGAGGACAACAACGGGTGATTCACCGTTCAGATTGGTTTATGGTACCGATGCCCTAGTTCCTGTCGAGATTGGCTCTACTTCACTTTGGGTTAGCCAGTTTAAAGAGTTGTACAATGACAAAGGTCTACGTATCAACTTGGATTTGTTGGAAGAGGTTAGGGAGTTGGCCCTGGTAAGGCTCGCAGCCTACCAAAGGAGAGTGGCTAGGCATTACAATAAGGGAGTAAAACTTAGGAGGTTTGATGTGGGCGATCTGGTTCTTCAGGAGGTAGAGGCTTCTATGCCTCAAAATCTTGGGAAACTGATGCCAAATTGGGAGGGGACTTATGAGGTCATTGAAGTGCCGAAGCCAAGTACTTACTGGCTTCGGACGATGGATGGGACAGAGATCAAGAATACTTGGCATGCAGGCAGACTTCGGTAGTATTATCAGTAGAACATGGCGAGGGGATCCGACTTTGTAATTTTTTATGATTATTAATAAAATGAATATTCAATTTTTTTAAAGAATATTGTTATTAATGTTTGATTTCTTGTTCAGTTCCTGGGAACGAACAATGTTTAAAGTTCAATATTTAGAACTCTAAAATATTAGTCAAACATGGCTTGGCGCCACGGCGGTCCGAATAAACCACCAAGGTTTGCCTCATATTATAAATAGTCCTAAAAAGGCTCAGTTTAGACCTTGATCCCGACCTTGTCTCTCAATTATTAAAGAATGAAAGTTGTAGGTCTACTTTTTAGCTTTTCGAATCATCTTGAATCACCGAAATCGGAGTTCATACGAAAGAGTTATGTCCAATTTACTAAAGGACGTTCAAATGAGAGTTATGTCCCATTTAACTCTACGGATGGCGCGAGGCGCACCCACTATGCATAAACTCTTTTAAGCTTTGTCAAATTTTTGAATTCGAATAATTTCAACGCGCTTACTTTGAAACATCATAACTTGCTCATCCGATATCGGAATAAGCTCGTTCTTACGTCTATTTCTTCCTTGTAGCATCCTCTTTTAATCCCACGAGAAGAATAATTTTCCTGGCTTTCTAATTTATCAAGAAATCGATTCAAATACCTCTCGAGAGCCATTTTTCGCCGAAAGTCGTTTTAACGACAAATTACCTAAACATCATAACTTACTCATCTGAAGCCGGATTGAGTTCGTTCTTGAGCCTACGGCTCACATTTTTACCTAACTACACAACTCCCAGAAAGAAATAATTTTATGAAAGCATTAACTACCGGTACACTTGGCCCAAAAAGGATACCAAGCTAGGGTCTTTCACCCTTTACATCTTTTATAAAAAAATTCGACATAACTTCGTTATGGTGTAATTTTCTTCCGTTCCACTTGGAACATCTTACAAATTTACATATCTATGATTCCATCTTCCGGAATCAAACAACAGTACACACACAAACAATTAAACTAGTTCGTTTACAGTCCACTAATTACTTGTTTTTCCTTCCTCAGACTTGAGGGGTTTATTCACTTATGGTCAATTAATTTTAAGTTCAATATTTTAACACATTTAAAATATTTTTCAAGACAAAAAAAGAAAAGAAAATAACACTACTACGCTTCACACTTTATGACTTTCTCTATTTGATTAGATATACTAGGGAAAATATTTATTGTTGGATTTGGTTTATGTTAGAATTAGGATCACACAAGCACATGACAGTGGAAAATTAACACAGAGATTTACGTGGTTCCCCAAATTTGGGTACTCCACAGGCGGCTTGTTATTTTATTAATGATTTCAGTTACATAGGGCTTTACAATAGATAGTATTTATAGCTACTAATCTTATTTCAACCCTACTTCACATTATGACTCAAATACCCATAATGTCCTTCCAAAAAATGAACCATTAAAACTCAGTCAGCCGGCCGACGCGCCCCGCGTCGCTTCCAGAATGCCACAGGTTAGCCTGCGCCACATATGCAGAACTTGCATCGAGCGTGGCGCTCCCTGCGCCACTCATAGCCTTGCACTGGCGCGGCCAGCGCTACCCTTGCAGAAACTCCGTACCATACCGTATCGCATGGATGCTCCGCCCCCCCCCCCCCCCCGCAACCTTCGGTTTAACTCTAATGGGCTAGTGCGTTGCTTCGCTCCGCTCCACTCCGCACTAGCCTTTTTCAATAGCTTCTAAGTTATGAGTCACAATTTCCAACAGTTTGGTTTGCGCTCGATAGATTATGAGAATATATATATATATATATATATATATATATATATATATATATATATATATATATATATATATATATATATCCCCATCCGTGGCAACCGATTTCCACAGACACTATTCCAACAACCAACTTCTCAGCCATTGATCATGATAATAAATTGTTGAAATTAAGTGCAATTAATTCCCTACCACTACACCTTGTAGCGACAATGATGATCACTAATATTTACCCAAAATGCCCTCATCCCCTGTGGCTACTCTTTGTAGTGCTAAGCTAATCTCCTCTCTCATATACTCCATATATATAATGTTTACCAAGTTACTTGTCAATTGTCATAATGCTGCTTTATGTTATCAAAATTCATGTCAAGGATAATGCAAAGGAAGCAATTTTTCCAAGTATATATACATGGATGCATACTTTGCCATGTAAGTCAATTTAAGCCATATTATTTATCCTATACTTTTTTAAAAATAAATTTTAAAGGGAGTAAATTATTATTATTATTATTATTATTATTATTTTAATAATAATTTTTTTGATATAATGTATAAATTTCTCTTATCTTTTTTTGATATAATGTATAATCAATTTTGCAACACTTTTTAAACATTCAATTTAACTTCAATTGGTTCACCATTAAATTTATGAAACCTTGATAATACACATGAAAGGCAACCCATATATCCAAGAAGACATAACCCAATTAAATTGAAACCTAAGCTTGAAGGATAAAAGTTAAAGAACAGAAGCATTCCTTTAACCCCAATAGATCCAAGAAAACCATCCCAAGATATCGCGCAAATAACCACATACAAAAATTGGCAATTCTTAGACAAAGACCAAAAATCAAAATTTACTACCTTACCCTAGATTTCTTTCATTTCGTTCAAACAGAAAATTAGAAAATACCTTGGGGGACAGAAAGACGCGGTTGTTCTTGGGAGACAGAGACCACGAGATTCAGTTTCGCTTTGAGTTTCGCTGTGAGTTTTCGGCCAGAGACAAAGACCACTCAATTTTTTTCGTCCGGCGACTTGTGAAAGAGAGACGAGATTTAGGAAAAAGAGAGACGAGTCCTTTTTTGACCCGCTAAGATCCGCGTCTTTTTTTTCCCAAAAGCTTCCTTTCCTGGGCCGTTGGATATCATCCCATGGTTTAAATCAAAAGTTCGGAATTGGACCGTTGATCAATTGATTGGAAGGCTGAGATTGGAATATAAATTGACCAAGTCGGCACAGGTTTTACCGTCTTTTATTTTAATAAGAGGGCCCCACATATTCAACATATTGTCAGTATAGTTAAACAAAACGAATATTTAATATTAAAAAAATCCTAACCGGCACAGCTTGTACCGGCTTTGCCTTTTTTATTTTTATTTTTACGCATTTCTCCATTATATGTCATGACTCAGCACATTAAAATCACATAAAAAAATAAAAAATAGGTCGGTCGGTACAAGTTGTCACGGCTGGCAATAAAATATTAAAAAAAAATTACCGGCCGATACAAGTTGTCACGGCTGGCAATAAAATACTGAAAAAAATTATCAACAGGTAAAAGAATTGTTTTCAACTATTCGCTACTAAACAAATTCGAACTCGCAACCTCCAGCTTCAAACCCTCGTCATATGACCACCCGAGCACCACGGGCCTAGCTATTCATTTCTCACAAGGATTAGTCTTTATATTAAAACTTTATATTTCCCCCAAAATCTATATATTATTATTATATTACAATTTATTTTTATTATTCAGAAATTCTAGATAATTATTATTTTTAAGTTTCAATGATAGGAAATGAATGCCTTATCTATTTATGAAAGTGGTAGTAAATTGGTAGTGGAATTTAAATGAAATTATATTATAATAATTTATTTTATTATTATTATTATTATTATTATTATTATTATTATTAATATTATTATTATTATTAATATTATTATTTTATAAAGTATTAATATTATTTGAGTATGAGAGTATGATATTCATGTATTAATATTATTAAAAATAATATTAATAATTATTTTTAATATTAATATTAATAATATGATTATTAATATTAATCCGAATAATAATATACATACAGTTCAACCAAATAGATATTTTTTTTCCGTATAAATAATATGAAGTGGTTTTATATGATTAAATAATATTAATATTAATCTATATTATTATTGTTCATATTCTTATTCTTATTGTTATTAGCTATTCATATTCTTATTGTTATTTTAGATGTTAATATTCTTATTGTTATTATTATCTATTATTATTATTATTATTATTATTATTATATTAAGTTTTGATGATAGGGAATGAATGTCTTATTCTTATTCTTATTCTTATTATATTATATTTAAATGATGGAAGATTATAATAATTTATTTTATTAATCTTAATATTTATTTTTATATTAATATTAATAATTAAGCCATGTTCCTTTATGAACTCTGTCCATTGAATATTATGAAATAAATTTTCAACAAAGTTCTGAGTTTGAAAATATATCAAGTTCAATTAGTTTAATAAGTAATGTTGATAATACTACTACTGCATAACATTAACATGAATAGTACAGATTACACGTTCATTTTCATAAAATTAAAAAAACATAGCATAAACAATACAACCGGCGTCTATTGTTTTGGCTCAGGAATCCCTAGCACTCGATAGTGATTTTGCTTATCGTGGTCAGTTTTAAAGCCGCAAATTGCACATTTTTGATGAGGCTTAGAAGGATTGCTTTTCTCGAGTGCAATCTTGAATCTAGATTGTTTTTTGCGGCCTTTTGTCTGAGAAATAATAGGCGGTAAAAACTCTTCTTCTGTTTCCACCTCTGCATTGTCATCGTCATTATCGTATCCCATATCATGATTTGGATCTCCAACAGTGCAATCAATGTCGTCATCTGCCAGTTCAGTAATATTCTCATCTGGATCATACTGGTCGACCAACGCTTTTCCTCGTGCATTCAGTTTAAGAACAGTTTTGTAACCTCGAACTGAGCAAGCCGCTTTGCTCGCTAACTCCTGGTAATCACTCATCAAATGATTATAGTGCATTGCTTGATCTTGTTCAAAGTCAGCAGCTGTGGTGTTAAAGAGTAATTCTTCACCATTACTTTTGTTTGCGTCTCTTGTCCACCGATGAAGAATCATGTCGCTCGGTATTTTTGAAATACTCTTTGCTATAAAATATCTCAAGATGTGCCTGCATAATTCACCAGAGTGAGAAAACATTTGGCAATTATATGTTATCGATCCCAGGTGATGATTGTTGACAATTTCTTTATATCTTCCACCACTTTCAATTGCATCTGCTATATACACTGCATAAACCTTAGTATCAATGACACACAACTCACTAAGTTTATGAACATTATATTTCATGGAATCGACGGATTGACGTTGGAAACGTCTAAACATCTCATTTATGTACACTTGTGCAGCATGAACTTCTAAAGATGAACTGAGTACCATAATCCTTTTACGATGTTTTGTTATGTAGTCGGCCTTTCTCTCTTTGATAAATTATTTTTCTATAGCCTTCTGACTCTGCAGTACAAAACATATGGACGAAAAGGGTCCTTAACCAAAAGACTGAAAGATTGGAAGGAGGCATTCATAAATAAACATATGTTTGGAAACATGGTGGCCTCAGAAGAGAATTTATATCCTTTGTCATATCCGCGGCAGTTATATGATATATTTAGACCACAGTGCATTACATTCCTTAGGGCCTGGGAATTGGATTTTTGAGCATGTACTCGACACTTATATGTTGTTGCTACTAGACAGAGAGGAATACTACAGGTCGCGGGGAATACAAAGGTGGGACCAATTTAGTTTCATGAATTCATTCTTCATGCATCTTGGGCAGAGCTATGTGCCCCCAACTGAAGAGAATGTTGCATGGAGTTTTTACAATCCGTATATGAACCAAGATGTTGGCCCACCTTTACACGAATGCCATTACATATTCATGCCGGTGTGTAGTACACATAAAAGCCATTTTATCTTGCTCCTATTCTCAGTTGAAGATTGGATGGTTACGATCATTGACCCGTACTACAATGATACCAAGCATATGAAGTTACAGGAAATGTACTCAGAATTCGTTAAAGTTGCGGTATGTGTAGTTTTAAAATATTTTACTTTCATAATGTCCTTTAATATTAAAAATTTATTAACCAACTACTTTGTACATGTAGGTATATTTGATACCATTTTATTTGTGAAATGGTAATCCGATGCATGAGTGGGCCAGCGTTAATCCTATTGTGCAGACCATAAAGATCCGACCGAAACAACACAACAACTCAGACTGTGGCATTTTTGTATGCAAGTATATTGACGGTTTCGTTAGGTCCAATGTTGATATTTGCAAAGAGAAGTGGTCCTTGGAAGATGTCACGGTCTTTCGTTTCCGCATCGCATGTGAGCTCTACAAGAAATCCGCAAGATTACTTTCGGTCTCTGAGATATAGAAAATGTTCTAGCGTTATCTAATGTACATATTAATTAATAAGAATATCTATTTGGTTGAACTGTATGGGATTTTCAAAATCATAACTTAGTAATATTAATATTATTTAATCACATAAAACCACTTCATAATATTAATACGGAAAAAATATCTATTTAGTTGAACTGTATATGATTATTAATATTAATATTAAAAATAATTAGTAATATTATTTTTAATAATATTAACACATTAATATCATACTTTCATACTCAAATAATATTAATAATTTATAAAATAATAATAATAATAAGAATAATATAGTGTAATAATAAAATAAATTAGTATAATCTAATTCCATTTAAATTTCACTACCAATTTACTACCACTTTCATAAATAGATAAGGCATTCATTTCCTATCATCGAAACTTAATATAAATAATAATAGAAACATAATAATAATAATAATAATAATAATAATAATAATAATAATAATAATAATAATAATAATAATAATAATAATAATAATCTAGAATTGCTGAATAATAAAAATAAATCGTAATATAATAATAATATAAAGATTTTGGGGGAAATGTAAAGTTTTAATATAAAGACTAATCCTTGTGAGAAATGAACAGCTAAGCTCGTGGTGCTCGGGTGGTCATATGACGAGGATTTGAATTGCGAGTTCGAATCTTGTAAGACCTCAACTTTTATGAATAAAATGAAATTTTTTCTATTTATTATTTTAAAATAGTAAGGGTTGATTTGATTAATGTGGTAAGTTATGGATAAAATGAGCAAATATCTTAATTAAGCAAGTGGTTATAAAATATTCATTGTTGCCGGAAAATATTCGTTTGGTCGTGGAATATTCTTGCTGTCGGGGAATATTCGTACGACAGCGCAGCCTTGTGTGGGCCCCATAACGGAAAGCGATTGAATGAAGAAAATGACAAGTATAAGTTTTTATAAATAACGGCGTAGTTGTTACCGTTAATACTGTTGAAATACCCTGTGGTTAAAAACACAGTAATAAACGGTGTTACACAGTAGCACACGATATTGCACCAATTATTGATTCTTACGTAAGAAGGCACTACTCAATAATTATTACAGTAATTACTGTTCAATATTTTATTTTATTGATTCAATAATTGCTACGTTGATATTTTATATTATTGTTGTTTCAATAATTGTCACTGCACAGTATTTTTATTATCACATCAATAATTCATACTATTTGAATAATATTATTAGATAGCAATATTGGTAATGTCTAGAAAGTTCTGTCTAAGGAGAGGTTTGGTCATCTAATTGCGCGCCAATAAAGAAAAATCCTTATTGGAAAGCCACATCTTTCCTAGGAACGGCCTGGTTGTCAGTATTGTGATTCTGTAATATTATCTGTGAATAATTAATTATTAATTTATATGATAAGGAAAATATTCATTTTATGTGGATATAGATGGAGAAAATTTTTAATTTGACAATTGTTGAAAATTGATATTTTATATTTTTTGATAAAATAATTCGTTTAAATGTATTATTATATTATAATAATATAATAATGGTGATATTTTTACAATGAATATGGAATATATGAATAAATGAGGAGGAAGAGTATTTTTGTTACTAAAAATATTTAAAACATGTTTTTCATGTTTGTGGATCCCATTTCTTAACTGAAATTTGATAATAGCATGTAAAATTGTCCGTATGTGAATTTTGGTCAATTTTTACTTGGAATTTGGAAAAACTTAAACTTTAAAAGTTGTGGAGAATTGAATTTTCTATGGAATGGACATAAGATTCGAATTTTTCTGATAAAAGAACTATTTCTTATGAATTATTGAAGTTCCAGAATAATTGATTTTTGAAGTTTTAGTTATTTTTTTTAAGAAAAACGTTTTTATTGTTTTGGTGGGCCACACAAGTGTTGTAAACATGCTAATTTCAGATGTCAAGAGGTGGGCGTGAATTTTTTTATAATATATTAATATTTTATTAAATTTTCTATTTTGGTGTTCTAAGCATTTTTCTATAAATAGGGTGCTTAGGTTAGAATTGAAAATCACATCAGAAACTAAAGTTTTCTCTATCTATAATATCGAGCTTATTTTTGTGAGTATTTTGGTACTTTGAGTGTTGCTATATGGTGCAAGTTCCTTTAGCACTATATCCAGTATTCCAGTCAGAAGTACTGTCTTTTCGAGGTAAGGGATGTTATTTTTTTATAAATGATATTATTTCTTTCAATATCATTATGCCGGAATATTGGTAAGATTTTTCTTGTGAAATTCTTGTCTTTTAGTGTCGGGGTTACTATTCACGTATACGGCACTATTCAAGTATACAACACTATTCACAGAAAAATTAAATTTTCGGTTTTTGTTCAAGATATCTATTATGGATACTAGCTTTGATTGTATCCATGTTTTGATCTTCATTCTTGAATTTTACTCCACTACGGTTATTTATGAAATATTTTTGAACTTGGATTGTTTAAAGTACAAATCCTTAATATTTGTTCTTTTGTTTCACTGGATTCGTTTTCTTTAAAATATTTTTCATCATCCTCAATCCTAAATGATGATATAACTGAATATCTTTGGCCTGTAGTGCAAAGATGAATGCTTTTTTGATGAATATCTTTGACCCGTAGTGCAAAGATGAATAGGTGTTTAGATGAACATGACCAACTGATGAATATCTTTGGCCTGTAGTGCAAAGATGAATATTTGATTCCAGATATATATTTATTGATGTTACAGGGATAAATTAATGACAATGAACTTTTAAATTCATATATAGAAGATAGTAGATTTCATTCTCTACTTAACTCTTCTAATGAATTATTATTTCCGCTGCGAATATTGATTTAAAATTTGTTGTCTATTGTATTCTATTAGATTTTTCCCTGTTGAGGACTAACGATAATTTGTTCTATATTAACTTAGTCATAATATTTTTTACTGGGCTAGTTGAGCTCACCCTTTTCCTTTTTGTTCCATTTTTTTTCTCAGGAGGCGAGAATGTAGTGAGTACTAGTCGGGGTATGGAATAATGGTTCTAGAAAGTTATTTTAGTAGTCCTCACCATTTTTGTAAAATAATATATCAATAATTGTAATGAGGACTTATTTGAGTGTGGATATTGTCTAGAACACAATATTTGTATTTAAACTCATAGTTTATGTGTTGTCGTATTTTGCACGACAACTGTATTAATAAAGTTGTAGTTGTTTCTGTACCATATTTTGGCGACTCAGAATGGGTGATGTTTACCTGTTTTGGGGGCGTCATAGTTGGTATCAGAGCTTAGGGATATGGTCTCTGGCGGCGATTGGAGAATAGAACTAGGAGGGGAGAGACGAGTAAATCCTTCGCTAGTGTGTCCTGCCTAAGCTTATTTGTTGGTTGGTCAAAATATAGGGATATTGTGTGATATGTTAATTTCTTAAATTAACCCTTGTTTTATGGTAGTATTTGAGAATGGCAACTGAGAATGTTAACAGTGGAGTAAATGAGACTGTGGAGACACCTTTACTCACCAATGAAAAGAACGTGCAACATGCCGATAATGTTCCTCCTATAAACAACACCACTGAGCAGAGATGAACGATGAGATGTTTTGAAGCTTTTTGCGGTTTATGCAAAACCAGACGAGGGAGACTCCTGTTCAAAATACAGGTAGAAACAATGGCAATGCACAGCTGGTCACAGCCAAGCAGCTCAAAGAGTTGGGACCACCAGAATTCTGGGGAAAGCCGGATCCCATTAAGGCAGAAACGTGGGTCAAGCAAATTACCAAGATATTTGATGTCTTGGAATGCACGGAGGAACAGAAGGTTCAATTAGCCACCTTTATGTTCTGTAATGAGGCAGATTACTGGGGGGAATCTATGAAGCGTACCCATCCAGCCGCACTCAGCATATCTTGGGAGATATTTTAGAAACTGTTCAATGATAAGTACTTTCCTGAAAGTATTCGTCATCTGAAGGAGGTGGAGTTTATTAGACTGGAACAGAACAACATGACGGTGTCCCAGTATAAGGCGAAGTTCGCTGAGTTATCCAGGTTTGCACCTCATTTGGTGGAGAATGAGGAATGTATAACGCGGATGTTTCTGAGAGGTTTGAAACCCGACATAAGTCAATATCTCATTTCTCATAAATTTTCTCTATATTCAGATGTTGTCAACAGGGCTCAATTATTAGAGCGAGATAATGAGTACGTTCAACCGAGGGACCACAACCAGGGTCATACCGGTGACAGCAGTCATCGGAGCACTGATAACCAGCGAGGAGGGAAAAATTCAGACAAAAGCGGTAACCACTCTGGTGGTAATCGTGGCCATGATAATAGGATATGCGAGTCAAGTGGAAGTTTTAAAAAGAGGAGATTCAACAATGACAATGTGAAGACGTCAGCACCAGCAGCAACTGGTTCTAAGGGAGGAGAACGACCACTGGTCGTATGCTATAAATGCGGGAAAGAGGGACATATTAGCCCAAACTGTCCATAATAGTTCAAGGTATGTTATAATTATGGAAAGGAAGGACATATCGCTCGAGATTGTGCTGTAGTGAAACCAAGTCCAGCGGGGATGGTGACTCAAAAGGCTGTCCTAGAAAAGTCAAAGGAATAACGTTTGTCGTGACTGGTCAAAATGCGAGGAACCCAAACTAAGTGATCACGGGTAAGCTAATCATAAACTCTTGCAAAGTTTATACCTTACTAGATACCGGTTCTACCCATTCTTTTATCTCTCCTGCTTGTGCTCAACGTTTAAACTTAACTCCAGAGAAATTATACTTTGACTTATCTGTGGAGACTCTATTAGGAGAAACATTCATTACATCTACTGTTTATAAATCTTGTTTGATCCAAGTTGGCACCACCACATTACCTGTTGATCTTATCTCTTTAAAGATACTTGCTTTTGACGCCATTTTAGGGATTGATTGGTTAACAACTCATCATGTCAAAATTGATTGTTTTCGTAAGGTTGTTAGTTTTCATATTCCTAACCAACCTGTTATGCGAATTCATGAAACTAAACCACTAAAATCAATCACTGTCATATTAGGCCATAAAGCCATTCGTTTATTGAAAAACGGATGTCAAGCTTTCTTAGCCCATGTTATGGATTTGAATAAAGACACGTCAGATTTGAATAATATTCCTGTTGTTAGTAAATTTCCTGACGTATTTCCTAAAGAACTTTCCAGTCTACCTCGAGAACGTGAAGTTGAATTCTTTATTGACCTTTAACCTGGTACAAAGCCCATTTCTAAAACCCCATATCGAATGGCTCCTATTGAACTTCAGGAGTTAAAGGTCCAACTGCAGGAGTTGTTGGACATCAGTTTCATTCATCCTAGTACATCTCCTTGGGGTGCTCCTGTGTTATTCGTAAAGAAGAAAGACGGGAGTATGCGACTTTGTATTGACTATCGAGAATTGAATCATGTCACTATCAAGAATAGGTATCTGCTACCTCGCATTGATGACCTGTTTGACCAGTTGCAAGGAGCACAATTCTTTTCAAAGATCGATCTTCGTTCTGGATATCATCAGCTGAAGATTAAAACTGAGGATATTCTAAAGACTGCCTTCAAAACTCGGTACGGGCATTATGAATTCTTAGTCATGTCTTTTGGATTGACTAATGCTCCTGCTGCCTTCATGGATATGATGAACCGTGTATTCAAAGAATATTTGGATCAGTTCGTTGTTGTCTTTATTGATGACATCCTCATCTATTCCAAAAGCCGTGAAGATCATGAGCGCCATTTGAAGCTGATATTGCAAAGGCTTCATGAAAATAAGCTATATGTCAAACTGAAGAATAATCTATATATAACAATTCGGGTTAAATTTTAATTCCAAATTGAATCGAATCAAATTCATTCAAACAAGTCTAAAACTACTTGCTCAATAATATATTGGGAAAAAACACATTTACTTCACTGTGGTTGTAGTGTTTTAAGCAATTAGTCACTGTCCTTTTAAAATATTCAATTAGCTCACTGTACTTTTTAAAAATGTTCAATCAAGCCATTCCGTCCAATTTCTTGGAAGGACGTCAAAAAATTGGGCTAATTTTCCTACGTGGCTTTTGAAAAAATAAATAAAACAAGTTATTTCCTATGTGGCAAGTCAGTCAACCAAATTCCTAATACTATTGATGTAAGACCCCAGCTTATTAATGAATAAAATCAAATTTTCTCTAAATATTATTATGAACAATAAGGGGTTAATTTGATATAATACTTTGGTTATGGGTGAAATGTGTAAATTTTGCAAAATAAGCAAGTGGTTATAAATTATTCATTTTGTCGGGGAATATTCGTTTGGTCGTGGAATATTCTTGCTGTTGGGAAATATTCGTACGACGGCGCAGCCTTGTGTGGGCCCCATAACGGAAAGTGATTGGATGAAGAAAACGACAAGTATAAGTTGTTTATAAATAACGGCGTAGTTGTTACCGTTAATACTGTTGGAATACCTGGTGGTTAAAATACAGTAGCACACGGTATTGCACCAATTATTGATTCTTACGTAAGAAGGCACTACTCAATAATTGTTACAGTAGTTATTGTTCAATATTTTATTTTATTGATTCAATAATTGCTGCGTTGATATTTTATATTATTGTTGTTTCAATAATTGTTGCTGCACAGTATTTTTTTCTTTATCAGATCAATAATTCATATTATTTGAACAATATTATTAGATAACAGTATTGGCAATGTCTAGAAAGTTCTGTCTAAGGAGAGGTTTGGTCATCTAATTGCGCGTCAGTAAGGAGAAATCCTTATTGGAAAGCCCCCTCTTTCCTGGGAACGGCCTGGTTATCATAAATGTGATTCTGTAATATTATTTGTGAATAATTAATTATTGATTCATATGATAAGAAAATATTTATTTTATGTGGATATAAATGAGGGATATATTTTTGTGGTTAAAAATGAAGGAGTTAATGTTGAGGTTTTTATCAGTATTTTTGTCGGAATAGAGGTATTAAAAATCACGGTTTTTGAGATATTTTGCGGGGGTATAATTTTTAATCCGACCGTTGGATCGTGATAATTTTTGGATATGTTATACATATATAAGTTGAGTATATGTCACAAATTTTGAACAGTTAAAAATGAACGTATGATTTATTATGAATTTTACGAGATGACTGGTTCAGAAATTGTTGAATTTTTGGAGTTAATTTTTTTGGTGGAAAATTCTAGAATTGGTGGGCCCCACTCTTGGTTGGTGAAGAAATGTGCTGAAATTTTTATTCAAATGTGGTGGGTGGGAATAGTAGCAGGTAAAGCCATCAGGTTGCAGGTTAAGTCTGCTTCGGCGTGCTAACATTTTCCTATAAATAGAGGGCTAAGTTAGAATTAAAAATCACACCAGAAACAAGTTTTCTCTCTTTCTCTCTCTAGATTATTGAGTGTATTTTGTGAGTATTTAGATACTTTGAGAGTTTTTATTCATCAGAGCAAGTTTCTTTCAGCCTTATACCGATACTCCGACCAGAAGTACTGATATTTTGAGGTAAGGGATATTATTTTCTTCTTAAATGATATTATTTTCTTCAATATCATTATGCTGAAATATTGATATGAACTTTTTATCAAATTTGAAACTTTTTGTGTCGGGATTACTATTCACGTATACGTTACTATTCACGTATACGGCACTATTCACCGAAAAATAAAATTTTTCCTTTTTGTCCAAGATGTCTATTATGGTTACTATCTTTGATTGTATCCATGTTTTGATCTTTATTTTTGAATTCTGCTTCATAATTGATTATTATGAAGTATTATTGATCTTGGATAAACTGTTATACGAATCCCTACTATTTGCCCTTCTGTCTCACTGGATTCGTTCTGTTTAAGATATTTTTCATCATCCTCAGTCCTAAATGATGATATTGCTGAATATCTTTGGCCTGTAGTGCAAAGATGTATGATTACTTGATAAATATCTTTGGCCTGTAGTGCAAAGATGAACAGGTGTTGAGATGAACATGACTGACAGGTGATACAAATGAATATCTTTGGCCTGTAGTGCAAAGATGAATATTTGGATAAAGATGATTATTAATTGATGTTACAGGGATAAAATATTGATGATGGAATTTTAAATCTTAGAAGATAGTAGAATTCATTCTATACTTGACTCTTCTAATGGTTTGATGTTTTCGCTGCAGTTGTTGATCTAAAA
Organism: Panax notoginseng; assembly: GCA_016801055.1. Lineage (NCBI taxonomy): Eukaryota > Viridiplantae > Streptophyta > Magnoliopsida > Apiales > Araliaceae > Panax > Panax notoginseng. The sequence goes on from CM029012.1 coordinate 129,508,342, forward strand.
CTTGTTGTCGATTATATTCTATCAGATTTTTCCTGTTGAATACTAATGATAATTTGTTGTATATTATCTTAGTCATAATATTCTTTACTGGGCTAGTTGAGCTCACCCTTTTCCTTTTTGTTCTATTTTTCTTCTCAGAAGGTGAGAACATAGCAGGATCTAGTCGGGGTATGGAGTGATGGTTCTAGAAAGATGTTTTAGCAGTCCTCATTATTTCTGTAAAATAGTGTTTGAATAATTGTATTGAGGACTTATTTGAGTGTGGATATTGTCTAGAAGACAATATTTGTATTTAAACTCACAGTATGTGTTGTCGTATTTTGCACGACAATTGTATTATTGAAGTTGTAGTTTGCTTTCTGTACCATGTATTTGGCGACTCAGAATGGGTGTTGTATACCTATTTTGGGGGCGTCACAGTTGGTATCAGAGATTAGGGATATGATCCCTGGCTGAGATGTGAGACAAGAACTAGGAGGGGAGAGACAGGGAATTCCTTCGCTAGTATGACATGACTAAGTTTATTTGGTGTTTATTTGGTCGGTCAGAGTATAGGGATAATATATGACATGACTATTAACCCTTGTTTTATGGCAGTATTTAAGAATGGCAGCTGAGAACGTTAATAATGGAGTAAATCAGACCGTGGAGACACCTTTGATCACCACCCAGGGGAACGTGCAACAGGAAGGCAATATTCCTCCTGTAAAAAACGTTACCGAGCAAACGATGAATGATGGAATGTTTAGGAGCTTTTTGCAGTTCATGCAAAATCAGACGAGGGAGACTCGTGTGCAGAATACAGGTGGAAATGATAACAACACGCGGTTTGTCACAGCCAAGCAGTTCAAAGGATTGGGACCACCAGAATTTAAGGGAAAGCCGGATCCGATCATGGCGGAAACGTGGGTCAAGCAAATTACCAAGATATTCGATGTCTTGGGATGCACGGAGGAACAGAAGGTTCCATTCGCCACCTTTATGTTCCACGGTGAGGCAGACTACTGGTGGGAGTCTGTGAAGCGTACCCAGCCTGACGCACTCAACATTTCCTGGGAAACATTTCAAAAACTGTTCAATGACAAGTACTTTCCTGAAAGTATTTGTCATATGAAGGAGGTGGAGTTTATCAGACTGGAACAAAACAACATGACGGTGTCCCAGTACGAGGCGAAGTTTACAGAGTTATCCAGGTTTGCACCTCATTTGGTCGAAAATGAGGAACGAATGACAAGGATGTTTCTGAGAGGTCTAAAACCCGAGATTCGACAATATCTTATCTCTCATAAATTTTCTTTATATTCAGATGTTGTAAACAGGGCTCAATTATTAGAGCGAGATAATGAGTATATGCAACCGAGGAATCACAACCAGGGTCATACCGGTGGCGGCAGTCATCGAAGCAATGAAAACCAGCAGGGAGGAAAACATTCGGACAAAAGCGGTAACCACTCTGGTGGTAATCGTGGTTGTGATAATAAAAGGAGCGAGTCGAGAGGAGATTTCAAGAAGAGAAGGTACAATAATGATAACGTGAAGACGTCGGCACAAACATCAACTGTTTCTAGGGGAGGAGAACGACTACCGGTCGTATGTTACAAATGTGGGAAAGAGGGACATATCAGCCCAAACTGCCCACAATAATCCAAGGTATGTTATAACTGTGGAAAGGAGGGTCATGTAGCTCGAGAGTGTTCTGTAGCAAAACTAAGTTCAGCGGGGATGGTGACTCCAAAAGCTGTCCCGGATAAGTCAAAATCAGCGGTTCCTGGAAGAGCGTTTGTCGTGACTGGCCAAAACGCGAGAAACCCGAATGAGGTGATCACGGGTAAGCTAATCTTGAATTCTTGCGAAGTTTATACTTTACTAGATACCGGTTCTACCCATTCTTTTATCTCTCCTGCTTGTGCTCAACGTTTAAACTTGACTCCGGAGAAATTGGACTTTAACTTATCTGTTGAAATCACATCTACAGTTTATAAATCTTGCATGATCCAAGTTGGCACTATCACATTACCTGTTGATCTTATCTCTTTAAAGAAACTTGCTTTTGATGTGATTTTAGGAATTGATTGGTTAACCACTCATCATGCTAAAATTGATTGTTTTCGTAAGGTTGTTAGTTTTCATATTTCTAACCAACCTGTCATACGAATTCAAACTACTAAACCACTAAAATCAGTCACTGTCATATCAAGCCACAAAGTTATTCATTTATTGAAAAACGGATGTCAAGCTTTCTTAACCCATGTTATGGATTTGAACAAAGACACGTCAGATTTGAATAATATTTCTATTATTAGAGAATTTCCCGATGTATTTCCTGAAGAACTTCCTGGTCTACCCCCAGAACGTGAAGTTGAATTCTTTATTGACCTTGAACCCGGTACAAAGCCCATTTCTAAAACCCCATATCGAATGGCTCCTATTGAACTTTAGGAGTTAAAAGTCCAACTACAGGAGTTGTTGGACATCGGTTTTATTCGTCCTAGTACATCTCCTTGGGGTGCTCCTGTGTTATTCGTAAAGAAGAAAGACGGGAGTATGCGACTTTGTATTGACTATCGAGAATTGAATCATGTCACTATCAAGAATAGGTATCCGCTACCTCGCATTGATGACCTGTTTGACCAGTTGCAAGGAGCACAATTCTTTTCAAAGATCGATCTTCGTTCTGGATATCATCAGCTGAAGATTAAAACTGAGGATATTCCAAAGACTGCCTTCAGAACTCGGTACGGGCATTATGAATTCTTAGTCATGTCTTTTGGATTGACTAATGCTCCTGCTGCCTTCATGGATATGATGAACCGTGTATTCAAAGAATATTTAGATCAGTTCGTTTTTGTCTTTATTGATGACATCCTCATCTATTCCAAAAGCCGTGAAGATCATGAGCACCATTTGAAGCTGATATTGCAAAGGCTTCGTGAAAACAAGCTATATGCCAAACTGAAGAAATGCGAGTTTTGGCTTGAGGAAGTAGCATTCCTTGGGCACGTGGTGTCAAAACATGGAGTATCTGTCGACCCGGCGAAGATTAAAGCCATACAAAGTTGGGAGCAACCGAAGTCGGTAACCAAAGTACGTAGCTTTCTGGGCTTAGCTGGTTATTATCGGAGATTTGTGGAAGGATTTTCTCGAATCGCTACTCCGTTAACTCAGCTGACTCGGAAAGATACAAAATTCGTATGGAGTGAAGAATGCGAGAAGAGTTTCCAAGAACTCAAGAGGAGACTCATTTCGGCACCTGTTCTGACAATACCATCTGGTTCGGATGGATTTGTTATCTACAGCGATGCTTCAGGCAAAGGGTTAGGATATGTTCTCATGCAACATGGGAAAGTCATAGCCTATGCCTCGCGACAACTCAAAGAATATGAGAGGAATTATCCTACTCATGATTTGGAGTTGGCAGCAGTCGTTTTTGCGTTGAAGATCTGGAGACACTACCTATATGGGGAGAAAGTGGAGATCTATACAGATCATAAAAGCCTCAAATATTTCTTTACCCAAAAGGAACTCAACATGCGGCAGCGACGTTGGATCGAGTTGTTGAAAGATTACGATCATACCATCCAATATCATCCTGGAAAAGCAAACGTAGTAGCTGACGCATTGAGTAGAAGATCATATGCAGGTACGAGTGCAATGTTGTTAACACAAAGGCCCATTTTGTATGACTTGCAAAGGATGGAGATAGAGATGAAGGCTCCAAGTACCCACATGATGATATCAAATATACGAGTAGAACCGACTTTAATTGATAAAGTTAAAGCTGCTCAAGCTACTGATATAGAGCTGATGCGTATGAAGAAAAAAGTGCAAGAAGGTGTTATTCCAGAAGCAAGAATCGATGAAGAAGGAATACTTCGAGTCAACTCCAGACTTTGTGTTCATAACGATTTTGACTTGAAGCATAGAATAATGATGGAGGCACACAACACACCGTTTGCAATCCATCCTAGGAGTACCAAAATGTATCACGATCTTCGACATACATTCTGGTGAAGCAATATGAAAAGAGAGATCGCGGAGTTTATCTCGAAGTGTTTAACTTGTCAACGTGTAAAGGCGGAGCATCAAGTACTAAAGGGTCCATTGCAACCACTTGAGATCCCGAAATGGAAGTGGGAACACATTACCATGGATTTCGTTACAGGTCTTCCTAAGGTTTCTCAAGGCATAGATGCGATTTGAGTTATTATTGATAGATTAACCAAGTCTGCTCATTTCTTACCGATACGTGAGACTTATTCCCTTGAACGTCTTGCTAGTATGTATGTGAACGAGATTGTGAGATTGCATGGCGTGCCAGTATCCATAGTTTCGGATCGTGACCAAAGATTCACTTCACGATTTTGGGTTAGCTTGCAGAAAGCTATGGGCACGGATTTACGATTCAGTTCGGCATACCATCCTCAAACGGATGGACAATCAGAGAGGACTATTAAAACTCTTGAAGATCTATTAAGACTCTGTGTCCTAGATCTCAAAGGGAGTTGGGATAAGTACCTACCATTGGTGGAATTCTCCTACAACAACAGTTATCAGGCGAGCCTAGGTGTGGCTCCATTCGAGGCGTTGTATGGAAGAAAATGTCGTTCTCCAGTATGCTGGGACGAGGTGGGTGAAGCAACATTGTTGGGACCAGAGTTGGTACGCATGACTATAGAGAAGATCCAAACGATTCGACAACGTATACAAACGGCACAGGATCGACAAAAGAGTTATGCGGATCTTCATCGGAATGACGTGGAATTTAATATTGGGGATCATGTATTGTTACGTGTTGCACCATGGAATGGAGTTACAAGATTTAGGAAGAGAGGAAAGCTCAATCCAAGATTTGTTGGTCCATTTGAGATTCTTGAGCGAATAGGAAATGTGGCATATAGACTCGCATTACCTCCAAGCATGTCTCGTATTCATAATGTTTTTCACATATCTATGCTTCGTAAATATGTTAAAGACCCGAACCACATTATTGAGTTAGAACCAGACGAGATAGCTGAAGATTTAACGTACGAGGAGGTACCTGTTAAGATCTTGGATAGGAAAGAGCATGTCCTACGCACAAAAGTTATACCACAAGTTAAGGTTTTGTGGAGAAACCATGCTACTGAAGAAATGACATGGGAGTTTGAATCAGAAATGAAAGCGAGGTATCCTTACCTTTTCGAAATATCAGGTACGTACGTCAATTTCGAGGATAAAATTTCATAAGGAGGGGAGGTTGTAAGACCCCAGCTTATTAATGAATAAAATCAAATTTTCTCTAAATATTATTGTGAATAATAAGGGATTAATTTGATATAATACTTTGGTTATGGGTGAAATGTGCAAATTTTGCAAAATAAGCAAGTGGTTATAAATTATTCATTTTGTCGGGGAATATTCGTTTGGTCGTGGAATATTCTTACTGTCGGGGAATATTCGTACGACGGCGCAGCCTTGTGTGGGCCCCATAACGGAAAGCGATTGGATGAAGAAAACGACAAGTATAAGTTGTTTATAAATAACGGCGTAGTTGTTACCGTTAATACTGTTGGAATACCCGATGGTTAAAATACAGTAGCACACGGTATTGCACCAATTATTGATTCTTACGTAAGAAGGCACTACTCAATAATTGTTACAGTATTTATTGTTCAATATTTTATTTTATTGATTCAATAATTGTTGCGTTGATATTTTATATTATTGTTGTTTCAATAATTGTTGCTGCACAGTATTTTTCTTTATCAGATCAATAATTCATATTATTTGAATAATATTATTAGATAACATTATTGGCAATGTCTAGAAAGTTCTGTCTAAGGAGAGGTTTGGTCATCTAATTGCGCGCCAGTAAGGAGAAATCCTTATTGGAAAGCCCCCTCTTTCCTGGGAACGGTCTGTTTGTCATAAATATGATTCTGTAATATTATTTGTGAATAATTAATTATTGATTCATATGATAAGAAAATATTTATTTTATGTGGACATAAATGAGGGATATATTTTTGTGGTTAAAAATGAAGGAGTTAATGTTGAGGTTTTTATCAGTATTTTTGTCGGAATGGAGGTATTAAAAATCAGGGTTTTTGAGATATTTTGCGGGGGTTATAATTTTTAATCCGACCGTTGGATCGTGGTAATTTTTGGATATGTTATACATATATAAGTTGAGTATATGTCCACAAATTTTGAACGTTAAAAATGAACGTATGATTTATTATGAATTTTACGAGATGACTGGTTCAGAAATTGTTGAATTTTCGGAGTTAATCATTTTGGTGGAAAATTCTAGAATTGGTGGGCCCCACTCTTGGTTGGTGAAGAAATGTACTGAGATTTTTATTCAAATGTGGTGGGTGGGAATAGTAGCAGGTAAAGCCATCAGGTTACAGGTTAAGTCTGCTTCGGCGTGCTAACATTTTCCTATAAATAGAGGCTAAGTTAGAATTGAAAATCACACCAGAAACAAGTTTTCTCTCTTTCTCTCTCTAGATTATTGAGTATATTCTGTGAGTATTTAGATACTTTGAGAGTTTCTATTCATCAGAGCAAGTTTCTTTCAGCCTTATACCGATATTCCGACCAGAAGTACTGATATTTTGAGGTAAGGGATATTATTTTCTTCTTAAATGATATTATTTTCTTCAATATCATTATGCTGAAATATTGATATGAACTTTTTATCAAATTTGAAACTTTTTGTGTCCGGGTTACTATTTACGTATACATTACTATTCACGTATACGGCACTATTCACGAATACGGCACTATTCATCGAAAAATAATATTTTCTCTTTTTGTCCAAGATGTCTATTATGGTTACTATCTTTGATTGTATCCATATTTTGATCTTTATTTTTGAATTCTGCTTCACAATTGATTATTATGAAGTATTATTGAACTTGGATAAACTGTTATACGAATCCCTACTATTTGTCCTTCTGTCTCACTGGATTCGTTCTCTTTAAGATATTTTTCATCATCCTCAGTCCTAAATAATGATATTGCTGAATATCTTTGGCCTGTAGTGCAAAGATGTATGATTACTTGATGAATATCTTTGGCCTGTAGTGCAAAGATGAACAGGTGTTGAGATGAACATGACTGACAGGTGATACAAATGAATATCTCTGGCCTGTAGTGCAAAGATGAATATTTGGATAAAGATGATTATTAATTGATGTTACAGGGATAAAATATTGATGATGGACTTTTAAATCTTAGAAGATAGTAGAATTCATTTTATACTTAACTCTTCTAATGGTTTGCTGTTTCCGCTGCAGTTGTTGATCTAAAACTTGTTGTCGATTATATTCTATCAGATTTTTTCCTGTTGAATACTAATGATAATTTGTTGTATATTATCTTAGTCATAATATTTTTACTGGGCTAGTTGAGCTCACTCTTTTCCTTTTTGTTCTATTTTTCTTCTCATGGGGTAAGAACATAGCAGGATCTAGTCGGGGTATGGAGTGATGGTTCTAGAAAAATATTTTAGCAGTCCTCACTATTTCTGTAAAATAGTGTTTGAATAATTGTATTGAGGACTTATTTGAGTGTGGATATTGTCTAGAAGACAATATTTGTATTTAAACTCACAGTATGTGTTATCGTATTTTGCATGACAATTGTATTATTGAAGTTGTAGTTTGTTTTTTGTACCATGTATTTGGCGACTCAGAATGGGTGTTGTATACCTATTTTTGGGGCGTCACAATTGAGTCACTGCACTTTAAAAATATGCAATTGGCCCACTTTGATTTTAAAAATATTTTTGTACTTTATTTTCTTTCTTTTTCTTTACCTAAATATTTATAATATGTATAATATTAATAAAAATTAATATTATAATATTTATAATATGATGTTTTATTTTAAAAATAAAAATAAAAATACTTTTATGTTTTAAAATACTTATAAAATTTTTAAAAATAAAAATAATTCATTTTTTAATTCATTTTTATAATTAAAATAAATACTTTAATTCATTTTTTTATAATTTTTCCTTTTCTTTTAATCTTTTCCTTTCTTTTAATAATTATTTTTATTTTTAAAATTAATTCCAAATAATACAAATAATATATCAAAATTTTTGTATCAATGAAAGCTATTACAACATTATATTAATTTTTACAAAAATCAAAAATAAAAAATCACTAATTACGTGGCATTTTTTAATGGATTTTCTTTATAATTTTTTCTTCTCAAACAAAAAAATAAAATAATAAAATCATTATGTGGTAAAAAAATATAATTAAAATAAATATTTTAATTCATTTTTTTATAAATTTTTTTTCTTTTATCTTTCCCTTTCTTTCAATAATTATTTTTATTTTAAAAATTAATTCCAAATAATACAAATAATATATAAAAATTTTTGTATCAATGAGATCTATTACAACATTATATTAATTTATACAAAAATTAAAAATAATTATTGAAAGAAAGGAAAACCCTAGTTTTTCAATCAAACAGATCGAAGAAGAAATGATAAGATAAGAGAGAGAAAGTACAGATCGAGAATAGCGTCTTCATCTTCTTCACCAGTAGTGACGACCACCTCTTCAAGCTTGACGATCGGGGCGACTTGTGCTCCGGTATCTTCGTCTTCTCCGGGAACGGTCTCTTCCTCTTCTCTATGTTCTGGCTCGTTGCTTGCCATTGTACTGGGAGAATTCGTTGAAAGTGAATATGACTGCGTATATGTTTGTTGTTGGGTATTGGATTTCTGATGCTATGGGTTCGTCAATCACCAGTTTAATTCTGGGTTGTTCTAGCCGAATTCTATGGCTTTGGGTAGGCGACTGGTGGTGTTAGGTGACGGATTCCAGATTTCAATTTTGGTGAGGAAGAAGATGAACATTAAGGTTTGAGTTTGAATTAATTAGGAAAAAAATGAGAATAAATAATGTTTTAATGAGTTATGTTTGTAATTTGTATTATTTCTTTTTGTCTAAAAATTTCCAAAAAAAAAATTGGTCCTATACCGTTAAATATAATCATGTACTGATGTACATGGCAAAATTGTATTTTTATTTATTGTTTTATTTTAGGCTTATTTATTCATTTTGAAGGAGAAAGAAAATAGGAAAGGAAAAAATTATTAAAAAATGAATTAAAATATTTATTTTAATTTTAATATTATTTTAATTATTTTTTGCCACATAATCAATGATTTTATTTTATTATTTTTTTGTGTTGCCATATCAGAAAATAATGATTTTTTGATTATTTTTTTTCAATGCCACGTGTGTAATTATTTGACGTCTGTCCAAGAAATTGGACGGAATGGCTTGATTAAATATTTTTAAAAAGTACAGTGGGCTAATTGAATATTTTAAAAGCACAGTGGCTAATTGCTTAAAACACTACAACCACAGTGGGGTAAAACTGCTTTTTGCTATAATATATTCTTAGATTATCTTAGTCTATTACAAACTCACCCAAAAAGGCATGACTGAATATATTATTATTAGTAACTTAATTTTTTTATACATAAACAAAATTTTTCCATTTCTTTTGATATGAGACTGAGTTGTTACACTATAGCATAATTTCGTGTACGTGCACACCTAGAGGGAGGGGTGAATATGTGCTTAAACTAAAAGTGATAAACTATGAAATATTTTTGATTTTTTCTGTAACAGGTTTAAATCAGACAGGTGTGCCTGTCTGCTTTAGTGTCTACTTTACCTTATATTCTTAGTCAATTACTATCAGATAGATATGTTTGTCTGCTTTAGTATATGAATTAATATATCTTCAAACATGAGCAAAGCAAAATATCCAAAAATAAGAAAACAGAATAGAGAAGAACAGAATAGTAAATCACACCAACATTTTTACATGGTGCAGTCCTTATCCTCTAGTTTAGTGGTCTACATTCACGTCCAATATCAGCTAGTATTGGAGACTCTTTTTATTAAACTTAATGTTCAATTAGTTACAAAGAAAAACTCTCTGTTAAAAGAATTTCAATTCTAATTTGGACACCAATGCCCCTTGCACCTCTGCAACCTTTATCACCACTGAGACCTTTGAAGCTTTCTTTGAACAGATTAACTATTATAAGAGAACCCAAGCCAAACTAGGCTTGTACCCAGATTACAAAGGTTATGTAAGAGTACAATATTTTTCCAACTCTAAAAGGATTTAAGAATGCTACACTCAATAACTAGAAGAACACTAAATAAGCTCTCTGATGTATTATCGAATAGTTTGCTGCTTCTAGTGTTCTAGATGCTATAGCCAAGTAGGATGAATATATATAGAAGAAAGGATCAACGACTATAAAAAATCAGCAACTCTGTTATGGATTAACAACTATAATATTGCCAAAATCAGCAAGCCAAAGATATGATTTCAAAATAGACATAATAAAGCTTAATTAAAGGAATAAACAACTTCTATGAGATCAGGTTATTAGAGTCCAACTCTCAACCACTTGTATAACTGTACCTGATTCATTAGAGTCCTATTCAAAATTGGAACAAACTGCACAACTAAACAAACTCCTTAATATATTCTAATTCAAAAACTGATTTGACAAAATATATTCCATGCAACCCTACATCTAATATCAATTTGACTTATAACCATATTGGACCATCACGAACCAAACTGACTATATATTATTTTCAACAAATCATTACAAAATCAATTTAGCCTGTTAAATAACTTATATTCACAAACATATTGTCATCATTAACATCATAAAAGATTAAAAACCAACATTCTCTCCCTTTTTGATTATGACAATACATAATACCATTAAATTTATATGCTCCCCCTAAATTTATGCCTATAAGATCACATAACTGTTATGATAGATGCAAATAGATAGGCCATATTAACATAACCACATAATCCCAAATACTCTCCCCCTTTGGCATTATCAAAAAGAAATAACTAAAACCATGCAAATTAATCATAAGCACAAGTTGATTATAACATAATCATTACTCATATATCTAATTAAAACTCTATTTAAAAAACAACATGAGATACTTACAGATTCCGCCAAATAATTTATATGTAACTTACTCTCTCAAAGTAAAGTATTATCCGTCTCTATTTTGATCTTGAAAAATCTACAAAACAAACAAATAGTCTCTATTTTTTAGTACCCAAATCTTCTTGGGTCCTTTTGGATTAGTAGCATATAAATCACATTTCTTTATCCAAATTTATTTTATTTTAATTTTATTACAATTAGAATCAAAATAACCTTTAAAACCACATTTTTTATAAAGTAACAAATGGTGAATAATAAAGTGGTTTATGCCTTGATTTACTATTAATCATTCTAATATTATTATTAGATCTATTTACCAAATTTTTAATAGGATTATACCCAATCCCTTGTTTATCAAGACTAGATATTTATGCCCCTAACATAACATTTAGATTCTCTTCTCCTTGCACAAATTTAGCAAGATCATTTTTTAAAGATGTTATTTCTGCATTTGTTACATTATCATCATGTTGCACATTCATTATTTTTCCATCATTAAAAGCATCTATGCATGCATCTCTCATTTTTAAATTTTCTTTTAAAACTTTATTTTCATTTTCGAGATATTCATTTCTTTTCTCTCTTCAATAAGTGACTTAACTTCATTCATTAGCTCATTTATGTACTTCTTAAAATAGGCAATTTTCTTTTTGAGATGTTGATTTTTATTTTGTAAAGTAATATAATCAGGCATAGATATTTCAAAAGCTTCATTAAAATAAAAATTGTTTACCTCAAGATGATCATCATCTTCTAGTCTCATGAAACAAAGTTGATCAATTTCTTCTTCTTGTTCTATTTTGGACTTACTCATTGAAGTTGAGCTACCTTTTGTGTTCTTTCTTTGTTTCTTCCTTTGAAGTAGTCTCTCGAGTTTTCTTGAGACCATTTCAATTTCTTCATCAAAATCTTCATGATCACCTTCATTGTTGCTCTTGACCTGAAGTGTCAATGTCTTCTTTATTGGTACTTCATCTTCTTCACCATATCTTCTTAGCTGATTTTTAAACTCTTCAAGCTCTCCAATAAAGTGAGAGCTTTCATGATATTGATTGTTATTGAATCTTGAAGAGTTGTAAACTTTGGTGCGAATCATTTAGGCATAACTCTTAGCAGCTTTCTATTTATTTCCCTTTGATCAATTTTTTGACCGAGCATGCTTAGCGAGTTCATTAGGGTGAGGAATCTTCCTTGAGCTTCATTGATTGTTTCATTCTTTTCTAACTTGAAGACCTCATATTCTTGCATCAACATACTTAACTTGACTTCCTTCATCTAGGTGGTTCCTTCATTGTTCATAATAATTGTGTCCCATATTTATTTTGACGTGTTGCATGTAGAGACTTTATCTATTTTGGACTGAACCATACCACTAAGCAGCGTGTTCATGGATTCAGAGTCACGAGATACCATATAAGACTCATTTGCATCCATTTCCATGAGACTCTTAGGTTTACCATCATCATGCCTTGGGATAACATGTCTATTTTCAACTACCCACCACTCTCATGAATCTCGTTTGAGATAGATCTTCATTCTGAATTTCCAAAAGATGAAGTTCTCACTTCTGAGCAATAGAGGTGGTCTGCTTGTGGATTGACCTTCTTGAAAGTTTAGGTGTGCCATAGGATCTTCCCCTACGACCATCAAAGATCAATATTAGTAGAGCCTTTCTATGATACCAAACGTAATTTCATGTATGTGCACACCTGGAAGGGGGGGTGAATAGGTGTTTAAACTATAAGTGATAAACTATGAAATCTTTTTAATTTTTTCTGCAATAGGTTTAAATCAGACATGTATGCATGTCTGCTTTAGTGTCTGCTTTAGCTTATGTTCTTCATCAATTACTATCAGACGGATATGTATGTATGCTTTAGTGTATGAATTAGTAGATATTCAAACGTGAGCAAAGCAAAATATCTAGAAATAAGAAAACAAAATAGAGAAGAACAGAATAGCAAATCACACCAACATTTTTACGTGGCTCAGTGCCTATCCTCTAGTTTAGTGGTTTACATTCACGTCCAATACCAACTAGTATTGGAGACTCTTTTTATTAAACTAAATATTCAATTAGTTACAAAGAAAAACTCATTGTTCAAAGAATTTCAATTCTGATTTGGACACCAATGCCCCTTGCACCTTTGCAACTTTTGCACCTCTATAACCTTTCTCACCACTGAAACCTTTAAAGCTTTCTTTGAGTAGATTAACTATTACAAGAGAACCCATGCCAAACTAGGCTTGTACCCGGATTACAAAGGTTATGTAAGAGTACAATGTTTTTCTAGCTCGAAAAGGATTTAAGAATGGTACACTCAATAACTAGAATAACATTAAATAAGCTCTCTGATGTATTATCGAATATTTTGCAACTTCAAGTGTTCTGGATACTATATGTAAGACCCCAACTTTTATGAATAAAGATTAATTTTTCTCTAAATATCATTTTGAGTATTAAGGTGTGGATTTGATTTAATGTTATAGTTGTGGATAATATTTACAAATTTTTTAAAGTATGCAAGTTGTTATAAAATATTCATTTTATCAGGGAATATCCGTACGACAGCACAATCATTGGTAGACCCCACAACGGAATAACTGTCGGATTTAGAAAACGACAGAAATAACTTTTTATAAAAATAATGGCAAAAGTTTTACCGTTAACTGTTAAAATACCCGGTGATAAAAGTACAGTAATACGCGTGGTTGCATTGAAGCACACGGTATTGTATAGTATCTTCGATTATTGATGCTTATATGAGAAGTCACACAGTTTTACTCAATTATTACCACAATAATTGCTACATAGTATCTCACATTATTGATTCAATTATTGTCACAGTATCATCTGCATAATATCTTATATTATTAAATCAATAATTGAGACGACAAAGTTATTCATATGAATATTGGCATTATTGATGATGTCTAGAAAGTTCTGTCGAGGAAAAGAATTTGGTCACCTAATTGTGCGCTAATAAGGAGAAGTCCTTATCGGAAAGCCCCCTCTTTACTGAGAATGATCTGGTTGTTAATATTGTAAGTTATAATATTAACGATGAATGTTATTAAAAATGTGTTTTGTGAAGTCAAGTGAATTGAGATAAATAGAGGTGATTTTTATGAAGTATTTGTTGTAAATTTTACTTATTACATGGACCCCCACTTACTCATTTTTCAAAATCATTGGTAGAAAGTTATCTCAGTTTTATTTTATATATTTTATATATATATATATATATATATATATATATATATATTATAAGTTTTATTTTTTATGTAAAATAGAATATATTATATTTTATTGCATATTGTTGCATAATACTGCATAGTGTATGTATAGTGCTGCATAGTAAAATCAAATTTTTTTCAGAAACTTAGTCGTCTGCGCTTGTGAAAAATTTTCCTTGTGCGTCCGTGATTTTATTTTCTAAATAGTATCCTTTCATTCTCTTATAAATAGGTTGCTTAGTTTAGAAATGAAAATCACACCAGAATCAGAGAATTCTTCTTCTATAATATTGAGCGTATTTCTTTTGAGTTTAAGAAAGCTTCGAGTGTAGAATACAGTATAAGTTTTCTTCAAGAATATCCCCACTATACCAGTCAGAAGTACTCTCTTTTTAAGGTAAGGAATATTATTTTTGTTCAATATTCGTAAGAAATAATATTTTCTTCCATACTCTGTAGTATGTAAGTAATATTATTTCATTTCAGATTCTGAAATCTACACTCATTTTGTTAAAGTATTGCTTCTATACTCCTTAAAATTAGTAGAATATCATTGAAATTTACGATTCATCTAGTATTATTTCACAAGAATATTTTTCTGAACATTCTTATTAAATTGTGATCTTTTAATGCCGGGGTACTATTCACGAGATACTATTCTCGAAGTACTATTTATGGAGTACTATTCACTCAGGTACTATTCACCTGGGGTATTATTCATGACAAAAATTGATTTTTTTTTCTATCTAAATTATTTTTGATACAATATTATTCTTGAATTTTACTCACAAAGCAGTTATCATGTTGACAATTTGGACATTCTTGAACTCTGAATAAATTGAATTATAAATATTTAAAATTTATCATTGCTTTCACTTAATTGAATTCTTATATCATTATCATCATCCTCATGCTTATATTGTGATGAAAGTCATCTTTGGCCCGTAGTTCATAGATGGATTGTTGATCGGTATGATTATGACTATGTATCGGTATAATCATGACCTGTAATGTTACAAATGATGTGGTAAAAGTCCTCATTAGCCTGTAGTGCATTGATGGACAGTTGTTGGCATGATCATGACCACTGGTGATACTAACAAATATCCTTGGCCCGTAGTGCATGGATAATTCGTGGATGTGGTAATCATGAATATCCTTGACCCGTAGTGCATAGATAATTCATGGATGTGATACTAACGAATATCCTTGGCCTGTAGTGCATGGATAATTCGATGATGTAGATTATTTATTGAGCTGTGTTACAGCGATAAAATATTGATGATGAACTTTTAAATCATAGAAGATAGTTGATATTATGCTCTATTTGACTCTTCTAATGGATTGTTTGTTCCGTTGCAATTAGACTTGTTGTCTGTTATATTATATCAGTTTTACATTGTTGAAGGCTAACGATAATTTATTATGTATTATCTTAGTCATAATATTCTTTACTGGGCTAGTTGAGCTCACCCTTTGCTTACATTGTTCTCTTCAGGAAATGAAAACATAGTCGTGACTAGTCGGTGAATAGAGTGGCTGTCCGAGATGGTGGTTGTAGTAGTCCTCACTATTTTATAAAATAGTATTTTAATAA
Organism: Panax notoginseng; assembly: GCA_016801055.1. Taxonomy (NCBI): domain Eukaryota; kingdom Viridiplantae; phylum Streptophyta; class Magnoliopsida; order Apiales; family Araliaceae; genus Panax; species Panax notoginseng. Next base: position 129,524,190 of record CM029012.1, read on the forward strand.
TTTTAATGAGGACTCCATTTGAGTTTGGATATTGTCTAAGAGACAATATTCGTGTTAAAACTCTCAGCTATGTTTTGTCGTATTTTACATGACAGTTGTATAATTAAGTTTGTATTTGAATCTGTACCATGTATTTGACGACTCAGAATGGGTTGTGTATACCTATTTTAGGGACGTCACAGTTGGTATCAGAGCTTCGGAATATGATCCCAGGCTGAGATGTGAGGCTAGAACTAGAAGGGGAGAGACGGGTAAATCCTTCACTAGTATGACCTACCTAAGTTTATTTGTTATTTAATTGGTCGGTCATAATATAGGGATAATATGTGGCATGTCAATTAACCCTTGTTTTGAGACAGTGTTTGAAAATGACATCTGAAAATATTGAGATAAGCAATGGGGCACATGAGGAGTCACCGACGATTAATAACCAGGATAATGTTCATCAGGAAGACAATAATCCACAGGTAAACAACAACACCGACCAAATGATGAATGATGGGATGTTCAGAGGCTTTATGCAATTCATGCAACATCAGGCGAGAGAGACTTCTATGCAAAATGCAGGTGGAAACACTAGCAACTCACAGTTGGTCACTGCTAAGCAATTTAAGGAGATGGGACCACCAAAGTTTTTGGAAAAGCCAGAACCACTTAAGGCAGAGACGTGGATTAAGCAGATCACCAAGATATTTGATGTCTTGGGATGCTCCGATGAGCAAAAGGTTCCATTTTTCACCTTCATGTTGCGATGAGAGGCAGATCATTGGTGGGAATCTGTAAAACGTACTCAGCCTGCCGCACTGAAGATGTCTTAGGAGAAATTCCAAGAATTATTCAACGATAAGTAATTTCCTGAAAGTATTCGTCACATGAAGGAGGTAGAATTCATCAAGCTGGAGCAAAACAATATGACTGTATCGCAATACGAGGTTAAGTTTGCCGAGTTGTCACGGTTTACATCCCATTTGGTAGATAATGAGGAGCGTATGACGTGGATGCTTCTAAGAGGTTTGAAACCCGAAATGCGTCAATACCTCATTTCTCATAAACTTTGCTTATATTCAGATGTTGTGAATAGGGCTCAATTATTAGAGCGTGATAATGAGTCAGCCCAACCAAAAGATAGCAGCCGGTAAAATGATAATACCAGTGGTAGCATTCATCGAAGCGGTGACAACAAACGTGGAGGAAATCAACATGCCAGAAATGATAACTACTTCGATGGTAATCCTGGCCAAGATAATAGAAGTGGAAATTTTAAGAAGAGAAGATTCAATAATGATGAAAAGACGTCAGCACCAGCACCCGTTGTTAAGGAAGGAGAACGACCACCGGTTGTATGCTATAAATGCGGAGGGGAGGGATACATCAGTCCAAACTGTACTCATCAACCCAAAGCGTATTACAATTGTGGAAGAGAAGGTCACCTAGCCCGATTTTGTCGTGTAGTGAAGTCAAGTCCAGCTGGGATAGAGACACCAAAGGCCATCCCAGACAAGTTAAAGTATGTAGTTCAAGGGAGAGCGTTTGTCGTGACCTCCCAAAAAGAGAGGAACCCGAATGAAGTTATCATGGGTAAGCTAATCATAAACTCTTGTGAAGTCTATACCTTATTTGATACCGGTTCTACCCATTCTTTTATTTCTCCTACTTGCTCTCAACGTTTAAATTTAACTCCGGAGAAATTAGACTTTGACTTATCTGTTGAAACTCCGTTGGGAGAAACCTTCATTACATCCACTGTTTATAAATCTTGTTTGATTTAAATCGGCACCCTCACGTTACCTATCGATCTTATCTTTTTGAAAATACTTGCATTTGATGTGATTTTAGGGATTGATTGGTTAACAACTCATCATACTAAAATTGATTATTTTCGTAAGGTTGTTAGCTTTCATATTCCTAAGTAACCTAATATGCGAATTCAAGCAACCAAACCACTAAAGTCAATCACTGTCATATAAAGCCATAAAGCTATTCGTTTATCAAAAAATAGATGTCAAGCTTTCTTAGCCCATGTCACATATTTAAATAAAAATACGTCAGATTTGAATGATATTTATATTGTTAATAAATTTCTTGACGTATTCCCTGAAGAACTTCATGGCCTACCCCCAGAGTGTGATATCGAGTTTTGTATTGATCTTGAACCCGATACAAAACCCATTTCCAAAGCCCCATATCGAATGGCTCATATGGAACTTCAGGAGTTAAAAACCCAACTGCAGGATCGATTTCATTCGTCCTAGTACGTCTCCTTGGAGTGCTCCTGTTTTATTCGTAAAGAAGAAAGATGGGAGTATGCGACTTTGTATTGATTATTGGGAGTTGAATCATATCACAGTCAAAAATAGGTACCCGTTGTATCGCATTGGTGATCTGTTTGACCAGTTACAAGGTGTTAAATTCTTTTCAAAGATCGATTTTCGTTCCGGATATTATCAGTTAAATATTAAAACTGATGACATTCCAAAGACTGCTTTCAGAACTCGGTACGGGCATTACAAATTTCTAGTCATGTCTTTTGGATTGACTAATACTCTTGCTACCTTCATGGATATGATGAACCGAGTATTCAAGAAATATTTAGATCATTTTATGGTTGTCTTTGTTGATGACATCCTCATATACTCCAAAAGTCTTGAAGATCATGATCAACACTTGAGGTTGATACTCCAAAAGCTTCGTGAAAATAAGCTATATGCCAAGTTGAAGAAATGCGAGTTCTGGCTTGAGTAAGTAGCATTCCTTGGGCACGTGTGTGACACCCCCAAAACAGGTATACATCACCCATTCTGAGTCGTCAAATATATGGTACAAAAATAAATACAACCTTAGTAATACAATTGTCGTGCAAAATACGACAACACATATACTGTGAGTTTGAATACAAATAGAGAGTATAAAAACTCAAAAGGAGTCTTCATTACAATTATTGATACACTATTTTATAAAATAGTGAGGACTTCTAACACCACTGACTGAAAACATCACTCCGTACCCCGACTAGTTCAGCTATATTCTCGCCTCCTGAGAAAAATAGAACAAAAAGGGTGAGCTCAACTAGCCCAGTAAAGAATATTATGACTAAGATAATATACAACAAATTGTCATTAGTATTCAACAAGAAAAAATTTGATAGAATATAATCGACAACAAGTTTTAGATCAACAACTGCAGCGGAAACAGAAATCCATTAGAAGAGTCGAGTAGAGAAAGAATTCCACTATCTTCTAAGATTTAAAAGTCCATCATCAATATTTTATCCATGTAACATCAATCAATATACATCTTGAATCAAATATTCATCTTTGCACTACAAGCCAAAGATATTCATTTGTATCACCAGTTGGTTATGTTTATCTCAACACCTATTCATCTTTGCACTACAGGCCAAAGATATTCATCACGTAATCATACATCTTTGCACTACAGGCCAAAGATATTCAGTAGTATCATCATTTAGGACTGAGGATGATGAAAAATATTTTAAAAAAAACGAATCCAGTGAGATAAAAGAACAAATATTAGGGATTCGTAATCCAGTTTATCCAAGTTCAATAATACTCCATAATAATCAATTTTGAAGCAAAATTCAAAAATAAAGATCAAAACATGGATACAATCAAAGATAGTAACCATAATAGATAACTTGGACAAAAAGAAGAAAATTTCATTTTTCGGTAAATAGTGCCGTATTCGTGAATAGTGCCGTATACGTGAATAGTAACCCCGACACCAAAAAAGTTCCAAATTTGATAAAAAGTTTAGATCAATATTTTGACATAATGATATTGAAAGAATAATATCATTTGGAAGAAAATAACATCTCTTACCTCAAAATATCAGTACTTTTGATCGGAATATCGGTATAAGGCTGAAGAAAACTTGCACTGATGAATAAAAACTCACAAAGTATCTAAATACTCACAAAATACACTCAATAATCTAGAGAGAGAAAGAGAGAAAACTTGTTTCTGGTATGATTTTAATTCTAACTTAGCCCTCTATTTATAGGAAAATGTTAGCACGTCGAAGCAGACTTAACCTGCAACCTGATGACTTTACCTACTACTATTCCCACCCACCATATTTGAATAAAAATCTCAGCACATTTTCACCAACCAAAAGTGGAGCCCACCAATTCTAGAATTTTTTACCAAAATGATAAATTCTGAAACTTCAACAATTTCTGAACAAGTCATCTCTTAAAATTCATAACAAATCATACATTCATTTTTAACGGTTCAAAATTTGTGGACATATACTCAACTTATATATGTATAACATATCCAAAAATCACAACGATCCAACGGTCGGATTAAAAATTATAACCCCCGCAATATATCTCAAAAATTCTGATTGATTTTTAATACCTCCATTCCGACAAAAATACTGATAAAACACCTCAACATTAACTCCTTCATTTTTAACCACAAAATATATCTAACATTTGTATTCACATAAAATAAATATTTCCTTATCATATGAATCAATAATTAATTATCCACAATTAATATTACAGAATCACATTTATGACAACCGGCCGTTCCCAAGAAAGAGGGGGCTTTCAAATAAGGCTTTCTCCTTACTGGCGCGCAATTAGGTGACCAAACTTCTCCTTAAACAGAACTTTCTAGACATTGCCAATAATGCTATCTAAAAATATTATTCAAATAATATGAATTATTGATCTGATAATGGAAAATATTGTGCAGTGACAATTATTGAAACAACAATAATATAAAATATCAATGCAGCAATTATTGAATCAATAATATAAAATATTGAACAGTAACTACAGTAACAATTATTGAGTAGTGTCTTCCTTCGTAAGAATCAATAATTCAAAAATACTGTGCAATCTGTGTGCTACTGTGCAACCATGCGTATTATTATATTTTAACCACCGGGTATTCCAACGGTGTTAACGGTAACAACTACGCCGTTATTTATAAAAATTCAATTTTTGTCGTTATCTTCATCCAACCGTTTTCTGTTATGGGGCCCACAAATAGCTGCACCGTCATACGAATATTCTCCGACCGAAAGAATATTCCACGACCAAACGAATATTTCCCGACAAAATGAATATTTTATAACCACTTGTTTATTTTGCAAAATTTGCACATTTCACCCATAACCAAAATATTATATCAAATTAACACCTTATTATTCACAATAATAATTAGAGAAAATTTAATTTTATTCATTAATAAGTTGGGGTCTTACAACCTCCCCTCCTTATGAAATTTCGTCCTCGAAATTGACATACGTACATGGTGTTTCGAAAAGGTGAGGATACCTCGCTTTCATTTCTGATTCTAACTCCCAGGTCATTTCTTCAATAGCATGGTTTCTCCACAAAACCTTAACTTGTGGTATAACCTTCGTGCATAGAACATGCTCTTTCCTATCCAAGATCTTAACAGGTACTTCCTCGTACGTTAAATCTTCGGCTATCTCGTCTGGTTCTAACTCAATTATGTGGTTCGGGTCTTTTACATATTTACGAAGCACAGATACGTGAAAAATATTATGAACACGAGACATGCTACATTTCCTATTCGGTAAAGAATTTCAAATGGACCAATAAATCGTGGATTGAGCTTTCCTCTCTTCTCAAATCTTATAACTCCTTTCCATGGTGCAACACGTAACAATATATGATCCCCAATACTAAATTCTACATCCTTTCGATGAAGATTCGCATAACTCTTTTGTCGATCATGTGCCGTTTGTATACGTTGTCTAATCGTTTGGATCTTCTCTGTAGTTATGCGTACCAATTCTGGTCCCAACAACGTTGCTTCACCCACCTCGTCCCAGCATACTGGAGAATGACACTTTCGTTCATATAATGCTTCAAATGGAGCCATACCTATACTTGCCTGATAACTGTTGTTGTAGGAGAATTCCACCAGTGACAAGTACTTATCCCAACTTCCTTTGAAATCTAGAACACAGAGTCTTAATAGATCTTCAAGGGTTTGAATAGTCCTCTCTGATTGCCCGTCCGTTTGAGGATGGTATGTTGAACTGAATCGTAAATTCGTGCCCATAGCTTTCTGCAAGCTAACCCAAAATCGTGAAGTAAATCTTGGGTCACGATCTGAAACTATGGATACTGGCATGCCATGCAATCTTACAATCTCATTTACGTACATACTAGCAAGACGTTCAAGGGAATAAGTCTCACGTATAGGTAAGAAATGAGCAGACTTGGTTAAGCTATCAACAATGACCCAAATCGCATCTATGCCTTGAGAAACCTTGGGAAGACCCGTAACAAAATCCATAGTAATGTGTTCCCACTTCCATTCTGGAATCTCAAGTGGTTGCAATGGACCCTTTGGTACATAATGCTCTGATTTTACACGTTGACAAGTTAAACACCTCGAGATAAACTCCGTGATCTCTCTTTTCATATTGCTCCACCAAAATATATGTCGAAGATAGTGATACATTTTGGTACTCCCAGGATGGATTGCAAACGGTGTGTTGTGTGCCTCCATCATGATTCTATGCTTCAAGTCAAAATCGTTAGGAACACAAAGTCTGGAGTTGACTCGAAGTATTCCTTCTTCATCGATTCTTACTTCTGGAATAGCACCTTCTTGCACTTTTTTCTTCATACGCATCAGCTCCATGTCCGTAGCTTGAGCAGCTTTAACTTTATCAATTAAAGTCGGTTCTTCTTGTATGTTTGATATCATCACGTGGGTACTTGGAGCCTTCATCTCTATCTCCATCCTTTGCAAGTCATACAAAATGGGCCTTTGTGTTAACAACATTGCACTCGTACCCGCATATGATCTTCTACTCAATGCGTCAGCTACTACGTTTGTTTTTCCAGGATGATATTGGATGGTATGATCGTAATCTTTCAGCAGCTCGAGCCAACGTCGTTGCCGCATGTTGAGTTCCTTTTGGGTGAAGAAATATTTGAGGCTTTTATGATCTGTATAGATCTCCACTTTCTCCCCATACAGGTAGTGTCTCCAGATCTTCAACGCGAAAACGACTGCTGCCAACTCCAAATCATGAGTAGGATAATTCCTCTCATATTCTTTGAGTTGTCGCGAGGCATAGGCTATGACTTTCCCATGTTGCATTAGAACACATCCTAACCCTTTACCTGAAGCATCGCTATAGATAACAAATCCATCCGAACCAAATGGTATTGTCAGAACAGGTGCCGAAATGAGTCTCATCTTGAGTTCTTGGAAACTCTTCTCGCATTCCTCACTCCATACGAATTTTGTATCTTTCCGAGTCAGCTGAGTTAACGGAGTAGCGATTCGAGAAAATCCTTCCACAAATCTCCGATAATAACCAGCTAAGCCCAGAAAGCTACGTACTTCAGTTACTGACTTCGGTTGCTCCTAACTTTGTATGGCTTCAATCTTCGCCGGGTTGACATATACTCCATGTTTTGACACCACATTCCTAAGGAATGCTACTTCCCCAAGCCAGAACTCACATTTCTTCAGCTTGGCATATAGCTTGTTATCGCGAAGCCTTTGTAGTACCAGCTTCAAATGGTGCTCATAATCTTCACGGCTTTTGGAATAGATGAGGATGTCATCAATAAAGACAACAACGAACTGATCTAAATATTCTTTGAATACATGGTTCATCATATCCATGAAAGCAGCAGAAGCATTAGTCAATCCAAAAGACATTACTAAGAATTCGTAATGCCCGTACTGAGTTCTGAGGGCAGTCTTTGGAATATCCTCAGTTTTAATCTTCAGCTGATGATATCCAGAACGAAGATCGATCTTTAAAAAGAATTGTGCTCCTTGCAATTGGTCGAACAGGTCATCAATGCGAGGAAGTGGATACCTATTCTTGATGGTGCATGGTTCAATTCCCGATAGTCGATACAAAGTCGCATACTACCATCTTTCTTCTTTACGAATAACACCGGAGCACCCCAAGGAGATGTACTAGGACGAATAAAACCGATGTCCAACAACTCCTGTAGTTGGACCTTTAACTTCTGAAGTTCAATAGGAGCCATTTGATATGGGATTTTAGAAATGGGCTTTGTGCCAGGTTCAAGGTCAATAAAGAAATCAACTTCACGTTCTGGGCGTAGACCGGGAAGTTCTTCAGGAAATACGTCAGGAAATTCATTAATAATAGAAATTTTATTCAAATCTGACGTGTTTTTGTTCAAGTCCGTGACATGGGCTAAGAAAGCTTGACATCCATTTTTCAATAAACGAATAGCTTTATGGCTTGAAATGACAGTGATTGACTTTAATGGTTTAGTTATTTGAATTCGCATAACAGGTTGGTTAGGAATATGAAAACTAACAACCTTACGAAAACAATCAATTTTAACATGATGCGTGGTTAACCAATCAATCCCTAAAATCACATCAAATGCAAGAATTTTCAACGAAATAAGATCGGCAGGTAATGTGATGGTATCAACTTGAATCAAGCAAGATTTATAAATAGTAGATGTAACGAAAGTTTCTCCTAACGGAGTTTCAACAGATAAGTCAAGGTCTAATTTTTCCGGAGTCAAGTTCAAACGTTGAGCACAAGCAGGAGAGATAAAAGAATGGGTAGAACTGGTATCTAATAAGGTATAAACTTCACAAGAGTTTATGATTAGCTTACCCATGATCACCTCATTCGGGTTCCTCACGTTTTGGGCAGTCACGACAAACGCCCTTCCAAGAACCACTGACTTTGACTTATCCGGAACAACCTTTGGAGTCACTATCCCCGTTGAACTTGGTTTCGCAACAAGACAATCTTTAGCTATATGACCTTCCTTTCCACAGTTATAACATACCTTTAACTGTTGTTGGCAGTTTGGGCTGATGTGTCCCTCTTTCCCGCATTTGTAACATACAACCGGTGCTCGTTCTCCTCCCCTAAAAACAGTTGATGTTGGTGTTGGCGTCTTCACGTTATCATTGTTGTACCTTCTCTTCTTAAAATCTCCTCCCGACTCGCTCCTTCTATTATCACGGCCACGATTACCACCAGAGTGGTTACCGCTTTTGTCCGAATGTTTTCCTCCCTGCTGGTTTTCATTGCTCCGATGACCGCTGCCACCGGTATGACCCTGGTTGTGGTCCCTCGGTTGAACATACTCATTATCTCACTCTAATAATTGAGCCCTATTTACAACATCTGAATATAAAGAAAATTTATGAGAGATAAGATATTGCCGAATCTCGGGCTTTAGACCTCTCAGGAACATCCTCGTCATTCGTTCATCATTCTCTACTAAATGAGGTGCAAACCTGGATAACTCTACAAACTTCGCCTTGTACTGGGACACCGTCATGTTGTTTTGGTCCAGTCTAATAAACTCTACCTCCTTCATATGACGAATACTTTCAGGAAAGTACTTGTCATTAAACAGTTTCTGAAATGTTTCCCAAGACATGTTGAGTGCGTCAGGCTGGGTATGCTTCACAGACTCCCACCAGTAGTCTGCCTCACCGCCGAACATAAAGGTGGCGAATGGAACCTTCTGTTCCTCCGTGCATCCCAAGATATCGAATATCTTGGTAATTTACTTGACCCACGTTTCGGCCATGATCAGATCCGGCTTTCCCTTAAATTCTGGTGGTCCCAACTCTTTGAACTGCTTGGCTGTGACAAGCCGCGCATTGCTAGCATTTTCACCCATATTTTTTGCACGAGTCTCCCTCGTCTGGTTTTGCATGAACTGCAAGAAACTTCTAAACATCCCATCATTCATCATTTTTTCGGTAGTGTTGTTTACAGGAGGAATATTGCCTTCTTGTTGCACGTTCCCGTGGGTGGTGATCAAAGGTTTTTTCAAATTTCTAGTCATGTCTTTTGGATTGACTAATACTCTTGCTACCTTCATGGATATGATGAACCGAGTATTCAAGAAATATTTAGATCATTTTATGGTTGTCTTTCTTGATGACATCCTCATATACTCCAAAAGTCTTGAAGATCATGATCAACACTTGAGGCTGATACTCCAAAAGCTTCGTGAAAATAAGCTATATGCCAAGTTGAAGAAATACGAGTTCTGGCTTGAGTAAGTAGCATTCCTTGGGCACGTGTGTGACGCCCCCAAAACAGGTATACATCACCCATTCTGAGTCGTCAAATACATGGTACAAAAACAAATACAACCTCAGTAATACAATTGTCGTGCAAAATACGACAACACATATACTTTGAGTTTGAATACAAATAGAGAGTATAAAAACTCAAAAGGAGTCTTCATTATAATTATTGATACACTATTTTATAAAATAGTGAGGACTGCTAACACCACTGACTGAAAATATCACTCCGTACCCCGACTAGTTCCCGCTATATTCTCGCCTCCTGAGAAAAATAGAACAAAAAGGGTGAGCTCAACTAGCCCAGTAAAGAATATTATGACTAAGATAATATACAACAAATTATCATTAGTATTCAACAAGGAAAAATTTGATAGAATATAATCGACAACAAGTTTTAGATCAACAACTGCAGCGAAAACAGTAATCCATTAGAAGAGTCAAGTAGAGAAAGAATTCCACTATCTTCTAAGATTTAAAAGTCCATCATCAATATTTTATCCCTGTAATATCAATCAATATACATCTTGAATCAAATATTCATCTTTGCACTACAAGCCAAAGATATTCATTTGTATCACCAGTTGGTTATGTTCATCTCAATACCTATTCATCTTTGCACTACAGGCCAAAGATATTCATCACGTAATCATGCATCTTTGTATTACAGGCCAAAGATATTCAGTAGTATCATCATCTAGGACTGAGGATGATGAAAAATATTTTAAGAAAAACGAATCCAGTGAGATAAAAGAACAAATATTAGGGATTCGTAATCCAGTTTATCCAAGTTCAATAATACTCCATAATAATCAATTTTGAAGCAGAATTCAAAAATAAAGATCAAAACATGGATACAATCAAAGATAGTAACCATAATAGATAACTTGGACAAAAAGAAGAAAATTTCATTTTTCGGTAAATAGTGCCGTATTCGTGAATAGTGTCGTATACGTGAATAGTAACCCCGACACCAAAAAAGTTTTAAATTTGATAAAAAGTTCAGATCAATATTTCGGCATAATGATATTGAAAGAATAATATCATTAGGAAGAAAATAACTTCCCTTACCTCAAAATATCAGTACTTCTGATAGGAATATCGGTATAAGGCTGAAGAAAACTTGCACTGATGAATAAACACTCACAAAGTATCTAAATACTCACAAAATACACTCAATAATCTAGAGAGAGAAAGAGAGAAAACTTGTTTCTGGTGTGATTTTCAATTCTAACTTAGCCTTCTATTTATAGAAAAATATTAGCACGCCGAAGCAGACTTAACCTACAACATGATGGCTTTATCTGCTACTATTCTCACCCACCACATTTGAATAAAAATCTCAGCTCATTTTCACCAACCAATAGTGGGGCCCACCAATTCTAGAATTTTCCACCAAAATGATAAATTTCGAAACTTCAACAATTTCTGAACCAGTCATTTCTTAAAATTCATAACAAATCATACGTTCATTTTTAACGGTTCAAAATTTGTGGACATATACTCAACTTATATATGTATAACATATCCAAAACTCACAACGATCCAACGGCCGGATTAAAAATTATAACCCCCGCAATATATCTCAAAAACCCTGATTGATTTTTAATACCTCCATTCCGACAAAAATACTGATAAAACACCTCAACATTAACTCCTTCATTTTTAACCACAAAATATATCCAACATTTATATTCACATAAAATAAATATGTTCTTATCATATGAATCAATAATTAATTATCCACAATTAATAATACAGAATCACATTTATGACAACCAGGCCGTTCCCAAGAAAGAGGGGGCTTTCCAATAAGGATTTCTCCTTACTGGCACGCAATTAGGTGACCAAACCTCTTCTTAGACAGAACTTTCTAGACATTGCCAATAATGTTATCTAATAATATTATTCAAATAATATGAATTATTGATCTGATAATGGGAAATACTGTGCAGTGACAATTATTGAAACAACAATAATATAAAATATCAATGCAGTAATTATTGAATCAATAATATAAAATATTGAACAGTAACTACAGTAACAATTATTGAGTAGTGTCTTCCTTCGTAAGAATCAATAATTCAAAAATACTGTGCAATCCATGTGCTACTGTGCAACCACGCGTATTACTGTATTTTAACCACCGGGTATTCCAACAGTGTTAACGGTAACAACTGCGCCGTTATTTATAAAAATTCAATTTTTGTCGTTATCTTCATCCAACCGTTTTCCGTTATGGGGCCCACAAATAGTTGCGCCGTCGTACGAATATTCTCCGACAGAAAGAATATTCCACGACCAAACGAATATTCCCCGACAAAATGAATATTTTATAACCACTTGTTTATTTTGTAAAATTTGCACATTTCACCCATAACCAAAATATTATATCAAATTAACACCTTATTATTCACAATAATAATTAGAGAAAATTTGATTTTATTCATTAATAAGTTGGGGTCTTACAACGTGATTTCAAATCACAGAATATCTATTGACCCAGCGAAGATTGAAGCAATACAAAATTGGGAGTAACCTAAGTCAGTAACCGAAGTACGTAACTTTCTGGGCTTAGCTGGTTATTATTGGAGATTCGTGAAAGAGTTTTCTCGAATCACCACTCCGTTATCTCAGCTGGCTCAAAAAGATACAAAATTCGATTGGAGCGAGGAATGTGAGAAGAGTTTTCAAGAACTCAAGAGGAGACTCATTTCAGCACCTATTCTGACAATACCATCTGGTTCGGAGGGATTTGTCATATACAGCGATGCTTCAGGCAAAGGTTTAGGATGTGTTCTCATGCAACATGGGAAAGTCATAGTCTATGCCTCGCGATAACTCAAAGAATATGAGAGGAATTATCCTACTCTTGATCTAGAGTTGGCAGCAGTCGTTTCTGTGCTTAAAATCTAGAGGCATTACCTGTATGGGGAGAAAGTAGAGATCTATACGGATCATAAAAGTCTCAAATATTTTTTCACCCAAAAGGAACTCAACATACGACAAAGACGTTGGCTCGAGCTGTTGAAAGATTACGATTATATCGTTCAACTCTATCCTGAAAAAGCGAACGTGGTAGTTAACGCGTTGAGTAGAAGATCATATGCGGGTACGAGTGCGATATTATCAACGCAAAGCCCCAATTTGTATTACTTACAAAGGATGGAGATAGAGTTAAAGACTCCAGGGATCCACGTGATGATGTCAAATATACGAGTAGAATCAATTTTAATCGATAAAGTTAAAGCTGCTCAAGCTACAGACCTGGAGCTGATGTGTATGAGGAAGAAAGTGCAAGAAGGTGCTATTCCGGAAGCAAGAATCGATGAAGAAGGAATACTTCGAGTCAACTTCAGACTTTATGTTCCTAACGACTCTGATTTAAAGTATAAAATCATGATGGAGGCGCACAACACACCATTTTCAATCCATCATGGGAGTACTAAAATGTATCGTGATCTTCGACATATATTTTGGTAGAGCAATATGAAGAGAAAGATAGTGGAGTTTATCTCAAGGTGTTTAACTTATCAACGTGTCAACGCGGAGTATCAAGTGCCAAAAAGTTCATTGCAACCACTTGAAATTCCATAATAGAAGTGGGAGCACATTACCATGGATTTCATTACTAGTCTTTCCAAGGTTTCTCAAGGCATAGATGCAATTTGGGCCATTGTTGATAGATTAACCAAGTCTGCTCATTTCTTACCTATACGAGAAACTTATTCACTTGAACGTCTTGCGGGTATATACATAAATGAGATTGTAAGACTGCATGGTATGCTAGTATCCACAGTTTCTGATCGAGACCTAAGATTCACTTTACGGTTTTGGGTCAATTTGCAGAAAACTATGGGCACGGATTTACGATTCAGTTCGACATATCATCATCAGACGGACGGGCAGTCAAAGAGGACTATTCAAATTCTTGAGGATCTATTAAGACTCTATGTCCTTGACTTCAAAGGAAGTTGGGACAAGTTTTTGCCATTGGTAGAATTCTCCTACAACAACAGTTATCAAACAAGTATCGGTATGGCTTCATTCGAGGCGGTGTATGGACACAAGTGTCATTCTCTAGTATGTTGGGATAAGGTGGGTGAAGCAACGTTGTTGGGACTAGATTTGGTATGCATGACAACGAAAAAGATTCAAATGATCTGGGAACATATTAAAATCTCACAAGATCGACAAAAGAGTTATGTTGATCTTCATCGAAAGGACGTGGAATTCAATGTTGGAGATCATGTGTTGTTACGTGTTGCTCCATGGAAAGGAGTTACGAGATTTGAAAATAGAGAAAAGCTCAATCCTCTATTCATTAGCCCATTTAAAATCCTCGATCGAGTAGAAACTGTGGCCTATAAACTCACTTTACCGCCAAGTATGTCGCGTGTTCATAATATTTTTCACATATCTATGTTACATAAATATGTGGAAGACCCGAACCACATTATTGAATTAGAACCAGATGAGATAGCGGAAGATTTAACATATGAAGAGGTACCTGTTAAAATCTTGGATAAAAAGGAACATATTCTACGCTCAAATGTTATACCTCAAGTCAAAGTTTTATGGAGAAACCACGATATTGAGAAAATGACCTGGGAGTTAGAATCTGAAATAAAATTAAGGTATCCTCACCTCTTCGACATACCAGGTACGTACACCAATTTTGAGGACGAAATTTCATAAGAAAGGGAGGTTGTAAGACCCCAACTTTTATGAATAAAGATTAATTTTTCTCTAAATAACATTTTGAGTAATAAGGTGTGGATTTGATTTAATATTATAGTTGTAGGTAATATTTACAAATTTTGCAAAGTATGCAAGTTGTTATAAAATATTCGTTTTATTAGGAAATATCCGTACAACGGCACAATCATTGGTGAACCCCACAACAGAATAACTGTCGGATTTAGAAAACGACATAAATATCTTTTTATAAAAATAATGGCAAAAGTTTTACCATTAATTATTGAAATACCCGGTGATAAAAGTACAGTAATACGCGTGCTTACATAGAAGCACACGGTATTGTATAATATCTTTGATTATTGATGCTTACGTGAGAAGTCACTTAGTTTTACTCAATTATTGCCACAGTAATTGCTGCATAGTATCTCACATTATTGATTCAATTATTGTCATAGTATCATTTCCTGAAGAGAACAATGAAAGAAGAGGGGTGAGCTCAACTAGCCCAGTAAGAAATATTATGACTAAGATAATGTAGAATAAATTATTGTTAGCCTTCAACAATGTTAAACTGATAAAATACAATAGACATCAACTTTAACTGCAGTGGAACAAGCAATCCATTAAAAGAGTCATGTAGAGCATGATATCTACTATCTTCTATGATTTAAAAGAATTTATCATCAATTTTATCGCTGAGACTTAGCTTAATAAATAATCCACATCATCCCTGCACTACGGCCAAGGATATTCATTAGTATCACGACTACAAATTATCCATGCACTACGGGCCAAGGATATTTGTGGTTTCATCAATGGTCATGATCATGCCAACAACTGTCCATCAATGCACTACGGGCCAATAAAGACTTTTGCCACATCATTTGTAATATTACGGTCATGATTGTACCGAATAATTCCTGGTCATAATCATACCAAGTCCATCTATGCACTACGGCTAAAGATGACTTTCATAACAATATAAGCATGAGGATGATGACAATGATATAAGAGTTCAATTAAAAGAAAGCAAAGGATAAATTTTTAAAGATTTATAATTTAATTTATCCAGAATTCAATAATGTCCAAATTGTCAACATGATACTGCTTTGTGGAGTAAAATTCAAGAATAATATTATATCAAAAATGATTTAGACAGAAAAAAAATTAATTTTTATCATGAATGGTACCCCAGGTGAATAGTAATTGAGTGAATAGTATCCTGTGAATAGTACTTCAAGAATAGTAACCCCGTGAATAGTACTCCGGCATGAAAAAGTTAAAACTTATCAAGAATGCTCAGGATAATATTTTTATGAAAAGATACTGGATGAAGCGCAAATATCAATGATAATCTACTAATTTCTTAGAGTATAGAAGCCAAAACTTTAACAAAATGAGTATAGAATTTAAAATCTGAAACGAAATAATATTACTTACAT
The DNA here is from genome assembly GCA_016801055.1 of Panax notoginseng. Taxonomy (NCBI): domain Eukaryota; kingdom Viridiplantae; phylum Streptophyta; class Magnoliopsida; order Apiales; family Araliaceae; genus Panax; species Panax notoginseng. The sequence goes on from CM029012.1 coordinate 129,540,415, forward strand.
ACTACAGAGTATGGAAAAAAAATATTATTTCATATGAATACTGAATAAAAATAATATCTCTTACCTTGAAAAGAAGAGTATTCCAACTAGTATAGCGAGGATATTCTTGAAGAAACTTGAACTATTTTCTACGCTCAAAGCTTCCTTAACTCTAAAGAAATACGCTCAAGATTATAAAAGAAGAATTCTCTGATTCTAGTGTGATTTTCAATTCTAACTAAGCATCCTATTATAGGAGAATGAAAAGGATACTATTTAGAATTTTCACGGACTGCGCAGTAGAAAATTGGACGAAATCATTTGTAAGATCACGGGCGAGGAAAAAAAAACTTCTGACGCTCCTTTTCAAATTAATAATATAATATTCAATAAAATATAATATATTCTATTTTTCATATAAAACAAAACTTATTATAATAATTATAATAATAATAATAATATTATAACTCCCTCCGATCCACGTTTCTCCCCCCACACCCATTCTTTCCTTCACCTGACATATATATATATATATATATATATATATATATATATATATATAATGCAAAACTGAGATAACTTCTCCCGACTATTTTGAAAAAATGGGTAAGTGGGGGTCCAAATGATACGCCAAACTTACAACAAATACTCCATAAAATTCCTTCAATATTTTTAATAGCATTTATTCATCACTATTATTATTCGCAATATTTAACAATCAGATCGTTCCTAGGAAAGATAGGGCTTTTCGATAAGAATTTCTCCCTATTGGGGCGTAATTAGGTGACCAAACCTCTCCTCGACAAAACTTTCTAGACATCGTCAATATTACAAATAATAATATGAATAATTGTATCGTCTCAATTATTGATTTAATAATATATAAAATATCAACAATAATTGAATCAAATAACGTAAGATACTATGCAGCAATTACTGTAGCAATAATTAAACAAAACTGAGTGACTTCTCACGTAAGCATCAATAATCAATACTGTGTGCTACTATGCAACCACGCGTATTACTGTACTTTTATCACCGGGTATTTCAACAGTTAACGGTAAAACTTCTGCCGTTATTTTCATTAAAAGATATTTCTGTCGTTTTCTCATTCCGACAATAATTTCGTTGTGAGGTCCACCAATGATTATGTCGTCGTACGAATATTCCCTGTTAAAACGAATATTCTCCGACCAATCGAATATAATATAACAACTTGTGTACTTTGCAAAATTTATAAATATTAGCCACAATTATAACATTATAACAAATTCACTCCTTAATATTTAAAAATGATATTTATAAAAAAATTATCTTTATTCATAAATGTTGGGGTCTTATAAGTGATACTAACGAATATCATTGGCCCGTAATGCATAGATAATTCGTGGATGTGGTAATCATGAATATCCTTGGCCCGTAGTGCATGGATAATTCATGGATGTGATACTAATAAATATCATTGGCCCGTAGTGCATGGATAATTCGATGATGTGAATTATTTATTGAGCTGTGTTACAACGATAAAATATTGATGTGAACTTTTAAATCATATAAGATAGTAGATATTGTGCTCTACTTGACTCTTCTAATGGATTGTTTGTTCCACTGCAGTTAGACTTGTTGTCTATTATATTCTATCAGTTTTACACTATTAGGAATAAGCATGTGAATGATATTCCTATTTATATAAGATTTGATTATGATCTTAATGAATGAATATGCAAATATTTCTACATTGGAATAAGCTGTGAAGTTCTTGAATAGATAATAGGAATATATGTACAAGGACTTAGACTGAAATGATCAAATATGTTAGGTTGATCCTACATGAATAAAACAGCTTTGTAAAGTCCTTCAAAAGAACATGATGTACAAGGACTAAGTAAAAAAAGATCAAGCTTGTTAGGTTTATCTTATTTGATGTAATAGATAGGTTTGCTTGATCGTAGAGTACTGCACAAGCCTTAGAAGTCTGCCAGGAGAAATAAAATATTCAGGGAATATCAAGGCAGAATCGTAGAGCGTCGAGCCAGCCTAGGGATTGCAGAAGTTAAGGCAGAATCGTAGAGTATCGAGAAAGTGGCTATAGATCGTAGTCTGCCTTGGAAGGCCTCACTCTTAATTGTAGAGTTGATTCAAGAACCTGCCAAACCAAGTCAAGAATCGTAGACCACACTTGAAGTCGTAGAGTCTACTGATCATACCAGAGGCAGAAATCGTAGTCAAGCAAGATCAGACAAGAACAACAAGTGATAAGGCAGAAATCGTAGTCTGATCTACACTCGGAATCATAGTTTTGTAGAACCAAAGCTAGATCGTAGTCTGCAGAACAAAGTCCTCGACAAAGCCTATCAGTGCTCACAATGCCAAGGAAGAATCGTAGTGTTAACACGATTCTCAACATATGAGTACTCCCAAACCATCCAAAGAATGAAGCCTCTGGACAGAACTAGAAAGATGCAATCTGCCACAAGGAAGCCAGAGAGCGTTCACCTAATGGCTTGCAAGCAAACAAGAAGATCGAAGCACCAATTCAATCAGCATCCTATTTGAGTAGTGAAGCCATTTAAGGGAAATCTTCCACAAGCAATAGTAAGAAGACTTCAGATGATGTGACTGACTAAAGGAAGTTAGCAATGCAGTGGCTGTCAAGATAAACAAAAGATGACTATCTTGAGTATGTCCATGATAGTAGTGCTTGCCAGATTAGAAGCAGAAACTGATGGGATCTATAACAGAGACACTGGCTAACCTAAACAGAACAGACAAAGAAGATTAAGCATGGGTCAAACCATTGATGATATGTGAACGGGAGATCACAAGGAGAAAGAGACTGAGCATGACAAATTTGATAAGTCTTAAAGTTAAGGAGGACCAGAGTAATCAGACAAGTTGTCAATACCTAATGTAAGCCAAGGCAAGCAGAAGTGATGAAGAACTGCATGAATAAAGTAAGAGAGGTTCTACATTGCAAATCCAAGGAACACTCTCAGAATCGTAGTGTTATCTCAATCAGTCTATGAGTAATATTTAACAAACTAACTACGATCAAGTTCAAGATCATCTGCATCATAATCGTAGAGTTCAGTCATCTGAGTATTAAAGCCTTGGCAACGTCTCAATGCAAAGGCTGACATTTAAACGTTTGATATTGAAAGCATCAATTCAAAAGGACAACTCCTAATGATCTGATTGAGGAATCAAAAAGAAGAAATAAAGGTGACTACCTGCCTGACACACTAAAGTGACATTTCTGATGGGGTAGGTGAAATAGTAGACAGCAGTGTCAGAAAAGTGAAAAAGGGGATGCCATGTCACATCTGCAGTCTGCATCAAATAACTCGAGATCTGCGAATTAATTTGAATAACTTCCAATGGCTATAATCCAACGAGAAGCTCATGTAAGGTTATTTAATTGTAGAAGCTTAAAAGAAGCAAAAAAGTTGTTGAAGAAAGGAGGTTGACAAGTTGTTGACTCTACAAGTTCTACAGAGCAAAAATAGAGTATGTCTCAGTGGCAGTGAGACTACGAAAGTAGAAGTGAAGCAAGTTAAGAGAAGAGCTTTAATAGAAAGAGGCTTCACTCAACAACAATGAGAATGCTATTAAAGATGTCAGCCAAGCTGAGAGCTGAGAAGGCCAAGATAAAAGCATTCAAGAGATTGACAGATCAGAATGAAGATTCAAAGAACAAGTCTATGAATCACCATGAACCACCAAGAGCTAAAGATGAAGAGACACATAACCAAATTTGTACACAAGCCAACCAAGGTTTAGGGGATGCTAAGTGCCAGACAATGCCAAAAGATGCAAAGACTTAGTAAACCTCATGTGGTGAAGAAGTGCAAGTTGAGATCAAAAAAGGACCAACCTCAAGATCAGCTGCACTAAGGAGAAAGTGACAAACTGCTAAGTACTCAAAAGGATTGAGCTTCATGAACAACTTAGCAGTATGTCCAATAATGATCCTGTCTCGATGAGGAATACAAAGAGGATCGCAACAAGCTGCTAAGAATCAAGGATGAACGAGCTTAAAGTCATCTTGGTAGCTCAGCACCAACAATAACAAGAGCCAGGGCCAGAAGGGTCCTTGTCCAAGGGGCTAAACTGAGTTCCAAGGCTGTGGGCCTTGAAGAGTTCCTAGTGAACTAGAGTTCCAAGTCTGCTGGACTTGAAGAGTTCTTAGTGAACTAAAGTTCCTAGTGGATGAGGAGCTTGAGTCTCTGAACCACTTAAAATCTCTTGTGTCTTTTACATTCTGCCATTTACATTATAATTGCTATAACTGCTATCAACATGATAACTACTTACAACTAAACTAACTCTAGACAAATGGTTAATATAACATCTATGAAGGGGAACCTCAACTTATTCTACTGTGTTTAAAACTATTCCTAAGTTTGTCATTTGCTATTTACTCAGCAATGTAAACTAAAATGGAAAAGATTTTTGAAATTAAAAATGATCTAGTCAACCCCCCTTCTAGATCTATTGTGTGCACTCTGGGAACTAATAATTGGTATCAGAGCAGGTTCTCATAAACATTCTAAAAGCTAACACTTTGAGTATGATCTGAGGCACAAACCATGGTCTAAACTTAGTTTAGTAGTAAGCTAGTTGTAATCACTAATGAGCTCACACGTTGGAAATTATACATACAGGTAAATGTGCACATTCACTTGAAGCTGCTCAGATTGGTCCCTATTCTAAAGTAATGCAGTAACAAGACCAATCCATGTCCAAAGTAAATCAGCAGTCCGCAGATTTGTGATGGAAAATCAAGAAGGGCATCAAAAACAAAGAGTCTGTCATCCACTGTTCTAAAAGATGAAAGGCTTAGACATGCAAAGAAATGACTATTCAGAAGATTACTAATCAATTAGATCTGTTCTTGAGACTCAAGATTATCAAAGAACTAAAGCTGCCAAGACTTTCCTATAATATCAACTCCAAGACGATGCCTGATTAATCTAAGGTCAAATAAAGCAACAAGCTGTCAGCAATAAACGTAAAGGTTTCCACATCAATGCCTAACATCATTATAGCAAGACAAATGACTGTCAAGAGACTGACAGTGTAAAAGTACGATTCTTCATTAACACTTACATGAATATTGTGTTGCATCACCTTATGTACTACAACAATACTCTATCAAGATACCATACTCTCCCTGAATGGGGAAGAGAGAGAGAGTACATTAAGGTTGGATACTTAATTGTCAACAAACTCTCTCTCCACTCAAAGTTCAAGTTGAAGATAGCTTCTTGAAAGAAGTCTAGAGTATGTCGTAACTTAATCTTAATCCTATAAAGCTTAAGTGGAGTAACTCTTGCTAAATAATTGGCATGTGTATATATATATATATATATATATATATATATATATATATATATATATATATATATACAAAACTAATGTTCTGTGTTCTTGATAAAATGAAGAGTATGATCAACACTAGAGGAGTATCTTGAAGATTAGTAGAAACTGATCATCTCCATGAATCAACTAGATACAAATAAACAATAGGGCTGATTTCTACTCTGACAACGTGCAAGATCTGTGAACACAACCAAGCAAAGAGTGAAACATTAAAAGAAAAAGATTACCCCATCAAAATACTTAATCATTCACACACTCATCATCATTCATCATAAATGTCATATCTAAATTCAATATATGCATAAATGTGATTATTGATGCAAATGTGACATAAATTTAAGAATATGAGGGATTGAGATCTTCAAAAAACTGACCTAGCAGGACCTAAACAATCATGGGTACCAAAAATAGAAACTTACTTAACATGCAGGTACTTGATCTGTCTGACCACACAAGGAATGCTAAAGCAGATAGCTTCAGTCACAAGGGTTCAAACAGCTGCAAGGTTAGATGCTTAAGAAGGGAAAATACAGCCACAAATCAAAGAAGTCTTCACTCATCTCGATCGTAGAGTTCATACTTGCCAACCCATCAGAGGATTATTCATTCATGATGATTTCAGCCTGAAGCTGTTAATCAGTCTGACGAAGTTCTAGATGCAAATGATGAAGATGATAAAGCTTAGGGAGCCAAATGAAGAAGTGTAATACTTGCAAGAAGATCTGAGATAAACTTGAAGGATAGGGTAACTAGGGTACATGTCTGTTAACCACTCCACAAATATCAAGACCACTCTTGTCAAGATCATAGAGATATGAGCTAACCCAAAATGGGAATGTCCCAATTAAAGAGTCCCAAAACTCTGTGACTGATGAACCAAATAAAGATCCATAGTCAGTAGTAACGTCCCAAAACGTGCTACTGATAACCATTTCAACCAACCACTCAAATCGTGGAGTACTTTTGATCAGTCTCAGTAATCGTACTGTAAGAGCGTGATGACACCACGATTGCAGCCTAAACAAATACCAACACCAAAGAATATCCAGAGTTGGTAAGTAAACTCTCAAGCAGAAAAGATCAATGTGATGTCATTGTTGCCACCATTTTATAAAGCTCTTCATCTGGTAAGCTCCTCAGGGATAAACCTAACCCTTAGTTCAGTCTAAGAGGTTGGCCCTTCTTGAGCTACCTTAATAACCTAGAAGGAATGCTTAGTCATAGCTCATCACAAGAACCAGGCCAGACAATTATCAAAGAGTATGATCAGCAATAAACTCAACGATCGTAGAGCAGCCTCGACGATCGTAGTCTTCCCAAAGGAAACACTAGCTCAGGGGGGGCTAGGGGTAGAACTACATTTTCCACATCATTCAAAATCATAAAGCTCAGCAGAAATTGACACGTGTCCTTTTATGCAGATCGTATGAAGAGAAGTTATAAAATATAGTCTGAAAAGGTGTTTTGCAAAGTCACCTCAGAATGTCAATGCCCGAACTCTCTAGGGGTGCATCAGTGGTTAAGCCATGTAACTCCAAGATGAGGATTAGTGTGAAATCACTCACTTATCTCAGAAGATAATCGTTGAGTTGCCAAAGAAAATCTTAGAGTCTATAGCTATCTCAAAAAGCTACTCTACGTACTGAAAAAGTCAGCAGTCGGCCTACGTCAGTAATGCTTATTTTCTTAAAAGAAAATTAAAACTGAAAAACTAATTAGTTTATGGGGAGTTATAGTTTCTTACTGGGCATCGTGCAACCAATAGCTTTTTGACACATCACAGCATATACAGAGTCAGAAGGAACTGTCATAAAGACAAATTTAAAATCTCCAAACAGTTATCAAATGCTATCGACTTTCTCTCCCTCCCTTTTTTAAACCCTAAAATCCTCTTCAAAGCCTGAATCCATTAAACCTCGAGCTTCGCCCAAATTGCATTCAACTATCTCTCAAAAGAGTTTTGAAACTAAATATCCGTATACTTCAAACTCTTAAAATGAAAGAATGGTGTATTATAACTGGAATCCAACTCGGCTTCAAGAAGTTTGAAAGATCATAAAAGAATTTCAAGGATATACTTGAGCTTGTAAGGAAGGCTGGGTTTTCAGAGTGCTTTGAAGCCAACAATACAGTATATACCGATCTAGTGAAGCAATTCTACTCAAATGCAACGATAGATTTTGGGTTTCTATCCACAAAGGACAAAGGAGTAAGCCTGAAGATAAAAGCATCAGACATCAACCAATGTCTAGGGTTTCCTGACCAAGGTATGATAAACCTCAAGGAAGTTGACATTGAAGAAGGTAAGAAGTTAATGCGCTACAAAAGGAATGTAAATATGAAAGACATGAAGAAGAAAGAGTTTCCTGAAGAGTTTGAATTCCTGGCTAAGATTACGGGAAAATGCATCTTGTGCAAGGACACTGCACATGATACCGTTAGTGATCTGCAACTGAAAGTTATGACTGCAATCGTCATGAAGCAGCAGATGAACTTCAGAGCCCTTCTAATTGACTGGTTGACCAAATGGCTAGAAAAAGCTGAGATGAAGAAGTCTACAGATAAACCCCTTACAAAGGTCTTTCATGGAAGACTCTTGAGCATTATACTGAAGAAGAAACTGAAAAGGAGGATAAAGGATGATGAGGGAGAACCACTGAATGTTCATAAAGTGATATCCCCATAGCTGTTTAAAAACTAGAAGAAAAATTCCAAGGAAAATAAGAGGCTAATAACATCTGGCAGCAACTGTGACTCCCCCAAATTCGGGTATCTTCTAACCCGACAGATGGTGCTACACGATACTACAATGTATATAGTCATTCCATTGAAACAACAGCAAAATGATTGTATTTACTATCTTCGTATTACAATAATACCAAATCCTTTCCCAGGTTCATAACCCGAATACATTCTTTATTCTTCATAAGTATATTACATACGAATACACTAGTCTATTACAGGATAATTAACTGTCCATCTTAGCCTTGCCTTTATCTCTCTTAGAATTTTCAATTCATTCGGCTTTCGCTGTAATCATATAATTCAAGCAAGAAGTGAGCATAACTAGCTCAGCAAGTCTAACAAAGTATCATATGAATATCATATCGAGAATTATATGACTATCTTTCATAACTGAACAAATAGCTATGAAGTACTATGAAACATTTGACTAGTACTTCTCATTTCATAACAATAATTCCAAAGTATATATAATAGCTTAGGAATTCTGAACCGGCCAAAAGACCATGAACATACTCTTTCCGTTTTCATATTTGAAAAGGACATCTGGCACGAAGGCCATCCATCCGGCATTACTTACGAGCACTTCTAGGTGATCAGCCTATAGTACTCAATGTTGATCAACACTCATCCGTTAAACGTATTTACATTTAAGTTTTGCCAGCCTCGCGTGCCCATCGAATAATCAATGAAAATACTTTTGTTTGTTCATAAAACAAACTTACCTTTACATTCGTACCAAATACTTGGCATAGGATAGCGTTAACAGTTCTATATCGAAAGACTTGTAAATAAATCAATCAATCTTTCAAAATTAGTCTAGCCGAGTTAAGACTGATATTGACCCTTTCTTTAAAATCATTCACGTATCTCATAACATGAATCACTAAATACCTGGCTAACACGAAGGTTAGACAAGCGATAAGAAAACTTGCCTTCAAGCGTCTTCGAATATACTATTCAACAATTCTCAGCCTTTACAGAATCTACATGATATATTCACATAGCACACTATAATTAGCTACCAAACAAACTCACTTTATGGTTTTAACCAACTTCTTTCTCTTCTATGCCTTGTTTAAATTCATTTCATTAATATAGTTGATTCGACTTAATATGCTTTGTTACGGCTTGTTAACGTTCTTACGTTATAAACCGACACTTGATCATTATTGGTGAAATACCAACGTTGAACATCATTCATAGTTTACTTATTACACTCTTGAGTTCTTCAATTAATCTCTATTAAACCATATCTAATCTTCTAATGTTATCACTTTATAAGTGATTTAATGTCAGCCATATCATGTACATTAAGTACATTTATGTCTTACCTTTGGTTTACATTCAATTGAAACTAAAAACCTAACTTGGTCAACTATTCCACACTGCCGGCGCTGCGGCGCCAGACTCTTGTATACCTTCAGCGTTGTGGTGCCAGTTAACAGAGACAGAGCTCGGGTCCGGCGTGGACCTTCATGCTGGGTTTGGCGCTACGGTGCCACCCCTGTGCATCAGTTAGTTTTGACAGTTGGCTTTTCCAATGAACTTCCCGACCTCATAACTTATTCGTTTTACATCTAAATTGGCTCATTCAAAAGCCCACAACTCAAAAATTACATACTCTAGGTGTTCAAGTAAGAATTTTACATTTTTAAATTCATTAGCTCGGAATACAACTTTTGGTTCATTTTGAGCGTTCGTTTATCGTTTTCGAGCGTTAAATACTCGTTTTCTTCGTTATAAGTCAAAATTCGACAATTCTCGAGTCCACGACTCTTGAATACCTTATCTCACGTGTTGACATTGAAAACCAAAGTTTCCAAGTCACACGGCAACTTTTGACTACTAATCCAAGATTTTTATGTTTTCGACGTTTAACGTCTACTTTCGCAAAATTCGCCATAACTTTGTTACTCGTGTTCTATAAGCCAAATCAAATGGAACACTCCATTGATTCATCATCTACACCCTAACCAAACAATATGCACATACCCTAGCTATGATGGTTTTCAATTTGTCCATCAACAACCAAGTTCACGTTCAATGATTTTTACGATTTCAATTTACGTAAACCCTTATGATTTCTACTTAAACATGACTTATCAATGTTTTGATTATTAATAGTCATCCTTATTCCTCCTCACTAATCATGCTACACCAATTCACGATTCTCTACGAGAAAGAAATCGAAAAAGGTGAAGACAATTGTTTACAAAAATATTACCTTCGCGTTCTTGGTAAACTTCTTATGTTTTGCTTGGAAGTAGCTTGATTATGTGTTTCTAGCTCTTTCTCTCTCTCAATATGTATTGGACAAGTTATGTAAAACACCAAAAAGTCCAACCTAAGCTTTCTATCTATAAACAACCAAATGGAGGGCATAAAGGTCAATTGGTGACCTCCTTATTATTCTCACCTCCTCAACAACTTAGCCACCAAGTAATCACTTTACTTGGTGGCCAAGTGGCCGCACCACACCTCCATGGTTCTTCCCATGGGTTGCCTCATGGGTTTTACCCATCCCGTGACCCACCAGTTCGATCCATGGTTCGATTTCTTGGATTGGGCATGTCTTACACAATTCATTGGGCCTTAACTTGGACTTGATTCCATACTTCATTGGGCTTGCTATTAATCCAAGTACCATTGGATTATACAAAATCCTTAACTCATAATCCATTAGAACTAATCGTATTCTATGCGTATAACTCCCGTATTCTTTTCGTTTGGTACTCATACGATATTTGTATTATACATCATATTATTCTTTATACCATACTCGTATTCAAACTAATATAATACTCGTATCTCATACGTATAATAACCGAAATGATTATACGCATTACATTTCCCTTTCGGAAATCACTTTTACCAACCCTTAGGTTTTAAGTCCGCAGGCTAAAACTTCATTTTTGCCATAACTGAAATATTATCGAATATTCCATCATGTCTCAAAATTCTATCATTACGTTTTTCTCAGAATTTCAAACCTCATCTCCGAGCAAAGTTAGATGAATAGTATTTTTACAGAAAAATTCTCAAAAAACATTTATTTATGTCTTGGTAATTCAAAACAGTTAATCCTAGCACATAGCCAAAATACTAACTACGTCCACACATTCTAGGTCATAGAACGACCTTCAAATATCTTACTCACATAATTAATCAATTAAATTTATTTAATCCACATAATCAAATAAAAATTTAATTCATTCAAGATCCGAAATTCTCGGACGTTACATTCTTCCCTCCTTATAAGAATTTTGTCCCCAGAATCTCGCTATAATTACATAAATAAATGAGGAAACTTTTTCTTTATTTTAATTTCGAGCTCCCATGTTGCTTCTTCAGCATCGTGGCTACTCCAAATTACCTTTATTGAAGGTATTATATTATTTCTCAACACTTGTTCCTTCCTATCAACAATTTGAATCGGAAGTTCTTCATACGTTAAGTCTTTTTCTACTTGAATAGATTCATACTCTATGGACGCAACACTGACACGTGAAACACATTGTGTATACGTTCCATCTCTGGAGGTAAAGCTACTTTGTAAGCTACCTCTCCTACCCTTCTTAAAATTTTAAAATGTCCTATAAACCTTGGACTTAACTTCCCTTTCTTCCCAAAACGTATCTTCCCTTTCCAAGGTGATACTTTCAAAAAGACATATGAACCTACTTTAAACTCCATCTTTTCTCGGTGAGGATATGCATACTTCCTTTATCTATCTTGAGCCGCTACCAATCGGGTTTGGATTAGCTTAACCATGTCTACCGTTTGTTGTACCATCTCAGGTCCCAACATTTGACGTTCACCTATTTCATCCAAGCAAAGTGGTGTTCTGCACTTCCTCTCATACAACGCTTCGTAAGGCGACATGCCTATACTAGCATGAAAACTATTATTGTACGCGAATTCCACCAAAGGTAGATGTTCGTCCCAACTCCCCTTGAAATCCATAACGCAAGATCTTAATATATCTTCTAGCGTTTGAATTATCCGTTCACTTTGTCCATCCGTCTGTGGATGATACGCCGTACTTAATCTCAAATGCGTTCCCATATGCTTTTGCAAACTCCTCCAAAAGTTCGACGTGAATCGTGGATCACGATCGGACACAATTGAAATAGGTACTCCATGTCTAGAAATAATTTCCTTGACATAAAGTTTAGCTAGTTGCTCTAGGTTATACCTAACTCCTATTGGTAGAAAGTGAGCCGATTTCGTCAACCGATCCACTATTACCCAAATAGCATCGTATCCTTTTCTTGTTGTTGGAAGTCCTACCACAAAGTTCATGGTGATATGTTCTCATTTCCACTCCGAAATCTCTAGTGGATGTAATAACCCACTTGGTCATTGGTGTTCAGCCTTAACTTTCTGACAAGTTAAGCACTTACTAATGTATTCTGCGATCTCCCTCTTCATGTTCGGCCACCAAAAGTTCTGACAAAGGTCTTGATACATCATAGTACTACCAGGATGTATCAAGTACCTCGAACTATGAGCCTCACACATAATCTCTTCTTTTAAATCAAAATTATTTGGAACCCAAATTCTTCCCTCAAAATGAAGTAAACCTTCTTTATCAAGGTTATACTTAGTGTTCACTTCATCCTTCATTATCTTTTTCATTCGCTCGCATTCTTCAGTACTTAATTGTACTTCCTTAACTCGTTCCACTATCGTTGGTCGAGTCTCCATTGAAAATAACATCTCCACTGTTTCACTCGATAACTTAACTTCTAATTTCATTATTGCCATCTCCGTTATTAACTCATTCTGAGTCATTAACATTGATAGCTTTTCCCTACCATTTCGACTTAATGCATCGGCTACTACATTCGCTTTCCCCGGATGATAAAAGATATCACAATCATAATCTTTTATCAACTCTAACCACCTTCTCTGCCTCATATTCAACTCCTTCTATGTGAAGATATATTTTAGACTTTTGTGGTCCGTGTATACCTCACACTTTTCCCCGTATAAATAATGTCTCCATATTTTTAAAGCAAAAACTACTGCTGCCAATTCTAGGTTATGAGTAGGATAGACCTTCTCATAATCTTTTAAATGGTGTGATGCGTACGCAATGACCTTGCCATGCTGCATGAGCACGCAACCAAGTCCTCTATGCGAAGTATCGCTATAAACTACAAAATTCTCCGTATCATCTGGTAAGGATAATACAGGTGCCTCACTTAACCTCCTTTTTAGTTCTTGAAAACTATTCTCACACTTTTTCATCCATACATATTTCACCGACTTTCGTGTTAGATTTGTCAACGGAGTAGTTATTTTAGAAAAATTTTGAATGAATCTTCTATAGTATCCCGCTAAACCCAGAAAACTCCTAACCTCGATTGGCGTTTTCGGTTGCTCCCACTCATTCACTGCTTTCACTTTCGCTGGATCTACGGATATGCCATCTTTATCTATAACATGTCCTAGAAACTGCACTCGTTCAAGCCAAAATTCACACTTAGTGAATTTCGCATACAACTTCTCCCTCCGTAGTGCTTCCAACACTATTTTTAAATGTTCAGCATCATCTTCTAGCGTCTTAGAATAGACTAGAATATCATCAATGAACACTACAATAAACTTGCCCAAATACTGTTTGAACACTCTATTCATCATATTCATGAATGTGGCTGGCGCATTTGTTAACCCAAGCGACATAACCAAAAACTCGTAATGACCATAACGAGTTCTGAATACCATTTTAGGTACATCTTCCTTACTTACTTTCAATTGATGATACCCCGTACGTAAATCTATCTTAAAAAAATATTTTTCCCCTTTTAACTGATTAAATTGATCATCGATCCTGGACAACGGGTATTTATTCTTAATTGTTAGCTTGTTCAAGTCTCGATAGTCGATACAAAGTCGTAACGACCCATCCTTCTTCTTTACAAACAATACCGGCACTCCCCACGGAAATACACTTGGTTGAATGTACTTCCTATCTAATAGTTCCTGTAATTAAACCATTAACTCATTCATCTCTACTGGCACCATCCTATATGGTGCCTTTGAATGTGGTGTCGTACCCGACAGCAAATTAATCACAAATTTCACATCCCTATCTGGCGGAATACCCCGTAATTCCTCCAGAAATACATCCGCGAACTCTTACACTACAGGTATCTGTTCCAATGATGCTCCCACTCTTTGGGTATCCACAACATGGAACAAATAACCCTTACACCCCTTCTTCAACATTTTCCTAGCTTGTGTCATGGTTAGACAACAAGAACATCTCGGTGATTTATTTCCATAAAACACCACCTCAGGTTTCTTAGAAAGCCTTAGGTTTACACTTTTTCTATGACAATCTATTATCGCTCCATGGTTAATTAACCAATCCATACCGAGAATTACATCAAATTCTCTTAACCTTATAGGTAAAAGATCTACCGATAATCTGTTACCCCTAATATCTACACAACAATTCCTATGAATGTGTTCAATGGGAATTATCTCTTCGTTTGCTACCTTAACGTCTAAAGGTATTTCTAGCTTTTCAGGGTTTAATCCCAGTTGCTTAGCAAATCCACATGCTATAAAAGAACAAGTAGCACCCAAGTCAAATAACACATAAGCATTTATTTCGTTGACTGGAATGATACCTGCTACTACTTCCGCTGATGCAACCACATCTTGGACAGTCATATTAAATGTTCGGGCTGAGGGTCTACCCAATGATGGTGTTGGTCCAGTAATGGCTAACTTACGTCCATCGACCCACAAACAAAACAACCATGGTTTTTCTTAGAATTAGGACAGTTGGGTGATATATGACCCTCTTGCCCACAATTATAACAATTTGTTTTCCCTTTTAGACAGACTCCCAAATGAGTCTTTTCGCATGTCTTGCATGCCTCCATCCTACGTTTAGGATCCCCTTGTTTCACCCCAGTATTCCCAAGGTCAAAATTCTTTCTTTTAGGCATACTGCCACTAACACTGGCACCCTCTGCCTTGGTTCCTCCTTCTCCCTTACTTTTATTCTTTCGTTCCTTGTGGTATTGGGTCAACGCCTCACTACCACCCTCTGCTATAATCGCCTTTTCCAGAATGGTCCCATAGGAAGCACTCTGGAAAACCGAAATCCTACTATAGAGCCAGGGTTTCAAGTCCTGCTCAAACCTACGAGCCTTCCTCTCTTCCGTGTCCACTTGATGTGGAGCAAACCTTGCCAATTCATTAAATTTGGCCACATATTGGGGAACCATCATGTCCCCTTACTTAAGTTCTAGGAACTTAATCTCCATCCGCCCTTGCATGCTAGTAGGGAAGTAGTTCTCGAAGAATACCTTCTTGAACTATTCTCAAATAACAGCATCAGTTCTATCCCCACCCTGGTGAGCCTCCCACCAGTAGTTGGCTTCCCCTTTCATCATGTAAGTCGCAAAAGAAGTCTTTTGCGCCTCAGTTATGTTTATAATAACAAACGCCTTTTCTATTTCTTTAACCCATGTCTAGGCCTCCATTAGGTCCGTCGTTCCCTTGAACTCAGGTGGACCTACACTTTTAAATTCCTTAAAGGTAGTTGTTATGGCTACCCTAAGTCTTGTGGGTGCTCTACCCCTGGCTTGGTTAAATGCAGTCGTTAATAAATTAACGAACTCTTGCATAGGGTTATTCGGACCCCCTGGTTATCATTATGTGATTCCGCCTCTTGGTTACGTTGTCTTCTTCTTTGCGGCATTTCTGATTAAATAAATAAAGTTTCATTATTACTTATTTTCTTACTTAGTTATTAGTCGCTGAACAACTAAACAATAACTCATACACAGCAAAGCACATTAAAATAAAAACTTCATTATATTAAAATGCTTCTTCATAGTTCAAAACTATTTACAATTTGCTTTCCATAGCCAAAAGCTATTACATTTATATCCCGCGATTGACTTTCACAAAAATTGGGATTTACAAAAAGACTACCCTTTAATTATACAAAAGAGAGTTTTACGTCACTATACAAAAGTATTTACCGTTCTAACTTCTAATACTGTCTAATAGCATTCTCATGCTTCTCATTAGCTAGAATCGACACAATGTCTCGACTTATAGTATGTCGAGTCTGTCCCGACTCAATGGAATAACAAGCGATTTTCAGCTTGAAATCCTCGTGCGCACTGTCATTAATATATGACATATGTGCTATCTTCTAGTCTTTCTCAACCAGTTTCTTACGAAGTTCTATGACCTCATTCTTGTAATCCCTAGCTTTATCGGTCATGAGCATCTTCTCATCATGCTCTATCTCAAAGTATGATTCTGCAGACTCCTTGGCACCATAAAGATCACTGATCTCTTCCCTCTGGTTCTGCATCATATTGTGCAGTTGCACGTTATGGTCAAGCACCGAGAGATACATTGCTCTCATTGTAGCTATAGGTGTTGGCTCTAAGGCAGGCATCACCGTATTAATTGATATCACCTCCAAATCATCCTCCACATCTATCATCATATTAAGATATGATGTTAGTCCCATCGTCTCCTCAGAATAGTTCTCCTCCAAAAAATATTCTTCTGGCTCTGATTCTTCTAAAAGCACTACTGGTATCTCTGCAATAGGCATAGGTTCTACTCTGTTCACGGACTCCTCACTTACCACGTGTATATCTCTATACATCAAGCTATCAATCGACATCTATAATAACACATAACAAATTGATTAGTACTTAAAACACCATAATATAAACACAAATCACATTTAATTCCTTTATGGCTAATTTCTATCTTTTAAATCTTTTGGTACTGAGTTTCCTCAATACCTTATTAACTTATTCGACTAGAGTTAACCTTCTTCGGACTTTTCCTTTCCTAACGAGGTTATTAGCCTAAGGTTCTTCCCCCCTTAAGTTTTATAACCTAATGCTTTGATACCAACCTATGACGCCCCTAAATCTAGGTATCTTCCAACCCGACAGATGGTGCTACACGATACTACAATGTATACAGTCATTCCATTGAAACAACAACAAAATGATTGTATTTACTATCTTCGTATTACAATAATACCAAATCCTTTCCCAGGTTCATAATCTGAATACATTCTTTGTTCTTCATAAGTATATTACATACGAATACACTAGTCTATTACAGGATAATTAACTGTCCATCTTAGCCTTGCCTTTATCTCTCTTAGAATTTTCAATTCGTTCGGCTTTCGCTGCAATCATATAATTCAAGCAAGAAGTGAGCATAACTAGCTCAACAAGTCTAACAAAGGATCATATGAATATCATATCGAGAATTATATGACTATCTTTTATACTGAACAAATAGCTATGAAGTACTATGAAACATTTGACTAGAACTTCTCATTTCATAACAATAATTCCAAAGTATATATAATAGCTTAGGAATTCTGAACCGGTCAAAAGACCATGAACATACTCTTTCCGTTTTCATATCTGAAAAGGACATCCGGCACGAAGGCCATCCATTCGGCATTACTTACGAGCACTTCTAGGTGATCAGCCTATAGTACTCTATGTTGATCAACACTCATCCGTTAAATGTATTTACGTTTAAGTTTTGGCAACCTCACGTGCCCATCGAATAATCGATGAAAATACTTTTGTTTGTTCATAGATAAACTTATCTTTACATCCGTACCAAATACTTGGCATAGGATAGCGTTAACAGTTCTATATCGAAAGACTTGTAAATAAATCAATCAATCTTTCAAAATTAGTCTAGCCGAGTTAAGACTGGCATCGACCCTTTCTTTAAAATCATTTATATATCTCATAACATGAATCACTGAAAACCTGGCTAACACGAAGGTAAGACAAGCGATAAGAAAACTTGCCTTCAAGCGTCTTCGAATATACTATTCAACAATTCTCAGCCTTTAAAGAATCTACATGATATATTCACATAGCACATTATAATTAGCTACCAAACAAACTCACTTTATGGTTTTAACCAACTTTTTTCTCTTTTATGCCTTGTTTGAATTCATTTCATTAATATAGTCGATTCGACTTAATATGCTTTGTTACGGCTTGTTAACGTTCTTACGTTATAAACCGACACTTGATCATTATTGGTGAAATACCAACGTTGAACATCATTCATAGTTTACTTATTACACTCTTGCATTCTTCGTTGAATCTTTATTAAACCATATCTAATCTTCTAATGTTACCACTTTATAAGTGATTTAATGTCAGCCATATCATGTACATTAAGTACATTCATGTCTTACCTTTGGTTTACATTCAATTGGAACCAAAAACCAAACTTGGTCAACTGTTCCACACTGCCGGCGCTGCGGCGCCAGACTCTTGTATACCTTCGGCGCTGCGACGCCAGTTAATAGAGACAGAGCTTGGGTCCGGCACTGCAGCACAGCCCTTCTTGCTGGGTTTGGCGCTGCGGTGCCACCCCTGTACATCAGTTAGTTTTGACAGTTGGTTTTTCCAATGAACTTCCCGACCTCGTAACTTATTCGTTTTACATCTAAATTGGCTCATTCAAAAGCCCACAACTCAAAAATTACATACTCTAGGTGTTCATGTAAGAATTTTACATTTTCAAATTCGTTAGCTCAGAATTCAACTTTTGGTTCATTTTGAGCGTTCGTTTATCGTTTTCGAGCGTTCAATACTCGTTTTCTTCGTTATAAGTCAAAATTCGACGATTCTCGAGTCCACGACTCTTGAATACCTTATCTCATGTGTTGACATTGAAAACCAAAGTTTCCAAGTCACACGACAACTTTTGACTACTAATCTGAGATTTCTATGTTTTCGACGTTTAACGTCTACTTTCGCAAAATTCGCCATAACTTTGTTACTCGTGTTCTATAAGCCAAATCAAATGGAACACTCCATTGATTCATCATCTACACCCTAACCAAACAATATGCACATACCCTAGCTATGATGGTTTTCAATTTGTCCATCAACAACCAAGTTCACGTTCAATGATTTTTACGATTTCAATTTACGTAAACCCTTATGATTTCTACTTAAACATGACTTATCAATGTTTTGATTATTAATAGTCATCCTTATTCCTCCTCACTAATCATGCTCCACCAATTCACGATTCTCTACGAGAAAGAAATCGAAAAAGATGAAGACAATTGTTTACAAAAATATTACCTTTGTCGTTCTTCGCGTTCTTGGTAAACTTCTTATGGTTTGCTTGGAAGTAGCTTGATTATGTGTTTCTAGCTCTTTCTCTCTCTCAATATGTATTGGACAAGTTATGTAAAACACCAAAAAGTTCAACCTAAGCTTTCTATTTATAGACAGCCAAATGGAGGGCATAAGGGTCAATTGGTGACCTCCTTACTATTCCCACCTCCTCAACAACTTAGTTACCAAGTAATCACTTTACTTGGTGGCCAAGTGGCCGCCCCACACCTCCATGGTTCTTCCCATGGGTTACCCCATGGGTTTTACCCATCCCGTGACCTACCGATTCGATCTGCAGTTCGGCTTCTTGGATTGGGCTTGTCTTACACAATTCATTGGGCCATAACTTGGGCTTGATTCCATACTTCATTGGGCTTGCTATTAATCCAAGTACCATTGGATTATACAAAATCCTTAACTCATAATCCATTAGAACTAATCGTACTCTATGCGTATAACTCTTATATTCTTTTCGTTTGGTACTCATACGATATTCGTATTATACGTCATACTATTATTAATATCATACTCGTATTCAAACTAATATAATACTCGTATCTCATACGTATAATAACCGAAATGATTATACGCATTACATTTCCCTTTCGAAAATCACTTTTACCAACCCTTAGGTTTTAAGTCCGCAGGCGAAAACTTCGTTTTTGCCATAACTGAAATATTATCGAATATTCCATCATGTCTCAAAATTCTATCATTATGTTTTTCTCGGAATTTCAAACCTAATCTCCGAGCGAAGTCGGATGAATGTTGTTTTTACAAAAAAATTCTCGGAAAACATTTATTTCTATCTTGGTAATTCAAAACAGTTAATCCTAGCACATAGCCAGAATACTAACCACGTCCACACATTCTAGGTCATAGAACGACCTTTAAATATCTTACTCACATAATTAATCAATTAAATTCATTTAATCCACATAATCAAATAAAAATTTAATTCATTCAAGATCTGAAATTCTCGGACGTTACAGCAGTAGAAAGGTCTCTACAAAGAAGAGGAAGGATAAAGAAATGGAAAGCAAGTTGTCCCAATCCGATGACTCTATACCCATAGCAGCCACTCCAGCAAAGAAGAAAACTAAGATTGTGAAGAATACAGAGGTTCCACCAAGCAGCCTTTCCACTGACAAAAGGAGAAAGAGTAACAGATTGCTCCAAAGGCCATCTAAAAAGAAAGCAATGGTAATGAAAAAGTCAACATCAGTTCATCAAACATATCTGTCTGCTGAAGAGAAGAGAGTAGAATCAGAAGAAGAAAAGAGAAATGAAGATTCAATGAATGAATTCTCAAGTAGCCACTCTGCTGATAAGGAAGTGTCTAAATCTGAAGAAATTAGATCTCCTACTGCTGAAGTCTCAAGAAGTTTCTTTGCTACTTCAAGGGACTCAGGGTCTGAAGAGGAATCATCTGTCCCTAAGGTTGTTTCCCAAAGAAGCTCATCTGATGATTCAAAGGCTTCAAAATTTGAAGATGAAGAAAGGACTAAATCTCCTATAGCTGAATCTCCAAGGAGAAGAAAGAGCAACAGATTGCTTGCTAGATTTGTTCTAAAGAAGAAACGAGAATCTTCTACAACTATCATTGAATTAAGTGATGATAAGTCTGAATCCAAAGGAGAAAATACTAAGAGTACTGAAGAAGGTACTAGTGATGAAAATCAGCAAGAAGGATTCACTGACGAATCAGATGAAATGATTAAGCATGATTCAAGCTTAGAAAATGAAGAGATGGAAAAAGATACCAGGTCTACAGATCAGGAATCAGTAGACTATCATATTCTCTCTCCAGCAAGAGTTCGTTGTAGATTAGTGGTGGAAGTCTTTGATGAACCACCAGATGTACCACCAGAAAGATGGATAAGCTATGGAAACGAATAACTCAAAGTTGCAAGGATGTCTACAGAAGATCTGTTTAACTACTGGAAAAACATGAATTTAGATTGCACTACAATACTATACAATCCTGACGATCTTCTGATGAAATGGTTCTTCCCGTGGATGCCCTAGCTAAAGGCATATACTGGTAAAGACGAAAGTTACTTTAGCTGGTGTGACTCACATTTTCAAAACTTAGAGCTGGTGTCTCAAAACTTTACAAGAGTAAAGAAGTTTGCAACTAAGTTGATCAAAGACCAGTCTCATTTCAAGATCTGTCGACATGCTGGTAACCACTACATTCCCTACGATTGTAGAGTAGGTTCGGATGGAAGAAGGATTGTATCCAAGTTCATGATCGTAGAGTCCATTCACTCTACCATTGAAGATGATCAAACACAGATTGAGAAGCTATACTCTACTCAAGCAGAAGTGTCTGATATTCCTTCATCCTCCAACAGTGATTGGCACTCAATGATCTATCAGATTCTCACTACTTTCAAAAAATTGTCCAAGAATGAAAATCGTGGAGTCCAATCTGGTATTCAACAGAAGTCTGCTCAACCAAATGACCAAACTCCTAAGGAGTAAGAGTTATTGAAGAATTATGATGAGTTGGTTGAGAAGATATCTATTATTACCGAAGAAGCAAAGATGTTGTGACAACCCGAGAATTTAGATAATTATTTAAATCTTAAATGATGGATTAAAGGTTGAATAATAAACCTAGACGTAAAATAAGTGAATGGATTTGGCATTTCTGGGAAGAAATTTTGAGGATTTAAAATTTTTTGTGGAGAATTAGTCAAGATTAAGTGTATAAGTGTATATGTTCTGTGTGTATGATCGTATATGTGTGTTAAGGGTCAAGTATGAATCAGATAAGTGTAACATGGGCAAACCCTAATGCTAAGTATAAAACCCTAAGGGTTAAAAGTTATGTGGGCAATGAAAATGACTATTACGTGTTTGTTTTTATTTGTTTATTATATAAACAAATAAAAGAAAGCTTGTAACCTAATATTGTATATATTTAGAATAAAAATTAAATAACCTAAAGGTTATAGTAATTGAAGAATACTAGTATTAAATTACATATTAGTAAATTAACTTAAGAGATTTATTTTATACATCTCAATTAATTAATTTTATAACTTAATTATAGCAAGTCTAATTGGGTTAAGAAATTAAATGTGCATGAGTAAGGATTTAATTTAAAATTGAGGAAATGAAAACCCTAATTAAATAATTTGGGTTGGATACGAATTAAAGGTATTGGACTATGATATTTTATACATGGCCCAAAACAATTATTAGAGAACCCAAACAAGTAAAGGATTGGCCCAACATTTTATGGACATTCTAAAACCAAAATTGGCAAATAAAATAAAATCAAAATGAGCACATGTTATTTTCATAGATTGCTAAGATATTTGGAGAGATTTGTAAGATTTTGTAGAGATATGTGAGAGAAAGAGAAAAGATATTGGATAGATTTAGTAAAGATATGGAAAGATATGGAAGAGATTTTGGGAGATTTTATATATACATGCATATGTAATAGATATGCATTTCTCCTACTACAAATATCCCTCATTTATTTTGCAAATATATTTTTCCATCTAATTCTAAATAGATAAGGAGAGAAAAAGAGAGAGAGAGAGAGAGAGAGAGAGAGAGAATACAAGAGAAAGCTGCCGAATGGGTTGAGGAGAGAAGGAAGAGAAGGTCTTTATGTCACCAAAATCTATAACCTATCTTGGAAGAAGAACACACTAGTAAAGGTATAAAACCCTCTAAAACTTAAAAACCTATTTAGATCTAAGTATGTTTTGTGGTGGTTTAGATCTAATGATGATCTCTTGATATTAAATCCTATGATACTATATCTACATGTTTTATAGTGATTCATGTTTAGATCATGCCATTTTGGGTGTTGTTTAGCTTGGAAAAAAAGGGGGAACAAAAATAGTTTATAAAGCTTAAGAAAATTAGTAGACTGCTGACCCTAAAATGGAATTTCGAGATTTGTTAGATATTCCAAAAAATTATGGGCTTTTAGTATGTTATAGTACATTGAAAATTCTACGGAACGGACTAATTCTGACTTCGGAGCAAAGAGTTATAACCATTCAAAGTAGTCGCGTCAAAACTGTCTAACTAACTCGGGACAGTCACCTTACACGGAATTTCTGGAATTCTGTGTTTGGAATTTGGAAAAGGTCAAAGAATAAAAGTTGTAGTACTGGAAGTTAGCTTCGCGTGGGCTCAATAATCGCTCAAAAATGTGGAGTACACGGTCCGTAGTGACTGATTTAGTAAAAATAGTTTTGTGTCTTTTAAGGAAAAACAGACTGTTTTGGACAGTCAAGGGTAGGGGCGGTTTCGTCATTTTTTTGACATTCAAAAATTCTGGAAAAATTTGAGAGGATAATATGATAAGTTTTATAACATCTCCAAGTGGAAGCACTAAAAAAGGAGTTGTAGATTTCCGTATGGATTATTTTTAACCAAGTACGAAAAAATGAAATGTTGTAAAACGCTACTGTCCAGAACTTTCCAGGGGCTGTTTTGGTAACTTAATTTATGAGAAAAATTCCGGCCTTTTGAGACATGAAAACATATGGTATTAAGTACCTCCTGTCCAAAAATGAGCTCATTCCGACTTTAAATGACCATGTTATGACCATTTCAATTTTTGTTATTTTTCGACGAAAACGGCTATAACCGGAGTTCTATAACTCTGATGGCCATGAAATTTAAACTGGAGGCTCACGTTAACACGTATAAAATTGTGTCAAGAGATGGGAATTTCTGAAGTTGAGCATGATGGGGCTAAATTCTTAAGCTACACACTAAAAATAATTTTTGAAAAATTCTAAAGGAAGTTAGAAAATTATGGAAAATTACTTTTTGTGTATGAAATATATGTATATGTGTTTGGATAAAGGATAGAAAAATATTAAATTGATTTGGTATTTTCGTGAAAAGGATAATGAATCCAGCTTGCTGAATTGGAAAATCTGGTGAATCCAGCTTGCTAGATTGAAAAGTAGTTTACTGAATTGACAATATGTTGAATCCAGCTTGCTGGATTACAATTTAGTTGCTGGATTGCAGTTTGGTTTGTTAGATTGGCCATCTAGATGCCGAATTTGGAATCCAGGTTGCTGGATTGTAATCTAGGTTGCTGTATTGGTATTTGACTTATTAGATGATAAAGAAGAACTTATAATATATAAGATTAAAGTATTTAAATCATATAAGTATGATATTAATGATTGAAAAATTATGATAAATGATAATAATTATTTAAAAATTATTATGAGCTTATGAAAAATATTTTGACTGATAATAAAATTATCTTAGAAAATTGTTAAGTGTTTAGGCAGAGTTTAATTGAACTTAGACTCGAGAATTGTCCGACTAGGACGTCGGGATGTCAGAATTGTGTCGGATTCAACTCAGACTACAATAGTCTGACTTGATACTAGGTCTTATGTGTTATATTGACTGATAGGGTTATGTGTTTAGGTTATTCTATTATAATATATAATAGTATTATATTGTGATGATATTATTCTAATATTTGGAGATCGGTATTATCTATATTAGGTTTTCAGACAAAGCTAAATAGAATGCGTAATGGTAAACATCGGAACAAGCAAGTTTCTTCTAACTCGACTTCGAGTTGTTATTTCAAATATGCTTGTGGTTAATCATTACTGATTATACCATGTCTATGAATTGTTTAATCGCACTCTGTGCATATTGCATGTGTTCATCAGGTATGATAGGCTGATCACCTTCATTACCATTCGGTCCAGATATATTTGTTCATGTTCATTATTTGTTCATGCTAGTTCTCAATTATATTGCAGAATTTTAGCCAGCTTATTGTACAATTCTTTCTATCATGATATATCTTTAATTTATTGAACTTAAACTTGTTGGGCAAACTTGTTGCTCACCCTTGCTATATCATGATAAACATTGCAGATTAAGACAAATACGTCGGATACAAGAAAAAGTCAAAGCCAAGTTCAACTTGAGATTATATGTGCAGCTAAATTGTAATAGTATAGTATGATAATATCATTGTATGTTAGATAGAATATTGGTTCAGGTATTATGTGAAGGTTTTCGACCTTGGGGTTAGTGTGTAAATGTAATGTATAAATAATTTATGTTTATATCTTTCGCAATAGTTATAGAATGATTGAATCAGATCCGCGGTGATTTGGGACCCGGATTTGGGGTCCTCACAGTTGGTATCAAAGCTGTAGGTTATAAACCTTAGGTAGGGAAGACTAATAACCGTAATGATTAGGATAAGTACTAACTCAAATAGAGTTAGTGAGTCGGTAGGATTCAAAGACGAATCTCGACGAGTTATAAAGATACGGAGTTCTCTAACTCTGATAATAAAGGTGAATAGTAGTGGTGAATAGATAAAGTCTAAAACACTAAAAGTACACTGACAGGAGATCATAAAACAAAACGATCATAGTATAGAAATGAATCGTAATATATACGATAAGATCACCCCGTGATCTGATAAGGTTATAGTATGGAGAAGGATCAAGTGAATGATTGAAAAATTTACGACAAGAATGTTGTGCGTCAGTTGTACTATGAATGGGTATAGATTTAAGAAAGGATTATAAATACGGATTAAATAAAATTCGTATTGAGAAGGGAGTTAGGATTAAGTGGGGATTTCAATTGAGGACTCATGTCAGCAGCTGAGTTGTATGATTCCTTGTTATGGGCGGGGGATTGTACTTGGTTTAACAACCACTTAGTTTCTGGTACTGATAATCATTGAAATGTTTGTGTCGCGCTATTTGCTATATACCTGTTGAGAAGGTGATTCTTTTCTCAGGTGTATAACAGATAGGTAGGGTATAGTTAGAAAATATAAGGTTAGGTACAAGTTCTTAAAACTCATACTTATGGTAATTTCGTGACTCATAATTATATGAAATGTTTATGAACCCCTCAGCGAATGGATGCCAAAGGTCTGTCTAGAACAAGTTCTTAAACTCATATGATTGTGAAAAGTTCCTGAACTCATAAGTGTGGTAAGTTTGATGAACTGGGTAGAGTTTTGTGTGAATGGAGTATTGAGGATCATAGGAATAGACAGATTATTAGGCAATAGATTATTAGTGGAGACATAGGTTTCCCAAATCTCCTAGCAATGCTAGACTTCAAAAATTTTTAAATCAAGCTAAATACACACTATGTGCTTTTGAAAATGAATTTTTATTCTCAACTCTTGGTGACCATTGTGTATGCGTAGACTGCGGGCCACCGACACCTCATTACCTAAACGATTTAAAGAATGGTCTATGCTACTTGTTTCAACTAGACGATAATGATTTGAAATATCAAAATATATTTTTATTTATCCCTTATGTATCATGTAACCTGGTGCAGAGATGATAAAAAGTTGATGGAGTTGTAAATACAGGAATACTTAGTGTTGAATTTGATCTAAAATCATTGTTCCACTATTGTATGATGTGTTATGACAAAGTCACTCGATGACGGCATCCTCAAACGGGCTGTTAATACCGTACGGCATCATGACGTCATTTTTAAATTAATTTTAAAATTTTAATTTGCCAACGGGGTTTGGTTATACCTAAATATTTCAATTGAATTGAATTATTGATACGAGTCTATGCTATTTGATTCGGCTAGACCAACGTTTATAAAATTCTAAGCGTTCTTGGAAAAATTTTTGTTTTGGTGCGAAATCCGATAAGCCTGAGGTACAATTTTTGTGCATATGGCAGTGACGAGAAACAGATCAGACCAGCAGTACTTAATAAGTACAGGGCATACCGGGCTAATTACCCACTATGTTCGTAAGATCAGAGCGGTTTGCGGATGAATTTCCATAAAACCTTTTCGAAAATAAAAGTTCGTAGTCTATATGACTCCTCAGTATGATTTGAAAAAAAATTACTCTTGTGAGGAATGTTTTGGGTAGCATGTGATGTTGTGTATGAAAGGTATAAGGTGTAAGGTAAATTTCGGGGATAAAATTTTTAGATGAAGGGGTGAATGTGACAACCCGAGAATTTAGATAATTATTTAAATCTTAAATGATGGATTAAAGGTTGAATAATAAACCTAGACGTAAAATAAGTGAATGGATTTGGCATTTCTGGGATGAAATTTTGAGGTTTTAAAAATTTTGTGGAGAATTAGTCAAGATTAAGTGTATAGTGTATATGTTCTGTGTGTATGATCATATACGTGTGTTAAGGGTCAAGTATGAATCAGATAAGTGTAACATAGGCAAACCCTAATTCTAAGTATAAAACTCTAAGGGTTAAAAGTTATGTGAGCAATGAATATGAATATTATGTGTTTGTTTTTATTTATTTATTATATAAACAAATAAAAGAAAGCTTGTAACCTAATATTGTATATATTTGGAATAAAAATTAAATAACCTAAAGGTTATAGTAATTGAAGAATACTAGTATTTAAATTACATATTAGTAAATTAACTTAAGAGATTTATTTTATACATCTCAATTAATTGATTTTATAACCTAATTATAACAAGTCTAATTGGGTTAAGAAATTAAATGTGCATGAGTAAGGATTTAATTTATAATTGAGAAAATAAAAACCCTAATTAAATTATTTGGGTTGGATAAGAATTAAAGGTATTGGACTATGATACTTTATACATGGCCCAAAACGATTATTAGAGAATCCAAACAAGTAAAGGATTGGCCCAACATTTTATAGACATTCTAGAACCAAAATTGGCAAATAAAATAAAATCAAAATGAGCACATATTATTTTCATAGATTGCTAAGATATTTGGAGAGATTTGTAAGATTTTGTAGAGATATGAGAGAGAAAGAGAAAAGATATTGGATAGATTTAGTAAAGATATGGAAAGATATGGAAGAGATATGGAAGGGATTTTGGGAGATTTTATATATACATACATATGTTATATATATGCATTTCTCCTACTATAAATATCCCTCATCTATTTTGCAAATAAATTTTTCCATCTCATTCTAAATAGATAAGGAGAGAGAAAAAAAGAGAGAGGAACACAAGAGAGAGCTGCCGAATGGGTTAAGGAGAGAAGGAAGAGAAGGTCTTTATGCCACCAAAATCAATAACCTATCTTGGAAGAAGAAGAACACACTAGTAAAGGTATAAAACCCTCTAAAACTTAAAAACCTATTTAGATCTAAGTATGTTTTGTGGTGGTTTAGATCTAAAGATGATCTCTTAATATTAAACCCAATGATACTATATCTACATGTTTTATGGTGATTCATGTTTAGATCATGCCATTTTGGGTGTTGTTTAGCTTGGAAAAAAAAAAGGGGGAACAAAAATAGTTTTTAAAGCTTAAGAAAATTAGTAGACTGCTGACCCTAAAATGGAATTTCGAGATTTGTTAGATGTTCCAGAAAATTCTGGGTTTTTAGTATGTTATATTACATTGAATAATCTTTCCATAGACTCTGGAACGGACTAATTCTGACTTCGGAGCAAAGAGTTATGACCATTCAAAGTAGTCGCGTCAAAACTATCTAACTAACTCGGGACAGTCACCTTACACGAATTTTCTAGAATTCTGTGTTTAGAATTTGGAAAAGGTCAAAGAATAAAAGTTGTAGTCCTAGAAGTTAGCTTCGCATGGGCTCAAGAATCGCTCAAAAATGTGGAGTACACGGTCCGTAGTGACTGATTTAGCAAAAATAGTTTTGTGTCTTTTAAGGAAAAACAGACTGTTTTGGACCGTCAAGGGTAGGGGAGGTTTCGTCATTTTTCTGACATTCAAAAATTTTGAAAAAATTTGGGAGGATAATATGATAAGTTTTCTAACATCTCCAAGTAGAATCACTGAAAAAGAATTTGAAAATTTCCGTATGGATTATTTTTAACCAAGTAGGAAAAAATGAAATGTTGCAAAAAGTTACTGCCCAGAACTTTTCAGGGGCTGTTTCATCAACGAAATTTGTGAGAAACATTCCGGCCTTTTGGGACATGAAAATATATGGTATTAAGTACCTTCTGTCCAAAAATGAGCTCATTCTGACTTAAAATAACCAAGTTATGACCATTTTAATTTTTGTGATTTTTTGACAAAAATGGCTATAACCGGAGTTCTATAACTCTGATGGCCATGAAATTTAAACTGGAGGCTCACGTTAACACGTATAAGATTGAGTCAAGAGATGGAAATTTCTGGAGTTGAGTATGATGGGGCTAAATTCTTAAGTTACATACTAAAAATACTTTTTGAAAAATACTAAAGGAAGTTGAAAAATTATGGAAAATTACTTTTTGTTTATGAAATATATGTATATGTGTTTGGACAAAGGATAGAAAAATAATTAATTGATTTGGTATTTTCGTGAAAAGGATAATGAATTCAGCTTGCTGGATTGGAAAATCTGGTAAATCCAGCTTGCTGGATTGAAAAGTAGGTTACTGAATTCAAAATATGTTGAATCCAGCTTACTGGATTGAAATCTAGTTGCTGGATTTGGAATCCAGTTTTCTGGATTGCAATTTGGTTTGTTGGATTGGCCATCTAGATGCCGGATTTGGAATTCAGGTAGCTGGATTTGGAATCCAGGTTGCTGGATTGCAATCTGGGTTGCTGTATTGGTATTTGACTTATTAGATGATAAAGAAGAACTTATAATATATAAGATTAAAATATTTAAATCATATAAATACGATATTAATGATTGAAAAATTATGATAAATGATAATAATTATTTAAATATTATTATGAGCTTATGAAAAATATTTTGACTGATAATAAAATTATCTAAGAAAATTGTTAAGTGTTTAGGCAGAGTTTAATTGAACTTAGACTCGAGAATTGTTCGACTAGGACGTCGGGATGTCAGAATTGTGCTGGATTCAACTCATACTACAATAGTCTGACTTGATACTAGGTCTTATGTGTTGTATAGACTGATAGGGTTATGTGTTTAGGTTATTCTATGATAATATATAATAGTATTGTACTGTGATGATATTATTCTAATATTTGGAGATCGGTATTATCTATATTAGGTTTTTAAACAAAGCTAAATAGAATGCGTAATGGTAAACATCGGAACAGGCAAGTTTCTTCTAACTCGACTTCGAGTTGTTATTTCAAATATGTTTGTGGTTAATCATTACTGATTATACCATGTCTATGAATTTTTTAATCGCACTCTGTGCATATTGTATGTTTTCATTAGGTATGATAGGCTGATCACCTTCATTACCATTCGGTCCAGATATATTTGTTCATGTTCATTATTTGTTCAACTATAAAAATTTGTTCATGCTATTTCTCAATTATATTGCTGAATTTTAGCTAGTTTATTGTACAATTCTTTCTATCATGATATATCTTTAATTTATTGAACGTAAACTTGCTGGGCAAACTTGTTACTCACCCTTGCTATATCATGATAAACATTGCAGATTAAGACAAATACGTCGGATACAAGAAAAAGTCAAAGCCAAGTTCAGCTTGGGATTATATGTGTAGCTAAATTGTAAAAATATAGTTTGATAATATCATTGTATGTTAGATTGAATATTGGTTCAAGTATTATGTGAAGGTTTTCGACCTTGGGGTTAGTGTATAAATGTAATGTATAAATAATTTATGTTTATATTTTCCGTAATAGTTATAGAATGATTGAACCAGATCCGCGGTGATTTGGGACCCGAATTTGGGGTCCTCACAGATGCTGTCAGAAGAAGGAGATAGTGTGCTTCAAAACAAACTCCAAACCACAATGTCAGATATATCTCTCAAAATCAAATAGAGAGATCAAATCTATCTGAAGTTTGTCAATGATCAGAAGGAAGAAACTCTGCAAGCTCAGAAGGACAACACAGATCAAATCTT
This sequence comes from Panax notoginseng, assembly GCA_016801055.1. NCBI lineage: Eukaryota > Viridiplantae > Streptophyta > Magnoliopsida > Apiales > Araliaceae > Panax > Panax notoginseng. The sequence continues at coordinate 129,571,511 of CM029012.1, forward strand.
ATCCCTCTCTAACAAGATTGACCTCCTCAAGCATTCTCTCTCTCTACAGTTGGAGGAACTCAAGATTGAAGTTAACAACTCATCCTATCTGACAAAGCAGCTGAAAGTGGTATGCACACAAGCCAATCATGTTTGATGATAAATCATATATTTTGTAATAATCTTATTCATTTATTAATAAAAAGTATTAATTTATTAAAGGCTTTTAATTATCTACATGATGTTGCTTTATAATATGTGATAAACCCATAGTTTTTAGCAATGCTTTCAGAATAATGATGATGATCATTCTAATGAGATCTAAATTCTTAGAAAGCTTAAAAACTAAAATAGTTCTCAATCGTTGGATTACTAAATTGGGGATTAGTGAATCTGGATAGATTGGTACATATGTTGCTTTCTCATTGGATGAGGATGATTGATCTCATGATCATTTGTGTAGAGACACTAAGGCAAGTATGTAGGTGCTTATTAGAGAATAAGTACACTGAACGTGGCTCGCTAAGGAATACCTAATGGAGTTTTACTTGTTTGTCAATATGAATTCATGTAGTGATAGTAGTACAAGTGATCCTTGGACTTGAGATCATCATAGTATCTTGTGTATGATGAGTTATACTTTGACTTATTCCTTAAGACCCTTAGGGTATATCAAATGGTATGCTTGGGTATAATAAGTTGTACATGGAGATAATGTATGATCAATAAAGAATCTACCACTTCTAGTAAAAGAAGATGAATGTCTTATGTGATTCGATAAATGACAACCCAGTAGTCCTTGGCCAAGGCAGAATGAAATTAGAAAGGAGTTTCTAATTTGTATTATTTAGAGTTGTGCATTTAAGAGTCGAAATACATATAATTAAATAAAATAAGACTTGACAGTAATTACATGTCTTATATTTAATTGGGACATTGCATGGTGGAAGGATTGAATTATACGGTAACTATTTACTCAAAGGTTCTTTTATGATTAATGTTGAAATCTATATTATCTGAAAAGTTGTTAATCGCTAGGGAGACTTATCCCTATTTTAGAATAAATATTATTTATTTAAATAAATTAAAAGTTTAATTTATTTATTTAAATAAGATTAGAATTGTTATAATTAATTTATGTACAACCGGTTTAATATGGAGAACCTAAAGGGTCACACCATAAAAGGAAGAATAATTATTTAAAAAGTTAATGGCATAATCGTAATAATAAGTTAAGTATATTTAATTTAATCTATGGTGATAGAATAAATTAAATAGTTTAATATTTATTATTTAATATTTTAGAAATATTAAATATAAATTAATAAGAGGAGTCTTATTATTATTATTATTATTATTATTATTATTATTATTATTTAACTGGTAAAGGAGTTTGGAAATTAATTAATAAAAGTACTCTCATATATCATAATAAGATTAGGAGACTAAATTAAAAGAGTTTAATTAATTATTCCTAATAAGATTGGGAGCCTAATTAATTAAAGGAGTTTAATTAATTAAAGCAAAACTTAATTCCTTAATTGTTAAGGAGGGTTGCCAACATCTATAAATAAGATAAGTTTTATTAAGGGTGTGAGTTGTTTAACTTTTTCACAACAGACGTAATTTTAATAGTTGGGAGAGTACACCTTTTTCTATGAGAAATAGAAAAACTTGGATTTTGTCAAATATTCATCTTCTTGCATCTTTCTTCTTCCTTGGTGGATCACCTCTAGAGGTCAAACACTTGGGTGGTTAACATTGATCAAAGGAAGGAACCAAATCCAGTGGATTCAAGTTGAACACAAAAAGGATTGGAGGTGAACTTGTACCTGAGGAAGCTTGAATCTTCAAGGGTATGATTCTTGTTCTTTATATTTTCGTTTAATTAATAATTGCACATAAAGGATGATCCGGATATTTGGTTTGTAAAATTTTTAAATTTTATTTTATCACGTTTCTGCTTATTTTGTGCAATTTGATTGCGTTCATGAATATTACAAACCTAACAGTGGTATCATAGCCAAACCTTTATGCGAATTATTAATTGTTTTAATTTAATATGTATATTGATATGTGTTTAGAACAATTTAATTGGACATAATTTATTGTATAAAATTTATTTATTTTTTAAAAATAATAATAATAATAGCGAAGCTTTTATTTTTCGAAATCGGTAATCCTGCACATTCACAAATGTTGCAGTTGTTGCAGAACTTCGTTTTTTTTTAGAATGTTATATATATATATATATATATATATATATATATATATATATATATATAGTGTTGCAGTTGTTGCAGAACTTAGAATGTTATATATATATATATATATATATATATATGTCTTATTTTATATCTTAAAATTGGATTTCATGCTAACTAATTAGAGTTGGAATTGGATTCCATGATAACTAATTGGAGTTAAAATTAGATTACATGTTTCCTTAAATAAAAGAGTTTATTTAGATATGAAATAAGATTTCATATTATTCAAAATAAAAGAGTTTATTTGTGAATAGGAAAGAGAATGAGTATTTCCTTAAATAAAGGAGTTTATTTAGATATGGAATAAGATTTCATATTATTCAAAATAAAGGAGTTTATTTATGAATAAGAAAGAGAATCCGTGTTTCCTTAAATAAAGGAGTTTATTTAGATATGTAATAAGATTTCATATTATCCAAAATAAAGGAGTTTATTTTGACTTGGAATTGGATTACATAATTAATTAAAATAAATGAGTTTATTTTGATTTAAAATTTTGATTAAAATAAAATAGTTTATTTTATTCAAAAATAGATAAATTAAAATAAAAGAGGTTTATATTGATTTAAATTTGGATTAAAAATAAAAGAGTTTATTTTGATTCAAAATTAAATTTTATGCTAACTAAATTTGTCCATTAAATGATATATATATATATATATATATATATATATATATATATATATATTGAATGTTTATTATTCATGAGATGAATGTTATTTATTGATGCATATGGTGATGTGTATGATAATAAATGGGATTGATTATGGACTATTGACCAATGTGATTTGATTTTATTTTAGTTAGATGCGTGAATGTATGAGTTTTATTAAATGGGGTCTGCGTACCTCGTCTTCTCTAATTTTTTTCTTAATGTAAATTATATCTCCCTCCTATGTACTTCTCCTTGACTGCTGATCAATGTTTCTATTTATTTTAAAATAGTTTTGTGATAGGAATAGTTAGAATTAATTTTGAAGAATTAGAGATCAAGGAGCGTTTGAAGATCCGTTTGTAATGGAGCCCGGGATTTAAATGTAATAGTTATATTTAAATTTAATTCTTGCACCCTAGGTTTGACCTTTTGGTTCACTTGGTGGCTCTAGTGAACCAAACTAGAATAAAGTCCATAATCAATCCGGATAGAATATAGTATTCTATATGTGCATGCTTATACTATATATATTATATATTATACAAACACGCTTCGCATGTTCATTAATACGATGCGTATTTTATATATATATATATATGTGTGCATACACGCTAAACAAGATGAGACAAATAATAATAAACCCCTCAAAGATTTTATATTAAGTCCTAAGCATTCAAAGATATTTGGAATATCGAACATCGCCTTCTAGCATGATAAAAATTAATAGAGTATCAATTAATTATTATAAGTTTGATGTGTCACCATAAGGCGTATCTTAATTTTTTGATATATTAATTTTATCAAATTTGATGCTTATAAAGAAAATTAAACAATGTTGTTTTGTTGTGTCATCACAAGGACAATATTTTTTTTTTTTGAATATATGGAGTGCTAGGTTGGACTTAACTTAAATCATTTTAGTTCGGATGTGCACACACTTGACCATTATGATTTAAGAGGTAAAATACAAGGAATTACATAGTTGATATAATTGACAAGAGTTGTCTACTTATTTATTTATATATAGTTTGTTGTGCACACAAAGGCTATATACAGTTGAAATAGGATCCTTATTCTCACTAGCACATCTTTAATTAGATATCGCCGAACTATATAAATTGAGGGTAATATAGTTTGATGAAAATAGTGGGAGATATCAATTTAAAATAAGATCTAAATTATTTTGGTAATTAATAAAAGAATGTATGCTAAAATGTTGTTAATTATAAATTCATTTACATAATTATACAATGTCTAAATTACTATCACTGCGTAGCATATTAGATGTTAAATTAATCGGACCGTATTAAACGGATTGGTTAAGAAATTTGAGAATAGTTCTCACAGCTGAAAAGCTATCTTATGTCTTTAATACGCCTATCCCTGCAATGGTTGCAGACAATGCCTCTGAGGAAGACATTGCTGCTTTTAGAAAGTGGCAAGATGATGCAAAGTTGGCTCAATGCATCTTGCTCGTCCATGAGTAACGAGCTTCAGCGTCATCATGAAACTATGGATGCTCCTACTATACTCCTACACATCAAGTAATTAATGGTGAGGAGAGTAGGACTAATAGACATCAGATATCTAAAGAGCTCTTCCGATCTAGAATGACCAATGACACTACAATACAGATAAAAGTCCATTATCAATTTGATTGAATAATTAGGACAACAGGTTTTGTCATGAATTGGGAGTTGTGTCAAGATTTGATCTTGCACTCACTCCCGGACTCCTTTCACAATTGTTGTGAATTTTTCATATGAACAAGCTAGATATCAGCTTCGCTGATTTGCTTAACATGTTGAAAAATGTTGAAAGTCACTTTCCAACTAAGAAAGACTAAGTCTTACTGGTAGGGGCCAAAGGATCTTCTAAAAAGAAGAACGATTCTAAGAATGTAAATAGAAAAGGCATAAACAAAGGATAATAAGAACAAAACTAATACGGATAGAAAAGGAGTTTGCTTTCACTACAATAAACCTGGACACTAGAAAGAAACTGCGAGAAGCATCTTGCAGAGGCTAACCAAAGAAGCTTAGTGAAGTTTTAGTTACAAATACAATTTTGTTCATGATTTAAAGTAAAAAAAAATTTAAGTCAAGGTTCTACTTGGGTATTGGATACCGGATTTGGTTATCATAAATATAGATTTATAAAGGGACCAAGCAGAAGTAGAAAGCTAAACAAAGATAAGTAATTATATGTGTGAGAAATGAAGCAAAGGTTGCTACATTAGCCATATGAACTTATTGCTTTAGCACAACCTACGGGCAAATCTATTAAGTCAATAAGTTATTATTGTATTCTAGTTCTCGTTAAAACATTATTTTCATTTTATTGTTGGACAATAAAATCTTTGGTATTATATTTAAGAACAAATGTTATTTTATTGATAATAATAATGTTTTGTCTAGAACTAGAATATTACTTAATGGATTTTATATACTTGACTTATGTAAAAATAATTTTGAATATTGAACAAATTAGTATAAGAAAAAGAGATGATCATTCAAAGAGTTAAATGTGTGTATTTGCTGAAATACAAGTGTGAATTATTTGAAAGGTTTAAAGAATTCAGAAGTGAAATAAATTGGCAAAGTATTAAAATTCTTTGATTAGATCAAGAAATAAATACTTGTGCAATAAGTTTATAGATCATCTCAAATGGTTTTCTCATAATGGATGCCTCCTGATACGCAATAATTGATTGATGTATCTGAAAGAAAAAATCGTACCTTGTTGGACATGGTGCGATCCATAATAATTTTACCGACATTCCAGTATCCTTTTAGGGTAATGTCCTAGAAATGGCTGCATATCTACGAAAAGGTAACCTCAAAATCCAGCCACAAGACTCCATAAAAGTTATGGACAGGAAGGATTCCTAATTTTAAGTATGTTAAGATAAGGGGTTGTCCAACTTATGTGAAAAGGTTTCAAAGGATAAGCTTGGGATAAAACTTGACAAGTACAGATTTGTGGGACATCCTAAAGTAAGTTTAGGGTATATGTTCTATAATCCTACTTAGTAAAAGGTGTTTGTTGCGAAACACGCTACCTTCTAAGATAAAGGTGTTTATTATTGAAGGAGCTAGTGGGAGGATAATAGATCTTGAAGAGTTCAAGAACCACAAAGCACTATAAGTCATATAAGAGGAACTTGTAGATAAACCTTTTTGTACCACAACCAAATCGTAAATCTGGAATAGTACCGAAGATATCTGAGAGGTATGGATTCATCATGAATGATGATGATGAGGTACGCAACATAGAAATTGATGATCCAGTTTCATACGATGAGGTAAGAGTTGTCGACACTTAGAGAAATAGATTGAAGCAAGCTTCTCAAAAATAGAACATTCGTTTTGATGAAACAATCAAAAGAGTTTGATTTTATCAAAAATAAGAATGAACCTTGTGTGTACAAAAGGGTCAGTGGGAGCGTCGTGGCAATCCTAGTATTATATGTTGATATACTATAGATAAGGAATGACATATTAATGCTACAATCAGTAAAGATAAAGTTGTCTAAACATTCATTCATGAATGATTTGGGAAGAGTATCTTAATTGGGGATACAAAGCTGTATAGATAGATTTAAGAGGATGCTCAACTTAACCCAAAGAATGCATATTCATTTGATGCTAAAGCCGTTTAGCATGGCAAACTCCAAGAGATGTCTCATGTTGATGAGCCCTGGAGTGTATTTCTCTTAATAGTCCTCATAGACTCCTAAAAGAGAGATCGCATGAGTAACTATCATGTATACAATGAAATGTACGAGACCTGATGTTGATCGGTCATATTCTAGAGAAGATCACTGTAAGACGGTGAAAAATATCTTAAAGTACTTAACCGGTACTAAGGATGTGATCATATTCATGGTGGGTCTAAATTAAAACTAGAGGGCTTAACAGACTCAAGTTTTTCAGACTAATCAAGACGATAACAAATCCACTTTAGGGTAAAGCGTTACCTTGAACGGTGGTACAGTAAATTGGAAAGGTTCTAAACAGCAAAGAGTTGCTGGTTTAGTGATAAAGACAAAGTATATAGCTGTAAATGAAGCAGCAAGTTGATTGTTTGGATGAAAAGTTCATTACAGAACTAGGAATAGTTCCTAAGTCTCATCTTGGATCTAAACATGTGTTGTGGCACTTTCATTTGATTATAGGAATTATTGAAAGATGGGAAATCACTATAGAGATAGTGGACTCTCAAGAACAACATTACATATCCATTAACTAAAATTTATCCAACAGCAGGATAATCGTCACTTAGAAAAGAAGGGTATGAGATACCATGGCAATTGACTTTAGTGCAAGTGAGAGATTAAAAGTAGTATGCACACAAGCCAATCATGTTTGATGATAAAGCATATACTTTGTAACAATCTTATTCATTTATTAATAAAAAATATTAATTTATTAAAGTTTTTTAATTATCTACATGATACTTCTTTATAATATGTGATAAACTCATAGTTTTAAGCAATGCTTTTAGAATAATGATGATGATCATTCTAATGAGATCTAAATTCTTAGAAAGCTTAAAAACTAAAATAGTTCCCAATCGTTGGATTACTAAATTGGGGATTAGTGAATCTGGATAGATTGATGCATACGTTGCTTGCTCATTGGATGAGGATGATTGATCTCATGATCATTTGTGTAGAGACACTAAGGCAAGTATGTAGGTGCTTATTAGAGAATAAGTACACTGAACGTGGCTCGCTAAGGAATACATAATGGAGTTTTACTTATTTGTCAATAGGAATTTATGTAGTGATAGTAGTACAAGTGATCCTTAGACTTGAGATCATCATAGTATCTTGTGTATGATAAGTTATACTTTGACTTATTCCTTAAGACCCTTAGGGTATATCAAAGGGTATGCTTGGGGTATAATAAGTTGTACATGGAGATAATGTATGATCAATAAAGAATCTACCACTTCTAGTAAAAGAAGATAAATATCCTATGTGATTCGATAAATGACAACCCAGTAGTCCTTGGCCAAGGCAGAATGAAATTAGAAAGGAGTTTCTAATTTACATTATTTGGAGTTGTGCATTTAAGAGTCGAAATACATATAATTAAATAAAATAAGACTTGACAGTAATTCCATGTCTTATATTTAATTGGGACATTGCATGGTGGAAGGATTGAATTGTACGGTAACTATTTACTCAAAGGTTCTTTTATGATTAATGTTAAAATCTATATTATCTGAAAAGTCGTTAATCGCTAAGGAGGCTTATCCCTATTGTAGAATAAATATTATTTATTTAAATAAATTATAAGTTTAATTTATTTATTTAAATAAGATTAGAATTGTTCTAATTGATTTATTCACAACCGGTTTAACATGGAGAACCTAAAGGGTCACACCATAAAAGGAAGAATAATTATTTAAGAAGTTAATGACATAATCGTAATAATAAGTTAAGTATATTTAATTTAATCTATGGTGATAGAATAAATTAAATAAATTAATATTTATTATTTAATATTTTAGAAATATTAAATATAAATTAATAAGAGGAGTCTTATTATTATTATTATTATTATTACTATTATTATTTAATTGCTAAAGGAGTTTGGAAATTAATTAATAAAAGTACTCTCATATATCTTAATAAGATTAGGAGGCTAATTAATTAAAAGAGTTTAATTAATTATTCCTAATAAGATTGGGAGCCTAATTAATTAAGGAGTTTAATTAATTAAAGTGAAACCTAATTCCTTAATTGTTAAGGAGGGTTGCCAACTTCTATAAATAAGAGAAGTCTTATTAAGGGTGCGAGTTGTTGTTGACTTTTTTACAACAGACGTAATTTCAATAGTTAGGAGAGTACACATTTTCTATGAGAGATAGAAAAATTAAGTTTTTGCCAAATACCCATCTTCTTGAATCTTTCTTCTTCATTGGTGGATCACCTCTAGAGGCCAAACACTTGGGTGGCTAACATTGATCAAAAGAAGGAACCAAACCTGGTGGATTCAAGTTGAATACGAAAATGATTGGCGGTGAACTTGTACCTGAGGAAGCTCGAATCTTCAGGGTTATGATTCTTGTTCTTCATATATATTTTCGTTTAATTAATAATTGCACATAAAGGATGATCCGGATATATGATTTGTAAAATTTTAAAATTCTATTTTATCACGTTTCTGCTTATTTTGTACAATTTGATTGCGTTCATGAATATTACAAACCTAACAGCAGCCTATGACAAATGTCTAACAGCTTTCCCAAATAATTCATGACAAAAAGGGGGAGAAAAAGAGGCATTCAAAAAAGAGCAAGGAGAGAATAATGAAGTCTGAAGAAAAGAAGAAAAGCAAGAAAGTAAAGAAGGAAGAAGAAGAAGAAGCAGCTCAACATAGCAGCGAGTGTATCATCATCTGTGGGGGAGCCAAAGCATAATAGGAAGAGGAAAGAAAAAAACAAAGAAGAAGAGCATGCATATGAGTCAGAGCATCATGAATATGAAAAAATGGAGAATGCATCTCAGGGGAGCAGGAAGGAGAAAATCAAGAAGAAATGAAGTCACCATCCCAGGGGGGAGTAGGAGCCAAAAGATCAAGCAATTAAGTAGCAACAACAGAGGGGATCCAGGAGACATACAGGAAGAAGAAGGTACATCTCTATATGTAATAGTTAACTCTGGATCCAGAACTTAGGTTTACTTTTCAGTTGTAATCCAATGCTTTTAATATATCATTCATATTACCTGCTCTAGCAATACAGTAGCTCATTGTATCTTAAGATTCATTCATCCCATACATATGCACTTATTGCTTTTGTCATAATCAAGTAGGGAGAGATTGTTAGAAATAAGCATGTGAATGATATTCCTATTTATATAAGATTTGATTATGATTTTAATGAATGAATATGCAAATATGTCTGCATTAGAATAAGCTATGAAGTCCTTGAATAGATAATAGGAATATATATACAAGGACTTAGACTGAAATGATCAAATATGTTAGGTTGATCCTACATGAATAAAACAGCTTTGTAAAGTCCTTCAAAAGAACATGATGTACAAGGACTAAGTATAGAAAGATCAAGCTTGTTAGGTTGATCTTATTTGATGTAATAGATAGGCTTGCTTGATCGTAGAGTACTGCACAAGCCTTAGAAGTTTTCCAGGAGAAACAAAGTATTCAGAGAATATCAAGGCAGAATCGTAGAGCGTCGAGCCAACCTAGGGATTACAGAAGTCAAGACAGAATAATATAGTATCGAGAAAGTGGCTATAGATCGTAGTTTGCCTTAGAGGGCCTCACTCTTAATCGTAGAGTTAATTCAAGAACCTGCCAAGCCAAGTCAAGAATCATAGACCATACTTGAAGTCATAGAGTCTACCGATCATACCAGAGGTAAAAATCGTAGTCAAGCAAGATCAGATAAGAACAACAAGTGATAAGGTAGAAATCGTAGTCTGATCTACACTCGGAATCGTAGTGTCTGCAGAACTAAAGCTAGATCGTTGTCTGTATAACAAAGTCCTCGACAAAGCCTATCAGTGCTCACAACGCCAAGGAAGAATCGTAGTGTTAACACTATTCTCAACATATGAGCACTCCCAAAGCATCCAAAGAATGAAGCCTCTGGACAGAACTAGAAAGATGCAATCTACCACAAGGAAGCCAGAGAGCGTTCACCTAATGGCTTGTAAGCAAACAAGAAGATCGAAGCACCAATTCAATCAGCATCCTGATTGAGTAGTGAAGCCATTAAGAGAAGTCTTCCACAAGCAATAGTAAGAAAACTTCAGATGATGTGACTGACTAAAGGAAGTTAGCAATGCAGTAGCTGTCAAGATAAACAAAAGATGACTATCTTGAGTATGTCCATGATAGCAGTGCTTGCCAGATTAGAAGTAGAAACTGATGGGATCTATAACAGAGACACTGGCCAACCTATACAGAACAGACAAAGAAGATGAAGCATGGGTCAGACCATTGATGATATGTGAACGGGAGATCATAAGGAGAAAGAGACTGAGCATAACAAATTTGATAAGTCTTAAAGTTAAGGAGGGCCAGAGTAATCAGACAAGTTGTCAATACCTAATGTAAGTCAAGGCAAGCAGAAGTGATGAAGCACTGCATGAATGGAGTAAGAGAGGTTCTACATTGCAAATCCAAGGAACACTCTCAGAATCGTAGTGTTGTCTCAATCACTCTACGAGCAATATTTAACAAACTAACTACGATCGAGTTCAAGATCATCTGCATCAGAATCGTAGAGTTCAGTCATCTGAGTATTGAAGCCTTGGCAACGTCTCAATGCAAAGGCTGACATTCAAACGTTTGATATTGAAAGCATCAATGCAAAAGGACAACTCATGATGATCTGATTGAGGAATCAGAAAGAAGAAATAAAGGTGACTACCTGCCTGACACACTAAAGTAACATTTCTAATGAGGTAGGTGATATAGTAGACTGCAGTGTCAAAAAAGTGAAAAAGAGGATGTCATGTCATATCTACAGTCTGCATCAAATAACTCGATATCTGTAAATTAATTTGAATAACTTCCAACGGCTATAATCCAACGGGAAACTTATGTAAGGTTATTTAACTGTAGAAACTCAAAAGAAGAAAAAAAGGTTGTTAAAGAAAGGAGGTTGAGAAGTTGTTGACTCAACAAGTTCTATAGAGCAAAAACAGAGTATGTCTAAGTAGAAGTGAGACTACGAAAGTAGAAGTGAAGCAAGTTAAGAGAAGAGCTTTAATAGTAAGAGGCTTCACTCAACAACAATGAGAATGTCATTAAAGATGTCAGCCAAGATGAGAGCTGAGAAGGCCAAGATAAAAGCATTCAAGAGATTGGTAGATCAGAATGAAGATTCAAAGAACCAGTCTACGGATCACCATGAACTACCGAGAGCTAAAGAAGAACAGATACAAAACCAAATCTGTACACAAGCCAACTAAGGTTCAGGGGATGCTAAGTGCCAGACAATGCCGACCAAAGATGCAAAGACTTAGCAAACCTCATGTGGTGAAGAAGTGAAAGTTGAGATCAGAAAAGGACCAACCTCAAGATCAGCTGCACTAAAGAGAAAGTGACAAACTGCTAAGTACTCAAAGGGATCGAGCTTCATGAACAACTTAGCAGTATGTCCAATAGTGATCCAGTCTCGATGAAGAATACAAAGAGGATCACAATAAGCTTTTAAGAATCAAGGATGAACGAGCTTAAAGTCATTTTGGCAGCTCAGCACAACAATAACAACAACAACAAGAGTCAGGGCCAGAAGGGTCCTTGTCCAAGAGACTAAACTGAGTTCCAAGGCTGCGGGCCTTGAAGAGTTCCTAGTGAACTGAAGTTTCAAGTCTGCTGGACTTGAAGAGTTCTTAGTGAACTAAATTTCCAAGGCTATTGGCCTTGAAGGAATCTTAGTGATTTAGTGAAGTAAAGACTTCCTTAGTGGAATCCCTGTTTGTTGAAGCAAAAGAGTGGATTAGGAGCTTGAGTATCTGAACCACTTAAAATCCCTTGTGTCTTTTACATTCTGCCATTTACATTATAACTACTATCAACATGATAACTACTTACTGTTGGGTTTCGGCACATAAACGCAGCAAAAATAAAATAAATTTTCAAAGCAATTTCGAAACCCTAAAACAGGATCCATGCAAAAACCATATTAATTCAGTGGTTAGAAATTTATATTGATTATTGAAGATGAAATTGATGCGATCGAATCTCCAACGCAATCCAAACGAATCGCGCCTCTACGGTACCCACACGAACACCCCGCGAATCGTCGTACGATCTGCAGTAAAAGGAATTATGGTACTAGCCACCAAGGATGAGGATTTTTGAAACTATCTCTCTCTAGTCTCTCTCTAAGAGCGGCTAGGATTTTTAGGTTATGATTTTCTTCCCTAAAACGCTGATATATCATATATATAGCAGTAATTCGGAATTAATCAAAATCATAATCTAATTAAAATAAAATTCGGATTTATATATATATATATATATATATATATATATATATATATAAAATCATCCTTTTAATTTAAATTCATGATTTAAATACTATCAATCATTTTGATATATTTAAATCCTTACAATTTAAATTAATTTCTTTTTTTTTAATAACGTTCTATATGTGTGACCCTATAGGTTATTATTATGTTGGCAATAATTTAAAAATTATATTACAAAATTATAAACAGTGAGCGGTATCTAGTAATGCATCACTGCTACACAAGTAATAATAAGATCGATGATTCGATGTAACATTTTCGTGACCAATGTTTCAATGTAATTTAATCCTTTTAACCTTGACAACCTAGATTAAACTCGAGTCATGAAATGTATGTCATACTCTTCATAATTTAATCTGAGTTTTCTTGATCAATGAGTAGACTATATGTTACAAATCACTATTTGGGCATGGTTATGCATTTCATAGTCCTACTCAATCAAGAGGCATATGGATATCACCCCTAATATATAGGAGGGTTAAATTTCATCTAGATCACTCATATTCCTTATACGATTCATGATGTACCCAATAATCATATTTATTGTCCACCCTATTAAATGTGACTTTTGATGATATCAAAGTACATAAATTCTCGTGTAGTAATATAGAGATTTCAGGCCGGAGGATCATTACATCATTGTCACTATGAGAATCGCTAATGACACTTCGAATAATACTCCACATAGAATTCTCATGGTAGGTCTGTCCAGTACATCGTTCTCTAACACGTACCTATGCATTGACTTAATATATCATATATTTATGACCAATGAGATTTTGGTCATCAGTCAATTCACATACTAGTCTCAATCCATCATTGTTGTCACATCAACAATAATACTCTACTAGGAACATTTAAAAATAATGATACTAATTGTAATTATATAATCTCATGTTCAAGTCACATACTTGAAACTATATAATTTGTATCATTATTCTAAGAAATTTTATTATGTTAACATTTATATAACGTAGTAAATAAAACCATAATAAAATCATTCATTTATTCAATTAAATATAATATCGAAATGTTAAGTAATTATATCAAATAATTGGCCTTTAGGGCACTAACTCTAACACTTACTACTAAACTAACTCTAGAAAATAGTTAACATAACATCTATGAAGGGGAACCTCAACTTATTCTGCTGTGTTTAAAACTATTCCTAAGTTTGTCATTTGTTATTTACTCTGCAATGCAAATTAAATGGAAAAGATTTTTGAAATAAAAAAGTATCTATTCAACCCCTCCCCTTTCTAGGTTTATTGTGTGCCCTCTGAGAACTAACATACACTGTTGAATGCTAACGATAATTTATTCTGCATTATCTTAGTCATAATATTCTTTACTGGGCTAGTTGAGCTCACCCTTTGCTTTCATCGTTTTTTTTAGAAAATGATAATATAGTCGGGACTAGTCGGGGAATGAAGTGACGGTCCGAGATGGTGGCTATAGTAGTCCTCACTATTTTATAAAATAGTATACTAATAATTGTAATGAGAACTTCATTTGAGTTTGGATATTGTCTACGAGATAATATTCGTGTTAAAACTCTCAGCTATGTTTTGTCGTATTTTACACCACAATTATATAATTAAGTTTATATTTGAATTATGTATCATGTATTTGACGAATCAGAATAAATTGTGTATATCTATTTTGGGGGCGTCACACTATAGTCAAGCACGATGAATATATATAGAAGAAAGGATCAACGGCTATAAAAAATCATCAACTCTGTTATGGATTAACAACTATAATATTCCCAAAATAAGCAAGTCAAAGATATGATTTCAAAATATACTTAATAAAGCATAATTAAAGGAATAAACAACTTCTATGAGATCAGGTTATTAGAGTCCAACCCTTAACCACCTGTATAATTGTACCTGATTCATTAGACTCCTATTCAAAATTGAAACAAACTGCACAGCTAAACAAACTCCTTAATATATTTCAATTAAAAAATTGATTTGATAAAACATATTCCATGCAATCCTACCGTTAATATTAATTTGACTTATAACCGTATTGGACCATCACAAACCAAACTAACTATATATATTATTTTCAACAAATCATTACAAAATCAATTCAACCCGTTAAATAACTTATATTCACAAACATACTATAATCATTAAAATCACAATAGATTAAAAACCAACATATAAAACTCCGGAAAATGATATGTACCATATCATGATGTCTAAGGTAGGATAAGAAGAGATTAATCATAGTACTAATTAATTACTCTACCCCCGCCTGATACTGTATTTCACATTGTTTTTCCTTTTTTCTTTACGTTAATAGCCATTTACTTGCAACTCTTTATAATTAGCATTAATATTTCAAAAAAATAAAGTTTTAGAATCATCTGCTGCTGACGTAGTTTGATATAATTGTGTCATAATTTTTCCCTTCTTCCCCTGCAAGTTTTAAAATATTACATTTTGTCCTCTATAATTTAACTTTTTACATCTTTCTATTTAATCATCTAAATTTAATTTTAAAAAATAATAAATTATTCTCGCAATGATTATATACAAAAAGCATTCGCCACTTGAACCAGTATAAATTTAGTATGCATTATTGACAGCAATCCTTTTGCCAAAACGTTAAAAATATTATGTCCTAATTTTACCGTAAAAGTAAATTGACCATTCCAACCACATGTCACCATCCCTCGTCTCTTTAGACTCAAAAAGGATTTTATGAGTTTATTCTCTTCTTTATTTTGGCAATGATCCAGCAAGATTTTCCAATAATAAAAATAGAGACTTCTCTAAATTATTCTTATCGCTATAAATGCAAAAACTAGCAACCACCGTAGATATATATCTAATGTGGATCCCATTTTTACATCCTTTTATCTCCATCCATATATAGGCTATAGCAAGCCACACTAGTACAAGAATAATCCTATAATATTATGTTAGTGTAAGGTAAGGATCCGATTATCATGAAATGAAATTTACTTCATACCCAATACAGTGCTGACACACAAGCGGGAAGGTGATCTCTCCGCCTGCATGTCAGCACTATATTGAGCATTAAGTAAACTTACCATGAAGTCCACTTCATGCTAATCACTCCCGTAAGGTAATGATAATGCTATTTTACACAAGCCCAGATCAGTAGTGATTTCACCTGAATTAGTTGTTGTTTGGATATTTCACATGAATCCCACATCGGATAAATTCAAGAGTGTAGATGAGTTAATAAATATGGTAGAGCCTCAACCTAATAGGTTAACCTTTTAGGTAAGCAGGTGGTCCAACATGCTTATTGGGCCCGTTTACACAGGTGTGCCCTGCTAGGTGATGAATTGATGTGGGATGAATCGTACAATTTCGCTACAAAGTGGTATCAGAGCTCATCACAGGTGTGCGCTGCTAGGTGATGAATTGATGTGAGATGGATCGTACAATTTCGCTACACACGTTTACACAGCAATTTCGCTACAGTTGCATCCTGAAAACCTACTCAAATTTAAAGGAAGCTACTACGCCTGATGGGAACAAAAATGATAGGCCACGAAGATCTGAGAGATGAAACCATGCAGGAATGATTATGGACTGGGTCATGGCCTATGATCATCAGTGGGTGCAAGTTTTACGCAAAGCATTCGTAGTTGCGAATTTTGATTATGGACTGTCCTATGATTTATCGTTTGTCATTTTATCTGTTTGTGTGTTGAATTACATTTGCTAAGTTGTTATCTTTCCTTTTATTTCGGTTGGAGTGTAAACGGCTTTGCTTATATAAGCAGCCCATGCTTTTGTAAATGGAAAAAATATATATATATATATATATATATATATATATATATATATATATATATATATATATCTTTGCATTCAAACTGTGGTGCGTTTCTCACCCGAAGAGAACAAAATTTATCTTATCAGTATTTAACACTTGGGGACCTACCATTGGTATCAGAGCAAGGTTTCTAATGGGGACTAACAAGGAGTGTATTGAACAATTGGAGGCTGGACTCGGTATAGTTCAGGGAGGATTATTGCGAATGGAGGAAACTCTCAATCAACTCTCGAATATGATGATCGCAAATCAGGAGCAGCCCAACCACGACAATCATCACCGAGAAGGCAATGATGGAGGGCGGCAGATCGTCTCTGCCAAAACAGCGAAGTTGGAATTCCCACGATTTTCGGGGGATGACCCAACCGAATGGTTCAACCGAGTGCGCCAGTTCTTTGAGTACCAAGGTACGGCAGAAACCCAGAAGGTTTCTATGGCAGCATACCATTTGGAAGGAGAGGCTAACCAATAGTGGCAATGGATTAGCAGAACATTTCGAGACGAAGGACAAGTGCTTGCATGGAAAAAATTTGAGGAAGAACTCTGGGCTCGCTTCGGACCATCGGAATGTGAAGACTTCGACGAAGCTCTTTCTCGTGTCAAACAACTTGGAACCTTAAGGGACTATCAACCTGAGTTTGAAAAGCTCGGCAACAGGGTCCAAGGGTGGACTCAAAAGGCATTAGTAGGGACATTCATGGGCGGCTTGAAGACAGAAATAGCGGATGGAATTCGGATGTTTAAACCACAGTCACTCAAAGAGGCCATTAATTTAGCGCGAATGAGGGACGATCAACTCACACGGCAAAGGAGCTTCATGCGGTTACCACCTGCAAGAGCTCCGCTGGCTCTTCCACAAGCTACTCGTGTAGCTCCTGCTACTCCTACAGGACCCATTAAGCGTTTGTCTTGGGAGGAAATGCAGAGAAAGAGGGAGCAAGGACTCTGTTTCAACTGCGATGAACGTTTTAAAACAGGCCATAGGTGTCAAAAGCCTCAGTTGTTACTCTTGGAGGGGCACACGGGTAATATGATTTGTGAAGACATTACTCATCAACAAATGATGGACAATGACCACGGGGGAAATGCTACTGAGGTGCAAGAACCTGAACTTGAACCAGAAATCACATTACATGCCTTAACAGGATGGACAGCACCAAAAACCATGCGTGTAACAGCAAAAATGGGTCCCTACAAAGTAATGGTTTTAATTGACAGCGGATCGACACACAACTTCATCAGCAACCGTTTAGCAAGCATGCTCAGGTTGCCAGTCATACCTACGGAGACCTTCCCTGTCCGGGTGGCCAACGGAGAAAAATTAACGTGCCAAGGGCGTTACGATAAAGTACGGGTGGAATTACAAGGCATCGAATTTTACCTTACTTTTTTTTCTCTACCCTTATCAGGTCTTGATCTTGTCCTTGGTGTTCAATGGCTTGAAATGTTGGGATCTGTGGTTTGTAACTGGAAACAGTTGACCATGGATTTTATTTGGGAAAATCAAGACAGAAGGCTGCAAGGAGTGGGTGTGCAAACCATTCAAGCAGCTTCACCAGAAGAAATAACAAAGGAGTTTCGTCAAGGACATGCGCTATTTGTGGTGTGTTTTCAATCACCAATGGAACCTGCACCAATCGATACACCAACTGAAAATATACATCAGAATATGCAGGGGCTGTTGAAAGAATACGCGGATGTGTTTCAGGAACCCTCAAGTTTACCACCTGCACATGAAGTGGACCATTGTATTACGTTAAGAGAGGGGACCGAGCCAATTAATGTACGACCCTACAGGTATGCCCACTTTCAGAAAGCTGAAATCGAGAAGCAGGTCCAGGAAATGTTGGATTCCGGGCTCATTCGTCCTAGCACAAGTCCTTTCTCGTCACCGGTACTACTAGTAAGGAAAAAAGATGGTAGTTGGCGATTTTGTACCTATTATCGTTCACTTAATGTCGCCACCATCAAGGATCGTTTTCCCATTCCAATAGTAGAAGATATGCTGGAAGAATTGTATGGCGCCACTTACTTCACCAAAATTGATCTGAGAGCTGGCTATCATCAAGTAAGAATGAATCCTTCCGATGTTATTAAAACTACTTTCCGCACTCATAATGGCCATTACGAATATCTCGTCATGCCTTTTGGCCTTTGTAACGCACCCTCGACATTTCAGGCCATTATGAACTCAATATTCCGTCCTTTCCTTCGAAAGTTCATCTTGGTTTTTTTTGATGATATTCTAGTATATAGTCCCACTTGGGCTGAACATATAGTGCATGTTAGACAAACATTGGAGATCTTGCGACAACACCAATTTTTTGCCAAGGCAAGCAAATGCGTGTTTGGCCAGCAGGAACTAGAATACTTGGGGCATATTATCACACACCACGGAGTGAAGGTTGATAACAATAAAATTGCAGCTATGGTCGCATGGCCACCCCCTACTAATATTTCAGAATTACGTGGTTTTTTAGGCTTGACAGGGTATTATCGAAAGTTTGTTCAAAATTATGGCATTATAGCGCGGCCATTGACCAATTTGCTCAAGAAGGGAAAATTTTGCTGGAATGATGAAGCCGACTCAGCCTTTCTGGCTCTTAAAGAAGCTATGACAACCACTCCGACGTTAGCAATGCCCAATTTCAATGAATCATTCACCATTCAAACTGATGCATCTGGAGAGGGGATTGGCGCAATATTGTCACAGCAAGGCAAGCCTATTGCGTTTATGAGTTGAGCGTTGGGGGTCACAAAGAAATCTTGGTCAACTTACGCCAAGGAAATGCTTGCAATTGTGGAGGCCATACCTTATGGCGTCCTTATCTACTGGGAAAAAAATTCTTAATTCTTACTGGCCAACGTAGCTTGAAGTATTTCTTAGACCAACGTGTGGCCACGCTAGAACAGCAGAAATGGGTAATCAAGCTAATGGGCTACGACTACGAGATTGTTTACCGCCCAGGCCGTGAAAATTCAGCAGCGGACGCCCTCTCACGCAAGGCTGGTAGCCCAGTTCTCCACCATCTACATGTGCCAACGGTGACCATATGGGATGAAATTAAACAAGCTTATGAAGGGGACTCTTACATCCAAACTCTAACGCATCTGACAAATGATCGACCGGAAGGGCCATATGCATGGCGTAACGGATTGCTCTTCTTTAAAGGGAGAGTTATCATTCCTGCTCATGACACATTACGAACGAAGTTGCTCCACGAAATGCATGATACAAATATAGGGGGCCATTCTGGAGTCTTGCGGACATTCAAAAAATTAGCCCAACAGTTCTATTGGCCAAAAATGTACCAGGCAGTGCAAGAGTATATCAAAAAATGTGAAACTTGTCAGAGGGTGAAGTCGGAAACAATGTCTCCAGCTGGGCTCCTACAGCCGTTACCCATTCCATGTCAAGTATGGGACGACATCACCTTAGACTTCATTGAAGGACTGCCGACATCCTATGGCAAGGATACGATCTTCGTAGTTGTTGATCGTTTGAGTAAGTCGGCACATTTCATCTCATTAACTCATCCATTTACTGCTAAAATCGTGGCTGCAAGGTTCGTTGAAGAAGTTATTAAATTGCATGGCCTACCTAAATCCATCATCAGCGATCGGGACCCCATTTTTATCAGCAAATTTTGGCAGGAATTCTTTCAAATGTCCGGAACCAAGCTACATCTCAGTACTGCCTATCACCCACAAACGGACGGACAAACAGAAGTTGTCAATCGCTGTGTTGAGCAATATCTTCGAAGCATGGTTCATCAGTGGCCGCGTAAGTGGAGCAACTACCTTCCATGGGCTGAACTTTGGTACAATACCACATACCATGCGTCCACAGGAATGACCCCTTTTCAGGCACTATATGGACGTTTACCTCCTACAATACCCATTTATCATAATGGGTTTTCTTTGGTGCATGAAGTAGACCAAAGTTTAGAGGCTCGAGACGAACTGATACGACAACTTAAACGCAATCTGGAGGCTTCTATTAATCGCATGAAGCAAATTGCAGATCAAAAACGTAGGGACGTTTCATTCCAATGTGGAGATATGGTATTTCTTAAGTTACACCCTTACAGACAACAGACCGTCTTCAAACGTGCCCACCAAAAGCTAGCTAGTCGTTTCTACGGACCATATCCAGTGATACAAAAAATTGGGGCAGTCGCATACAAACTTCAACTGCCGGAAGGAGCTTGCATTCATCCTGTTTTCCATGTCTCGCTCTTAAAACCTTGCGTCGGTGAGCTCATTACACCTTCCAAGGAGCTACCGCCTGTAAATGATGAAGGCGCGGTTATATTCGAACCAAAAAAAATATTGGATACTCGTTGGGTCAAACGGGGGAATAAATTTGAAGAAGAAAGTCTGGTCCAGTGGAAGCATCTACCACTCGAGGACGCCACGTGGGAAACCTCCCAATCTTTGCTTGAACGATTCCCTTCTATGGACCTTGGGGACAAGCGTCCAAGTCATGGGGAGAGTATTGATAGGCCACGAAGATCTGAGAGAGGCCATAAGCCAAATTCTAAGTATTTAGGATGAGCTGGGACGTGCAGTTGCATGTTTGCACGTTGCATGCGACGTAGATGGAGATGAAACCATGCAGGAATGATTATGGACTGGGTCGTGGCCTATGATCATCAGTGGGTGCAAGTTTTACGCAAAGCATTCGTAGTTGCGAATTTTACGTCATTTTATTTCTGTTTGTTATCATGCTATGTTTGTGTGTTGAATTACATTTGCTAAGTTGTTATCTTTCCTTTTATTTCAGTTGGAGTGTAAACGGCTTTGCTTATATAAGCAGCCCATGCTTTTGTAAATGGAAAATATATATATATATATATATATATATATCTTTGCATTCAAACTGTGGTGCGTTTCTCATCCGAAGAGAACAAAATTTATCTTATCAGTATTTAACACTTGGGGACCTACCAAAAAATGGAGTCAAAGTTCAATCTCTACTCTGTCCAGTATTATTCTAAAACACAAGGATACCGGTACTGGGCAAGGGCATTCAGTTGCATCTGAGAAACAATTCCATTACATGTGAAAGTGAAAAAATGAAACATATTTTTATTCAAATTCAAATAAAGCCAAGTCACCAATAGAATATGAACATTTTCTACTTTGAAAAAACATGGCAGCATGCCAAACTAAGTGGAAAACAATCTGAGTACATCTTTTTATCGTAGAATGCGACACTGGTCTCTTCTCATCCTTTTTCTCCTCCTTGGGAGGACAAATACTGATCTTCTAAATTTCCTCGCCTTTTTGATGATGCATACTGGATCAGCTTCACCAATTACTGTCGCTGTATTTTTTGAGGGGTCAAGGACAAAAGAATTTATCCCTTCTACAGTTGAAATTAACTTCATCACCTTCTTCCTGCACTTGGAACAAAGTAGATCCACTGACACAACTGTTTTCTGCAACAGAAATGGCAGGCTAGTCGGTACTTTTACTAAGTTCAGAGAAGATAACATTATAAGTATGCCATAACAAATGAGACCAAAAGTGCAGCAGACTGTCGGTATAAGAAAAGTATGGCAGTGTAAGAAGGCAATAACTGCATGCATAGTAAAGCAATACACGTTTAAATATAACAGCAAAATATAAGTGTGGAACTTGCAGCATAATAGAACCTTTGACGTGGTATCACAAGGAAATTCTCGGTTGCTACAAACAAAGTATATGGAGGTTGCCGGTGCAATCTCAAGGAATTTATCACCAGTCCTATTTATAAAATAAAATAATATATATATATATATATATATATATATATATAGAGAGAGAGAGAGAGAGAGAGAGGGGTTCAAAAGCATAAATTTTAAATAATATAAGTAACATAACTATTTAAAGCCTTTCCTCAGCCTTCCTTACTTAAGCGTCTTTTAAAAAAAAAACCCAAATCTAAGTCGAGCTCGTCTCCCCAAATTCGCGATTTAGGCAAACTGAGAATCGTGATTGTGGCAAACTGAGCTCCTCTCTCTCCAAATAATAAGCCCTAGGTTCTGCAAACTGAGAATCACGATTTAGGCAAACTGAGGATCGTGGCAAACTGAGAATCGCGATTTAGGCAAACTGAGCTCGTCTCTCTCCAAATAGTAAGCCCTAGGTTCTGCGTTCTCTCTTCTCTCCAAATCGGACGCAAGCAGAACCAAATCCCTGCTTATCTCATCTCTCTTCTCTCCAAATCAGGTATGTATATAGTTCAGTTCCTCTGTTTATACGTGTGTGTATGTGTTTGCGAGATTATGAAGACAGAAATTGATTGTGGACATATATGAAAATATAAAGTTGATTAATAGACCATGGGCACATACATGTTCACAGATGAAAATATAAAATATCTGGAAATATGTGTTTGGTTTACTGAATTGTTTGTAGTCAGGTGTGCAATTGAGCTTGGGATACCTGATATCCTTGAAGGTCCCTCTAATTTTACTAGGATGCCTGTTTTTTCTAGTCTTCGCCTGTTATTCTCGTTTGGTACTATTGAACAACTAGGTGTGCTAAATATTGGTACTTTTTGAGATTTTATATTGTTTTGGCTCATTCTTTAACTGAAAATGATAATTTGGAGAGAGCCCGTGAAGTAATAGTGTATGGTGAGGAATTTTGCTGAAATTGGGAGGTTTTATATTGTTTTGGCGTTTTTTTTTGTTTCCTCATTGTCAATGCAGAGATGATTTCATTGATAAAATGTATGAAATGAATGCTAAGATAAGGTAAGTCCTATGTACTCAGGATATTGGCATGGAGTTTTGTTTCTTCCATATCATTGGCTCTTTTATTTTTAGGTTGTTCTTTGACCAATATGTCCATATAGTGATGACACTTGTTTTCCCTGTATCGGTTGAAGGAAAAATCAGTCATGAGCACAAATTCATCAGGGAGTTCATCACGAAGTTACAAATGTGGATCACCTATGAAGGTTTCATGGACCAAAATAAATTTCGGGGGACGATTTGTTGGTTGCACAAATTATAAAACAATACCATGAAACTATTGTTGTTGTCAATGCCAAAAATGACAAAGCTATTGTAGAAAAGAAAAATCAAGAGCCGGTGAAAAAAATTGAGGAGATGACATTGAAGAATGAAAGACTGAAGGCAAAAGTGGTGTACTCGATTTTTCTTTTTTCTTTTATGTTGTGGTTTTTGTTGTTTGTAATGTAGTTGTGTTGTAATGAAATTGTTTAATGTAATGAAATTAGAAGTTGTAATTGCTTTGTAATAAACTATTGTAATGAAAGCTTTCCAACTTTGTAATCTAATAAATTGTCATCTTGCTATTTCAATTTAAAGTAATGTTGTTTTGAATGGGCATGAACTGTATTAACTTCACAAGATTATCATTTCATTATGTGGTCAAGATAATGCTGGTACATGTTTTCCGGAAATTTTGCTATGTTGGTTCTCCCTTTGTTCTTCTTCTTGTTATTGAAAGATCAAAGAAGCATAATTTTGATGTATGACAAAAGGCATGGAGCATTATGTGAACATTTTACTGTAAATGCAATATAAAAATTCCAGAAGGGTGACCCACGTACACGGTGTATACAAATCAGATAATGTGACAAAACATGAAATTATGACTCAACATTATAACACTAGGTTTGGCAAACTAACTTTAAGCTTCCTGATCACACATTTAATAAGAAATAGTAAAAGACTAAATACAGGCACAAGTTAAAACCAATCTTCCATCACAACAACACATATCCAAAAATTACATTCTTTTGGAGTTCCTGAACAAAAAATTCTTCCATTAATCTTTGAAATCGACGATAGCTTTGTCAAATGGTGGGGTTTTAACACCAATGTCAAGGAAGATGTCTGCAGCTGCATTCCGACCACTTTGAGTTTGCGCAGCAACACTGGGAAGTGGAGCATATACAGATGGTTGTTCAGCACACTCATTAACTGTTTAATTCAATAACAGTTAGCTAACAACATATATAACAACAAAATAAGGACAACAATATCTAAAAAACTAAACTACATCCGGCAACAGCAGCCTCATAATCTCATAATGAAATGTTAAAAAAATACTTTAATACCTCATAATCTCAGTTGCACCTGGGGGTGAATATCGCCATCTACACTTGGATCCTGAGTA
Organism: Panax notoginseng; assembly: GCA_016801055.1. Classification (NCBI taxonomy): domain Eukaryota; kingdom Viridiplantae; phylum Streptophyta; class Magnoliopsida; order Apiales; family Araliaceae; genus Panax; species Panax notoginseng. The sequence continues at coordinate 129,596,397 of CM029012.1, forward strand.
GCATCATCATTTGATGCTCCAGTTCTACATTTAAACAAATTACAAAATCAAAGTCAAATTTAAACAAATAGCAAAGTCAAATTTAAACATGCCGATTAGTAAGAAACTTTAACTCATGGATTGATTCATCTAAACACTGCCTCCTCTCTCTACAATTACTTTTCAACAAAGTACAGACCATAAAGTGTTTTAGGATTTTATCCATTTCTTCTCTCCCAAACATGTTATCAAACAACATTGATCAATATCGGTTTTGCTTATTCAAAAACCCCGAATAGCAAAATCCTAGATTTTTCAGTTTGTTACTCATACATATCTCAACAAGCCAAAAATTATAGAGATACGAAATTAAAAGATTAAATTAAAAATCTTATGAAATGAAAACAACATACCAATATACATTTGGACCAAAACAAATTTCAAGTACCTAATAACAAACAAATAAGTAGATCAAACTATATACTCCATCATGGTCCACACATAATGAACCCAACCCACAATCAAATGTTACTAAAACTAGAAAACATTAGGTTGAACTATTTACATTAAACAAACCCATACCAAATTAAACTGACCAATCCCCTTACCCTGCTCCTATGAACAATAAATTAAAGCAATTTTAGGAGACACCAATCAGGGAAAAAACACAGATCAACCTTATCATTCAAATATCCAACACAATAAACAAAGAGAATCAAATTAACAAGCACATATAACAATAGTAAGGATCATTTTTCAAAATAATGAAGATAAGAAAGCCCAGTTGATCCATTAATATAAAGCCAACATGTATGAATATACATGTATACAGAGCAAGAGAAAACTAACCCCTGAAACACTGATAAGCATAATCACAATCTCTGGATTTATCTTCAATTTAAGACCCTTCAAGACAGAAAAGACTAATCTTTAACTACATAAGAAAAAAAAGAGAAAATAAAAGATTAATAAATGTTCCACAACCATAAAACCTAACACGAAATGTGACCAAACAGCTAGGTAACCCCAAAAACCACCACCAGAAAACGCATAGTTCACCACCAAACTGACATAAAAAAGTAAAAAGCAGCAGAAATGAGTAGTAAATGTGAAAGACAGGTCCACCCTCTTCAGGATAGACACTCTTAACGGTTAGAGCTGGGGCATTATCTGGCAAAGTGCCCTTCTTCCCCGTTTGCCTAAATCACGATTCTCAGTTTGCAGAACCTAGGGCTTATTATTTGGGGAGAGAGGAGCTCAGTTTGCCACAATCGCGATTCTCAGTTTGCCTAAATCGTGAATTTGGGGAGAAGAGCTCGACTAGGGCTTATTATTTGGAGAGAGAGAGGAGAGAAGCGAGACTCAGATTTGGGTTTTTTTTTAAAAAGACGTGTACAAGGCTGAGGAAAGGCTTTAAATAGTTGTTACTTAAGAAAATTATGCTATTTAAAACTTATGTTTTTGAACCTCCCTATATATATATATATATATATATATATATATATATATATTGATTTGTTTATTTTGCAGGAAAATACTTAAATATCCTTCATAAGGTTTATCTAATGTATTCCAGTTAGAAGGCTGGTAGAAAACTAAATGGACTTACAGTGTTAGTTGGTGAATACATAAATGCCTGCAGTCAGAAGTAAATACAGTCCTGACAATTTGCATTTAACATGAAGTTTGTACTCTCAATCTCACTCTCTCTCCCCCTCCCCCCTCTCACACAGACATTAAAAAAAGGAACATAAACACACAACTCAAACTAAACATGGTTTAGTTCAACATCTGCACAGTTCTGTTTCCTCTCAATACGAGAGGGAAGTTATAGTTTATATGACCTAACCATATCATTATTAATATAACTTCTTCAGAAACAAAATAATATGTAAATACTTACAGTGTGCCTGTCCTGTTCCAGTTGTACATGTTTAAATATGTGACATCATCATAGTGAAAACTGTCCGACGGTACATTTGATCATCTGATCTACTTTCACTTTCATATAGATGCAATCTGATGTGGCTCTGGCCTAGAATGTTTTGCAGAAAAAAGTAAGATTAAGTTGATATAAATAGAGTCTTGATGCTTAAGGCATGAACTATAAGAAGCCCTATCATATAGTGGGAATGGTATTTAACAATGTTCTAAAAGGCAAGAATCCGGGGGGCCTAGGCGAGATTTTTTATTTTAAGTCAATTTTAATATTTTATCTTACATTTATCCAAACAAAACAATAATATAAAGTAAAACAATCTATAATAAAGATAATAAAAGCATTTGCTTAAAGTTCAAACACATTTCTTTAACGTATTAGTTTTATTCATAAACAAGATTGCTATTAACTAATAAAATTTCAAATTTCAAAAATTCAAAAATTCAATTCAATATTAAAACTTAAGAAACTAAATATAAATTTAGGAATTATATTGAATTAGACTAAATATTACAAATGTATCATCATTTATATAATTTGAAGTTGGTACAAGTTCAAAAAATTACAACTACAATAAAATTATCCATTTTGACTTAATCTTGTTCACTTCTTGTTGTGATTTGATATGCTACAATTTGCATTATAAATATGGTAAATCATTAAAAAAATAAATATATCAAGATATGATTTTGGTAGTTATTAAAATTTAAAAAAATAAAAATATCCGCCCTAGGCCCCGCCTAATTTCCTAGAGGGATTTTTTGGCATAGGCGAGGCGCCAAGGGGGGCCTAGCACCTAGGCGGCTGCCTAAGCCGCTTTTTAGAACCCTGGTATTCAAACTGGTCCCAACGGAAGACATATCTGCTACCATCTAAATTACCTTATGCTTTATGTTCAGCCTTAACATTAAACCAGATATGTGTGTAAGAGAGAGAGAGAGAGAGAGAGAGAGACCTTCAAAAAAGCATAGGAGCATTCTGATCTCAGATGGTGAAGCCGGATCTTCCAGCTTTTAACAGCTTTATCCTTCCACTCAATCTTCTGCCGGAGCCTTCTTATATTGATTGCTGTTCCTTATCTCCAAGATCCCTCTTGGTGGATCCAGTGTGTGGATTCTTAAGGTTTCAATCAACAAGTTTCATAATTCACACTACATAAAGTCAAAAGTGAAATAATGTGTGCTCGATACAACAAAACACTATCACTCAAATCAAAGATTAACAATATTGTTTCATCTAAGTCAAAGACCATCTGACATCTGACACACATGCAAAGAGAAATATAGTGTCCTTATAAATTGCACCAAAAACATAGTAGATAAGTTATATATCAACTACAAATCCAGCAAGCAAGATTATGTTTATGTACATCTACAGTATACATCGAGGTAATTCAAACCGAAGGACACTGAATTCAGCAAACAAACATTTGCATGCATTCATTCAAAATATTTCTATGTGATCTATGTTACCCTTTGCATAAAGGTTATACAGAGCATACGTGTATGTCTGTCCTTAATTAATCATGCATCAATTTCAAAACACAGATCCTTCATTCTAAAGGGTACAATACAACACTAATATACACAACCACCACCACCGGTTTACACTTTACAAAGCTCACCTTAAAGGTAAAAATATACAGGATGAACTAGAGAACTACTCATTTGATAGTACAGTCGGTAACAAATTTTTAAGAACTTGATAAATGATTTAAATTCAAGTTTTTCTAATGGATATCTGCCTCAAATTAAAAGTTCAGATATGTAAATCAGTTTTCTTGCCTCTCAGTACCAACCACCATTTTAACGAACCAAGTTAATGTAAAATCCAGCTGTAAATAAACACCTCATGTGGGCTTGGGATGGAAAGACTTTGAAGTTGTTGACATATCACTTTCCTTGTAGTGGAGGTAAAGTCTGATCTGACTCTTGTGCATCCTATTATGCTCCAATTACTACAGCAAAAGATAAGCCAGTGATCAGGTCCCTATATGAAACTGAATAAACCCAATTCTGAGCACTACGTCATTTTTACTTATTATTATTATTATTCATAAGCCATAATTAGTATGATTAATTTCTGGTTAATATTTCTAAAAGGCAAAGGGAACAAAAAAGTAGCAAAACAAATATATATATATATATATATATATATATATATATATATATGTATATAGAAAGCACAGGCAAGTAATCTTATTGTAAGATTTAAAAGAGTGATAATAAAAAAGAACAGGCAACTATGCATAATGCATTTTAAGCATGAAAGTTGGCAGTTGGGTTGGTCCAAACTAGAAAGACCTTAAGAAGGAACCTGAGGACAGAAGGAACATAACTAAGAGACTCAAGTTTACAACTTTTTTTTTGGGGCAGATATATCTTGTTCTCTTTCAAGAAATCTACTTCAATGCTCTGACCCAAATGATAAGAACACTGGCGGGTTGGTTTATCACATGACGAGCTTTCTTAATTTTTGTTCTTAAACTTTAAAAGAGCTTCCAGCCCTGCATACACCATATTTACTTGATGGATTAAAAAAATGGGGTAGTAATGTTGTAAAATGCCAAGTATGTGCTATTCTCATAAGAAAATTTGTTTAGCAAAACTACAATCTTACTCCTGCCTTTTACTTTTTCGGATTTTTGATATGTCTTACTCTGGTCTTGTAAATTTGTTGTTTCTTCTTTTCATTTTTATATTGTACTATACTTATTTTTTGGGAGGTAGCTGTTGCAACTCAATTATGTGCATATTAATGTGGGTAGTTTCTACAGACCAATAAAACAACAAGAACATCCAGAAGTCAGACTAGAAACAAGGCACTGCTCGTAAATTGAAGTATTTAGGTAACCCCCAAGCCCCAATCTAAATAACATTGGCAGAGAATTAAAGTTGCTCTTGCGCACATGAGACACAGAGAGAGAAGAAAAGAACATAATAGACACAACTATTATTCTAGGCAATCAGTATGACAAATGGTTCAAATTTAACCAGATAGCGGAGATGGATAAAATAAAATTATACATGAAGTTTTACAAATTAGTAAAACTAGTAGGAATGCCACGCAAAGCAGTCTTTAATCTTTTCTTTTCTCTTTATTTTTAGGTAACTCCGTGTAATTTTAATTATTTATAAACTTTACATTTTTTTTTAAAATTTTAAATTTCTTATATTAAAATAATAATTTTATTTTTGTTATAGTAAGAACTTAAGATTTATTTATGTAGGTATGAATTTTCGTTGTTTTTGTTATTAATATTATTGTTGTTATTTTAAGCAATTTTTTGTTTTACTTTCTTTCTCTTTATTTTATTCATTTTCATTTTTATTTTTTTTCATATTTATTCAACTTTTGTGTAGTCAATTGGGAATAATTTTCACGCTACACCAACTAGTTTGGGATTAAATGCGTTGTTGAGTTGAGTTGAATTACTTTTAAAGTAAGAACATAGTCTTGATTTTATTAATTGAGAGATAAAATTTCATTCACATTATAAGACTAATATTTAGAATATCAATAAAATTTAAAAGGCATATAATCATCTCTTACTATATCCATATCTATCTTCTATTTTTAAAATTTTTAAAGTGAGGCCACTATTATTGAAGTGGAATTGAAAAGTTAGATGAGAAAGAAGTTGATTATATTTGATATTTTTTGTATTTTTTATTGGTGAGCTTTTTATAGTGTTTTTTAATGATTTTAAGGTTACTTCGTTATTTAAAAATATTGACTATTAGCTCATATATATATATATATATATATATATATATATATATATATATATATATATATACTTTTCAAAATAGGACCACAGTTATTTAAGTTACATTGGAATTGTGAGATAAGAAAGAAATTGATCAGGCTTTGGTATGTGTTTTTTTTATTGGTAGACTTTTTCTAGATGACTTTTAATTACTTTGGGAGTATTTAGTTTACAAATATTGGCCTCTAGCGTGGGCGTATTTTTGTTTCGACTAACAGAACCTAAGGACTCGTGCATGTCAAAAGCCTTGAATGATTCTCTGTTGTGTTGATCTTTGTTTCAAGAAAAAGTGACTAAGCACAAGTGCTACAATAAAAATACAATTTTCCTTTTTCCCCTCTTGCTTTTCTTAGCGAATTAAAACAAAAGCACAAATTGCAACATGTTTATGGGAGCAGTGAAGATTGAACACACTGGGTAGACTTGGTGCTAGACCTCAACATTCAGTTCATTAAAATTTCAGAATACCCTCATAACTCATAATTTAGGCCTGCCAGCTAGAACCATATAATTGCATCAACAATCAGGAGTGCAGGGCCTGCAGGCCAAATTGATATTGTGCAGGCCACAATGGAATGAACACAAGAAAATTAGTTGTTTTTATTTTATTAGTGAGAACAAGAAGAAATTAACTAATATTTCTAATAAGAACAGCATTAGAGAGTCTTACTATCATTTACCAGCAGAATCTCTCACATGAGAAGCATCTTCCATGGCACTGGATTGTTCACGATATAAAGTCTCCTCAATGCTTGCAGCTCTGTTGACTGTATGATGTTTTGTTTTCTCCATCCGAGAGTAACAGCTAACTATTTTCTGGTCTAGGTCATAATAGTATACCATCTTCTTCAAAGGTTTCATATCCAGGTCAATAAAAGATGCCTAACAAAGAGCAAATTTAGTGAGCTATCGTATCAACAGAGCAACAAAAAGTATGCAATACAGAGCCCATATTTTAATTGAGAACTGGTCTTGTAAGTTCGCAACTTTTAGCAATCATCTGCTGTCTTTAAGCAGGATTGAATGGCAAGTGTGGGCCAATAAAGACAGCAGGAAATGAAATGAAAATTTTATATAAAATAATAAATGTATAAAGCCAACACTTGAATTTCAATTTGGAGTTCAAATGCAACACTATAAAGGGATTTCCAATGTAATTGAAAGGCGTATGGAGCACTCTGCATTACTTTGCATCATTTGAAGTAACCTGTTTCTAAGAACAAGGATACTGTATTATCTATAAAATGAAGTCATTCAAAGCACTAATGATCACACCAAAAATTTTTAAGAATTAATTTGAAAATAGAGAGAAGGAAACTATGCTTTTGTTTAGCACCAACCAAATACATAAGAATCGATGATAGCTCAGAGGGGTGGTGCATACCTTGTACTCAAAACTTTGGTTGGTTGATTTTAGTAAAATAACATCATGTGAAGATCCTAGAACCCTGTTTTCGGTTGGCCTAAAACTAATCATCATACTCAAGTCCTTTGCAGTTGCGGCTACCAAATAGTCCTTAACAATCTTCAAGCTTTTACTTAATGGATCTGAATGCAAAGAAGTATATTTTTCTGACAATTTTTCTTTGTCTTCTCCTAACTTTCTGCATAACATACAAGGTTGAGAAACAACATTATAATATGCATGAATTGCCCCTTCAATGTCAAGCTTATCAAGCTTCTGGACTTCAAGCAGCCTCTTTAATAACCCTGAGCTGAAAACTGCCCCGGCAACAAGCTGTAAAAAAATTGTTGTACGCATGCTATTGTTTGCTAGAATTACACATTTCAGAACATCTTCAAACGCCTCTCCAGTCAGACAACCAGTGCCGTCTGTGCCACCACCCAAGCTCCCAAAAATGAGCGAACCGTTCAAGAATACCCTAAAATTGTTCTGAGGTGTAAGAAAAAGGTCATTCATTGCTTTATTCACTCTGTCAATGGATCCAGAGAACAAATCCAATGGATCATATTCACTTACTTCTGATATCTGAGACACATTTGGAACACATTAGAGGAAAACAGACATAACTTCAGAAATAAACTAGTGTTCAATGAGAAGGTTAGACTAATAATCATCACACTAAATTCTAGATGGCATCAGTCTTTTAAAATATGCAACACAATTAACGCCTCTCAAACCAAAACTATATATGAATGCAGATACGTTATAAATTTGAATGAAACATCCAACCAACAGTAGCTAGGCCTTAAGAAGAAAGTAGCAGGGAAAGAAAAATACCTTCCCTTGATGAAATTTCAAGGCTTGATGCATTTTAAATCGAGTTACACTCCTTTTAACAGAATTTTCATCTGCTATGAATTTTGAAATTGGCAGAAATCCGCATTTGGGCTGCTTTGATCGATCGATCGAGAATATAAATGAGAAAAAGAAGTAGAACTAAAGTATTTCTTAACAAAATATTCAACAAAACTTTAAATAAAATAAAAACACCAACAAAAAAGCGGTGGAGCACCTTTATCTCAACAGATATGCAGAATTCATCTTTAAGAACACCTGGGAAAAAGAGGAAAGCAAAAGGCATATTATAAAGTAACCATCATATAAAACGTTAAGTTATATGTCTGACATATATTTTTAATCTAGTTCTGATTACTAATGTGACGGACATGTTTTTGCTCCCATCAAATTCCCAGCTTAGTGTCCTTATTATTAACAAGTAACCAACTCAGTACACATAAAAGGAAAGACTTTTTCCCAATCTGACTCCATTTGCCCACTTACTACTCTTGCCCTTAATTTTGCACAAAAGATATAACCATGATAAGTCTCTTTAATGGGCTGATCAGCATAAGTGTAATCTTTTTATTGGAGGAGTTCAATTTCTCCAAATGGTGTTTCATCTCATTGCACTGAGGGCATTCAGAGACAGACTGAAGACAGAAAGTGTTATTGTACATTATATAACAAGGAAAAGTTTAACAGAGAGATCCATCAGTTTCATGGTACTTTCAACTGACCTACCAATATTCAAATAAAATGTGATTCATATGGAAGATAGGTCATGAGACCTAAGAAGCAGGTGGGCAATCTGAATTTCAACGACCGTCCTTCTGACATTTACCTCTTTACTCGAGTGATGAGATGATGATCTCTTGAGACAAAACTTCTCAAAACTCAGATGTTTGTTAAGCTTGTAGATTACATGTGACAAACTTTATCTACCATATCTTCACATACAGTTCCTTATAAGAAATTTGCCTAGTTGTGATGAAACTATGCAAGTCAAATCTATTTATTCCATATATGAAGAGATAACTTATTAGTAGGAGAAGCCACTTCCATGTTTTCTTTTTTAATTTCTTATTGTAGGTCTGCCATAAATGTATGACCATAAAATTGTAATCTAGTGCAACAGCATGTGCACCACCACTACATTTTCCTTGAAACATAAAATTGTAAAAAACTTTCTTGGAAGCCAACAAAGAAAACATGTTAATACAGGCCTAGTCAGAATCCAGTAGGAAATACACATCCCAAACTGACTGGCAGTTATAGAATACCAATCAATTATTCTATTGTTAAGTAGGTTTCTAGACAAGAGATAATGCTTACTGCTCCAAGTAGGTGAAAGGGAAGCATTTGTAAAAATAATCCTATAGACAATTTCCATATAAGGTGCAAGCATAATCATACTATCTAAATCATTTCATAAAAAGTACTTACTGTGAGGGAAAAGTGAGAGATCAGATAAAATAAGCGCTGAAACACATTGAGTATCGGCCTTCACATCATTGACTCTCCAGGCAGGACGCTGACAACGAACATTTTTTTCAATAGATTCCAGAAATTCCTTGGCCACAAGAATACGGATCTACCAATATTGGAAGAACCAAGGTCAGATATCTGATTACCAAGTACGATAACAGCAAAAAACAAAATTTTATTGAAATGTTAATCAAAGGATTCTAATAGAGAAAAACATATACAAACATGTTAATTATTAGTCGGCCAACTCCTAGTAGTCTAGTAGAGGATAAACCAGATAATCATGAAATCTCTTCCAGTCTTTTCCAGTGAACAGGCCAAAAGGACAAGAATAACCAATATAATAGTGGCCCATATGAGCAAATGTTGTCTATGGATCATTCATCAATATAACTACAAGGACATGCAACAACAAACGAAAAACTAAATTAATCAAGTCCAAGCACAGATACACGATTTGATATCCCAGCGGTAGCACCTATAGTTTATATGAACAATGACATCATACTGGTAGCTCCAACAGAATGAAGTAGCAATGAACACACCCAATCTTACATCCCCATCAATGTTCAGCAAATCAATAATAAGAACAAAGAAAACGTAGTCAACATAAATAAGAAAGAGTATGAATATCCTACGAAGCTACAATAACGTACCCCGGCGTCAACATGTTCAGAACCTAGCAGCGGGCTCATTACATGTTGTATATACAGTTGTTCAACAATTTCCCTAGTAGGCGCTAATAAAAGGTTGTTGATATCTTTCCATAGAAGGCATTCATGCATGGTGAAGGGTGAGAGGTCATTCTCACATTCAGAGCCATTTCTTGAAACCTTATGTACACGCAATACTTTTCCAACCTGCACATAATGGAACAATAAGCAAAAAGGACATAAAACATATACGTTTGTCCTAATATATTAAGTCTCACAATAGGAAAAAAATATGTTTCACCCCCCCCCCTTCCCCCTTTCTATATATAGGCATCAACATATGCAGCGTAATTGTTGATATATATAATGTATAATTTGGGCCCAAAGTATGGAGAATTGGAGATTGGGTTACACAATGCTTTTAAGGATAATAGTTTAGGTAAAATTCATCAGGTTTTTACACATAATTGATGGCATAACCAGCTCACACACATTTCTCTTACCCCTTTTCTTTCTAATTACCACAGTGTGTTCTAATTACTACAATTATATAATGTAATCATTCCGAATCTTACAAAGATTTTCATCTTTGAAAGATATATTAACCTGATCATTGTAATTCAAAATACTTATAATCCTGGTCCAGGCATAACCCCTATTAAAGAACTTCTAAGTTGTTATGACTTTTCCAGGGCAATCGAAGGCCGGAGAAAGTTTTTTGGCAACAGAGTAAATTATAACCACATTTTAATTGATAATGTCAGGAAAGCCAAGAAATCAATTTGAATATTGTATACGTGTCACATTCATAAACAGAAGACAAACTTCTCATCCTGGATTAATCCTCAATTGGATCCCCAAACAAGCAAAACAATATAGAGTTTTCTCATTTTCTTCCCTCCTCTCATTTCTTAATGCATCTTAGCTGTCAAACAAAGAATCTTCACACAGTAACAACATCACACTAATTCAAAGTCGGCTCCAAATTAATACTATAACTCTATCTTTATCCCTCAGCCATAAAGTTCACCAGATAGAGTAAATAAAAAAAAAAAAAAAAAGGTTATAGAGAACTAAACATACAAAACAAGGAGATGATCCGGTGTAAGCCAGAACAAGATTAGCAGCTCCTTCTCCTCTGTAAATCCAATCCACTGCATCTTTTGCCTCTAAAACCATCTCCATCCACTACAAATACGAGAGCTGTTGCTGTTTGATCGTTCTAAAATTTGGAAAACTCAAAAAAAAACCTTAATTATGAAAAGCACGAAGAGGATTGAATTTTGTAGAGCGACTAGAACCCTAGCTCCTCAATAAATAGTGCGTTGGAAATTTCACCCCTAGGATAGAGCGATAGAGGGAATAAGAGAGATTGGGTTGTCGTCTTTTAACTAACACACATTTGTAGCTGTTACCTGTCACTTATTTGCTAGCTGTGGTGGGTGGATGCCACGGGTCGGGTCGACTACAAAAAGAAAAAAGAGAAAATTAATAACAATATAAAGTCAAATATTAAAAGTTAAAAGACAGGGAAAAGTTTCAAAATTGCCCTTGATATTTGTACCGAAATCTAGAGGTGAGCATTTCAGTTATAACCGAACCGAATAGCTTATTCGGATATAACCGAATACCGAAATATTCCTAATTTCACTATCCAAATTGCTAACCGAATTCCCGAATTATAAATTCGGGTATTTCGGTTAATAACCGAACCTATGCTCCATTTTATCAATAAAAAAAAGAACCATTTAAAATTGGCAATACTAAACAATTCATAACCTTAACTGTCCTTAACAAAGTTTAATGGTTTAATTAACAATACATAATACAAATTATGACTTAACAAAGTCTAATTACTCTAGCAACATGCAGCAACATTGCAGGCGCTAGCAGTGCAACAACAACATGAACATACAACATGAACATGCAACACAAGCGAAATTAAAACTGCTGAACTCTTTGTACAACAAGTGAATCATCTAGTGCTTCCTTCAAGGACTTCATCTATAACTGCATAAATAAACACTCATTCTTTAATCATTTTAATTGCATAAATAAAGATCATTTATTCATCGAGTATGTGTCATTATCCATTACTGGGCCATTATTGCATACCAAGTGTCTATGTAGTTTCATGTTATAAAACTAGCAGGTCCTGCACCCATATTTGAAGGAAAGCACATCCACGTAACAATGTATGTAATTCCAAGCAGTTAAGTAGTCCTAAACTTTTAAAGTTCAACTAAAATGAACATTGTAACACATTAAATTAAGACGGCAACCATAAAAGTTGGATCCATTGGCATCTTCAGAGAAGAAATAAATAGAATAACCAGATCTGACATAATGAAACACCAAAAAAAGAAAGAACATGTCATTTAGTTTTTGGTCTCCATTAAGAAACATAATTCCCATAGTTTTTAAGGTTCTTATTATCCTTCAAGTGCCCAAAATTACTCTGAAATGAAGCAAAAAACTGTGAATTCAAAGACCATATTTCTGCACTCAAAGCCCAGATAAAATGCAAGAACAAATCAGCCAAACATTTTTTTAAAAAAAAACTTGCACTTAACAAGTATTATCCACCATTTGCAAATCATTTAAAACACTTGTTGACATCATCTGAAAATTTCAACCAAATAAAATTACATTAACAAAGAAAGTAAAAAAAGGATTGTGCAATATTAGAGCTCGACCTTGCTAGCTCCTACACTAAGTTCATCTCAACATCTTAATAGTGAATTGCTATTTAAAAAGTCCTTTTACAAGTCAATTGAATTTACAATTGCATATTTCTTTTCAACAATTTAATTGTTTAATGTTGTTTCATACAGATTATATGTATACAAATAAAGATGAGTTATATAAACTTCAAAGTTCAAATTGACTTGCTACAATACGCTAAAAATGCTTAACGAAGAAGAAGAAAACGATACAAAGGCCACCTAATGTGAAGTAAAGAAAAATAGCTCTTACTGAACTTAGAGAGGGGGGGGATATTTTGATGGCCAGTATCCATTATCTATTTCTGAAAGCGGGGTTAAAAAGTTACGTGCCATCTCAAAAGTTAAAGTGAATATGCATAAGAATAGCAACAAGTTGTATGATTAACAACCCATGTGATGTGAGAGCAAAAACAAATTTTCAAAACTATTCCAATCTAGTAATTGGAGCTAGAACCGCTAGGAACGAGACTACCGATTCTATCTCCCCTCGGTTGATGTAGTTGCTTGTCATTTTCGTAGTTGCTATTCTTTCTTTTCTTCTTGCTCTCAAGCCCTACGAATCTACTTCGCGGATTCTAGTCTGAATTTGATGTCCCGAGGGGCAACTAATCAAGAGAATCTTTTGGTTTTCGATGAAATACCACTCACTTCCTCTAGATGTTGCAGCGCTTATAACCCAGTTTTCGTTGCATGAGTTAGAGAGGATAGGTCTTGTGTTATTCGACCGTGATCACTATGTGACCTCTGCTAAAGATAACCCCATAAGGCCTGTCCCCTGAACTTGCTTCGTAGACAAGGCTCGTTCTGTAGTCAGTGTTCTAAAAATTCTCGCCTAGGCGCTAAGCTCTCTGGTGCCTCGCCTAAGTCCAAGGCGGCAAAAAAATTCCTCCAGAAAATTAGGCAAGGCCTAGGCGGGCAAGCGGCCTAGGCGGGACTAGGCGGGCAAGCGGCCTAGGCGGGACTAGGCAGACAAGGCGGGGCCTAGGCGGGCAAGGCCGAGCCTAAGCAGAAATTTTTTTTATTTTAATAACTACCCAAACCAGATCTTGATATATTTATTTTTCTAATAATTTACCATATTCATAATGCAGGTAGTATGATATCAAATCATAACAAGAAGTGAACAAGATCAAATCAAAATGAATAATTTTATTATAGTTGTAATTTTTTGAACTTGTACCAGCTTCAAATTATATAAATGATGATACATTTGTAATATTTAGTTTAATTCAATATAATTCTTAAATTTATGTTCTTAAGTTTTAATATTGAATTGAAGTCTTAAATTTTTAAATTTTATTATTTAATAGCAATCTTGTTTATGAATAAAACTAATACGTTAAAGATATGTTTGAACTTTGAACAATTGTATGTTTGTGTTTGAACTTTGACATTGGCAATATGGATGTGTTTGAATTTTAAGCAAAGGCCTTTATTATCTTTATTATAGATTGTTTTGCTTTATATTATTGTTTTGTTTGGATAAATATAAAATAAAATATTAAAATTGGCTTAAAATAAAAAAATCTGGCCTAGGCCCCCTAGGCGCTAGGCCCCCCGGCCGCCCGCCTGCCTTTTAGAACATTGTCTGTAGCATGCTTCGGGCGAAGCCAGGGCCCGATTCCCTTGACCCCAAAATCATCTCAGAATGTTTGGAGGAATCTCTAGAACCCCCGTCACTAATAGATGCTTCAATACTAAAGAATGGGGATATATCGTTGAAAAAAAAACAGAAGAAAATAATTTCACGGGCAGAAAGGCAAAGGGAAGTTCGGAAAAGCCTAGCAGACGGGACTATCAACCCCTTTCTATTAAGACCTCGGCACCTTCCTTACCCCACTACGAAACATTTACCCCTATTTTGAAGAGGAAAGCTCCCAGGTTCCACATCTTAAAGAAGTGCATGACTGAAGAGTTTACTGCATCAATTTCATTGATATGTTTTATAATATACAAATGTTTTATACTCCACATAAAAAGTCATTTTGCAAGTCCTTCATATGTTTTATAATGCTTAACATATCAGTGATTCGGTGAACAATAAATATTCAAGCTTATTAGTATATAATTGTGCAAGCAAGTAAGCAACCAAACAGGAGATAAATATTAGTAAAGTAGATACCTCGGAAGCTCGGAGTCGATAAATACCGTCGGAGGCTTGGAGATGAGGCTCAGATTGGTACGCCCTTCGGAGGCCGAGCGGAGATTTGGGGACTAGGTATTGGCTTTTGGGTTAGGGGCTTAGGGTAGAGAGATCGAGATGAGAGAGTGATGAGTGATCGAGATCTGAGATATTAGAGATTAAAGATGAGAGACTAATGAGAGAAGATGATTTACGGTGATTAGATATAGTCTTATATATCTATATACTAATGTATATGTGTCTATATATGTTTTTTCAATTACCAAGGAAACAGTGAGCAGTCCCAACATCTTTATCCCATTCTTTTTCACAAAATTATACATCTGCGATCTATCATTCTTTGCTGTTAGTTTGTAATCCATAACAGAGCTTGGTCATCTGTTGACTACACCACCTATTTAGGGAAAGAAGGTTCTAAGTTTTAACTACACCAGAGTTTAGTTCAAACTTAAAATATATCTCCCCAACAGTAGTTACTAGGACCGAATACCAAAATATTCATAATTTCACTATCCGAACTAATAACAGAATTTGACAATAACGGAATTACCGAATTACCAAATTTTAAATTCGGGTATTTCGGTTAATAACCGAACATGTGCTCCATGTTATCATTTATCAATCAAAAAAATGAGAAATCACAGAAATCAATAACATGTAGATGAACAATAGATTAAGATGGGGTTGCAAGTAGATGAACAATACCACGACTGAGATCACAGAAATCAATGATCCGTACTTTCCCAACAACAGAAATTAGATGGGGTTGTAAATAGTTAATGATTTAGTGCAAGGGAAGGATAAATGAGTTCTTTATGAGCTACTGCAATCATTCAATAGAAGACTAATAATCAGAATTCATGCTGAAAATAAATAGAAAGGTAACACCATTTCCTACAAAGGTCAAACGCGGAGAAAGAATAACATCATATACTATTGTTTAATTGGTTCAAAATCAAATCCCCTTAAAACCCATATTGGAAACAGGGAAAATAAAATAAAAGGCCCTTAAACAAGTAATAAGCAATCTTTGTCCAATGAACACATCGTGATTCGTGAATCACCTGGAATCCATTCAGTTGGAGCCGACAGAGACGTGACCTCCGTTGGACATCAGGTTCCCTAGGTTTTGGCCTCGGTAGCCGACAGAGAAGTCAAGGAAGAGTACCGGAGAGAGAAGAAGTCGCGGTTGAGGTCCTTGAGGATTCAGAGAGATTGAGAGAAGTGGCACGGAGTTCGATGTGGTTGAGGCGGAGGCGGACGAGGGTGAACTCAGGGTACAAGGGGTAGAGGAGGCAGCCGGCGGTGAGGATGAGGAGGAGGAGGAGGAGGAGGAGAAGGCCTAGCGATTGAGATTTGAGAGACTGAGAGATCTTTGAGTAGTGAGAGAGTCTGAGTACCCTTTTAATATTTAAACCCCCTTATTTCTTTATTTCTAATTCGGATATAACCCAATTATAAAAAAATTCGAATAATAAAAAAAAAGGTTAAAAATATTCGGTTCAGTTTAATAATTCGATCTTATACATTTTTTACTCACTCTTAATAATTACTGCTTATGTCGCGTATGAATTTAACTCACTCATCATATTTTAATAATTTTCCTTCGTAAGTGAGTTTATCACATTAAAAATTTCTCCTCAAATAAATATCTCACCCCCCTATTAGACTCGTTTTTGATATTTTTCTCTACGCAAAGTGTTGCGTATAACTTTAACATCTTTAGTAATTTGATACTCTAATTATATGTATAAGATAAGATATGACTTTTTTTTATTATAATTGTATATGTTGTTTATATACGATATTAGAATAATGGTATGATTTTTTTTTTTGGGGGGGGGTCTTTAAAGGAGTAAAATTTGTTTCTGTTATATATATATATATATATATATATATATATATATATATATATATATATATATGATGCTGAGATAAATCGGATGAATAGCAACATTAGGACTCAGAATCAAGAAGTTAGGAAGATTAAAAAACTTTTGAGCTAATGAATTGTTGAGTTGGCTAAATAGGAAAATTAAAAAAAAAAAAAAGACTTTTTGGGAATGTTAAATTTTATGATTAAGAAGACAAAAGCAAAAAAATAACAAAAATTGGACTACCGAGTCATTAAATTAAAATGTTGAGTTGACTCGGGATCAACTAAAATAACTCGAAATTTGCCTTGTTATAGTTTTATATTGATTATCATCTTTCAAAATTATGAATTATATAGATTTTTATTTTTATTTTCACTAGTAAGAATGTCATTTGTATTTTCCATTATATTTCTAATCGGAAGAGGAGATGAGTGCCATGAGGGATTACTTTGTTTCAATATTTCAAGCTCCAGTCGAAAAGCCCATCTCAGCCTACCTTACTTTGTTTCAATATTAACAATAGTTGAGGTGGGCCTTCATATTAAGATGCTTTACGTAATTGGGTTGTAAGCATACTCAAACCGGAAGATCGGCCTGGTCATTTCATGAGTTAATGCCTCAGTTTGCTCCTACTCCTCCATTCTATCTACTTTTTGGCAATCTATTCTATTTGTTTGTTTCAGTTTCTCATGAAAATGGTTTTTGACAATGTATAAGTGGAAGGAAGCAATCATCGGAAAAACTGATTGCTTGCAAGCTCATTAGAAGTTTGTCAATCACCCATAAATGGAACTGAAGCTTCTTTAGACAGACCAGAAGCAAGGATGATTGTTACTGATAAAGGATCTGGTAAAAATAAAAAAGCTGCACATGTTCCTAGGGTACCAATGAAATAACAATAGAGACAGAGATGTGAATTGAAGCACGTTTGTGAAAATGTAAACAACATGCATGCAGTAAACCTTACTTTGTGTCAACACACAGGCTCACGTGCATATGAATAATGGCATACTCAAACTAGCATCCAAAAACCAGTTCCAGTAAAAGAAACACGCACATGGGGAATCCTGTCAAGAAGTCAGACCGCAATAACATATGTAAAGCAATTTTCCCTTCTTTACCTTCATCTTCATAGGTATATATCTCGCTTTTTTCTTCTTTGAATGATGAAGAACACCAAAAATACAGACAGAAAGCTGACAACAGCAACAGGAACAACAATCCCCACAATCAAACCGGTCCTATATATTCTTCTTTTTGGTAGGATGGTTGTTACTAACAGTAGGAGTGAAGTCTGTACGACATGAAATCAGTTAATAGAATTCAAATAAAAGTAATAAGATTCAAGCTGTTCTGTTGCATCTAGTGTGGTAGGTATCACTTTCAACTTTAACTTCCACCGAAAGACTTTGTAAAAGGATGATTATATATGGTTAAAAGTTTTATAGACAACTAAAAAGTTGAGATTTTATAGTTGAAATTCATAAAAAGATTGACACACTGAAAATTGTAAACAACCACAACTTTTAGAAAGTGAACTCTAATGTTTGGTAGTTGGTACTGTTTCAAATTGTATGATTATTATTGACTTTAAAAAATTAATTAATTTGAAATATTTTTATACTCAAAGTTGAGATTACTCTTAAAAAATTATGAAACAATAAAACTTACAATAAGTAATACATTTTACATAGTTTACAATATTCATTATTGTATTGATTAAAATTAAAAGAATCTATGTCAATTTTGAGTTTAAAAACATCTTAAGTTGACTTTAAAATATCAACAATAATCAAATAATATGAAACGACAAGAGTATTTAAAGATTGAATCTTAAAATTTCTGAAATTTCAGATATTAGACCTTAAGATCGTGATAAATTAATGTGCCAATTCAGTTTTAAGAAGTCATTACTTTTTTCCATTTTTTTCTTTTAATGTATCGAAATTCAGAAATTTTAAGAGTCAATACCTTAAGATTCATTTTTTTTTTCTTTTAAACATGGATTCACATTCTAAAAATATGCGAGTTCCAATGTCTAAAGTGTTTCCTGTAAAATTAAAAATTTCAAGAACCCCTCTTTTATAAAATGGAGTTAATATTGATGAACGTGGCCATTTTACGGGCCAGCAAATTACGAGGCATTTATTTAAATTTAAGGTGGTTAACTTTTTTCCCTAACTTATGTAGCATGTTGACCATGACACTCAATTAAGACGAATGATGGATATAGTATTGGAACGTTAGTCCGACTTAGACTTGGCAAACAAGACTCAAACTTGCGGGTCGGGCCGGTCCGCTCCGCCCGCCACGGGCCGAACTTTGGGTTACAGAATTTTAACTAAGTAAAATTCGGGCGTTTTTGGCTCGACCCGCCCGTCCCGTTTGGGCCAAACAAAAAAAAAGCATAAAATAGGCACGAATTGGTCTCGGCCCGCGGACCTACCTGGCCCGCCACGGCCGGGCTTTGGGCTGCAGAATTTTAGCCCAACAAAACCCGGACCCTTTTTGCCCGCCCGTTTTTGGCCCGGCCCGCTACTCGCCTGGCCCGTTTGGGCTTGGCCCGCCCGTTTGTCAGGTCTAGTCCGACTCTACATGATGCACAACTTCAACCTTTCTTGAGCCCATGATATTGCCCTTATACATTCACACATTTCACTTTCACCAAGTTAAAGTCTTTTAACTTCAATTTTCTAAACTTTGATGATTTAGGCTGACCCAATAATACATTTAATTCCCTTTTCCGCTAAATAAGGGAATTCATTTGTTTATAATTTCTTCATTATAAGATAGTACTCCCTCCGTCCTTAATATAAGTCGTTTTAGAGTTATATACAAGTGGTAAGAAAATGATTGTATAGTATTAAATATAATATCAATTGTCTATATTGCACTTGTATTGGAAAAAAAGAGTGTTATTTATTGGGCAAAAAATAGTGAGAGAACCAAAGTTATATTTATTACTTGGGATAATATCGAAAACTAAGCAATTAATGCTTACTTGAAATTCTTAAACAACTTATATTAAGGAACAAAAATAATTTTCTAAAACGACCTACATTAAGAAACGGAGGGAGTATGTCTAACTAATGCTTGTTCATGGAGCTATAATTTATTTTAAGGCTTGAACATTAAACATTGGAGTGTTGGAAAACTCTTCGATTCCTATATATATATATATATATATATATATATATATATATATGAAGTTGAAGTATTTGGGGATTCGAGTTAAAGGAGGAATTGTTGAGTTACTCCTCGAGTTCTATTTAGAAAAAATTGCTATTATAGAAAGAAAGATGTCCTATTTTAATAAGATATTTATTATATATACTAGAGTCCTATTATAAAAAAATATATTTGTAGTAGAAATTTTATTTTGTAAATGTCCTATTTTGAATAGGAAGAGGAGAATTGTGGGTACTTTATAAATAGAGTATTATGCTGAGTTGTTGAAGTGTAGCACAATCAAAAGTCATGTAGCATCCTAAGAGTTGAGAGAGGGTGTGAGTGAGTTTTTTGTTATTGTGAGGGAGAGGGATTTTGCAACTTTTATATTTTGTGCAAAAAAGTTATAGTGGGTGGGAGGGTTTTGCAGATTTTAGTCCGTGCAAAAAGTTGTGTCGCGATATTGTGGAAGTTCAAGTTTTAAAGCGTAAAACTTAGGAGGATTATTGTAAGTTCATTATTTTGATATAGTAGAGATTCAGAGTTTGACATGTGATTTTTACCTTTAAGGATTTTCCACATTAAATCTTATGTTGATTTATCTCTCTTTATTTTATTGTGTCGTTTGTGTTTACTTAATTCCCAACCAATGGTATCAAGAGCTAGGTTGATTGCATACAAGGTAGAAGAGGAATTAGTCGCATTGGTGTGACAAATAAAAAGATTGAAAATTGAAGGAGTTACATGGTGTTCATTGTGATGTTGATGAACAAGAGATTTTGCCCTTATAAAGGATCGCCGTTGCAGTCGCTCGATGATGAAAATGATAAAAATGCTGATGAAGATGAAGAGAACGATGTTGATGATGATGCTATTGAAGAAGATGATAATGTTAAAAAAGAAGATGGTGATGGTAACTATAATGCAAGTATTGTCAATGACGTGGATGGTGTGGATGATGCAAATTCCAAGGATGATGCAGATAGTGCGTGTAATGCGGATGATACACGTGAATCATGCAGATGATGCGGATTATATAAAGGATGCAAATGATGCAAAGAATTCAGATGATGCGTATAATGATGGCGACTACGATAACGGTGACTACAGTGATGAAGTTGAAGTGTTTGCGGATTCGAGTTGAGAGAAGAATTATTGGAAAACTCCTCGAATCCTATTCAGATATATATGAAGTTGAAGTATTTGGGAATTCGACTCGAAAGATGAATTGTTGAGTTACTCCTCGAATCCTATTTAGAAAAGAATTGCTATTATGGAAAGAAAGATGTCCTATTTTTAATAGGATATTCATTATAATATACTGGAGCTCTATTATGAGAGGAAATCTATTTGTAGTAGAAGTTTTATTTTATAAGTGTCCTATTTTGAATAGGAAGAGGAGAATTATGGGTACTCTATTAATAGAATATTATGTTAAGTTGTTGAGGTCTAGCACAATCAAAAGTCATGTAGCATCCTAAGAGTTGAGAGAGGGTGTGAGTGGGTTTTATGTTTGTATGAGGGAGAGGGAGAGGGTTTTTGAAACTTTTATATTTCTTGCAAAAAAGTTGTATGGAAGATGGGAGGGTTTTGTAACTTTTAGTCCGTGCAAAAAGTTGTGTCGCGGTATTGTGGAACCTCAAGTTTTAGGACGTAAAACTTTGGAGGATTATTATAAACCCATTATTTTGATATAGTAGAGATTCAGAGTTTAACCTGTGGTTTTTCCCTTTAAGGATTTTCCACATTAAATCTAGTGTTGTTTTATTTCTATTTATTTTATCATGCAGTTTGCGTTGACTTAACTCCCAACAAGTGGTATCAAGAGCTAGGTTAATTGGATCCAAGGTTGAAGGGGAATTAGCCGCAATGGTGTGACAAATAAAGAGAGTGAAAATTGAAGGAGTTGGTGTTCATTGTGATGTTAATGAACAAGAGATTTTGCACTTATGAAGAATCGTCGTTGCAGTAGCTCAATGATGAAAATGATGGAAATGTTGATGAAGATAAAGACAATGATGTTGATGAAACTTCTATTGAAGAAGATGATATTGTTAAGAAAGAAGATGGTGATGATAACTATAATGCAAGAAATGTTAATGACGGGGATGATGTGGATGATGCAGATAGTGCGGGCAATGCGGATGATACACGTGAATCATGCAGGTGATGCGGATTATATAAAGGATGCAAATGATGCAGAGAATTCAGATGATGCGGATAATGATGGCGACTACGACAACGGTGACTACAATGATGACGTTGAAGTGTTTGCGAATTCGAGTCGAGGGAGGAAATGTTGAAAAACTGCTCGAATCCTATTCAGATATATATGAAGTTGAAGTATTTGGGAATTCGAATCGAGAGATGAATTGTTGAGTTACTCCTCGAATCCTATTTAGAAAAGAATTGCTATTATGGAAAGAAAGATGTCCTATTTTTAATAATAAATATCCTATTAAAAGAAAGAATTGCTATTATGGAAAGAAAGACGTACTCTAGTATATAATACACACACATCTTTCTTTGGTTCGTTGTGTGTGTTATTTATATGTTGCTATATATTGGAGTCATATTATAGCAGCACAACAAATAACACACCACGAATCAAATAAATGCTCTGAATTCCCTCTTTTATGCTATGAATATAAATGACTTGAATAAAGAAATGAATGACTAAAAGAAATATTTGTGTCATTTAATGTCTATAGAGAGAATTTGGAGGATAAACTTAATGAATGAGATCCTAATCCATATTGCCCCAATTTCAAATGAAAGTATTTTTAGCAACTCAATTTCAAATCTTGAAACTGAAATAAGGATAAAATAATACATTCACTTTTCTACTAAATAAGGGAATTTATTTGTTCAAAAATCATAATATTCTTCACTACAACATATATAGTATACATACATGCTAACCAAACTTGTTCATGGAGCTACCATTTGATTTCGAAGCAGCTCTATTTCAGCTTCAGCTCGACGCTTTTTCTTGTTGTATTTTAACTCACCATAGAAGTAAGAAACAAATCCCCAAAGAGAGAGAAGTAGAGCAACTCCCTTTTCTGCTTGAAACTTCTCTTGGTAGAAAATAACAGCCAAAACTTCAATAACTGGGAGTAAGACTGCAATAATAATGCCGGATAGCAAAGACGAGGCACAAAAGATGACTCCAATTGCTCCTAAGAAGAAAAATTGCCATATGATTCCACTCCAAACTAGAACTATGTAATATTTTGCTTCCCCAAGTTCAAAGTTTTTTGCCTCCCTCGGTATTGCCTGCGGTTTATGAAATGATAAGTAAGTCACAAGTTCATATATTATGTAGGAAATAGATATTTTCACATGATTATCACATGATTCGGCTAGAGTGAAGTTATCACATTCCTTGATGACAATGAACTTTTATAGTTTCTTGTTACATTAGTTCTAACAAATGTTGTATTTGTATTAGTCTACAAAGAGAGAAATATAGTTAAAATGCAATATTTGTTATAACAAATACAACAAAGAACTATAAAGCTTTATACTCCATCTGTTCTAATATTAAAGATACATTTTTCTCTTCAGTCCATTCCAAAATTAGAGATACATTTTTATTTTGAAACCATAAAGTGACATGATCTTCCTAATTTGTCATTACTTTTTAACTAATATCAAATCACTACACTTGAACTCCTAACTAATACTAAGGGAATTAAAACATAAAATTGTCCTTAAAAGTCGTCGTTTTACAAATGTATATCTAACTTTGGAATGGAAGGAGTAATGGTTAAGGCACACAACTTTACCCTAACCAGATTCGTTCCTCTCACACAAATAATGAGTGAGTCTTATATTCATGTGTAACATCCTAGTCCTACAATGAAACATGTGAAAAAAATTTGTCTATATATATAAATAAATTAAATTATTAGCAATATCACCTTCAATCAAGACATTTTAGGTGAGCATGTAGTGGATTAAGATAACCCAAGAATATAATATATATTAAGCCAGTGGTTTAAGATCTTGTTTGGATGAATTTAATTCAATTCGACCTTAATATTTAACTTAAGATTTTTTCCAGACTTGAGATTTGATTCAAGTAAAACTATCATATTTTCTCGTGAATATATCAATTTCCTAAGATAATGTAAAAAGCTTCACTGTTTAGTTGATGCTAAAGATACTAAAGCTTATAATTTTGTTATGTCATATTATTTAGAGTTCGAATTTTGACAATGAATTTAGAGTTCCTCATGATTTATACGTACTTAATTAAACTAAATAAATAAATCGTTGTTATAAGAAACGAAATCCTAGTGCATAGTATCACAGGTGTCTGCACCAGCGACTCCTTAGCAAAATGGTGTAGCAGAAAGAAGACACATGGCTCTTTTAGATAAGGTTAGATCTATGATGAGTTATTCTACACTACTTATATCTTTTTGGGGATATACTTTACAATCAATGATATACTTATTGAATATTGTTCCATCTAAATCAGTTCCAAAAACACCATTAGAATTGTGGTCAGAGCGCAAGTCTAGTTTGAAACACATTCATATATAGGGTTGCCATACACATGTATGAAAAGAGAAAACATAATTAGATAAGTTAGGAACAAGATTAGAAGTATGTTTGTTTGTAGGGTATCCAAAAAAGACAAAGGGTGGACTATTTTATAGTCTTGAAAGTCAGACGGTATTTGTGAGTGCAAATGCAATTTTTTTGGAAGAGGGTTATATGATGGAACACAAGTCAAGAAGTAGAATTGTCTTAGAGGAAATGTCTGAAAATCTTTCTTCGCAATTAACACCAAAACCTAATAAACAAGTAATTACACCACAAGTCACAATACTTGAATCTTTTAATTAAAGAGAGCCTCGTCATAGTGAGATGATTTTAGTTGATATAGATTCAAGTCCCAAGAGCTATAGTGAGACACTTGCTGATCGAGATGTACTTAATCTTTGGTAAGAAGTAATGAAACAGGAAATGGAGTCCATATATTCCAATAAAGTCTGGGAACTTGTAGATGCGTCTAATAGAGTAAAACAATTGGGTGCAAGTGGATCTACAAGAAAAAGAGATGGGTGGATGGAAAGGTTCAAACCTATAAAGTTAGGCTTATTGCGAAAGGATATAATCAAAAGGAAGACATTGACTTCGAGGATACCTTTTCGCCAGTGACAATGCTTAAATCCATCAGAATTCTCTTATCTATTGCTGCACATCTTGACTACGAGATATGACAAATGGATGTCAAGACAACTTTTCTTAATGGTTATCTTGAGGAAGATATTTATGTCTCAACCAAATGGTTTCATGGCTGAAGGCTAAGAAGGAATGGTTTATAAGCTACATAAGTCTATTTATGGGCTTAAACAAGTATCGAGATCATGGAATGTTAGATTTGATCAGTAATCCAATAACTTGAATTTGAAAAAAATCCTTACGAGCCATGTGTTTATAAAAGAAATGAAGGTAATTGGTGGTATTCTTGGTTTTATATGTAGATGACATTCTTTTGATTTGAAATGACATATGAATGTTATCTTAGATTAAAGTTTGGTTATCTAATTATTTTTGCATGAAAGATTTGGGAGAAGCGAAGTACATTCTTAGGATCCAAGTTATCCGGGATCATCAGAAAAGAGTGTTGTGCCTTTCTTAAGCTGCATATATAGTTAAAATTTTGGTTAAGTATGCTATGCAGGATTCCAAAAAGGGATTACTTCCTTTTATCCATGGAGTTCCTCTTTCTTCAATTCATTATCCTACGACAGAATCTGAGAAATATCGCATGAAAGTTGTTCCTTATGCATCAGCTATAGAAAGCTTAATGTATGATATATTTTGTACTAGACCAAATATCTGTTATGCAGTGGGAATGGCTAGTAGATACCAGCCTAATCCAGGACCTAAGCACTGGTCAACAGTTAAGCATATACTCAAATATCTTCGGAGAATGAGAGATTATATGCTTCTCTATCATAGTGATGATCGAGTTCCTATTGGATATTCTGATTCAGACTTTATGGGAGATAAAGATACTAAAAAGTCAACTTCTGGGAATGTGTTCACTTTAGGTGGTGGAGCTATTAGTTGGAGGAGTGTTAATGAAACAACTTGGGTCAAATTCCGAGTCCGAAATAAATCTCGGGTTAAATCCCAAGTCCGAATCGAATCAAATCCATCAAAATAAGGCCTCAAACTACTGGCACAATAGTATCTTCTTGGGTCATCTTAGCCCACCACAAGCTTCCAAAAGGTCATGACTTGAAGGTACTATTGATAGTAACTTATTTCCTTATATGCAGATAAATTTTTCCCCTATCTTTCGATGTGGGACTGGGGTGTTACAAACTCCCCCACTTAAATTTCTGACGTCCCCGTCAGAACCGATCACACACACGGCCCAAAGATCTTTGCCTTTCTAGCCATTGTGGGATAATACCGGCTGGCTTCGTGTCCCCACCTCCTGACCTCCATCTCTCTATTGTGGGATAATACCACCAGCCTTCGTTTTCCCACCTCCGGCAACCCGATCGGATTACCCGACCCGAGCTTTCGAGAATCGGCTCTGATACTATATGAAACAACTCGGGTCAAATCCCGAGTCCAGAATAAATCTCGAGTCAAATCCCAAGTCCGAATCAAATCAAATCCATCAAAATAAGGCCTCAAACCACTAGCCCAATAGTATCTTCTCGGGTCATCTTAGCCCACCACAAGCTCCCAAAAGGTCATGACTTGAAGGTACTATTGGTAGTAACTTATTTCCTTATATGCAGACAAATTTTTCCCCTATCTTTCGATGTGGGACTGAGGTGTTACAGTTAAACAAGGTTGTATTGTTGATTCCACTATGGAAGTAAAGTATGTTGCAGCTTTAGAGTCTTCCAAGGAAGCTATTTGGTTTCAAAAGTTTTTAATGGAACTTGGAGCAATACCGTCAACTGTTAATCTCATGGTTATATATTGTGATAATACTGGGGCACTAACATAATCAAAGGATCCTAGAGACCATAAGAAATTGAAGCATATTAAGTGCAAATATCATATCATTTGAGAGTATGTGAACAAATGATATCTGAAAGTATTTTGAATCTCATTCACAAATCCATTCACAAAAACATTACCTGCTAAAGTTTTTGAATCTCATTATTATGCGAATGGTATTATATGCATGCCAAATAGGATTTAATAGCCAGTGGGAGATTGTTGGATTTTTTTCTATTTTTTCTATAAAAATCCTATTTATCTATTTATTTAATGTTTATCTATTTATGTTGGACATTGATTTATTAATAAAAGTACATCATTCATCATTCGTTATATGATCGTTTAGTTTGTTTATATATATATATATATATATATATATATATATATATATATATATATATATCCATATTATATATATGTTATGGTTTGTGTGTATAAATAAATATTATACACAGAAGATATAAATCATATGTAATATATAAATAAAGAAATAATGGTTTATAACTTAGGATGATTTGGAGATATTATCCTATAGGTTATAATACTTTAACAAAGATGATTTATCTTGATCATGGAAGTTGGACTTCTAATTAAAGTACTAGTTTATTAACGGTGTGCATTAAAAGGATAAATGTTTTATTTATAAAATATTTTCACATAAATACTAATTTGTAATTTTTCTTAATTTTGAAATAATAGTGGATTTAATATTATTATATATATTAATTTGATGTTTCAATGAGTGAGATTACATCGTGTTAATTAATACCAAGGAATGTCGATTAATGTATATAATTAATATTAGTAACATTATTATTGTTAAAACATCTATAAGATTTTTCGTAAGATAATTTGTCATTGATCATTGAATCTTGGCCGTGACTTTTAATGTTTATTATTAAAAGAATTCATTTAATTGTTAAATCAATTTATGATCAAATAGTGATAAATTATGGGCTTATGAAATTAGTTTAAATGTATCGGAATTATATTAATTGATTCTGAAATATTTATGTACATTTATAGAGGAAATATTTATAGTTTATTAGTAAATGATTTTTTTAATTCATTCATGAACTGAAGTGGAATTATAATTATTTAGTGGAATTAATTGTAATTAATATTTATTTTGAATATTATTATTAGATAAAAATATCTAGTCAAGTATTGGAGTCAAGAGAGTAATCCCTTAGAATCCCCTTCGTAGCCTAATATGGACCAGATTCTTATGAGAGGGTAAGGATTAATGTCATTATATATCAGAAGAAAAGTAGAGTTAAGTTTTTTCCCCTAAAAGATATATATATATATATATATATATATATATATTTGTTATTTCATATAAAACCATAAAGATGAACATGATTTTATTTTAATTTTTTTCAAAAAAAAAAATTACAACAATCATATTTTCTTGTGAATATATGAATTTCCTAAGATAATGTAAGAAGCTTCATTGCTTAGTTGATGTTGCAGATACTAAAGCTTATAATTTTGTTACGTCATATTATTTAGAGCTCGAATTTTAACAATGAATTTAGAGTTCCTCGTGATTTATACGTATTTACTATTACTAAATAAATAAACCTTTATTAGAAGAAACCAAATTCTAGTGCATAGTACCATGCATGCACCGTAATGGTGCATAGTAGAACTTATGTGAATGCACTATTTATAGGGGTGGCCAAAAAAATTTGGTATATTCGGTTTATAGGAAAATCGAACTGGTTCGAATCGATTGGTTCGAGACAAATGGTAACCGGTTAGGTTTCGATACACGGAATCGGTATGTACCAGATTTTCGCGACCGGGAACGGGAAGGGGTTTGGCTGGTTCGGTATATACCGAACCGAGCCGATTGTATCGATTTATTTAATAATATTCCCAAATAGATCTCAGAGATCTCAGATATTCCCAAATGAATTAATAAGTAAAGGAAGAAGTTTTTTTGCATAGTATAAGGGCTACTATTGACACGTTACCAAAAAACATGGTAAATTCAAACTATGGAGACGAGATAGATGTAAACATCAGATTGCAAACATAGAGATTGAATAATCAAAAAGTGATTCACCACTGTCGCGCCTGTGAAGAACGAAACATTCGAAAACGTAATCTTTTTCAATAAGAAACTTGGACTTGCAGTGAGAAACAAGGAACAAGAAGACAGGTTCACCATTGGCGCGCCTGCGAAGAACGTAGTAAATCTAACCCTAAGCACATATCCCATCTTCTTCTCCTTTTTTCATGATTAGATTTCCTTTTACCATTTTTTGCTGAAATAAAAGTGATATAGGCTTATAATATGAGGAAGGTTGAGCCTTACAATATGAGAAAGCTAGTTGGGCTATACAATATGAGTAAGGCTGGGTGCACAGTGTATAGAAATAGAAGGTTGGGCCTTAACATGAATTCTTGGTAAGCTGATCTAAGCTTGAGTACAAAAGTAAATAAAAATTGGTACCAGACCAGTACCAAATCCGCTAACCGGTTCAATATATCGGTCTAATTGGTACCGATATCGGTACTCATTTTTGAGTGTATTTGGTAACCGGTCCGATTCGATTCGGACCGGTTCGGTGGGATAAATTATTAATGAACACCTGTAACTATGTATGCACCATAATGATGCCTAGTGCATATGTAGAGATGACTCCCTATAACAATTGGACCGACTTATATATATAATCAATAATATTTTGGTGACTAAAAATGATTATATAAAAAAGAGATAAAAAATGATATATATATATATATATATATATATATATATATATATATATATATAGTTATAACTCACTCATGTATGATGAATCATCTATTAATTATATTTTGACACATTATTTTATAAGTTATTTTTTATAAGATTTTTTTGTAAATGGAAAATATCCAACCGGTATATTTTTGCACTAGCTTTTGCTCTCTCATTGCTAGTGGGTGGGTGGGTGCGTGGGTGGGTTGCGGGCAAGTCCTAAGCTTCAATATTAGGGAATGATATGGAGTTATAAGATTATTATTGATTTTTAAAAATTAATTTAAAATATTTTCAAAGTTAAAATTTAAATTTATTAATACCTATAAAATATAAATTTTACATTAGTTTTTAGATAATATATGGCATTAATTATTATATTGACTGAAATAAAGAAATTAATACTAATTTGAGTTTAAGAATGAATTAGCTTTAAAAAATCAATAATTAGAGCTTCACTTAACTCAAACTCATTAGCATGAATATGTGCATTAATTGACCTCATAAGCATGCAAATGTTCAATAATTGATATTTACGTCCGTAGTATACTGGTAAAGTAGAGATTTGACAGATGACTTGACTTGCATAACAAAGGAAAAAGTGAACGTTTTCTTTCCGTTTTATGTCAATCCATTGAATTACGTAGCTAAAATGATAACTTGAAGAGGGTATGACAATTATTAATTTATATTTGCAAATACCGAATTCCAAAGGCATCAATATATAAAATCTATTAAATATACTAAATTACAGTATATAACATGATTGCATGACATTTGCCATTCCTAAATTACAATACCTGTCCTACCTAATTAATGTGTTTATCCATTACTCCAGTTTTTATATTATCGCTACTTAATTATTATCTCCTAAAATCACTAGTACTTTTTAATCCTAAATTAATATTTTGATTTTATAATCCCATAAATCACTACAAATCTAAACTGTTCTAATAATGTTAACTGTTCTAATATTATCATTACTAATTTAATTATTATCTCCTAAAGTTACTACTTTTTTAATCCCAAATTATTATTTTGAGTTTATAATCCCCTAAATCACTACAAATCTAAACTGTTTTGGTAATGTCAATTATTCTGATATTATCATTGCTAATTTAATTATTATCTCCTAAAATCACTACTTCATGATATTATCATTACTGAACTATTATCATTACTCTCCGTTATTTAACATAATTTTCTCTCCATAAATACAACATACTCCCTCCGTTCCTTAATATAGGTCGTTTTAGAGAAATATTTTTGTTCCTTAATATAAGTCGTTTTAGAATTTCAAGTAAGCATTAATTGCTTAGTTTCTAATATTATCCCAAATATTAAATGTAACTTTGGTTCTCTCACTATTTTCTGTCCAATAAATAACAATCTCTTATTTTAATACAAGAGTACTATAGACAATTGATATTATAGTTAATGTTATACAATCATTACCTTAATGCTTGTGCATAACCCTAAAACGACCTATATTAAGGAACGGAGGGAGTAATATTATACCATTTATAATTATATTACAACATAATATTATACGGTTTAAAACATTTAAAATAAAATTAAAATAACAAATAATATCAATTATAACTTATTATGTTGATTTTATAATCCCCCAAACCCACTACTTTTATAAACATAATTATTATATCCTAAAATTATTATTTTTTTAATATTATATCATTCATAATTATACTATACATTATATCATACATGTATGGTATAATATTATAATACACGTATATAACAAAATAACAAAATCACTACTTATCTAAACTATGCGGATATTATCATTACTAATTAAATTATATTACAACACAATATTATACCATTTATAATTATGAGTAAGGATCAAGTGCATACCCCTTATCTTACTCACTCATGCTCACCCCCCCTTTAGGCAACGGTTTTGGTCATACAATCGTCGTCTATACTTTTAGCGACGGACAACATATAGCGTCGCTAAAAGTATAGACGACGGTTGTATGACCAAAACCGTCGCCTAAAGGGGGTGAGCACGAGTGAGTAAGATAAGGGGTATGCACTTGATCCGGACCGTTATAATTATATTACAATATAATATTATACAGTTTAAAATATTTAAAACAAAATTAAAATAACAAATAATATCATTCATAACTTACTATATTTATTTTATAATCCCCTAAGTCACTACTTTTTCAATCTAAACGGTTTTTATATTACCGTTACTTAATTATTATATCCTAAAATCACTATTTTTTATTCCCACATTAATATTTTAATTTTATAATCCCATAAATCACTACAAATCTAAACTGTTCTGATAATATTAACTGTTCTAATATTATCATTACTAATTTAATTATTATATCCTAAAATCACTACTTTTTTAATCTCAAATTAATATTTTGAATTTATAATCCACTAAATCACTACAAATCTAAACTGTTTTAGTAATGTCAACTGTTCTGATATTATCCTTTCTAATTTAATTATTATCTCCTAAAATCACTACTTTGTGATATTATCATTACTGAGCTATTATCATTACTCTCCGTTATCTAACCTAATTTTCTTTCTATAAATACAACATAATATTATACCATTTATAATTATATTACAAGATAATATTATACAGTTTAAAACATTTAAAATAAAATTAAAATAACAAATAATATCAATTATAACTTATTATGTTAATTTTATAATCCCAAAATCCACTATTTTTTTAAACATAATTATTATATCCTAAAATCACTATTTTTCTAATATTATATCATTTATAATTATATCATACATGCATGGTATAATATTATAATACATGTATATAACAAAATAACATAATCACCACCAATCTAAACTGTGCAGATATTATCATTACTAATTAAATTATATTACAACATTATATTATACAATTTATAATTATATTACAACATAATATTATATAGTTTAAAACATTTAAAACAAAATTAAAATAACAAATAATATCAATCATAAATTACTATGTTGATTTTATAATTCCCTAAATCACTACTTTTTAAATCTAAATGGTTTTTATATTATCGGTACTTAATTATTATCTCCTAAAATCACTACTTTTTAATCCCACATTAATATTTTAATTTTATAATCACATAAATCACTACAAATCTAAACTGTTCTAATAATATTGATTGTTCTAATATTATCATTACTAATTTAATTGTTATCTCCTAAAATCAATACTTTTTTAATCATAAATTAATATTTTGAATTTATAATCCCCTAAATTACTACAAATCTAAACTATTTTTGTAATGTTAACTGTTCCGATATTATTCTTTTTAATTTAATTATTATCTCTTAAAATCACTACTTTATGATATTATCATTACGGTTGAAAGACACTTTTGTCCCTCCAAGTTGCCCCTTTTCAAAGTCGTCCCTAAAGTTCAATTATTGTTAATTAGGTCCTTAAAGTGGCATTTTGTTAGCATTTCTATTCCTTTAGCCCAATTTAACCTCAACCTGACCCATTTTGACCCAATCCAAAATTTTAATATTTTAAAATATAAACTTATTTTTAAAATAAGTTTAAAATAATAATTATATTTAACATTTTAAAAAAATATTTTTTTTTGTTAGGAATACGCATGCGAATGATATTCCTATTTATATAAGATTTGATTATGATCTTAATGAATGAATATGTAAATATGTCTGCATTGAAATAAGCTGTAAAGTCCTTGAATAGGCAACATGAATATATGCAAAAGGTCTTAGACTGAAATGATCAAATATGTTAGGTTGATCCTACATGAACAAAACAGCTTGTGTAAAGTCCTTAAAAATAATATGGTGTACAAGGACTAAAGATAGAAAGATCAAGCTTGTTAAGTTGATCTTATATGATGTAATAGATAAGTCTGCTTGATCGTCGAGTACTACACAAGCCTTAGAAGTCTACCAGGAGAAAAAAAAATATTCAGAGACTATCAAGGCAGAATCGTAGTCCGTCGAGCCAGCCGAGGGATTGCAGAAGCCAAGGCAGAATCGTAGAATATCGAGAAAGTAGCTATAGATCGTAGTCTGCCTTGGACGACCTCACTCAGAATCGTAGAGTTGATTCAAGCACCTGCCAAGCCAAGTCAGGAATCATAAACCACACTTGAAGTCGTAGAGTCTATTGATTATATTGGAAGCAGAAATCGTAGTCGAGCTAGATCAGACAAGGACAAAAAGTGGTAAGGCAGAAATTGTAGTCTGATGTATAATCTACACTCGGAGTCGTAGTGTCTGCAGAACCAAAGCTCGTTCGTAGTCTGCAGAACAAAGTCTTCGACAAAGCCTATCAGTGCTCACAACGTCAAGGAAGAATCGTAGTGTTAACACGATTCTCAACACATGAGCACTCCTAAAGCATCCAAAGAATGAAGCCTCTGGACAGAACTATAAAGATGCAATCTACCTCAAGGAAGCCAGAAAGCATTCACCAAATGGCTTACAAGCAAATAGAAGATCAGAGTACCAATTCAATCAGCATCCTGATTGAGACGTGAAGCCATTCAAGGGAAGTCTTCCACAAGCAACAGTAAGAAGACTTCAGGAAGTCAACAATGCAGTAGTAGTCACACAAGAGATGACAATCTTGGGTGTGACTATGATTGTAGTGCTTGCCAGGTTAGAAGAAGAAACTGATGTGATCTATAACAGAGACACTGACCAACCTATACAAAATAGACAAAGAAGATTAAACATGGGTCAGACCATTGATGATATGTGAATAGGAGATCACAAGGAGAAAGAGAGCTGAGCATGACCAATTTGACAAGTCTTGAAGTTAAGGAGGGCCAGAGTAATCAGACAAGTTGTCAGTACCTAATGAAAGTCAAGGCAAGCAGAAGTGGTAAAGCACTGCACGATTGAAGGAAGAGAAGTTCTAATTGCAAACTCAAAGAACATTCTCTTAATCTTAGAGTTCAGTCATCTGCATCAAAATCGTAGAGTTCAGTCATCTGAGTATTGAAGCCTTGACAACATCTCAATACAAAGACTGACATTCAAACACTAGGTATTGAAAACATAGATGCAGAAGGACAACTCCTGATGTTCTGATCGAGGAATCAGAAAGAAGAAATAAAGATGGCTACCTGCCTGACACACTAAAAGTGACATTTCTGATGGGGTAGGTGAAATAGTAGGCTGCAGTGTCAGAAAAGTGAAAAAAGGGCTGTCACGTCACATTTGCAGTCTGCACCAAATAACTCGAGATCTGCGAATCAATTCAAACAACTCCCAACGTCTATAATCCAACGGGAAGCATATAAAAGGTTATTTAACAGCAAAAGCTCAAAAGATGAAAATGTTGGTTGAAGGAAGGTTGTTGACCCTATGAGTCCTACAGAGCAAAAATAAAATATGTCTCACTGGCAGTGAGATTACGAAAGTAGAAGTGAAGCAAGTTAAGAGAAAAGCTTTAATAGAAAAAGGCTTCACTCAACAACAATGAGAATGCCATTAAGAATGTCAGCCAAGCTGAGAGCCGAGAAGGCCAAGCTAATAACATTCAAAAGATTGACAGATTAGAAAGAAGATTCAAAGAGCCAGTCTACGAATCACCACGAACCACCAATAGCTAAAGAAGAATAAATACAGAACCAAATCTGTACACAAGGCAACCAAGGTTCAGAGGATGCTAAGTGTTAGACGAAGTCTACCAAAGATGAAAAGACTTAGCAAACCTCATGTGGTGAAGAAGTATAAGCTGAGATCGTAAAAGGACCAACCACAAGATCAGCTGCACCAAGGAAGTAGTGGTAAACTGCTAAGTACTCAAAGAGATCGAGCTTCATGAAAAACTTAGTAGTCTATCCATTGGTGATCCAGTCTCGATGCAGAATCCAAAGAGGATCACAACAAGCTGCCACGTATCAAGGATGAACAAGCTTAAAGTCATCTTGGCAGCTCAGCACCAACAACAACAAACAAGAAGCCAGGGCCAGAAGGGTGCTTGTCCAAGGGACTAAACTGAGTTCCAAGGGTGCAGGCCTTGAAGAGTTCTTAGTGAACTGAAGTTCCAAGTCTGTGACGCCCCCAAAATAGGTATACAACACCCATTCTGAGTCGCCAAATACATGGTACAGAAACAACTACAACTTTATTAATACAATTGTCGTACAAAATACGA
The DNA here is from genome assembly GCA_016801055.1 of Panax notoginseng. NCBI lineage: Eukaryota > Viridiplantae > Streptophyta > Magnoliopsida > Apiales > Araliaceae > Panax > Panax notoginseng. The sequence goes on from CM029012.1 coordinate 129,632,283, forward strand.
CAACACTTAAACTGTGAGTTAAAATACAAATATTGTCATCTAGACAATATTCACACTCAAATAAGTCCTCATTACAATTATTGATACACTATTTTATAAAATAGTGAGGACTATTAAAACAACTTCTAGAAATATCATTCCACACCCCGACTAGTACTCGTTACATTCTCGCCTCCTGGGAAGAAAAATAGAATAAAAAGGAAAAGGGTGAGCTCAACTAGCCCAGTAAAGAATATTATGACTAAGATAATATAAAACAAATTATCGTTAGTCCTCAATAGGGAAAAATCTAATAGAATACAATAGACAATAAATTTTAAATCAATATTCACAGCGGAAATAATAATTCATTAGAAGAGTTAAGTAGAGAATGAAATTTACTATCATCTATGAATTTAAAAGTCCATCATCAATATTTTATCCCTGTAACATCAATCAATATACATCTTGAATCAAATATTCATCTTTGCACTACGACCAAAGATATTCATTTGTATCACCAGTTGGTCATGTTCATCTCAATACATGTTCATCTTTGCACTACGGGCCAAAGATATTCATCAGGTAATTATTCATCTTTGCACTACAGGCCAAAGATATTCATCAAGTATCACCATTAATGACTGAGGATGATGAAAAATATTTTAGAGAACGAATCCCGTACGATAAAAGGACAAAGTTTAGAGATTCGTACTTTAGATAATTTAAGTTTAAAAATACTCCATAATAAAACATAATGGAGAAAAATTCAAGAATGACGATCAAAACATGGATACAATCAAAGATAGTAACCATAATAGACATCTGGGACAAAAAAGAGAAAATTTCATTTTTTAGTGAATAGTGCCGTATTCGTGAATAGTGTCGTATACGTGAATAGTGCCGTATACGTGAATAGTAATCCCGACACAAAAAGTTCCAAATTTGAAAAAAAGTTCAGACCAATATTTCGGCGTAATGATATTGAAATAAATAATATCATTTACGAAAAAATAACATCCCTTACCTAAAAGAAACAGTACTTCAAAATGAAATGTCGGATATGATGCTGAATGAAACTTGTACTGAATAGCAACTCTCAAAGTATCTAAATACTCACAAAATACGCTCGATAATATAGAGAGAGAAAGAGAGAAAGCTTATATTTCTGGTGTGATTTTTAATTCTAACCTAAGCACCATATTTATAGGAAAATACTTAGAACACCAAAGTAGAAAATTTAATAAAATAATAATATATTTTTCTTAAATTTCCTACGCACCCCAATTTAGTCCAAACATCAGCCACACCTCAATAAAAACCACCAAAAACGTTTTTCTCAATTAAATCATTTAAAATTCTAAAAAAAATTAATTATTCCGGAACTTCAATAATTCATAATAAATAGCCCTTTTATCAAAAAAAATTGAATCTTATGTCCATTCTATAGGAAATTCAATTCTCAACAACTTTGTAAGTTTAAGTTTTTCCAAATTCCAAGCAAAAATTGACTGAAATCCATATACGGACAATTTTACAGGCTATAATCAAATTTCAGTCAAAAAATGGGGTCCACAAACATGAAAAACATGTTTTAAATATTTTTAATAACAAAAATACTCTTCCTCATTTATTCATATATCCCACATTCATTATAAAAATATCACCACTATTATATTATTATAATATAATAATATATTTAATTGAATTATTTTATCAGAAAAAATAAAATACCAATTTTCAACAATTGTCACATTAAAAAATTTCTCCATCGATATCCACATAAAATAAATATTTTTCTTATCATATAAATCAATAATTAATTATTCACAGATAATATTATAGAATCACAATACTGACAACCTGGATGTTCCCAAGAAAGAGGGGACTTTCCAATAAGGATTTTTCGTTACTGGCGCGCAATTAGATGACCAAACCTCTCCTTAGACAGAACTTTCTAAATATTGTCAATAATACTATCTAATAATATTATTCAAATAATATGAATTATTGATCCGATAATGAAAAATACTGTGTAATGATAATTATTGAAACAACAATAATATAAAATATCAACGTAGCAATTATTGAATCAATAAAATATTGAACAGTAATTACTGTAACAATTATTGAGTAGTGCCTTCTTATGTAAGAATCAATAATTGGTGCAGTACCGTGTGCTACTGTGCAACAACGCGTATTACTGTATTTTAACCGCCGGGTATTCCAACAGTGTTAACGGTAACAACTACGCCGTTATTTATACTTATCATTTTCTTCATCCAATCGCTTTTCGTTATGGGGCCCATACAAGGCTACGCCGTCGTACGAATATTCCCCGACATTAAGAATATTCTACGACCAAACGAATATTCCCCGACAACAATGAATATTTTATAACCATTTGTTTATTTGAAATATTTACGCATTTTACCCATAACTAACCACATTAATCAATTCAACACTTACTATTTCAAAATAATAAATAGAGAAAATTCAATTTCATTTATAATAAGTTGGGGTCTTACAACCTCCCCTCCTTATGAAATTTCGTCCTCGACATTGACATACGTACTTGGTGTTTTGAAAAGGTGAGGGTACCTCGCTTTCATTTCCGTTTCTAACTCCCAGGTCATTTCCTCAATAGCATGGTTCCTCCACAAAACTTTGACTTGTGGTATGACCTTTGTGCGTAGGACATGCTCCTTCCTATCCAAGATCTTAACAAGTACCTCCTCGTACGTTAAGTCTTCGGCTATCTCGTCTTGTTCTAACTCAATAATGTGGTTTGGGTCTTTCACATATTTATGAAGCATAGATATGTGAAAAATATTATGAACACGAGACATGCTTGGAGGTAACGCGAGTCTATAGGCCACATTTCCTACTCAGTCGAGAATTTGAAATGGACCAATAAATCATAGATTGAGCTTTCCTCTCTTCCCAAATCTTGTAACTTCCTTCCATGGAGCAACTCGTAACAATACATGATCCCCAATACTAAATTCCACATCCTTTTGATGAAGATCCGTATAACTCTTTAATCGATCATGTGCCGTTTGTATACGTTGTCGAATCATTTGGATCTTTTCAGTAGTCATACGTACCAACTCTGGTCCCAACACTATTGCTTCACCCACCTCACCCCAACATACTGGAGAGGGATACTTTCGTCCATATAATGCTTCAAATGGAGCCACACCTGTACTTGTCTGATAACTGTTGTTGTAAGAGAATTCCACCAATGGTAAATACTTATCCCAACTCCCTTTGAAGTCTACGACATAGAGTCTTAATAGATCTTCAAGAGTTTGAATAGTCCTCTCTGATTGTCCGTCCGTTTGAGGATGGTATGCCGAACTGAATAGTAAATCCGTGCCCATAGCTTTCTGCAAGCTAACCCAAAATCGTGAAGTGAATCTTGGGTCACGATTCGAAACTATGGATACTAGCATGCCATGCAATCTCACAATCTCATTTACATACATACGAGCAAGACGTTCAAGGGAATAAGTCTCCCGTATCGGCAAGAAATGAGGAGACTTAGTTAATCTATCAACAATAACCCAAATTGCATCTATGCCTTGAGAAACCTTGGGAAGACTCGTAACGAAATCCATGGTAACGTGTTCCCACTTCCATTTTAGAATCTCAAGTGGTTGCAATAGACCCTTCGGCACTTGATGCTCCGCTTTTACCCGTTGACAAGTTAAACACCTCGAGATAAATTTCGCGATCTCTCTCTTCATATTGTTCCACCAAAATATATGTTGAAGATCACGATACATTTTGGTACTTCCAGGGTGAATTGCAAATGGTGTGTTGTGTACCTCCATCATGATTCTATGTTTCAAGTCAGAATCATTAGGAACGCAAAGTCTGGAGTTGACTCGAAGTATTCCTTCTTCATCAATTCTTGCTACTGGAATAACACCTTGTTGCACTTTCTTCTTTATACGCATCATCTCCGGGTCTGTGGCTTGAGCAACTTTAACTTTATCGATTAAAGTTGGTTCTATACGTATACTTGACATCATCGCATGGGTCCCCGGAGTCTTGAATTCTATCTTCATCTTTTGTAAATCACACAAAATGGGCCTTTGTGTTGACAGCATCGTACTCGTTCCCGCATATGATCTTCTACTCAACGCGTCAGCTACCACGTTCGCTTTTCCAGGATGGTATTGAATGGTATGGTCATAATCTTTCAACAGCTCGAGCCAACGTCGTTGTCGCATGTTGAGTTCCTTTTGGGTGAAGAAATATTTGAGGCTTTTATGGTCTGAATATATCTCCACTTTCTCCCCATATAGATAGTGCCTCCAGATTTTCAACGCGAAAACGACTGCTGCCAACTCTAGATCATGAGTAGGATAATTCCTCTTATATTCTTTAAGTTGTCGCGAGGCATAGGCTATGACCTTCCCATGTTGCATGAGAAAACATCCTAACCCTTTGCCTAAAGCATCGCTGTAGATAACAAATCCATTCGAACCAGATGTTATTGTCAAAACAGGTGCCGAAATAAGTCTCCTCTTAAGCTCTTGAAAACTCTTCTCGCATTCCTTGCTCTATACGAATTTTATATCTTTTCGAGTCAGCTGAGTTAACGGAATAGCGATTCGAGAAAATCCTCCCACGAATCTCCGATAATAACCAGCTAAGCCCAGAAAGCTACGTACTTCGGTCATCGACTTCGGTTGCTCCCAAGTTTGTGTTGCTTCAATCTTCGCTGAGTCAATAGATACTCCATGTTTTGACACCACGTGCCCAAGGAATGCTACTTCCTCAAGCCAGAACTCGAATTTCTTCAACTTGGCATATAGCTTGTTTTCACGAAGCCTTTGGAGTACCACCTTCAAATGGTGCTCATGATCTTCATGACTTTTGGAATATATGAGGATGTCATCAATAAAGACAACAACGAACTGATCCAAATATTCCTTGAATACTAGGTTCATTATATCCATGAAAGCCGCAGGAGCATTAGTCAATCCAAAAGACATGACTAAGAATTCATAATGCTCGTACCAAGTTCTGAAGGCAGTCTTTGGAATATCCTCAGTTCTAATCTTCAGCTGATGATATCCAGAACGAAGATCGATCTTTGAAAAGAATTGTGCTCCTTACAACTGGTCAAACAGGTCATCAATACGAGGTAGCGGATACCTATTCTTGATGGTGACATGGTTTAATTCTCGATAGTCAATACAAAGTCGCATACTCCCGTCTTTCTTCTTTACAAATAAAATAGGAGCACCCAAGGAGATGTACTAGGACGAATGAAACCGATGTCCAACAACTCCTGTAGTTGGACCTTTAACTCCTGAAGTTCAATAGGAGCCATTCAATATGGGGTTTTAGAAATGGGCTTCGTACCAGGTTCAAGATCAATAAAGAATTTAACTTCACGTTCTAGGGGTAGACCGGGAAGTTCTTCAGGAAATACGTTAGGAAATTCACTAACAACATAAATATTATTCAAATCTGACGTGTTTTTGTTCAAATCCATGACATGGGTTAAGAAAGCTTGACATCCGTTTTTTAATAAACGAATGGCTTAATGGTTTGATATGACAGTGATTGATTTTAGTGGTTTAGTTGCTTGAATTCGCATAATAGGTTGGTTAAAAATATGAAAACTAACAACCTTACGAAAATAATCAATTTTGGCATGATAAGTAGTTAACCAATCAATCCCTAAAATCACATCAAAAGCAAGTATCTTTAAAGAGATAAGATCAACAGGTAATGTGATGGTGCCAACTTCAATCAAACAAGATTTATAAACAATGGATGTAATGAAAGTTTCTCCTAACGGAGTCTCCACAGATAGGTCAAAGTCTAATTTCTCCGGAGTCAAGTTTAAACGTTGAGCACAAGCAGGAGAGATAAATGAATGGGTAGAACCGATATCTAGTAATGTATAAACTTCACAAGAATTTATGATTAGCTTACCCGTGATCACCTTGTTTTGGTTCCTTACATTTTGACCAGTCACAACAAACGCTCTTCCAGGAACCGTTGACTTTGACTTTTCTGGGACAGCCTTTTGAGTCACCATCCCCGCTGGACTTGGTTTTGCTACAGTTCAATCTCGAGCGATATGTCCTTCCTTTCCACAATTATAACATACCTTGAACTGTTGTGGGTAGTTTGGGCTGATATGTCCCTCTTTCTCGTATTTATAGCATACGACTAGTGGTCGTTCTCCTCCCTTAGAACCAGTTGATGCTGGTGCTGACGTCTTCACATTGTCGTTGTTGTACCTTCTCTTTTTAAAATCTCCTCCCGACTCGCTTCTTCTATTATCATGGCCATGATTACCACCAGAGTGGTTACCGCTTTTGTCCGTATTTTTCTTTTCTCGCTGGTTATCGTTGCTCCGATGACTGCTGTCACCGATATGACCCAGGTTGTGGTCCCTCGGTTGAACGTTCTGAATATAAAAAAAATTTATGAGAAATGAGATACTGACGTATGTCAGGTTTCAAACCTCTCAGAAACATCCGCGTCATACATTCCTCATTCTCCACCAAATGAGGTGCAAACCTGGATAACTCCGCGAACTTCGCCTCGTACTGGGACACCGTCATGTTGTTCTGTTCCAGTCTAATAAACTCCACCTCCTTCATATGACGAACACTTTCAAGAAAGAACTTGTCAGTGAACAGTTTCTAAAATGTCTCCCAAGACATGCTGAGTGCGGCTGGATGGGTACGCTTCACAGATTCCCACCAGTAATCTGCCTCATTACGGAACATAAAGGTGGTGAATGGAACCTTATGTTCGTCCGTGTATCCTAAGACATTGAATATCTTGGTAATTTACTTAACCCACGTTTCTGCCTTAATCGGATCCGGCTTTCTCCAGAATTCTGGTGGTCCCAACTCTTTGAACTGCTTGGTTGTGACCAGCTGTGCGTTGCCATTGTTTCTACCTGTATTTTGAACAGGAGACTCCTTCGTCTGGTTTTGAATGAACCGCAAAAAGCTTCTAAACATCTCATCGTTTATCGTCTGCTCAGTGATATTGTTTACAGGAGGAACATTGCCGGCCTATTGCACGTTCTCTTCATTGGTGAGTAAAGGTGTCTCCACGGTCTCATTTACTCCACTGTTAACATTCTCAGTTGCCATTCTCAAATACTGCCATAAAATAAGGGTTAATTAAAGAAATTAACATATCGCATAATATTTCTATATTCTGACCAACCAATAAATAAGCTTAGGTAAGACACACTAGCGAAGGATTTACTCGTCTCTCCCCTCCTAGTTCTATTCCCCGATCTCCGCCAGAGATCATATCTCTAAGCTCTGATACCAACTGTGACGCCCCCAAAATAGGAATACAACACCCATTCTGAGTCGCCAAATACATGGTACAGAAACAACTACAACTTTATTAATACAATTGTCGTACAAAATACGACAACACATAAACTGTGAGTTTAAATACAAATATTGTCATCTAGACAATATCCACACTCAAATAAGTCCTTATTATAATTATTGATACACTATTTTACAAAATAGTGAGGACTACTAAAACAACTTCTAAAACCATCATTCCACACCCCGACTAGTACTCGCTACATTCTCGCCTCCTGAGAAGAAAAATAGAACAAAAAAAAAGGATGAGCTCAACTAGCCCAGTAAAGAATATTATGACTAAGATAATATAGAACAAATTATCGTTAGTCCTCAACAGGAAAAAATATAATAGAATACAATAGACATCAAATTTTAAATCAATATTCGCAGCGGAAATAATAATTCATTAGAAGAGTTAAGTAGATAATGAAATCTACTATTATCTATGAATTTAAAAGTCTATCATCAATATTTTATCCTTGTAACATCAATCAATATACATCTTGAATAAAATATTCATCTTTGCACTACGGCCAAAGATATTCATTTGTATCACCAGTTGGTCATGTTCATCTCAACACATGTTCATCTTTGCACTACGGGCCAAAGATATTCATCAGGTAATCATTCATCTTTGCACTACAGGTCAAAGATATTCATCAAGTATCACCATTAATGACTGAGGATGATGAAAAACATTTTAGAGAACGAATCCCGTACGATAAAAGGACAAAGTTTAGAGATTCGTACTTTAGATAATTCAAGTTTAAAAATACTCCATAATAAAACATAATGGAGAAAAATTCAAGAATGACGATCAAAACATGGATACAATCAAAGATAGTAACCATAATAGACATCTGGGACAAAAAAGAGAAAATTTTATTTTTCGATGAAAAGTGTCGTATTCGTGAATAGTGCCGTATACGTGAATAGTAACCCCGACATAAAAAGTTTTAAATTTGATAAAAAGTTCAAACCAATATTTCGGCGTAATGATATTGAAAGAAATAATATCATTTACGAAAAAATAACATCCCTTACCTAAAAGAAACAGTACTTCGGAATGAAATGTCGGATATGATGCTGAATGAAACTTGTACTGAATAACAACTCTCAAAGTATCTAAATACTCACAAAATACGCTCGATAATATAGAGAGAGAAAGAGAGAAAGCTTATATTTCTGGTGTGATTTTCAATTCTAACCTAAGCACCCTATTTATAGGAAAATACTTAGAACACCAAAGTAGAAAATTTAATAAAATAATAATATATTTTTCTTAAACTTCCTACGCACCCCAATTTATTCCAAACATCAGCCACACCTCAACAAAAACCAGCAAAAACGTTTTTCTCAATTAAATCATTTAAAATTTCAAAATAAATCAATTATTCTGGAACTTCAATAATTCATAATAAATAGCCCTTTTATCAGAAAAATTCGAATCTTATGTCCATTCCATAGGAAATTCAATTCTCAACAACTATGTAAGTTTAAGTTTTTCCAAATTTCAAGCAGAAATTGACCAAAATCCACATACGGACGATTTTACAGGCTATAACCAAATTTCAGTTAAGAAATGGGGTCCACAAACATGAAAAATATGTTTTAAATGTTTTTAGTAACAAAAATACTCTTCCTCCTCATTTATTCATATATCCCATATTCATTATAAAAATATCACCATTATTATATTATTATAATATAATAATATATTTAATTGAATTATTTTATTAGAAAATATAAAATACCAATTTTCAACAATTGTCACATTAAAAATTTTCTCCATCTATATCAACATAAAATGAATATTTTTCTTATCATATAAATCAATAATTAATTATTCACAGATAATATTACAGAATCACAATACTGACAACCTGGCCGTTACCAGGAAAGAGAGGGCTTTCCAATAAGGATTTCTCGTTACTGGCGCGCAATTAGGTGACTAAACCTCTCCTTAGACAGAACTTTCTAGACATTACCAATAATGCTATCAAATAATATTATTCAAATAATATGAATTATTGATCTGATAATGGAAAATATTGTGTAGTGACAATTATTGAAACAACAATAATATAAAATATCAATGTAGCAATTATTGAATCAATAATATATTGAACAGTAATTACTGTAATAATTATTGAGTAGTGCCTTCTTACGTAAGAATCAATAATTGGTGCAGTACCGTGTGCTACTGTGCAACAACGCGTACTACTATATTTTAACCACCGGGTATTCCAACAGTGTTAACGGTAACAACTACGCCGTTATTTATACTTGTCGTTTTTTTTATCCAATCGCTTTTCGTTATGGGGTCCACACAAGGCTGCGCCGTCGTACGAATATTCCCTGACATTAAGAATATTCCACGACCAAACGAATATTCCCCGATAACAATGAATATTTTATAACCACTTGCTTATTTGAAATATTTATGCATTTTACCCATAACTAACCACATTAATCAATTCAACCCTTACTATTTTAAAATAATAAATAGAGAAAATTCAATTTCATTTATAATATGTTGGGGTCTTACAAAGTCTGTTGGACTTAAAGAGTTCTTAGTGAACTAAAGTTCTAAGGATGCTGCTCTTGAAGGAATTTTAGAGATTCGGTGATGTAAAGACTTCTTAGTGGAATCCCTGCTTGTTGAAGCAGAAGAATAGATTAGGAGCTTGATTCTCTGAACCACTTAAAATCCATTGTGTCTTTTACATTCTGTCATTTACATTATGAATCTATAACTGCTATAACTACCATTAACGTGATAACTACTTACAACTAAACTAACTCTAGATGAATGGTCAACATAACATCTATGAAGGGGAACCTTAACTTATTCTGTTATGTTTAAAATAATTCTTAAGTTTGTCATCTGTTATTTACTCAGCAATGTAAACTAAAATGGAAAAGATTTTTGAAAATGAATAGGATCTATTCAACCCCCCTTCTAAATCTATTGTGTGCCCGTTGGGAACTAACAATTGGTATCAAAGCAGGTTCTCATATTACATTCTAAAAGCTAACGCTTTGAATCTGATCCAAGGCACAAACCATGGTCTAAAATTAGTTTAGTAGTAAGCTGTTTGTAATTACTGATGAGCTCACACGTTGGAAATTATGCATACAGGTAAATGTGCTTATTTACCTGAAGCTGCTAAGATTGGTCCCTGTTCCAAATTAATACAGCAACAAGACCAATCCATGTCCAAAGAAAATCAGCAGTCTGTAGACTTGTGATGGAAAGTCAAGAAGGGTATCAAAAACAAAGAATCTGTCATCCACTGTTCTAAAAGATGAAAGGCCTATACATGCAGAGAAACGTCTATTCAAAAGAAGAAAGAAAATCTCGTTCAATCTATACTTGGCTAATCAGTTGGATCTAATCCTTGAGACTCAAGATTATTAAAGAACTAAAGCTGCCAAGACTTTCCTATGTTATCAACTCCAAGACGATGCCTGATTAATCTAAGGTCAAATAGAGCAACAAGCTATCAACAATGAACGTAAAGATTTGCACATCAATGCCTAACATCATTATAGCAAGACAAAAGACTGTCAAGAAACTGACAGTGTAAATGTACGGTTCCTCATTAACACTTACATGAATATTGTGTTACATCACCTTATGTACTACAATAATACTCTATCAAGAGACCATACTCTTCCTGAAAAGGGGAAGAGAGAGAGTACATTAAGGTTGGATACTTAATTGTCAACAAACTCTCTCTCCACTCAAAAGTTCAGGTTGAAGATAGCTTCTTGAAAGAAGTCTGGAGTATGTCGTAAGTTAATCTTAATCCTATAAAGCTTAAGTGGAGTAACTCTTGCTAAAGGATTGGCATGTATGCAAATATATACAAAACCAATGTTATGTGTTCTTGATAAAATGTAGAGTATGATCAACACTAGAGGAGTATCTTGAAGATTCTTAGAAACTGATCATCTCCATGAATCAACCAGATGTAAATAAATAATAGAGTTTATTCTTACTCTGAAAACATTCAAAATCTATGAACACAATCAAGCAAAGAGTGAAACATTCAAAGAAAAAAAATGTCTTATCAAAATACTTAAACATTCACACACTCATCATCATGCACTATAAATATCATATCTAAATTTGATATTTGCATAAATATGATTGTTGACGCTAATGTTATGTAAATTCAAGCATATGAGGAATTGGGATTTCAAGAAAACTAATCCAACAGGACCCAAACAATCAGGGGTACCAAAATTAGAAATTTACCTAACTTGCAAGTACTTGGTCTATATGATCTCACAAGAAATACTAAAGCAGATAGCTTCGGTCACAAGGATTCAACCAGCTGCAAGGACAGTTTCATAAGAAGGAAAAACGCAGCCATAAATCAAAAAAGTCTTCACACTTCTTGATCGTAGAGTCACTAACAATCGTAGAGTTCAGATTGTCAACCCATCAGAGGTGGATGCTGCAACGGCTATTTCATAACAAGACAAAAGAGTTCTACTGGGTGTATCCTTGCAAAGCATATCATTCCAAAGGGAACATCCTAGAAGTCTGAATGATCGAACCTACATTCGTAGTGACTGATCAGCAAATTGTGGAGTGACCAGTTCAAAAGTACTCTACGAATCCAATGAAACTGATTTAATCATAAAAATACCAGACCAGTTCAGAAGATTCCAGCTAGAAGGAGAAGTACAAAAGTGACCTTATAAGGATCTATATGCAGAAGCCAATCCATCTACTTTTGAGACGGATGTATCAACTATGGGAGCAACAATATGCTAAAGTCTAGCAATGCCAAAATTAAGGAGGAACACATTGAAACTAAATCCTTCAAATCTCTCAAAAACTGAAGACAACTGAACCTGATGCAAAGGCAAGAATGATGAGGATATGAAAATCATGATGAATTATCCACCTATCGGTCCTCAGGAATTTAGAGAAGCTTCAATGATTCCTGAAATGAAACTCTGGATTATCCAAACAAGTCCTCTCCTAGTAACAGAGTCCTAAAACTTTGTGGCTAATGTATCAAATGAATTCTTACTCCTAGTCGTAGAGTCCTTAAAACTCTAAGACTGATCATCAAGTCTCATCATCTCAATATGAGATTCCCCATTATCAACATTCCAATCGTAGAGTATAAGCATACTAACTCTACGATTGTAATACTTCTCAGTACATTCTCCTGAACATACAAGTGACATAGCTGAAAGCTCTTTACCCTCTTCCACTGACACATGCCACATTAAGTATGTCCAATGATGGTGAACAAACTCTAACAAAAAGCCTATCGTGATGACATTCTTACCACCGAGTATATACAGTCCTTCTGATAAGCGCCTCAGGGACAAACCTGACCCTTAGTTCAGTCTAAGAGGTTGGCCCTTCCTGAACTACCTTAATAACCCAGAAGGAATGCTAAGTCAGAGCTCATCACAAGAACCATGTCAGACAATGATTATAGAGTATGATTAGCAGTAAACTCAACAACTGTAGAGTAGCCTCGACGATCGTAGTCTTCTCAAATGAAACACTAGCTCAGGGGGAGCTAATGGCAGATCAGTATTTTCTACACCATTTAAAATCATGGAGCTCGACAAAACTCGACACGTGCCCCACTATTCAGATCGTGTGGAGGGAAGTTACAAATACAGTTTAGAAAGGCATTTTGAAAATTCACCTCAGAATTTTAGTGCCCGAACTCTCTTGGGGCGCATAAGTGGTTAAGCCATGCAACTCCAAGACGAGGATTAGTGACAAATCACTCACTAAAGCAACTCTCAGGAGATGATCGTTGAGTTGACAAAGAAAATCGTAGAGTCTATAGCTATCTCATCAAGCTACTCTACGTACTGAAAAAGTCAACGGTCAGCCTATATCAGTAATGCTTATTTTCTTAAAAGAAAAATTAAAACTGAAAAATTAATCAATTTCTGGGAAGTTACAGTTTCTTACTGGGCATCGTGCAACCAATGGCTTTTTGACACATCACAGCTTATGCAGAGTCAGAAGGAACTGTCATAAAGACAAATTCAAAAATCTCCAAATAGTTATCAAAAGCTATCAACTTTATCTCCCTCCCTTTTTAAACCCTAAAATCCTCTTCAAGGCCAAAATCCATCAAACCTCGAGTTTCACCCAAATCGCATTCAACTATACCTCATAGGATTCCTGAAATTAAATATCCATATACTTCGAACTCTCAAATGGAAGAGTGGCGTGTTATAACTGGAATCCAACTCGGCTTCAAGAAGTTCGAAGGATCAAAAAAGAAATTCAAGGACATACTTGAGCTTGTAAATAATGCTGGATTTTCAGAGTGCTTGGAAGCTAACACTCCAGTGTATACCGATTTAGTGAAGCAATTCTATTCAATTGCAATGGTAGACTCTGGGATTCTATCTACAAATGTCAAAGGAGTAAGCTTGAAGATAAAAGCCTCAGACATTAACCAATGTTTAGGGTTTCCTGGCCAAGGTCTGATAAACCTCGAGGACGTCGACATCGAAGAAGGTAAAAAGTTAATGCGCTACAAAAGGAATGTAAATCTGAAAGATATGAAGAAGAAGGAGTTTCCTGAAGAGTTTGAATTCCTGGCTGAGATTACTAGAAAATGCATCTTGTGCAAGGACACTACACATGATACTGTTAGTAATCTGCAACTGAGAGTTATGACTGCAATTGTCATGAAACAACAGATGAACTTCGGAGCCCTTATAATTGATTGGTTGTCCAAATGGCTGGAAATAGCTGAGATGAAGAAGTCTACAGATAAACCCCTCACAAAAGTTTTTCATGGAAGACTCTTAAGCATTATACTGAAGAAGAAACTGAAGAGTAAGATAAAGGATGATGAGGGAGAACCACTAAATGTTCATAAAGTGATGTCCCCACAGCTGTTTAAAAACTGGAAGAAAAATCCCATGAAAAATAAAAGACTAATGACATCTAGCAGCAACAGCAAGGTCTCTACAAAGAAGAGGAAGGCAAAAGAAATGGAAAGCAAGTTGTCTCAATCTGATGACTCTGTACCTGTAGTAGCCATTCCAGCAAAGAAGAAAGTTAAGATTATGAAGAAGTCTACAGAGGTTCCACCAAGCAGTCTCTCCACTGACAAAAAGAGACGTAGAGCAGGAAAGAAAAAAACATCAACTGCAGTAACCCCAAAAAGGAGAAAGAGTAACAGATTGCTCTAAAGAACTAATCAGAAGAGAGGAGGCTCAGTATCAAAAGTAATTGATCTCAGCAGCAGTGACGAAGATGACAAATCAGAGTCCGTGGAAGAAGATATAAAAGGCAAAAGGAGGATGAGTTCTGACAGCACCAACAGTGAAAGTGAAAGGACTGCAAACACAAATACATATGAGTCTATGACAGAAGAAGATAAAGAAAGTGAGCAAGAAGAGGAAATGACTGCTGAGTCAAACAATTCTGAGAATGACACTAAAGAAGAGTCAAGTGATAAAAATCAGATGGAAGCATCCACTAATGAATCAGTTGAAATAATCCTGCATGATGAAGAGATAGAGACAGATTCCAGTTGTAAGACCCCGAATTTTATGAAATAAAAGTATTCAATTTTTCTTATAATTACTATTCAGTAAATGGTTAAATTGATAAATGTTAAAGTTAAGGGTGATTATAAAATATTCATTGTTGTCGGAAAATATTCGTTTAGTCGTGGAATATTCTTTCTGTCGGGGAATATTCGTACGACGACGCAGCCATTTATGGGCCCCATAACAGAATAACTGTTGGATGAAGAAAACGACAAATTTGAGTTTTTAACGGCGTAGTTGTTACCGTTAACACTGTTGAAATACCTGGTGGTTAAAATACAGTAATATGCGTAGTTGCACAGTAGCACACGGTATTGCACAGTATTTTTTTCAATTATTGATTCTTACGTGAGAAGGCACTACTCAATAATTATTACAGTAATTACTGTTCAATATTTTATTTTATTGAATCAATAATTGCTGCGTTGATATTTTATATTATTATTGTTTCAATAATTATTGTTGAACTGTATTTTCTATTATCAGATCAATAATTCATATTATTTGAATAATATTATTAGATAGCATTATTGACAATGCCTAGAAAGTTCTGTCTAAGGAGAGGTTTGGTCATCTAATTGCGCGCCAGTAAGGAGAAATCCTTATTGGAAAGCCCCCTCTTTCCTGAGAACGGCCGGTTGTCATAAATGTGATTCTGTAATATTATCTGTGAATAATTAATTATTGATTCATATGATAAGGAAATATTTATTTTATGTGGATATAAATGAGGGATATATTATTGTGGTAAAAAATGAAGGAGTTAATGTTGAGGTGTTTTGTCTGTATTTTTGTCGGAACGGAGGTATTGAAAATCAAATTAGGGTTTTTGAGATATTTTGCGAGGGTTATAATTTTTAATCCGACCGTTGGATCGTGGTAATATTTGGATATGTTATAGATATATAAGTTGAGTATATGTCCACAAATTTTGAACCGTTAAAAAAGAACGTATGATTTGTTATGAATTTTACGAGATGACTAGTTCAGAAATTGTTAAATTTTCGGAGTTAATCATTTTCGTGGAAAAATCTAAAATTGGTGGGCCCCACTCTTGATTGGTGAAGAAATGTGCTGAGATTTTTATTCAAATGTGGTGAGTGGGAATAGTAGCAGGTAAAGCCATCAGGTTGCAGGTTAAGTCTGCTTCGGCGTGCTAACATTTTTCTATAAATAGAGGGCTAAGTTAGAATTGAAAATCACACCAGAAACATAAGCTTTCTCTCTTTCTCTCTCTATATTATGAAGCATATTTTGTGAGTATTTAGATACTTTGAGAGTTGCTATTCAGTGCAAGTTTCCTTCGGCTTTGCATTCCAGTCAGAAATACTGCACTTTTGAGGTAAGGGATAGTAAGGGATTTTAAGGGTTGTTATATTTTCCAGTTTCGTAATTTTTCTGACCTTCAAAAATTCTGAAAAAATTTGAAATGATATTTTGATGAGTTTTCTTGAATGTGTCCAAAAATGGTGATTTTTGGATGTATAGATTGAGAGTTATGAATTTTATGAGAAAAGACTATTTTAAAAGTAACCGCTTATAATTCTTTGTGGTTAACTCCAAAATTGATGAAATTTTTATTGGGAGTACATGTATATGATATAAGTATACTCTGTAAATTTCAAAATTTTTAGACAAAATTATAATTTTTGATAAATGTCTAAATATTCGGCTATTTTGGTCATATGAAAAATAGTAAATGAATTTTAAAAATTCTGAAAAAAAATATATGTTCAATATGGGACTATATTCTGCTAAATCCCAGAAAAGAAATATTTTTGGAACTGATTTGGTATTTTTCATGAAAATAGTCTAGTTATGAGTAAATGAATTAAATATGTTATGTGAAGTAAGAAAATTAGAAAATAGGATTTTATGGCTTGAGAATCCTATATGAGGTATATGCAGATTTTTGATGAGGGTTTTTGGTTATTGGTGATGAAGTATTATGAGTTTGGCATTTTAAGATGATTAAATGCATTATTTAGTAAAGTGTAAACAATTAAAATAAATTGTTTATAAGCTTAAGAAATGTTATTCTTTCAATATCATTATACCAAAATATTGGTATGGATTTTATTGTGAAATTTCTACCTTTTTGTGTCGGAGTTACTATTCATGAGTTACTATTCACGAGTTGCTATTCACGATAAAATTGGTTTCTTTTTCTAACCAAATTATAGTTGAGTTATGAATATTACTCTTGAGATTAAAACTATGTATTGATTATATTGATTTTATTATCATATATAACATTTTTATAACCCTGATGTTGAAATTCTCTTTCACTGGAGTGTAAAGATGGGTAGATTATTGGTATGATCATGACTAGGGTTCTCTTTGGCCTGTAGTGCAAAGTTGAATTGTGACTGGTATGATCATGACCATTAAATTTATAATTGAATATCTTAAGCTTAAGTGCAAAGGTGAATTGATCAACATGGTTATAATTATTGTTTATATAAATTCTGAAATGATTATATATTTCTTTGAGATATGAATATATTTGGCCTGTAGTGCACATATGAATTGTTGATGAATATCTTTGGCCCGTAGTGCAAAGATGAACTGTTGTTGAATATCTTTGGCCTGTAGTGCAAAAATGAACTGTTGTTGAATATCTTTGGCCGTAGTGCAAATATAGATTTATTAGTATGATTATAAACAGGAACTTTGATTTGGTATAACCATGATCTTTGATGTTTCAGGTAAAGACAGGTGATGAAAATATCCTTCGTCCTAGGTGCGAAGAAAAATTTAGAATCACAATTATGATCATGAATTATTCATATGATTGTGGAAAGGAACTGTTGAGTGATGTTACGGGGATAAAATATTGTTGGTGGATTTTTAACATGGAGAAGATAATAGACTTTATAGTCTATTTGACTCTTCTAATGGATTGCTCATTCCGCTGCAACTATGGTTGCAATTTTTATCATCTACCATATGTTCTAAATCTCTGATTTATTACTGATGAAGACTATTGATAATTTATTTATCTTTAGTCATGATATTCTTTACTGGGCTAGTTGTGCTCACCCTTCTGTTTACAATTCCTTTCAGGTAATAAGAGTGTAGCTGGGTCGAGCGAGGGTAACAGGGGAATAGAACGGTGGTCATCATTTAGGAGTTATATTTGGTGAATCATCTTGGGTGAAGCGAACCCAACGTTAGAAGGGTGTTTTGCCACTATCATACAAGATGTCTAACGACATACAACCTCGTGTCATCATAAGACAGGATTGTACACATCCGCTTGCCGAGTATATCTACAAGCACTACCTATATAATCTTGGTGTTTGTTTGAAGTATAATTCTCAGTTAGATACAGTGGAGATAATGATAAGTCAAGAGAAGACTCACCATTGGGAAGAATATGATAGTAATCTTCTCGTTTTTCTTTGGGGTCTATTGGGTCAACCAAGGATAATTCTGTGGCCATATGATATCTATCATAACCTAGATGCATGGCCTCCCATGTACGAAGGTTTCCTTGAGCACTTCCCAGAGATTCTAATTTCTAAAACACTTTTTGACTATACCTTTATGTAAGGTGTCATTGTGAGGTGATGTCCACGGTTGGGACATGAGTCACATTTGGTATATATTTGTATCCAAACTCACAGCATATGTGTTGTTGTATTTTGCACGATATTTGTTATAATAAAGTTGTAGTTGTTTTCTGTACCATGTATTTGGCGACTCAGACTAGGTTGGATGGAATGGACCTATTTTGGGGTTGTCACACCAGTTCTGCCGATTAGGAATCCGCGGACTATCATGTTCCCTCTCCAGCAAGAGTCTGCCGAAGATTAGTGGTGGAAGTCTTTGATGAACCACCAGATTTACTACCAAAAAGATGGATAAACTATGGAAACGAACGACTCAAAGTAGTAAGGATGTCAACAGAAGATTTGTTTAAAAATTGGAAAGACATGAATTTAGATTGCACTACAAAACTGTACAATCCTGATGATCTCCTGATGAAATGATTCTACCCATGGACGCCCTAGCTAAAGGCATATACTGTTAAAGATGGGAGTTACTTCAGCTGGTTTTACTCATATTTTCCAAGCTTGTAGCTGGTGTCTCAAAACTTTCCAAGAGTAAAGAAATTTGCAACAAAACTGATCAAAAACTAGTCTCACTTCAAGGTCTATCGACATGCTAGTAACCACTACATTCCCTACGATTGCAGAGTAGGTTCAGATGGTAGAAGGATTATACCCAAGTTTATGATCATAGAATCCCTTCAATCTACCATTGAAAATGATCAATCTCAGTTTGAGAAGCTCTACTCTGCCCAAGAAAAATTATCTGATATTCCTTCATCTTCCAACAGTGATCGGTACTCAACGATCTATCAGATTCTCACAACATTCGAAAAATTATCCAAGAATGAGAATCATGGAGTCCAATCTGGTGTTCAACAGAAGTCTGCTCAACCAAATGACCAAACTCCTAAGGAACAAGAGTTACTGAAGAATTCTGACGAGCTGGTTGAGAAGATATCTCTCATTACTGCAGAAGCAAAGATGTTGTCAGAAGAAGGAGATAGTGTGCTTCAAAACGGACTCCAAGCCACAATATCAGATATATCTCTCAAAATCAAAGAGAGAGATCAAATCTATTTGAAGTTCATCAATGATCAGAAGGAAGAAACTCTGCAAACTCAGAAGGACAATACAGATCAAATCTTGTCCCTCTCTGACAAGATTGACTTCCTAAAGCAGTCTCTCTCTCTGTCAACAAGAACTCAATATTAAAGTTAGCAACTCATCTTATCTGACAAAGCAGCTTATGAAAAATGTCCAACAACTTTCCCAAATGATTCATGACAAAAAGGGGGAGAAAAAGAGGTATTCAAGAAAGAGAATGGGGAGAAGAATGAAGGCTGAAGCAAAGAAGGAGAAGAAGAAGAAGCAGGTCAACATAGTAGCAAGTGTATCATCATCTGAGGGGGAGCTAAAAAAAATCTGAAGAGCAAAGCAGAAGACAAAGAAGAAGAGCATGCATCTGAGTTAGAGCATCATGAAGATGAAGAAATAGAGAATGCATCTGAAGGGGAGCAGGAACTAGGAGATCAAAAAGAAATGAAGTCACCATCCCAGGGGGGGCAGGAGAAAGAAGATCAAGCAGATGAGTAGCAACAATAGAGGGGATCCAGGAGACACACATGAAGAAGAAGGTACATCTTTATATATAATAGTTAACTTTGGATCCAGAATTTAGGTTTACTATTCAGCTGTAATCAAATGCTTTTTAATATATCATTCATATTACATGCTCTAGCAATACAGTAGCTCACTGTATCTTAAGATTCATTCATCTCATACATATGCATTTATTATTTTTGTCATAATCAAATAGGGGGAGATTGTTAGGAATACGCATGTGAATGATATTCCTATTTATATAAGATTTGATTATGATCTTAATGAATGAATATGAAAATATGTCTGCATTGAAATAAGCTGTAAAGTCCTTGAATAAACAACATGAATATATGTACAAGGACTTAGACTAAAATGATCAAATATGTTAGGTTGATCCTACATGAACAAAACAGCTTGTGTAAAGTCCTTAAAAAGAATATGGTGTATAAGGACTAAAGATAGAAAGATCAAGCTTGTTAGGTTGATCTTATACAATGTAATAGATATGCTTGCTTGATCTTCGAGTACTGCACAAGCCTTAGAAGTCTGCCAGGAAAAACATAGTATTCAGAGACTATCAAGGAAGAATCGTAATCCGTCGAGCCAGCCGAGGGATTGCAGAAGCCAAGGCAGAATCGTAGAATATTGAGAAAGTAGCTATAGATTGTAGTCTGCATTATAGGGCCTCACTCAGAATCGTAGAGTTGATCCAAGCACCTGTCAAGCCAAGTCAAGAATCGTAGACCACACTTAAAGTCGTAGAGTCTACTGATCATACCAGAGGCAGAAATTGTAGTCGAGCTAGATCAGACAAGGACAACAATTAAGTGGTAAGGCAAAAATCGTAGTCTGATGTATAATCTACACTCGGAGTCGTAGTGTCTGCAGAACCAAAGCTAGATCGTAGTCTGCAGAACAAAGTCTTTGACAAAGCCTATCAGTGCTCACAACGCCATGGAAGAATAATAGTGTTAACACGATTCTTAACACATGAGCACTCCCAAAGCATCCAAAGAATGAAGCCTCTGGACAAAACTATAAAGATACAATCTACATTAAGGAAGCCAGAAAGCATTCACCAAATGGCTTATATGCAAACAGAAGATCAGAGTACCAATTCAATCAGCATCCTGATTGAGACGTGAAGCCATTCAAGGGAAGTCTTCCACAAGCAACAGTAAGAAGACTTCAGGAAGTCAATAATGCAGTAGCAGTCACATAAGAGATGACAATCTTGGGTGTGACTATGATCGTAGTGCTTGTCAGGTTAGAAGCAAAAACTAATGGGATCTATAACAGAGACACTGGCCAACCTATACAGAATAGACAAAGAAGATTAAACATCGGTAAAACCATTGATGATATGTGAATGGGAGATCACAAGGAGAAAGAAAGCTGAGCATGACCAATTTGACAAGTCTTGAAGTTAAGGAGGGCCAGAGTAATCAGACAAGTTGTCAGTGCCTAATGAAAGTTAAGGCAAATAGAAGTGGTAAAGCACTGCACGAATGAAGGAAGAGAAGTTCTAATTGCAAACTCAAAGAACATTCTCTTAATCGTAGAGTTCAGTCATCTACATCAAAATCGTAGAGTTCAGTCATCTGAGATTGAAGCCTTGACAACATCTCAATACAAAGACTGACATTCAAACGCTGGGTATTGAAAGCATCGATGTAGAAGGACAACTCCTGATGCAGTTTACACAGAGATACTGGCCAACTTATGAAGAACAAGGCAAAAGTGATTAAGCATGGGTCAGACCATTGATGATAGGTGAACGGGAGATCACAAGGAGAAAGAGAGCTGGGCATGCCACAAATCTGATGTGTCTTGCTATTCAGAGAAGGCCAGAACAAGAAGTCAAGCTATCGGTTCCTAAGATCAGTCGAGACAAACAGAAGTATTAAAGCATTGCACAAGTAAAGGAAGAGGTGTTCTACATTGAAGATCCAATGAACACTTTTCAGAATCGTAGTGTTGTCTCAACTAGTTAATGAGCAACATTTAACAAGACACACTACGATCAGGTCCAAGAATATCTGCATCAGAATCGTAGAGTTCGGTCATCTGAAGATTGAAGCATTGACAATGGTTTAAATATGAAGACTGATATTCGAACGTTGCTAATTTAGAGCATCGATGCAGAAGGACAATTTCTGATGTTCTGATCGAGAAGTCAAAAAGAAGAAATAAAGGTGACTACCAGTCTGACATGGAAAGGTGACATCTCTGAGGCGGTAGGTAAGGTAGCAGTGTAAGACCCCGAATTTTATGAAATAAAAGTATTTAATTTTTCTTATAATTACTATTCAGTAAATGGTTAAATTGATAAAAGTTTAAAGTTATGAGTGAAATATGATTTTTTTTCAAAATAAGCAAGTGGTTATAAAATAATCATTGTTGTCGGGGAATATTCGTTTGGTCGTGGAATATTCTTTCTGTCGGGGAATATTCGTACGACGGCGCAGCCATTTGTGGGCCCCATAACAGAATAACTGTCGGGTGAAGAAAATGACAAATTTGAGTTTTTACAAATAACGACGTAGTTGTTACCGTTAACACTGTTAGAATACCCGGTGGTTAAAATACAGTAATACGCGTTATTGCACAGTAGCACACGGTATTGCATAGTATTTTTGAAATTATTGATTCTTACGTAAGAAGGCACTACTCAATAATTGTTACAGTAATTACTGTTCAATATTTTATTTTATTGATTCAATAATTGCTGCGTTGATATTTTATATTATTGTTGTTTCAATAATTGTTGCTGCACAATATTTTCTATTATCAGATCAATAATTCATATTATTTGAATAATATTATTAGATAGCATTATTGGCAATGTCTAGAAAGTTCTGTCTAAGGAGAGGTTTGGTCATCTAATTGCGCGCTAGTAAGGAGAAATCCTTATTGGAAAGCCCCCTCTTTCCTGGGAACGGCCTGGTTGTCATAAATGTGATTCTGTAATATTATTTGTGAATAATTAATTATTGATTCATATGATAAGGAAATATTTATTTTATGTGGATATAAATGAGGAATATATTTTTGTGGTTAAAAATAAAGGAGTTAATGTTGAGGTTTTTATCAGTATTTTTATCGGAATGGAGGTATTAAAAATCAGGGTTTTTGAGATATTTTGCGGGGGTTATAATTTTTAATCCGACCGTTGGATCGTGGTAATTTTTGGATATGTTATACATATATAAGTTGAGTATATGTCCACAAATTTTGAACCGTTAAAAATGAACGTATGATTTATTATGAATTTTACGAGATAACTGGTTCAGAAATTGTTGATTTTTCGGAGTTTATCATTTTGGTGGAAAATTCTAGAATTGGTGGGCCCCACTTGTGGTTGGTGAAGAAATGTGCTGAATTATATTTCAAATGTGGTGGGTGGGAATAGTAGCAGGTAAAGCCATCAGGTTGCAGGTCAAACCTACCAAAATTTTCCTATAAATAGAGGGCTAAGTTAGAATTGAAAATCACACCAGAAACATAAGCTTTCTCTCTTTCTCTCTCTATATTATGAAGCATATTTTGTGAGTTTTTAGATACTTGGTGAGTTGCTATTCATCAGTGCAAGTTTCCTTCAGCCTTATACCGATCAGAAGTACTGCTCTTTTGAGGTAAGGGATAGTAAGGGATAGTAAGGGATATTAAGGGATTTTAAGGGTTGTTATGATTTTCAGTTTCGTAATTTTTCTGATCTTCAAAAAAATTCTGGAAAAAATTTGAAATGATATTTTGATGAGTTTTCTTGATTGTGTCCAAAAATGGTGATTTTTGGATGTATAGATTGAGAGTTATGAATTTTATGAGAAAAGACTATTTTAGAAGTAACAGCTTATAATTCCTTGTGGTTAACTCCAAAATTGATGAAGTTTTTATTGGGAGTACATGTATATGATAGAAGTATACTCTGTAAATTTCAGAATTTTTAGACAAAAGTACAATTTTTGATAAATGTCTAAATATTCGGCTATTTTGGCCATATGAAAAATAGTAAATGACTTTTAAAAATTCTGAGAAAAATATATGTTCACTATGGGACTATATTATGCTAAATCCCAGAAAAGAAATATTTTTGGAACTGATTTGGTATTTTTTATGAAAATATTTTAGTTATGAGTAAATGAATTAAATATGTTTTGTGAAGAAAGAAAATTGGAAAATAGGATTTTATGGCTTGAGAATCCTATATGAGGTATATGCAGATTTTTGATGAGGGTTTTGGTTATTGATGATGAAATTGTAAGAGTTGGCATTTTATGATGATTAAATGCATTAATTAGTAAAGTGTAAACAATTAAAATAAATTGTTTATAAATTTAAGTAATGTTATTCTTTCAATATCATTATACCGAAATATTGGTATGAATTTTATTGTAGAATTTCTATCTTTTGTGTTGGGGTTACTATTCATGAGTTACGAATATTACTCTTGAGATTAAAACTATATGTTGATCATATTATTTTTATCATCATATATAACATTTTTATAACCCTGATGTTGAAATTCTCTTTCACTGGAGTGTAAAGATGGGTAGATTATTGGTATGATCATGACTAGGGTTCTCTTTGGCCTGTAGTGCAAAGTTGAATTGTGACTGGTATGATCATGACCATTGAATTTATAAGTGAATATCTTTAGCTTAAGTGCAAAGGTGAAATGATCAACATGGTTATAATTATTGTTTATATAAATTCTGAAATGATTATATATTTCTTTGAGATATGAATATATTTGGCCTGTAGTGCAAATATGAACTGTTGAGGAATATCTTTGGCATGTAGTGCAAAGATGAATTGTTGATGAATATCTTTGGCCCGTAGTGCAAAGATGACATGTTGTTGAATATCTTTGGCCAGTAGTGCAAAGATGAACAGATGTTGAGATGAACATGACCAACTGGTGATACAAATGAATATCTTTGGCCGTAGTGCAAAGATGAAGTTATTAGTATGATTATGAACAAGAAATGTGATTTGGTGTAACCATGATCTTTGATGTTTCAGGTAAAGATAGGTGATGAAAATTATCTTCGTCCTGGATGAGAAGAGGAATTTAGAACTACAGTTATGATTATGAGTTATTCATATGATTGTGGACCAGAATTGTTGATTGATGTTACAGGGATAAAACATTATTGGTAGATTTTTAACATGGAGAAGATAATAGACTTTATAGTCTATTTGACTCTTCTAATGGATTGCTCGTTCCGCTGCAACTATGGTTGAAATTTTTATCATTTACCATATGTTCTAAATCTCTGATTTATTGTTGATGAAGGCTATTGATAATTAAATTATCTTTAGTCATGATATTCTTTACTGAGCTAGTTGTGCTCACCCTTTTGCTTCACAATTCCTTTCAGGTAATAAGAGTGTAGCTGGGTCGAGCGGGGGTAACAAGGGAATAGAACGGTGGTCATCATTTAGTAGTTATATTTGGTGAAGAAAATAGGGTGAGGCGAACCCAACGTTGGAAGGGTGTTTTGTCACTATCATACAAGATGTCTAATGACATACAACCTCGTGTCATCATAAGACAGGGTTGTGCTCATCCACTTGCTGAGTATATCTATGGGCACTACCTATATAATCTTGGTGTTTGTTTGAAGTATAATTCTCAATTAGAGACAGTGGAGATAATGATAAGTCAAGAGAAGACTCACCATTGGGAAGAATATGATAGTAATCTTCTCGTTTTTTTTTTGGGGTCTATTGGGTCAACCAAGGATAATTCTGTGGCCATATGATATCTATCATAACCTAGACGCGTGGCCTCCCATGTACGAAGGTTTCCTTGAGCACTTCCCAAAGATTCTAATTTCTAAAACAGTTTTTGACTATACCTTTATGTAAGGTGTTATTGTGAGGTGATGTCCACGGTTGGAACATGAGTCACATTTGGTATATATTTGTATCCAAACTCACAGCATATGTGTTGTTATATTTTGCACGACAATTGTTGTAATAAAGTTGTAGTTGTTTTCTGTACCATGTATTTGACGACTCAGAATGGGTTGGGTGGAATGAACCTATTTTGAGGTCGTTACAAGCAGACTACCCTTCCTTAGTGGAAATCCTACTAGTTAAAGCAGAAGAGTGGATTAGGAGCTTGAGTCTCTGAACCACTTAAAATTTCTTGTGTCTTTTACTTTCAGTCATTTACTTTCTGTCATTTACATTATGTACCTAACTGCTATAAATGACATATTAACTGCTTACAACTAAACTAACTCTACGAAAAATGTATGTATGTTCATGATTATATCAATGAAGGGGATCTTTTACTTATTCCGCTGTGCTTGAAAAGATTCTTATGTTTGTCATATGCTAGTCATTAGCAATAATAAAATAAACGAGAAAAATATTTGAAATTAAAAAGGATCTATTCAACCCCCCTTCTAGATCTATTGTATGCCTACTGGGAACTAACAATTGGTATCAGAACAGGTTCTTATGCTATATTCAAAAGCTAATCACTTTGAGTCTGATCCTAGGCACAAACATTATTCTAAACTTAGTTTAGTAGTAAGTCACTTATAAATGCAGATGAGCTCACACGTTGGAAATATTGTGTACAGGTAAATGTGTATATACACCTGAAGCTGCTCAGATTGGTCCATGTTCTTAAATGCTATGACAACAAGACCAATCCTTGGCCACTGTCAATCTTGTAGTCTGAAGACCAGACAAGGGGTCAACAGCAAAGAGTCAAGTATCCACCTGTCTGAAAGATGAAAATGCCATATGTGCTAAGAAGTACTTATCCATAGAAGAAAGAAGAATTTCTCAAATCTGTATTTGGTCAACCAGCAGCATGATGTGAACCTTGAGGTCTCAAGGTTGTCAAAGAACTAAAGATGCCAAGATTCTCTTAGCTTACATCTTCAAGACTATAACTGATTGATCGAAGGACACCTGGAGCAACAAGCTGTTAGGACTGAACGCAAAATTATGCACATTAATGCCTAATCTCATAATATCAAGATAAATGACTGTCAAAAAACTGACAGTGAAAAGGTACGGTTCCTCATTAATAACTGTGTACATCATGTTGTATCACCTTATGTACTATAGAAATATTCTATCAAGAGACCATACTCTTCCTAAAAAGGTGAAGAGAGAAAGTACACTAAGGTTGAAAACTCAACTGCTAACAAACTTTCTCTCCATCCAAGTTTTAGGTTGAAGATAACGTCTTGAAAGAAGTCTGAAATAGGTCATAAGCATATCAAGTTTTAATTAATCGTAAGTGGAGTAATCCTTGCTGAAAGGTTGGTATACATATACAAACCTATGTTCTAGGTTTTTGATAATACATAGAGTATGATCAGTTCTACAAGAGTATCTTGAAGATTCATAGAAACTAATCATCTCCATGAATCAACCAGATACAAATAAGTGATAGAGTTGATTCTCACTCTGTGAACATTTAAAATATGTGAACATAACCAAGCAAATGATGAAACCATCAAAGAAAAAGAGTGTCTTATTAAAGTGGTTAATCTTACACACACTCATCATCATGCATTTTAAAATGTCATATCTAAATTGGATACATGCATGAATATGATTGTTGATGATCAATGTGATGAAAATTCAAATATATGAGGAATAGGGATTTAGAAAACTAACCTAGCAGGACTTATTTAACCATGGGTACCAAAAATAGAAATTTATCTAACTTGCAGGTACTTGGTCTATCTGACCACACTAAGGAATGTTGAAGCAGATTACTTCAGTCAAGAAGATTCAACCAGCTTGAGGCTCAAGACATTTCAGAAATGTTCCTGACAAAATCATTCCTTGTCAAAGCCTGTTCTTGAAGATTTGCTGAGCTAACATGAATGAAGCTCGCATGGTTGCTGGGAGATATGGAAGCAGACAATACATGCTAAAATGAAAAGGGTCTTATATACTTATTCATGCAAATCATATCATCTGAGAAGAACCCTCGATGAAATTCACATCAGAGGATCATCGAGCATTGATCATGAAGAACTCATCATAGAAGCAGAACTCCATAAGTGCAATCTGTCAAAGAGGCTTGTCAGGAAGAAATGACAGAACCAGGTGATGATATTGAGAAAGTACAGCCTAGAAGGGAAGAGTATGGAAGAACAATTAGAGATATGGAGATGATGAAGCTCTGGGATCAAAAATGGAGAAGTGGAATTCTTGCCAGAAGATCTGAGATAAGCTCAGAAGATAAGTCAATCATGGTGCATGTCTATCGACCACACCACGATCAACAAAACCACTTCTGTCGAGTTCATGGAGAACAAAAGTTTAACCCTAAACAACAATATACCAGTAACAGAGTCCCAAAACTCTGTGGCTGATGTACCAAATGAATCCTTATTCCCGGTCGTAGAGTCCCTAAAACTCTAAGACAGATCATCAAGTCTCACCACATAAATCTGAAACTCCCCACGATTAACAGTTAAATTGTAGAGTATAAGCACACTAATTCTACGATTGCAATACTTCTCAGTACACTCTCCTGACCATACAAATAACATAGCTGAAAGCACTTCATCCTCCTCTATTGACAAATACAGACCATCAAGCATGTCAATTGATGATGAACAAACTCTGACAAAAAGCTTATCATAATGACACTCCTACCACCAAGCATCTACAGTCCTTCTAATAAGCGCCTTAGGGACAAACCTGACCCTTAGTTCAGTCTAAGAGGTTGGCCCTTCCTGAGCTACCTTAATAACCCAGAAGGAATGATTAGTCAGAGTTCATCACAAGAACCAGGACAGATAATAATCGTAGAGTATGTTCAGCAGTAAACTCAACAATCGTAGAGCAGCGTCGACGATCGCAATCTTCCTAAAGGATACACTAGCTTATGGGGAGCTTGGCAGAACTCGACACGTGCCCAACTATTCATATCGTGTGGAGAGAAGTTACGAATACAGTTTGGAAAGATGTCTTGCAAATTCACTTCAAAATTTTAGTGCCCGAACTCTCTTGGGGCGCATCAGTGGTTAAGCCATGCAACTCCAAGATGGATTAAAGTCAAAACGCTCACTGAAGCATCTCTCAGAAGACGACTGTTGAGTTATCAAAGAAAATTGTATAGTCTATAGCTATCTCATCAAGCTACTCTACGTACTGGAAAAGTCAACTGTCAGTCTGCGTCAATGATGCTTATTTTCTTAAAAAGAAAATTAAAATTGAAAAACTAATCAGTTTATGGGGGATTACAGTTTCTTATTGGGCATCGTGCAATCAACAACTTTTTAACACATCACAGCTTATGCAGAGTCAGAAGGAGCTATCATAAAGACAAATTCAAAATCTCCAAATAGTTATCAAAAGCTGTCGATCTTTTCTCCCTCCCTCTTTCAAACCCTAAAATCCTCTTCAAGGCCAAAAATCGTCAAACCTCAAGCTTCGCCCAAATCACATTCAACTATCTCTCATAAAACTTCTGAAATTAAATACCCATATACTTCGAACTCTTCAAATGACAGATTGGCGAGTAATCACTAGCATTCAGCTCGGAACCAAGACGTTTGAGAAATCTGGGAAGAAGTCAGAGATATTCTTGAACTTGTGAACTGGATTCTCAGAATTTCTTAAGTCAAACACTCGAATATATGTTGATCTGGTTAAATAATTTCACTCTAACGCAACCATAAATTCTGGAACCCTTTCTACCAAGGTCAAGGGTTAGATTCTGAAGCTAAAATCTTATGACATCAATCAATGCCTAGGTTTTCCTGACCTAGGTCTGAAAAGCCTTGATGAGATCAACACTGAACAAGCTAAGAAGATTATACAGTACAGAAGAAACCGTAGTCTGAAGGACATGAAGAAAAAGGAGTTTCCTGAAGAATTCGAGTTCCTTCCAGAGATAGTGGGTAAATGTATCCTATGCAAGGACACTGCACATGACACTGTGAGTGATCAACAGCTAAAGATCATGTCTGCAATAGTTCTGAACAAGCGTACTAACTATGGAGTTATCTTGCTTGACCAAATGTTCAAATGGCTGGATAAGGAAGAAAAGAAAAGATTAACAGGAAAACCCCTCACGAAGGTTTTCCATGGAAGGTTCTTGAGTATCATTTTGAAGAAGAAGCTGAAGAATAAAATTAAGGATGATGAAGGTGAAGCCCTTAATAGCCATAAATTGATGACTACACAGCTGTTTGCAAATTGGAAGAAGAACCCAATGTAGAACAAAAAGCTGATAATATATGGCAGCACCAACAAAAACACTATGAAGAAAAGGAAGGCAAGTGCTCTAAAAGAGGAGGAGTTGTCATTCACTGAAGATTCAGACATCCCTGAATCCAAATTTGTGAAGCCACCGAAGAAGAAAACTAAAGTGATAAACAAATCCAAACCAGTTCCCCAAAGAAGTCTATCCACTATAGAAGAAAACGTAAAGTCAGAAGATGAGAAGGGAACTGAGAGCTTCAAGGATGAATCCTCAAGGAGCAAGTCCACTAATAAAGAAGAAGTTGAATCCAAGAAGGAGAAAGTTGAACCTATGAAAGGAACGGCTAAATCTGGTATGAAGAAGAATGTACAAGTCCTATGGCTAACACTCAGAGTAGTCACTCTGTTGATGAAGAAAGGTCAAAAGCTGAAACAATTGGATCTCCTACTGCTAAAGCCCCAACAAGTTCATCTGATGATTTAGAGGCTTTAAATTCTGAAGAAGGAGAAGAGTCTACATCTCCTATAGCTGAATCTCTAAGGAGAAGAAAGAGCAACAGATTGCTTGCTAGATCTTTCCTAAAGAAGAAAGGAGAATCTTCTAATGCTATCATTGAATTAAGTGATGATAAGTCTGAATCTAAGGGAAAAAAATGCTAAAAGTACTGAAGAAGGTACCAGTGATGAAATTCAGCAAGAAGGATTCACTGACAAATCAGATGAAATGATTGAGCATAATTCAAGCTCAAAGATGGAGACAGATTCCAACTCTGAAGATCGGGAATCAGCAGACTATCATGTTCCCTCTCTAGTAAGCATCCGCCGAAGATTAGTGGTGGAAGTCTTTAATGAACCATCAAATGTACTACTAGGAGAGGTGGATAACCCATGGAAATGAACGACTCAAAGTAGTAAGGATGACAACAGAAGATTTGTTCAACAATTGGAAAGACATGGATTCAGATCGCACTACAATACTGTACAATCCTGATGATCTTTTGATGAAATGGTTTTACCCATGTATGCCCTGGTTAAAGGCATATACTGGTAAAGATGGGAGTTACTTCAGTTGGTGTTACTCACATTTTCCAAACTTGGAGCTGGTGTCTCAAAACTTTCCGAGAGTAAAGAAGTTTGCAACAAAGCTGATCAATGACCATTCTCATTTCAAGGTCTATCGACATGCTGGTAACCACTACATTCCCTACGATTGTAGAGTAGGTTCAGATGGCAGAAAGATTATACTCAAGTATATGATTGCAAAGTCCATCCACTCTACCAATGAAGATGACCATGCTGAGTTTGAGAAATTCTATGCTAATCCGACAATGCTGAATGACATTTCTTTATCCTTCAATAATGATTGGTACTCAATGATTTATCATATTCTCACTACCTTTGAGAGTCTTTTCAAAAGTGAGAATCGTAGAGTTCAACCAGATGTTCAGCAGGAGGCTGACCAAACAGCTGATCAAACAGAGAATGAATAACTTGAAGCTAGATCATCTCAAGAACAAGAGTTGCTAAAGAACTCTGAAGAATTGATTGAGGATATCTCTCTCATTGGTGCAGAAGTCAAGGACATGTCAACAGGAGAAGACAATGAGCTACCCAAAAGGCTTCAAGTCAAACTCTCAAAAATATCCCTCAAGCTTCAACTAAGGGATCAAGTTTTTCTGAAGTCTATGAATGATCAGAAGGAAGAAGCTCTACGAGCTCAGAAGGCTAATAAAGAGAAAATTATATCTCTCTGACAAGATTGACAATCTGAATCAATCTTTTTCTCTACAGCTTGAGCTAAGCCAACAAGAACTCAAGATTGAGGTTGGTAACTCATCTCACCTGATGGAGCAGCTTATGTCAAATGTGGAGCAGCTCTCACAAGTGATTAATGACAAAAAGGGGGAGAGAAAGAGACATAGAAAGAGGCACTTAAGGAGGAGTAAGGAGAAAAGAATGAAGGAAGAAAAGAAGAAGGCCAAGAGCAGAAAGGCAAAGGAGGAGAAGAAGAAGACATCAGCAGCAGAAGCAGAGCTGTCATCTAAGGGAGAGCCAAAGGATGATGATCCCATGAACACAGAGTCTGAGTGGGAGCCAGACAAAGAAGAAGAGTATGCACCAGAACTGAACCTAGAGCAAGATGAAATAATGGAGCATGAATTTGAAGGGGAGCAGTGAAAAGAAGTAAAAGAAGAAAAGAAAGATGAGTAGCAGAATAGCTAATCAACAGACATCCTGGAGACACACATGGAGTCAAAAAGGTAAATCCCTATCTAGTTAGGTATATTCTGGATCCAGGATGTAAAGTGTTATAATTTATATAATTTCATATTATCATCAAAAACATTCATGCTTATCTGTTTTAGAAATACAGCTGCTCACTGTATATAAGATTCATTCATCTCATGCGTATGCACAAATTGTTTTTGTCATAATTAAATAAGGGGAGATTGTTAGAAATATACATGAGAATATTATTCCTATTTATATATGATTTGATTATGATATAAATGAATGAATATGCAAGTATGCTTGCATTAAGGAAAGCTGTAAAGTCATTTGATAGATAATAAAAATATATGTACAAGGACTTAGAATGAATTGATCAAACATGTTAGGTTGATCCTAAATAAGTAAAACAGCTTTGTAAAGTCCTTAAAAAGAAATGATGTACAAGGACTATAAATACAGAAAGATCAAGCTTGTTAGGTTGATCTTATTATGTAATAGATAGGCATGTCTGACCGTCGAACACTGCACCAGTATCGTAGTTTACCAGGAGAGTCAAGGAAAACTCAAGAACTATCAAGGCGGAATCATAGTCTGCAAGATAGTAGATCTCAGAGTTCGTAGTCTGCCAGGAGAGACGAGGAAGGATCATAGTGTGTCGAGAAGAACTTTCTTAGAGCCGTAGTCTGCTGAGAAAGTCATGTTCAGAATCATAGAGACAACCTGTCTAAGAGCCGACCGAGCATCTGCCGGAGCCAAGTCAAGAATCGTAGGCCACACTTGAAGTAGTGGAGTCTACTGATTATATCAGAGGCAGAGATCGAAATCGAGCCAAATCAGACGAGGAAAGTAAGCATAAAGACAAAAATTGTAGTCTGTCCAGATCTGATCTCGGAGTCGTAGTGTTTGCAGAACCAAAGCTAAATCGTAGTCTGCAGAACTAAGGCTTCAACAGAGGTGCTTACAACGGTAAGGCAGAATTGTAGAGTCAACACAATTCTCAACAAATGAGCACTCCCAGAATATCAAAAGTATGAAGCCACTGGTCTGAGTTGCAAAGATACATTCCACCTGAAGGAAACCAGAGAGCACTCAACGAATGGCATGCAAGCTAACAGAAGACCTAAGCACCAATCCAATTAACATCCAGATTGAGTTGTGAAGTCATTCAAGATGAAGTCTTCCATAAGTCAATCAGAAGAAGACTTCAGTAAAAGTGATTGACTAAAGAAAGTCAACAAGTGCAGTAGCTGTCAAGAGAACAAAAGACAACGATCGTGGGATTAACCAAGATCGTAGTGTTTGCCAAACAAAGTAGGAACTGATGCAGTTTACACAGAGATACTGGCCAGGTTATGAAGAACAAGGCAAAAGTGATTAGGCATGGGTCAAACCATTGATGATAAGTGAACGGTAGATCACAAGGAGAAAGAGAGCTGGGCATGGTACAAATTTGATGTGTCTTGCTCTTCAGAGAAGGCCAAAACAAGAAGTCAAGCTATTAGTTCCTAAGATCAGTCGAGGCAAATAGAAGTATTGAAGCATTGCACAAGTAAAGGAAGAGGTGTTCTACATTGAAGATCCAATGAACACTATTCAGAATCGTAGTGTTGTCTCAACCAGTCAATGAGCAACATTCAACAAGACACACTACGATCAGGTCCAAGAACATCTGCATCAGAATCGTAGAGTTCGGTCATCTGAAGATTGAAGCATTGACAACGGTTTAAATCTGAAGACTGATATTCGAACGTTGCTAATTGAGAGCATCGATGCAGAAGGACAATTTTTGATGTTCTGATCGAGAAGTCAAAAATAAAAAATAAAGGTGACTACCAGCCTGACATGGAAAGGTGACATCTCTGAGGCAGTAGGTAAGGTAGCAGATTGTCATGTCAGTAAAGTCATAAAGGAGCTGTCTCATCACATCAAGCAGTCTGCACTAAATAACTCGAGATCTGCGAAGCAATTCAAATAGCTCCCAACGGCTATATTCCAACGAAAAGATTGTGAATGAGTATATATCAGCTAGAGCTTTAAAAATCAAGTGTTGCCAAGTTGAAAAATCGTAGAGTTATTGGAATGCTATATTGTTGACTCTACGAGTTCCACCAGAGCTGAGCATAACAAGTCTTAGTGGCAGTGAGACTACGAAGGTGGAAGTGAAGCAGATTTGAAGAAAGACTTGAACATACTAAAGCTTCACTTAACAAGGATGAGAATACCACTGAAGATGGCAGCTAATCTACGAGTCGAGAAGGCCAAGAAGATAACATTCAGAAAAGTGGCAGAACACAAAGAAGATTCAGAGAGTCACTCTACGAATCACCATAAACCAAAAGTTGAAACAAAACAGATGTAGAACCATGTCTACATACCATTTAAGAAGGGTTCTGGGAATGCTAAGTGCCAGACGAAGTCTACCAAAACCACAAAGACTTAGCAAACATAAATAGTGATGGTGCACAGCTGACATCGGATGAAGATGGGATGAATAGTATGAAGATCAGCTGCACCAGAGAAGAGGTGGTCCAGACTCTACGCAGAATGTAAATAGGACCATGTCAAGCTGCTAAGTACAAAAGATGTTCAAGCTTCAAGATATCTTAGTAAGTAAAGCACCAACAACAACTACAACAACAACAAGTAGCCAGGGCGTAAGGGGTCCTTGTCCGGAGGGACTAAATGAAGTTCCAAGCCTGTTGGGCTTGAAGAGTTCTTAGTGAATTGAAGTTCCAAGGCTGCTGGCCTTGAAGGAATCTTAGTGATTCAGGGTGCTGCTCTTCCTTAGTGGAATTTCTGCTTGTTAAAGCAGAAGAGTGGATTAAGAGCTTGAGTATCTGAACCACTTAAAATTCTTTGTGTCTTTTACATTCAGTTATTTACTTTTTTTCATTTACATTATGGACCTAACTTCTATAAATGCTATGTATGTATTAACTACTTACAACTAAACTAACTCTACGAACAATGTATTTATTATTGGGAGATTGCATATCTAAATTTGATGTTGAAAGTAAATATTCATGATTATATGTAAAGTCCTTCAAGGAATATATGTACAAGGACTTAGTGATAGATCAAAATTGTTAGGTTGATCTAAGCTTTTAATGTTCATCATTCTATAAAAATGAATGTATAGTTGAAGAGATCAAAGTTGT
Organism: Panax notoginseng; assembly: GCA_016801055.1. NCBI lineage: Eukaryota > Viridiplantae > Streptophyta > Magnoliopsida > Apiales > Araliaceae > Panax > Panax notoginseng. The sequence goes on from CM029012.1 coordinate 129,667,950, forward strand.
TAGGCTGATCTATATCTTGAGATGTAATAGATATGCTTCAACAGAATCGTAGTCTATCGAGCTTATCAAGAGATTGTAGAAGTCAAGACAGAATCGTAAAGCATCGAGAAACGTAGTCTGCTTTGAAGGGCCTCTCCCGGAATCGTAGAGTGGTCCAAACGCCTGCCGAACCAACTCATAGATCGTAGTGTGATCTCAGAAGCGTAGAGTCTGCAAGACAAGCAAGTGAAGATCGTAGTGTACCAGTAATTAAGAGAAATTGTAGTGCTCTCGTTTGATAGTATCAGATCAATTACCAAGTTGGCAAGACACCACGATCAGAATCATAGAGCTTCATCTATCTGTGTCAGAAGCATCGAGCCCTGTCCATTTGTTTAAAGAATAAGTTGCAATAGATATGGAATGGGTTATAAACATTGAAGTCCTCGGGAGTCCCAATGACACAACAGTCATCCTTAGTATATAACAAAGAAATGTATTTAAAAAGCTAAGGAAAGTACTTTGGGTAAGCATAAAACACCTTTTCAAGTGTTAGGTGAGACAACAGTCTGCTGTGTCAGTGGGCCAGACTGCAAATCAGAGGTTGTGCAAAAAGTCTCCATCAAAGCACAGAAATGTCAAACTCATTTAATGCTTTAACGGATGTCTTCAACGGATACATTTCAAAGACCTCATATATGCAAAACATCAGCAGATGATAGAACCAAGCAAGCATTGAACAAAAACATTGAAGAACACTCAACGCTCAACTCTACGATCTGAAAGAGAAAGCTTGCTCAGCTACTCAGTTCTTTCGAACATAAGCTTAACGGCAACTGAGTAGCTCCACATAAGAACTCAACTACTATCAAGTGAAGTGAGAAGTTCCAAGTTAGAAGGACTTGAAGAGTTCTAAGTGAAATGTGAAGTACAAAGTCTGCTGGACTTGAAGAGTTCAAAAGTGAACTAAGAAGTTCCAAGACTGCTGGTCTTGAAGGAATCTGTGAGATTCAGAAAGTGTAAAGATATCCTTAGTGGATTTCCTACTCGAGGAGTAGAAGAGTGGACTAAGAGCTTTAAGTGCTCTGAACCACTTAAAATCATTGTGTCTTTTTTATAACTGCTATAACTGCTTACCACTCATTAACTCGTTATATCTTAAAAGGGAAACAAACAATTCACAATTCCGCTGTGTTTAAGTCATTATCAAAACTAACAAGTATTTCGAAAAAGAATTTAAAATATTTATTCAACCCCCCTTCTAGATAATTATTGTGCCTCTGGGAACTAACAATTGGTATCAGAGCAGGTTTTATCAAATAGCATACAAATCTTAAGTAGATTCAATGGCACATTTGATAAGCGAATTAAAGACTAGAGGAGGCAGCAAGCCACCTATGTGCAATAAAGACAAATTTGCCAACTGGAAATGTGACGCCCCCAAAATTAGGTATACATCACCCATCTTGGGTCGTCAGATACATAGTGCAGAATACAAATACAACTTACTAATACAACTGTCGTGTACAATACGACAAAATATAAACTGTGAGTTTGAATACAAATATTATCTTCTAGAGAGTATTCATACTCAAAAGGAGTCCTCATTACATTTATTAACACACCATTACATAGAATAGTGAGGACTACTAACTAATACTATCATTCGGACCATCACTCCATTCCCCGACTTGTCCCAGCTATGTTCTCATTTCCTGAAGAGAACAGTGAAAGAAAGGGTGAGCTCAACTAGCCCAGTAAGAACTATTATGACTAAGATAATGCAAATAAATTATCATTAGCCTTCAACAATGTTAAACTGATAGACATCAAGTTTAACTGCAGCGGAACAAGAAATCCATTAAAAGAGTCAAGTAGAAAATAAACTCTACTATCTTTTATGATTTAAAAAGTTTTTCAACACTGTGATCGCTGGGACTCAGCTTAATAAAATAATCCACATCATCGAATCACCCCTGCACTACGGCCAAGGATATTCGTGTATTCATTAATGGTCATGATCATGCCAACAACTGTCCATCAATGCACTACGGGCCAATGAGGACTTTTACCACATCATTTGTAACATTACGGTCATAATTATACCGAATAATCCCTGGTCATAATCATACCAAGTCCATCTATGCACTACAGGCCACAGATGACTTTCAACATTTTATAAACATGAGGATGATGACAATGATATAAGAATTCAATAAAACAAGTTCAAGAATTAATTTATCCAAGAATTAACAACGTCCAAATTGTCAACATGATACTGCTTTGTGGAGTAAAATTCAAGAATATTTAGAAGAATATTTTCATGAAAGATGCTGGATGAACCGCAATTATCAAGGATATTCCACTAATTTCATGGAGTATAGAAGTCAAAACTTAGCCAACTGAGTATAATAAAGAATGGAATAACAAAAGAAATCACCCGGCATGCGATAGACCGCACAGACAGGTTATTCCAACAGAATAATAAATAATGGAACCAGGTCCGGCGTAAACGCACAGACAGGATATTCTGACAGAATAATAAATAATGGAACCAGGTCCGGTGTAAAACACACAGACAGGATGTTCCAACAGAATAATAACAAGACGGAACCAGGTCCGGTGTAAAACACACAGACAGGATGTTCCAACAGAATAATAATAAAAATGGAACCAGGTCCGGTGTAAAACACACAGACAGGATGTTCCAACAGAATAATAATAAAAACAAAACCAGGTCCGATGTAAAACACACAGACAGGATGTTCCAACAGAATAATAGAAGAATGTCACCAAGTATAGGGTAGACCGCGCATACAGGTTATTCCAACAGAATAATAAAAAATGGAATATCAATAGTTCTCTTCATGAATAAGAAAGAATAACACCCCTTACCGTTTTAAAGAAGAGCTGAAATAAGGAAGTAGTTAAGTAGCAGAATACTCTTCTTCTCTCTCTATAGTTTCTCTCTATAGTTTCTCTCTCTAGAGTTCAGTGAATTCGTAAGAAATAATGAAGGAATGAGCTGCTATTTATAGAAAAATAGAATGCATAGTAACTAATCCATGAACGGTCCAGATTGATTACTTTAATCTGACGGTCCATATTTAAAGAAAAATCTTTTAAATAAAATATAATATATTCTATTTATAGAATAACTTTAATAAAGTATTCTGTTTTATATAAAAAGATGTTTCTGTTTTATTACGTTAATAATACGAATAAAACAAAATATCATTATCGCTAAATAATTCATATTATTAACTGACAATAATTGAATCAAACTGAGTGACTTCTCACATAAGCATTAATAATCAATACTGTGTGCTACTATGCAACCACACGTATTACTGTACTTTTACTACCGAGTAGTTCAACAGTATCAATGGTAAAACTTCCGCCGTTATTTTTAATAAAATATTTTTGTCATTTTCTCAATCCGACAATAATTCCATTGTGGGGTCCACCAATGATTGTGCCGTTGTACGAATATTCCCTGTTAAAATGAATATTCCCCGACCAATCGAATATTATATAACAACTTGCGTACTTTGCAAAATTTATAAATATTACCCACAACTATAACATTATATCAAATTAACTCCATAATATTCAAAAATGATATTTATAGAAAATTCATCTTTATTTATAAAAGTTGGGGTCTTACAGAAAAGTTCGTATGCAAGCCTACATGGATTCAATAGATGACGATCTATTTGAAACTGTTCAAAATGGGCCCTACGTTCCTACAAAGCTTTCACCAACTTCAGACGACCCAAACCGAATCCAGATCAAGGTTAAAGAAGAATGGACTGACAACGAAAAGAAAGTTGTCCAACTCGACAAAAAGGCCAAGAACATTTTGTTCCAATCCTTAGAAGATGATCTGTTCAAGATTGTGGTTAATGGCAAAATAGCAAAGGAGGTATGGGAAGCATTGTTCATCATGCATGAAGGAACAGAAGAAGTAAAAGAAAACAAGCAATCTCTCCTGACTCAGCAATATGAAATGTTTGCACACGTTCAAGGAGAAAATGTCACTTCCACCTACGAAAGATTCAATGTACTGCTCAACTCTCTCCAAGCCTATGGAAAGATCTATCCAAATAAAGATCTAATCATAAAGTTCATGAGAGCTTTACCTAGTAAGTGGGATGCCAAAACCATTGCCATTAGAGAATCAAAGAATCTCCATGAAATGACTGTTCAACAGTTATATGGCAACCTTCTTACATATGAACTGGAGCTGACTCAATGAGCAGAAACTCTATCTGAAGGAAGAAAGAAGGATAAAGGAGTTGCTCTCAAAGCAACTGACAACATCTCTAAAGCCAAAACTGAAAATGACTCGGACTATGATGAAGATGATGATGAGGACTTTGCAATGCTGGTAAGAAGACTCAGAAGGTTCATGCGTCAAGGCAGAATAAGCAAACCAAAGAAATTTAACAACTAAAATAGCCAGGAGCAGATAAATGACCTATGCTACAACTGCAAGAAGCCTGGTCATTTCATTGCAAACTGCAACAAACCTCTTAGAGAAGAACTAAAGAAGAAATCAAATTCAAAGAAAGAATTCAAAGGCAACAAAAGGTCTCAAAAGAAAGACAAAGGTCTTGTAGTTGGAGGATCGTGGAGTGACTCAGACAATGGCTCAACTCCCGAATTTGGAGATGATGATCCTCAAATGATAAATCTTTGCCTGATGGCCAAACATGCAAAGGATAAGAAGAGCTCTAACATTCATGAAGTAAGTATAGATGAGGTATTTGACTTTAACTCTCTTGATGTAGACATTGATGATTTAAGAAATGCACTACATGGTATAGCATTTGATCTACATCAATACATGAAATGGTTCAGAGTTCTATCCAAAGATTATTCACTTCTTCAAAAGGAGAAAGAGAAAGTTCAGGAAGAACTGGAAATAACCCTTCTAAGTATTAACTCTCTCTCCAAGTTTGAAGCTAAGAATAAGCTCTTAAAACAGACAAATGAGCTCAATGCACAAAGAGAGTCAAGTCTAACCTCTAAAATTGAGGAACTAGAAAAGACAATCTCTACATGGAATAAGTCCTCTTCATCCATAGACTCCCTGATCACCAGTCAGAGAAGAGCATCTGACAGAATAGGTTTAGGCTTTGGGGAATCCACCTCAGAGCCATATGTGAAAAAGATAAAGGAAACTAGCACTAGTAATGCTTTAAGTTTTAGTAGGAGCATCACATTTGTGAAATCCTCACAAAAGGAAGAACCAGTTCGACCCTGCTCTTCTGATTTAATCCATATTCCAAGGAATAAAGGATCTCATGCTGGCCTGGGTTTTAGAAAAGAGAAGAGTAACCTAGTTACTACTGTCCAACCTCAAAGGATAGTAGAGTCGAGTAAAATAAAATTCACGAACCAACTGGGAAGGAACAGTAGAGGTAAACTGCACTCCTCACAAATCATTAAACACAAGGACACATGAAAAAGGAGAACCAGTATAAAGGAAGGGGTACTGAGAATCCACATAAGTCCAAATGGAGGATGAATCCACATACATACACTAGCATGCATCATATTAGATGTTTTGTATGTAATAAGGTTGGTTATAAGGCTGCAATATGCTATCATAATCCTATGCATGTGAGACCCAAAATCAAGCAGATTTGGGTTCCCAAGGGTACTAACAAAGTAGGACCCATGCAAATATGGGTACAAAAATAAAAGTTTAACATTACCACAGGAACAGAGCTCCACGATCACAACCTAGTATTTGGACAGTGGATGCTCAAGGCACATGACTGGGAACAAAGCCCTTTTGTCTAACTACATAGAGAAAGAGGGTCCTTAGTCATCTTCGGAGACAATGGCTCTGGCAAGACAAGAGAATATGGCTCAACTGGAAATGGTGCAGTGTCCTTCAGTAAAGTAGCCTATGTGGAAGGTTTACAACATAATCTCCTGAGCATAAGCCAACTCTGCGACAAGGGTCATCAAGTCACCTTCCTCAATAATCAATGTCAAGTCAGAGGTCTGAAGACATCCTCTATAAAGCTGACTAGAACATGAGAAGGAAACGTCTACATTGTTAATCTTGGCCAACTGAGCTCGGACGAGACGATATGCTTTCTGGCTAAAGCATTTGAAGAAATGAGCTGGTTATGGCATAGAAGACCGTCTCATCTCAACTTCAAAAGCATGTCTAAATTGGCCTCCAAGGATCTAGTTGCAGGCTTAACCAAGTTCAACTTCGTCAAAGAAAGACCATGCAATGCCTGTCAACTTGGAAAGCAGACTAGAAGCTCCTTCAAGAGCAAAACTGTCAACTCAATTGACAAGCCTCTACAGCTGCTTCACATGGATCTATTTGGGCCAATTCCAACAACAAGCCTCGGAGGAAAGAGATACTCACTGGTCGTAGTAGATGACTACACCAGATTCACATGGGTGTTTTTTCTAAACTCAAAAGATGAAATAAGCTCTCAACTAATCAAAATGTTCATACTGATGATGAATGAGAAAAGGGAGAAAATCAAGGCTATAAGGAGTGATCATGGTAGGGAATTCGACTTCTCTGAGATGGATCAGTTCTGCATAGACAATGGCATCAGTCACAACTTCTCAGCTCCACGAACTCCTCAACAAAATGGAGTAGCTGAGAGAAAGAACAGAACATTGATAGAGGCTGGACGAACTCTACTAGCAGCAGCTCATCTGGCGGAATACTTCTGGGCAGAAGCTGTCAACACTGCATGTTACACTCAGAACAGATCGCTCATACACTCTACGATAAAGAAGACTCCCTACGAACTATAGAAAGGAAGAAAGCCAAATGTCAATTACTTTTATGTATTCGGTTGTGCATGCTACATTCTCAATAATGGAAAACAGTATCTAACAAAGTTCCAACCCAAGTCAAACGAAGGAATCTTTCTTGGATATGCCACAAACAGTAAGGCCTATAGAGTGTTCAACAAGAAAACGTTGAGTGTTGAAGTCTCGATTCACATCATCTTTGATGAAACAGACTTGGACAAAATAGTGTCTTAAGACACTACGAACGACAGTTCAGACACTACGAACGAAGTCGTCGAGCTCGACACCACAATCGTAGTTCCAGACAATGAAATCGTCGAATAAGAAAATGAGATCGTAGAGAGGATTACGCAAGATAACGAACCTCCACATCAAGAAGCATACATTGATCTTGAAGGTCTTAGACAAGAAGGAATCAGGACAGATGTTCCAACAGAAAACAGATGGGCAAAAGATCACACTCAAGACTTAATTATTGGAGATCCAAATACAAGAGTAAAGACAAGAGCTGCCACCCAGAATGAATGTTTTTATCTAAGCTTTCTATCACAAATGGAACCCAAGAAAATAGAAGATGCCATGTAAGACTCCAATTGGATAGAAACCATGCAAGAAGAACTAAATCAATTTGAAAGAAGCAAAGTGTGGAGATTAGTTCCAAGACCAAGAAGTCATCCAGTCATTGGCACCAAGTGGGTCTTCAGAAACAAGATGGATGAAGATGGAATAATAAAAAGGAATAAAGAAAGACTAATGGCCAAAGGTTACTCTTAAGAAAAAGACATTGACTATGACGAAACCTTTGCACCTGTTGCCAGACTAGAAGCTATCAGAATATTCCTTGTCTTTGCTGCTCACGTGAAATTTAAAGTATTTCAGATGGATGTCAAAAGTTCATTCCTGAATGGTGAACTTCAAGAAGAAGTATACGTAGAGCAACCTCCAAGTTTCATCAATCCAACTCTCTCTAATTATGTCTATAGATTAGACAAAGTCTTATATGGTCTTAAACAAGCACCTAGAGCATGGTATGAAACACTAACTAAATTTCTTATTGAAAATGGGTTCACTAGAGGTAGAGTAAATACCACATTATTTCTTAGAAAGCACAAAGACAAAGTCTTATTAATTCAAATATATGTTGATGACATTATCTCTGGCTCTACTGATGAAAAATTATGTAAGAGATTTGCCAAGCTTATGCAGAGCAAGTTTGAAATGAGCATGATGGGTGAGCTAAACTTCTTCCTTGGACTGCAAGTAAAGCAGACTGATGAAAAAATCTTCATAAACCAAGCCAAGTATATTCAAGAATTACTTAAAAAATTTGGCATGGAATCAGCCTCTCCTATGAAAACCCCAATAGCTCCAGCAACCAAGCTTGACAAAGATGAAAAAGGTAAAAGTATTGATATAACTCAATACAGAGGTATGATTGGCTCTCTTCTATATCTAACTGCCAGTAGACCAGACATAATGTTTGTAACATGCATATGTGCTAGATTTCAAGCTAATCCTAAGGACTCACACTTAATTGCAGTAAGAAAAAATTTCAGGTATCTCAATGGTACACCTCACTTGGGACTTTGGTATCCCAAGAGTCCTCCTTTGAACTAACAGGATATACAGATGCTGACTTTGTAGGTTGCAAAATAGATAGAAAAAGTACCGGTGGTACCTGTCAGTTGCTAGGAAACAGACTTATGTCATGATTTAGCAAGAAGTAAAACTTAGTATCTACTTCAACGGCAGAAGCTGAATACATTGTTGTTGGCAACTATTGTGCTCAAATCTTATGGATGAAAAATCATCTAGCAGACTATGGGTTTGATTTCAAATCTATACCTGTTCATTATGATAACACAAGTGTCATAGCAATAACACACAATCCTGTCATGTATTCTAGGACTAAGTATATAGAAATAAGATATCATTTTATTAGGGATCATGTGAAAAATGAAACAATATCTTTATAATTTATCCCTACTGAAAATTAACTTGCTGATGTCTTTACAAAGCCTCTAGATGAATCCAGATTTAATAAACTGATAAGTGAGTTAGGCATGCTAAATCTACAGCCATAAAATCTATGCTCTAGTTTATGCTAAACATGCAGATATAAAGGCCATGTTCAAAATCGTAGAGAGGGCTAAAGAAATCCACGATCGTAGAGTCTCCTCGACATGACTAAGAAGTATTCTGTGATGACATCATCTTCAACAAATTCAAGTAATCTCTCTGTCAAGCGCCTCAGGGATAAACCTGATCCTTAGATCCTTCTAAGAGATTGGCCCTTCCTGAGCTACCTTGATTTGGAAGGAATGCTCAGTCAGAATTTCTCACAAGGACCAGAGCAGACTCAGCAGTGGACTCAACGATCGCAGTGCAGACTCAACGATCGCAGTGCAGACTCAACGACCGTAGTGCTACCTCGACGATCGTAGTCATTCCAAGGAATACATTAGCTTAGGAGGAGCTAAGGGAAATCCAGTATTTTCCACGCAAGTTAAAATTGTGGAAATAAACAGAACTTGACACATGCCCTACTAAGCAGATCGAGAGGAGGGAAGTTACAAGTACAGTTTGAAAATATCTTTTTAAAATCAAAAGTTCAAAAAGCTCATTCCTCTTTCTCCCTCTCTCTCTGTAAGCAGAAACCCTAGCTTTTCGAAAAGCTCAATCAAACTCAGTACAAAGAAATCAATGGCGGTTTTAAATGTTATCACTGGTTACAGACTGTGCTTCGATGAGTTCAAGACAGCTGACTCTCAATTCCATAAGATTTTGGCTTTATTGAAGAAAGCTGGTCTTGAAAAGGCTCTGGGTACTAGCACATGGATCTACCCTAAGCCAGTAAAAGTGTTCTACAGAAATGGAGTGTTTGAGAACGATGTTATAACCACAAAAGTCAAGGGTGTGGAAATCAAGCTCAAAGCTGAAGATATAAAACTAGCCCTAGGTTTCAAATCGAAAGGATTTCCATTCATGGAAGGCATCAATTTTCATGAAGGACTGAAGAAGATGCATCATAAGAAGTTTTTGACTGTCAAAGGGTACAAAAAGAAATAGTTTCCCCAAAGTGGATGACATTGTTAGGAAATGTATATGCTGCAAGAGCTCTGGCCATGACTCTGTGAATGAAATGCAACTTAAGCTCACGACATCAATCAGTTATGGGATTCAACTCAACTATGGAGCTCCACTCATCGACTTGATTGGAAAATGGATACTCAATTCGAAGAAATCAAAGAGCTCTGGAAAGATGCTCTACGGGCAGTTTATAAGCATCATCCTACAGTCAACATTGGGTGATAAGATTGGGGATGATGAGGGAGAATCCATCAATCCAAACAGAAGGATGACTCAGCAGCTGTTTGAGAACTGGAAAAGAAATCCAGCAAAAAATGTCAGGATGATGTCTGAATCCAGTGGAAGAACTGGTGAAGCGAAGGAATCTGGGATACCAGGGAATATGTCAATTCTAAAGGAAACTGAAGAAAAAGAAATCAACAAGGAGGAATCCATTGCTTTGGTCAGAAAAAGCAAGGGTAAGAGAAAGATGAAGGTTCAAATGGCAGAGGACCCTCAAGGTTCAACTACTGATGCACCTCAAGAGTGTTATGGCACAGAAACTCTAAGGAATTTAAAGAGGAAAGAACAACAGTCTGAGGAAGATGAAGATAGAGCTACCATCTCTCAGCTGCTTAAGAAGGGAAAACGCAGTCACAAGTCAAAGAAGCCCTCTTTCTCTTTGATCGAAGAGTCTCTACCTATCGAAGAATCCAGACTGGACACCACTCCCTAAGAGGATGCTGCAAAAGCTTCTCAGGATGATCAACCATTCAAAGCTGAAGCTGAAGAGAGTGCTGAGATTGTGGCTCAGCCTAGGAAGCCATGAAGAAAACTGGTCAAGAAGTACATCCTTGTCAATGAAGGAGTGCTAAAGGAAGAAGACAGAAAGATAGCTGCTGAGAAAGGATTACCCAAAGCTGAACAATGGTTACCCAAAGCTGAGAAGAGGTTATCCGAAGCAAGTAAGAAGAACACAACTCAAGTTGAGGGGGAGCTACCTGAAGTTCTTACTCTAGAGAATGTTCCAGCTGAGGGGGAGTTGTTTGAAATTCAAATGAATGATCGAGTTGAGGGGGAGCCTCACGAAGTCCCTATATCAGAAAAGGTTGCAGCTGAGGAGGAATTGCCAAGAGATCATCCTGAATCTTCCTCAGCCCCTCAAGAGATTCTAGCTTCAAAAACTGCAGAAATGGAAAGGAGTGAAGCTATGGAGGATGAGAGAGCAGAAGAGCAAAGAAGTCAAGTGGAGATAATTGATGTAGTGGAATCTTCACATGAAGACAAAGAAGGAGAAGAGGATGATGAAGTTGAGATTATAGTTGTGGGTTGTGATGGTTATAGGAGAGCCAACTACAATCAACTGTTCTCCTATCTACCTATGATGCCCTTTCACAGAGCTTAAATTCTCAACTCTTGGGATCACATGTTTTGGACATTCAAAGCCTATCCAGCAATCTCAGTGCTAGCTCATGGATTCCCAGGCAACCTCAACTTTGCCCGAAAACTGATCACTAATGGCTCTTCTTCAGAAAATGGGCATGAGGTAATATCTATCCCCATATCTTTCATGGATGATCATGGTCCACCATCAACCTTCAGCAAATTCTACGAATGGCCAAGATGGTTGGAAGTAACTCTTAATCCTCTCAAACAATTTCAAGTTATAAAATCCCAACATTCTGTAACTGTTGAACCAAATGTGCCTAACTTTATATTGATCCAATCTCCTATCATCTCTCACTCTACGATTGTTGATCCAACTCCAATCGTAGAGTCACCTGCTAAATTTGTAGAGTCACTTCCTCATGAAGATCAACCTCATACACTTGCCCCTCCATCAGATATCCATTCCTCATCAACGAATGAGTATTTCAATCTGGATCTTGCTCTCTACACAAGAGCCCCTCCTCCAAAAAATCAGCAACTCCTTGAGCTCATATCAGATCTTCCAACCAAAATAGAGTTGTCTGAAGCATCCAAGAAGGTAACCAATGACATACAAGAAGACCTTGAAGTTCACTCAGACCTTGTTCACCTGAGGACTAACTCATTTGATCGATGCTGCCAGCACTCTCCCAAGTAACCTAAGCTTTGAGCTGTCAAAGAAGCTTAGGGAGATTATAAAGGAGATGATTCAGAGTATCAATGAAAGGGATCAAATCCACTTTTAAGCTTGTCTTGTAGAATACTCAGGAATCCCAGAACAAACTCATAATGGACAGTCTCATGAGTTTACGAATGTCAATGAAAGAATTCTAAGGATTCTCCATGGGCCAAATGCAACAGACAAAAAATATCCTGGCCATTCTCCAAAAGAGGGAAGCTCGATCTGATTCTCTAATTCAGGAAAATCGTGATGACATTGCTCAATCCAAGAATCAGCTCAACGAGCTTGTATAAGGCATGGCTCGCCTATCTGAAGATATTCGAACCCTTGACGTTGACATAAAGGGGGAGAATAAAGGAAAAGGAGAGAAAGGCAAGGACAGAAGCAGAGGCACATTCAACGCTCAATCATCAAGGAGCCCTCCTACAAGACAGCCTCACCATCAAACTCCACGATCTGAACAGCAGCAAATTCTCATGGCTCAACTGCCAAGAAGTTAAGAGCCCAGCTCACAAGGTGCAACCGCTACACACCTACACTTGTCTATTGGAGAGAACAGACACGAAAATAATGAACCGCTAAATCAAAGCGAGTTGGAAGATATAGCATGGAGAAACGAAGTCAGCAGGAGAAGGAGAGCCTATGAATATGCCAATCCTCCAAAGAACAAAAGGCAAAAGAAATAGAGATAAGTTGAAACTCAATTCTTATTGATGTAACTAAGCTTAACTGTAATATCTGTCTTTACAAGCATCAATAAATTTATACTTATTCTCTAGAAATTTTAGTTGCTCACTGAAACACTAAGTCATATTTACTTTCTTGCAACTGCATCTAGAAATTGATAATCATGACAAAAATCTCCTAGGTTATGTCAATATCAAATAAGGGGAGATTATTGAGAGATTGCATATCTAAATTTGATGTTGAAAGTAAATATTCATGATTATATGTAAAGTCCTTCAAGGAATATATGTACAAGGACTTAGTGATAGATCAAAAATTTTAGGTTGATCTAAGCTTTTAATGTTCATCATTCTGTAAATGAATGTATAGTTGAAGAGATCAAAGTTGTTAGGTTGATCTATATCTTGAGATGTAATAGATATGCTTCAACAGAATCGTAGTCTATCGAGCTGATCAAGAGATTGCAGAAGTCAAGGCAGAATCGTAGAGCATCGAGAAACGTAGTGGGTCTGCTTTGAATGGCCTCTCCCAGAATCGTAGAGTGGTCCAAATGCCTGTCGAACCAACTTAGAGATCGTAGTGTGATCTCGGAAGCGTAGAATCTGCAAGCCAAGCAAGTAAAGATCATAGTGTGCCAGCAATTAAGAAAAATCGTAGTGCTCTCGTTTGCTAATATCAGATCAAGTACCAAGGTGGCAATACACCACGATCAGAACCGTAGAGCTTCATCTGTCTGTGTCAGAATCATCGAGCCTTATTCATTTGTTTAAAGAATAAGTTGCAACAGATATGGAATGGGTTATAAACGTTGAAGTCCTCGGAAGTCCCAATAACACAACAGTCATCCTTAGTATGTAACAAAGAAACATATTGAAAAAGCTAAGGAAAGTACCCTGGGTAAGTAGAAAATACCTTTTCAGGTGTTAGGTGAGACAGCAGTCTGCTGTGTCAGTGGGCCAAACTGCAAATCAGAGGTTGTACAAAAAGTCTCCATCAAAGCTCATAAATGTCGAACGCATTTAATGCTTCAACGGATATCTTCAACATATACATTTCAAAGACCTCATATATGCAAAACATCAGCAGATGATATGACTAAACAAGCATTGAACAAAAACGCTGAAGAACACTCAATACTCAACTCTACTATCTGAAAGAGAAAGCTTGCTCAGCTACTCAGTTCTTTCAAACATAAGCTTAACGGCAACTGAGTTGCACCACACAAGAACGCAACTACTATCAAGTGAAGTGAGAAGTTCCAAGTCAGAAGGACTTGAAGAGTTCTAAGTGAACTGAGAAGTACCAAGTCTGCTAAACTTGAAGAGTTCAAAAGTTAACTAAGAAGTTCCAAGACTGCTGGTCTTGAAAGAAACTGTGAGATTCAAAAAGTGTAAAGATATCCTTAGTGGATTTCTTACTCGAGGAGTAGAAGAATGGATTAGGAGCTTTAAGTGCTCTGAACCACTTAAAATCACTGTGTTTTTTCTATAACTGCTATAACTGCTATACCACTGATTAACTCGTTATATCTTAAAGGGAAAACAAGCAATTCACAATTCCGCTGTGTTTAAGTCATTATCAAAACTAACAAGTATTTCGAAAAAGATTTTAAAATATCTATTCAACTCCCCTTCTAGATAACTATTACGCCTCTGGGAACTAACATATATGTTCATGAATATATCAATGAAGGGGATCTTTTACTTATTCCGTTGTGCTTGATAAGATTCTTATATTTGTCATACGCTAATTCATTAACGATACAAAATAATCAAGAAAAGTATCTGAAATGAAAAAGGATCTATTCAACCCCCCTTCTAGATCTATTGTGTGCCTACTGGGAACTAACATGCTGGACTTGAAGAGTTCTTGGTGAACTAAAGTTTCAAGGCTGCTGGTCTTGAAGGAATTTTAGTGATTCAGTGATGTAAAGACTTCCTTAGTGGAATCCCTGCTTGTTGAAGCAGAAGAGTGGATTAGGAGCTTGATTCTCTGAACCACTTAAAATCCCTTGTGTCTTTTACATTCTGTCATTTATATTATGAATCTATAACCGCTATAACTGTTATTAACGTGATAACTACTTACAACTAAACTAACTCTAGATGAATGGTCAATATAACATCTATGAAGGGGAACCTTAACTTATTTCGTTGTGTTTAAAAGAATTCTTAAGTTTGTCATCTGCTATTTACTCAGCAATGTAAACTAAAATGGAAAAGATTTTTGAAAATAAAAAGGATCTATTCAACCCCCTCTTCTAGATCTATTTTGTGCCCTTTGGGAACTAACATATTTAATATTTTAAAATAAAATATTTTTTAAAAATAATTTGAAAATAATTATTATTATATTTACTATTTTTAAATAATATTTATTTTTATATTTAAAATAAAATATTATTTTTAAAAAGTTATAAAGATAATTATTATTATTATAAAGAAAAAAATTAGAAACTTTTATTTTTTCAAAAATGAGTAAAGTTTCATAAAATATAGATTCAAAAAAAATTAAATATAATTATTGTTTTAAACTTATTTTAAAAATAATTTTATATTTTAAAATATTAAAATTTTGGGTTGGGTCAAACTGGGCCGGGTTTGGTCAAAATGAGTTGGGTTGAGGTTAAATTGGGCTGAAGGAATAGAAACGCCAATAAAATGCCACTGTAAGGACCTAACTGACAAAAATTAAATTTTAGGAACGACTTTGAAAGTGGGTAGCAACTTGAAGGAACAACAGTGTCATTCAGCTGAAATTGAGCTAGTATCATTACTCTCTGTTATTGAGCCTAATTTCTCCCTATAAATACATACCAACTATTACGCAACAACTCATGCTACAAATTAACAATTCTAAATACTGTTGAAAGTGCAAAGGAGTTATATGGAGACCTTTAGATTATGGTGACAGTACATTCAATAGGAGGAGCTATGGCTTCATTTTGTGGACTATATCTCACGGTGTTTATATTTATGGCTTCTTCATCTATTGCATTCTATTATCTAGATTGTGATTTTGCCTGATTTGTTAAGTACTAGCATCCGATAACTTATTTTCATCATCATTAATAGTTTTTTTTGGCATTATGGTAATACTGTAAGTGCCCCTACAATTGCCAAAAACGGATAAAAAAACTAATGAGGCAATGTATTCGTTTTTTAACTATAACATTGTGTTATGTATAACATTAGGGCTGAGCAAGGAACCAAAATTGCACTAAAAATCGCACAAACCGCACCAATTAAAACTGAACCTAATGGTTCCAACGTATGTGACGGTTTTAGGTGGGTTAAAAAATTAAATTTATAGTTTCAATTTGGTTACTAGCCAAAACCGCACGCATAAGACCGAAACCGCATCATGTGTGTGTATATATCTCAGATGTATGATCTTGATATCTCTAAATGTATGACTGTAATGAAGTCAAACATGTTAAAAATAATTGATCGCATAATTAAAGGTTCCAAATGATTGTTCATTTGATTAGGGTAGAAAAAAATTATATTGAAGGCTTAGACCTTATTGAAAAAATGACCTATTCAAGTCACTACTAGTTGAATCGGAAGGGAGGTATTCATGTAGTGGATGAATATAGAATTGGTATAAGAAATAATTACACTAGAATTCTGCACTAAAGAAATAATCAACTCAAGAGATAAATATTTTTCAAATATGGTCACAAAATTAGAGTAATGATGCTAAATTGCATAAAATATAATTTTATTATTACAATTAGTTTTGAAACCGAAACTGCACCAAATGAAACCGTACCACACGGTTTAAAATCGCACTGCACCAATCACAAGCGGTTTCATGTGCGGCTTTGGAATTGTCAAACCGCACCTAAATGGTTTCGGGTGTGGTTTGGGCTTCAAACCGCACCAAATCGCACCATGCTCACTCCTATGTGACACGGTGCTATACTGCTATGTTTTTGGACATGGTATTTGTTTGACATGAAGATCCAACATAATTATTAATACTCGTGTTTTTCAGTTTTCGCGTGTAACATGTAATTTCCCTTAAAGTTTGAGGACCGAAACTAGGGCATTCTTCATTTGTTCCTCCTTTCGTTTGGATGTTTGAATTCTGGTACAAGTAAGCGTATATGAGACATGGACTCTTTAAAATGTATTAAGAACCTTTGTCAGATATTTGAGGCTTGGTGAGGTTTGTGTAATGTGTAACAGACTTCAAATATGCCACTAACAATCATATCAATATAACAACTCGGTGACAATGTGCATTACACTTTCTAAATATTTGTTAGTGCTTTAGAATGAAAGAGATACTCATTTTTAACCTTATTGGTTACATTATAAATATTTTTATCAAAAAATTAATATATATATATATATATATATATATATATATATATATATATATATATATATACACACACACACACACACACACACACAATTGTTATATAATGTCCTGGGATTTAGTGATCAGATTAATTCTATACTTGGATATATATTTGCGCATAAAACTTTTACCCAACTCTATATAACATATGCTACCAAAATTTGATCATCGCACAACAATCTATCATCTTCTTATTATATTTTAATTTATTAATTGCAAGTATAAATTTATTATTAATAAAATGAATAATCCCGCCGCAACGCAGGTGTTTATATCTGGTGAATACTAATTTAGAGTAACTACTTTATTATGATGATTTCATGAATCTAATATTAATATAAGTACTCCTTTTCTTTTCTTTTTCTAAAAAACAACTGCATTAATTTATAAATCAACGCAAAACATGAATTATATAATTATTATACAATGCATAATAAATTCTGCCAACAGAATACTTCATCAATTTTTTTTAGATATTTAAGTAAGATAATTATTATCTAATTAATTGCATCATTTATCTAATTTATAAAATGGGATTAATAAGTTGACAATTATTTTGGTGCAAGTTTATCACAATTTATGCTAAGATTATACTGTAAAAATAATAATTAATTAATCTCTATTTATAGTAGAGCTGAGCAAGTAACCAAATTGGAACCGAAACTGCACCAAAAATCGCACGAACCACACTAATTAAAACCGCACCAACGGTTTCGGTGTATGTGGCGATTTTAGATGTGTTGAATAACCAAATTTACGATTTCGATTTGGTTACTAGCCAAAGCTGCACGCATAAAATTGAAACCGCACCATATGTGTGTATGTATGTATTATCTCTAGTAAATTTTAAAGTTATTTTTTACTTAAACACGCTCAGAGAAAATCTCAATCTTGCATTGTCATTTTTTCACCAATTGAAAGAAGATGGTTAAAGGTTATAGAGTCAAAAATTAAGCATTTGGATTTTAAAATTTCGGATTTGTTTGATGTGTTACTGGAGGGGCTTATAGCTGAAGGGCAAAATTCGTTGGTTCGAGCACTTGATGCATTGATTAAAGTCTATGTTATAGTAGTAATAGTCTAATAGATTATTTTTCAAATTAGGTAAAGTTAGAATTATATTTTATAAGTCCTCCCTGCAATATATAAGATAGAACTTCATTCTATCTCCAGTATATACTTTTAATTTTTGGGGAACTAGATAAACCTTCTTGCTTATTATCGAATATATGATCTCCGTTATTTTATATAGCGTATGTTTTAATTTTAAAGTATCATTCCTTTATTATAAACTAAAATAATTTTATGTGTCTTACTGTTCTATGATTTGATGGTGAATTTGACATGTTTGGTAGAAAGAGCTTTGTTTTTATACTTGATATAATTCTCATTATCGACTCTGTCATTAAGTTAATTAATTGATGTGAGCTCTGTGTTAAATTCTATTGAAGGCTTAGACTTTTTTGTTGTTTCAATTGGTTTTAAAACCGAAACCGCACCAATTGAAATCGCACCACACAATTTAAAACCGCACCGCACCAATCACAAACGGTTTCGTGTACGGTTTTAAATTTGTCAAACCGCACTTAAATGATTTCGGGTGCGATTTGAATTTCAAACAACACCAAATCGTACCATGTTCACTCCTAATTTATAGTATCCTCTCCCACATTCTATTTTCACTCACCTACTTATCTCTATCCATATATTTTTCTCTCTTTATTATCCCAAGTCATGTTTTAATTTATTATTTTTACATATTATCATTTTTAATTATTAATATATAAAAATAATTAATGGACTACGCTGTGATTTCACATGACAATCATACACTACAAAAGTATTCAACAGACAAATCGTAGCCTTATTGTTGTCCTGCAGCGAGATGTGATTGACACTTGGTCCCCACAGTTACATAATAAATTGGATAAACATTATCACATCTCTATTATTAATAGATTCTTTTTTGAAGTATAGTTGAAATGTTCTCAATGAATACTTTTGCTCCTTCATCAGTTCATTTTTCTTATCTAAACATTTTGTTTATTTGAAATCATAATAAAATACAGTGTCACCTAAGATTCTCAAAATCGAACCATTTATCTAACCGAAAAAAGTATCGGATGATGGGTAATTGGTTTGTGGTCAAATTATTATTTACTCAGTAACGTCATTAATATATAAAAATATATATTATTAGTAATTAATAAAAAATTTAAAAATCTCGTTTTTAATGAACTAAAATATAATAAATATGAGTTACAATATTAATAAAATTGGTTAATTTTAATATTAAAATTTTTTTGGTAAAAAAAATTAAAAACCAAGTCAACTGAGTCAATTAACCTGGAACACCGGTCGAACCGATGGTCAACGGGTCAACCCGAGTTTTGACCAAAATCGAGTCATTGGTTCAAATCGGACTGGAAGGTGGATCGGTTCCGATTTTTACAGGTCCGATCGTCGGTCCGATCTGAGTTTTAAAACATTGACACCCCCTCTACCTCTAGATAATTATAATAACACTCACATCTCCTCTAATTTTTTAAGTATCAGTTAGTATCCCTACAAGTTTTAGGGTTGACTAAATAAATAAAATTATATATTTACCCTTCTATGTTATCAAATTTTATTTCCTGAATAATATATATATATATATATATATATATATATATATATATATATATGTTTAATTATCCTTTTTAATACAATAAATTTTAATTATAGTTTTATTTGTAATTAAAACTATCTCATTCAAATAATTTAATTTAATTAAAACATATTTTTGGATAAGTGATACAAATATTAAGAATTTTAAATTAAATTATTAATGGGGGTTTTCTAATTAAAGTGATTGAGTATGTTGATAGTTTAGTTTTTGGTGTTTAACAACAAATATTGTTATTTGTATTCGTCTTAGTTTCATATTATGATTTTTATATGTTAAATTTTCTTGAGTACATATGTCAAAATTTGGGATGTTTATGATTTTAATTACATTTTCTAGTATATAGTTGATGTTGTTTTTATACAATATTGAATAAAATAAAATATAATAATATTTATTACAACCTCTATCTTATTAAAAGAATTTTTTAATGAATTTTTTCTTTTTTTTTGAGTAATAACATTAGTCTTTTTTATTGTAAATAATTATGCTTAAGTGTGACTTATATTTATTTTAATATTTGAGAAAAATAATTAATATAATTTTTAATACATTTTATATGAATAATAAGATTCATTATGTAATAATAAGTTTATTTTACATAAATTTTAATATTGGAGAAAAATATTTATAATCTTTTTTTCGTTAATTTGTACTTTTATGCTTATTAAAATTTTACGTATTAATTACGAAAAATATATTTGAATTTATATTATATAAATTTTAATCTTTAAGAAATTTAATTAGCAAAAAGTGTATGACTTTATTTTTTTGATAAATAAATATTTATTATTTTTTGACATTTATGTTATTTATTGCATAAATTTATAATTTAATTAAATAGACCAAGTTAAGTAAAAAATATAACATACAAATTTATATTTAGTGGATATATTAAACATTATAGCTTGAGGGGGTATGTATATTTGGCATTATATTAAAAATATTTTTGAAAATTAGTTGGTCAACCACACTAGGTGTAACACCCCAGTACCACATTGAAAGATAGGAAAAAAATTTGTCTGCATATAATGAATTAAGTAACTACCAATAGTACCTTCAAGTCATGACCTTTTGGGTGAGCATGTGGTGGGCTAAAATGACCCAAGAAGATACTATTGGGCCAGTTGTTTGAGGCCTTATTTTGATGGATTTGATTCGATTCGATTCGGACTTGGGATTTGACGCTAAATTTGTTCCGGGTTCGGGATTTGACCTGAGTTGTTTCATATGGTATCAGAGCCGACTCTCGAAAGTTCGAGTCGGATCATCCGATCGATAGAAAGATGGTAATCCGGATTTTTGGGCCGTGTGTGATTCATTAAGGGTAGTAAATGTTACATATTATATACTATTAAATTATTTAAGACGTTTATTATTAGATTCAATGAATTCGAATATATATATATATATATATATATATATATATATATATATATATATATATATATATATATGTTTTCAAATAAATTTGGTGAAGTGACAATTATCAGCTTCTAGAGTTTAATTTGACTTTGATATAAATTTTTATTCTAAAAATTTGAAATTATCAAACTAAATAGGTTTATTATTTATTGAATTCAATCATGAATTAGTATGGTTTTTGATCTTGTACCTGCCTGCATTTGCACTGTATTTGTTTAACTCGAGCTAATATCTGAACTCATCAAGCATATACTCTGGCCGGCAAATTAAAGCGTGTGGGTGGGACAGTTGTAAATTGTCCGGCTGTCTCTATCTAGGTTAATGCTGCTACATCCCAAAACGAATATTTTATATGCTGGTCTATGCTCGTTTCTAAAAAATGATGTGTGGGATATAAATATTTATATTAATTTGCTATAATTTCAGACTTTATTATCATGATTAGCGTGCTATTTAATCTATCAACTATTTTTTATCATATCGATCATTTATTCATTTGACCGATACATTAAACGGGATTATATAATATCACAATTTCACTTGGGATTATATACTCATCGAATTAATGGTATTAGAAATGATAAAACATAGTTTATATGACTGAATAACGAATTAATCATGAACTAAAATGTGAGCCATATGG
This sequence comes from Panax notoginseng, assembly GCA_016801055.1. NCBI lineage: Eukaryota > Viridiplantae > Streptophyta > Magnoliopsida > Apiales > Araliaceae > Panax > Panax notoginseng. Next base: position 129,689,703 of record CM029012.1, read on the forward strand.
TTCTTGTTCCAGCAATAACTCTTGCTTTATGATTTTATGAGGTCAAAGGGTTCGATTTTTTGGGTGTGTGAGTGTGCGGAAATTAACAAAAAATAAAAAATTAACTAAAAATGATAATAATTTATTACAAATAATCATAATATCTCACCGATGAATTTTATAAACAAATATAGACCGACTAGGAGGAGTAATATTTTTTTCTTTTCTATATACTTCTAATAATTAAAATGTCAAAACTGTCACCACCACATCAATATAATTTTTCATATTGTTTAACCCGTGCATATCTATTAAGTGACACAATTAACGACGTTTTACGTGCATCTAACCAGTTGAAAAAGGAAGTTGATTTTTATCAATAGATTTATCATTTTCTACAAATATACTCCATTTATCTGTCGTCAGTCGTCACAAAATTGATCTAATTTGATTTTTCAAGTTAAATTGATTATTTTTTAAAGTTAATAATAAAGTATACTTATTCAGATTTATAAACTCATAAAAAATAAATTTGATATAGTTTCTTCTTATTATTATTATAGTTCTTTGTCTCGCCTATATATATGTTTAATAATTAAAATGACTATTAATGCCTTGAATTCAACTCCTCCTTCCAAGAACGTAACTATATATGTTCTGTCCTTTTTATTCTTAAAATGGTCCCTATATATAACCTCAAATATTAAAGTAGTCACTCGTCGTGGGATGGATGAATCATGAAATTGACTTAGTTTGACCAATTTAAAAATAGTAATTGATTGGAGTTGTTGATACAATAATTTTCTATATTTAACTAGCTAGCTAGGTTAATTTTTATGGGATGGATCATGAAGTATCACCGCAAATTCCACACAATTACTACTATATGTTTTGGTAAAAAAATCAGCACCCTAACAAACCTACCAACTAGAATCATAAAGACGTACCTTGAAATCATTGTTAACAAGCATCCCAACAGTGCAAAAAAGAGTGGCAAATAGACACATAACCATCTGAATCTCCATCACCAAAGTATAAGTAATCGCCTGCTTCGCCTTATTGTACGTCAGCTCTACCAACGGCAGTATAAACCCGTACAACGCCGCCGCCCCCAGCGTCATAACAAACCCCAAAACGTACTCCCTTTTCGACTCCCCGTCCGGCCGGTCACTGCTCGTATGCAAAGCCAAAATGCCTGCTCCGACCGTCAGCAAAACCACGGCGTTTATAGAGTAAGAGCTAAACTTTTGCTTCACAAGCAAAAACGCAAAGCCTGCAGTAAAAGCCAACTGAGTGGCTATTACTAGAGCCGAAGTCGACACGGGGAGTCGAGCGACGCCGTAGGCGTAGAGGTAGTCGTCGAGGCCGGTGAGGATTCCGATGAAGGCGGAGGCGAGGAACAACCGGGGCTTCATGTGGAAGAGCTTGGTGGTGGTTCCATTGGTGGCGCGGCGGTGGAAGAAATTGGTAATGAGGAGGAGGAGAATGAAAGGCCAGCCGGCGGTTTCGAGCCAGCTTGAGAGCCATATTCGATCCCCGCCGTGGATGAAATAGAGGCGCATGATTAATGGGCCGCCGCAGTTTCCGATGGAGAGGAGTATGCAGTTTATTACAAGGAGGGTTCTTTTCATAGAAGGGCTAATTAGTTGAGGATCAGCTACAGTTTCTGCTTCTATATTCACCATGATTTATCACACTAAATTTGTAGCTAGTTTTTTTTTTTTTTTTTTGGTGGGGGGAGGGAGGGAGGGAGGATGTTTTTGCTCTTGGTGCTCTTGTTTGAGGGATAATGGTTTATGGTTGTATGTCTATTAATTAGGGATGTTGTCTGTCTTACTCTTATATAATGCAGGACTTGTTCATCCATTCAATTTGTTTTTTAGTTTTATTTTTATGGGGTTATATGAATTAAGAAAAAAAAATTTGGGTCAAATTCAAATGAGACATGAGTTTTTTGCCAAAATCCCGTATGACCAGTTATCATTTAAAAATAAATTCTTAAACTGAACCTAAATAAACTTTTAACTCTATATATTCAATCAAGACCACTATTTGAAATTATGGACACAACTGCTGTTTGAAATATTTGTACAATAATTTTAAAGTAAAATACATAGGGAAGTATAGCCAAGTTATCTTTGGATGAAAAAGGTGAATAGATTCACTTACTATTACAAAGGCTTAAATATAAATTATTATCCTAAATTAATCACAATTTTTCACTTTAGGTGATTGTCTTTTCAATTTTTTTCAATTAAATGATTCAACTCTCAATTTTTTCTAATTACGTTTAATTGACTATGTCATGTCATACATCCTAATATGCTAAATGAGTGCTTATGTGTAAAAAGAATATATATTTTTAATTAGATCAAAGGACAAAAAGATAAAATAACAATTAAAACAATTAAAAATTACACAAAACCAACACACCCCAAATGTCCCTCTGCTCCAAACTACTCCCTCCCGCAACAACATTGGAGAATGCCGGCACTATCGCGATCTCCACCTTACACCCGAACATATTAGAGCTCATATCCTTACCCGCCACGACAGGCCCACCCTCGCCTATACTCTCTCTCGTCCCAACCCCACCTCTGGTCTAACATTTGCCACTACATGTGGCCCTCCACCGTCTCCTCCCCACTTCTACGCCTCCTCATCTCTACCTTCCCAAATGGCGGCCTTCAAGCCTTCTTTTTTCTCTTTCCTTTCCCTTTCCTGCCCGGCTGGAATAGGTTGCAGGGCGAATTTGGGTTAAATGCATGAGGATCCGAGAAAAATGAGTTTTTTAACGCTGTGGCGGTAAGCTAAATCGATGACATTTGGCTGGATTTAGAGGTTAATAGAGATGAAGTCAGCGGGGTAAATGTTGTTGGCGTGGATGCCCCCGACTTTGGCGGCGATAAGGATTACATAACGACCAAGACTTTTAGCGACCGCATTTTTCGGTCCCTAGTTGTATTAATAGCGACTGCTAGTAGCGACCGAACTTAAATCTAGTCGCTAGTTAATATCAGCGACCGTAGGCGGTCACTGATCAATCACTGATTTAATTTTGTCGTCATAAATTTGGCGCAATTGTTGGCGGGGAGGTTTATTACGACGACCAATAACGTTCAATGACCGCTCTGCGATCATTAATACATCCATGTCATTAAAAATCAACGACTGCATGGGGTCATAGAAAGCGGTCGCTGATTCTTTTTAATCTAATCAGAACTAAACAGTCGATCGAGAAGACAATGAGAAGAAAGAAAAAGAAGAAGGAGAAGAGGGAGAAGAAGGAAGAGAGGGAGGTTGTCGCTGCCGGCCAGCCCAGGTCGCCCTTCTGATCGGGTAATGTAAGACCTCAACTTATTAATAAATAAAATTAAATTTTCTCTATTTATTATTTTGGAATAGAAAGGGTTGATTTGATTAATGTGGTTAGTTATGGGTAAAATACGTAAATATTTCAAATAAGCAAGTGGTTATAAAATATTCATTTTTGGTCTGTGAATATTCGTTTAGTCGTGGAATATTCTTGCTGTCGGGGAATATTCGTACGACGGTGCAGCCTTGTGTGGGCCCCATAACGAAAAGTGATTGGATGAAGAAAACGACAAGTATAAGTTGTTTATAATTAACGGCATAGTTGTTACCGTTAATACTGTTGGAATACCTGGTTGTTAAAATACAGTAGTACACGGATTGCACAGTATTTTTGAATTATTGACTCTTACGAAGGAATGCACTACTCAATAATTGTTACAGTAGTTACTGTTCAATATTTTATTTTATTGATTCAATAATTGCTGCATTGATATTTTATATTATTGTTGTTTCAATAATTATCACTGCACAGTATTTTCCATTATCAGATCAATAATTCATATTATTTGAATAATATTATTAGATAGCATTATTGGCAATGTTTAGAAAGTTCTGTCTAAGGAGAGATTTAGTCATCTAATTGAGCGCTAGTAAGGAGAAATCCTTATTGGAAAGCCCCCTCTTTTCTGGAAACGGTCTGGTTGTCATAAATGTGATTCTGTAATATTATTTGTGAATAATTAATTATTGATTCATATGATAAGGAAATATTTATTCTATGTGGATATAAATGTTGGATATTTATTGTGGTTAAAAATGAAGGAGTTAATGTTGAGGTGTTTTATCAGTATTTTTATCGGAATGGAGGTATTAAAAATCAAATCAGGGTTTTTGAGAAATATTGCGAGGGTTATAATTTTTAATCCGACCGTTGGATCGTGGTAATTTTTGGATATGTTATTCATATATAAGTTGAGTATATGTCAACAAATTTTGAACCGTTAAAAATGGACGTATGATTTGCTATGAATTTTACGAGTGACTGGTTCAGAAATTATAGAAGTTGCGAAATTTGTCATTTTGGTGGAAGATTCTAGAATTGGTGGGCCCCACTTTTGGTTGGTGAAAATGTGCTGAGATTTTTATTCAAATGTGGTGGGTGAAAATAGTAGCAGGTAAAGCCATCAGGTTGCAGGTTAAGTCTGCTTCGGCGTGCTAACATTTTCTTATAAATAGAGGGCTAAGTTAGAATTGAAAATCACACCAGAAACAAGTTTTCTCTCTTTCTCTCTCTAGATTATTGAGTGTATTTTGGGAATATTTAGATACTTTGTGAGTTTCTATTCATCAGTGCAAGTTTTCTTCAGCCTTATACCGATATTCCAATCAGAAGTACTGATATTTTGAGGTAAGGGATATTATTTTCTTCTTAAATGATATTATTTTCTTCAATATCATTATGCTGAAATATTGATATGAGTTTTTTATAAAATCTAGAACTTTTTGTGTCGGAGTTACTATTCACGTATACGGCACTATTCACGTATACGACACTATTCACGAATACGACACTATTTACCGAAAAATAAAATTTTCTTTTTTTGTCCAAGATGTCTATTATAGTTACTATCTTCGATTGTATCCATGTTTTGATCTTTATTTTTAAATTCTGCTTCACAATTGATTATTATGAAGTATTATTGATCTTGGATAAACTGTTATACGAATCCCTACTATTTGTCCTTCTGTCTCACTGGATTCGTTTTCTTTAATATATTTTTCATCATCCTCAGTCCTAAATGATGGTATTACTGAATATCTTTGGCCTGTAGTACAAAGATGTATGATTGTCTGATGAATATATTTGGCCTGTAGTGCAAAGATGAACATGTGTTGAGATGAACATGACTGACTGGTGATACAAATAAATATCTTTGGCCTGTAGTGCAAAGATGAATATTTGGTTAAAGATGATTATTAATTGATGTTACAGGGATAAAATATTGATGATGGATTTTTAAATCTTAGAAGATAGTAGAATTCATTTTCTACTTGACTCTTCTAATGGTTTGCTATTTTCGCTACAGTTGTTGATCTAAAACTTGTTGTCAATTATATTCTATCAGATTTTTCCCTGTTGAATACTAATGATAATTTGTTGTATATTATCTTAGTCATAATATTCTTTACTGGGCTAGTTGAGCTCACCCTTTTTCTTTTTGTTCAATTTTTCTTCTCAGGAGCTGAGAACATAGCAGGATCTAGTCGGGGTATGGAGTGATGGTTCTAGAAAGATGTTTTAGCAGTCCTCACTATTTTTGTAAAATAGTGTTTGAATAATTGTAATGAGGACTTATTTGAGTGTGGATATTGTCTAGAAGACAATATTTGTATTTAAACTCACAGTATGTGTTGTCTTATTTTGCACGACAATTGTATTATTGAAGTTGTAGTTTGCTTTTTGTACTATGTATTTGGCGACTCAGAATGGGTGTTGTATACCTATTTTGGGGGCGTCACAGTTGGTATCAGAGCTTAGGGATATTATCCCTGGCTGAGATGTGAGACAAGAACTAGGAGGGGAGAGACGGAAAATTTCTTCGCTAGTATGACCTGACTAAGTTTATTTGGTGTTTATTTGGTCGGTCAGAGTATAGGGATAATATATGACATGACTATTAACCCTTGTTTTATGGCAGTATTTAAGAATGGCAGCTGAGAACGTTAATAATGGAGTAAATCAGACCGTGGAGACACCTTTGATCACCACCCAGGGGAACGTGCAACAGGAGGAAAATATTCCTCCTGTAAACAACTTTACCGAGCAAACGATGAATGATGGAATGTTTAGGAGCTTTTTGCATTTCATGCAAAATCAGACGAGGGAGACTCGTGTGCAGAATACGGGTGGAAATGATAACAATGCGCGGTTTGTCACAGCCAAGCAGTTTAAAGAATTGGGACCACCAGAATTTAAGAGAAAGCCGGATCCGATCATGGCGGAAACGTGGGTCAAGCAAATTACCAAGATATTCGATGTCTTGGGATGCACGGAGGAACAGAAGGTTCCATTCGCCACCTTTATGTTCCGCGGTGAGGCAGACTACTGGTGGGAGTCTGTGAAGCGTACCCAGCCTGACGCACTCAACATGTCCTGGGAAACATTTCAGAAACCGTTCAATGACAAGTACTTTCCTGAAAGTATTCATCATATGAAGGAGGTGGAGTTTTTTAGACTGGAATAAAACAACATGACGGTGTCCCAGTACGAGGCGAAGTTTGCAGAGTTATCCAGGTTTGCACCTCATTTGGTCGAAAATGAGGAACGAATGACAAGGATGTTTCTAAGAGGTCTAAAACCTGAGATTCGGCAATATCTTATCTCTCATAAATTTTCTTTATATTCAGATGTTGTAAACAGGGCTCAATTATTAGAGCGAGATAATGAGTATGTGCAACCGAGGGACTACAACCAGGGTCATACCGGTGACAGCAGTCATCAGAGCGATAATAACCAACGAGGAGGGAAAAATACAAACAAAGGCGGTAACCACTTGGGTGGTCATCGTGGCCATGATAATAGGAGAGGTGAGTCAAGTGGAAATTTCAGAAAGAGGAGATTCAACAATGACGGGAAGACATCAGCAGCTGCACCAGCACCAATAACAAATTCTAAGGGAGGAGAACGACCGCCAGTTAGATGTTACAAATGCGGGAAAGAGGGACATATCAGCCCAAACTGTCCACAACAATTCAAGGTACGTTACAACTGTGGAAAGGAAGGCCACATAGCTCGGGATTGTTCTGTAGCAAAACCAAGTTCAACGAGAATGGTGACTCCAAGGGCTGTCCCGGATAAGTCGAAATCAGCGGTTCCTGGAAGAGCGTTTGTCGTGACTGGCCAAAACGTGAGGAACCCGAACGAGGTGATCACGGGTAAGCTAATCATAAACTCTTACGAAGTTTATACCTTATTAGATACCGGTTCTACCCATTCTTTTATCTCTCCTGCTTGTGCTCAACGTTTAAACTTGACTCCGGAGAAATTGGACTTTGACTTATCTGTTGAAACTCCGTTGGGTGAAACCTTCGTTACATCTACAGTTTATAAATCTTGCATGATCCAAGTTGGCACTATCACATTACCTGTTGATCTTATCTCTTTAAAGATACTTGCTTTTGATGTGATTTTAGGAATTGATTGGTTAACCACTCATCATGCTAAAATTGATTGTTTTCGTAAGGTTGTTAGTTTTCATATTCCTAACCAACCTGTCATACGAATTCAAACTACTAAACCACTAAAATTAGTCACTGTCATATCAAGCCACAAAGCTATTCGTTTATTGAAAAACGGATGTCAAGCTTTCTTAGCCCATGTTATGGATTTGAACAAAGACAAGTCAGATTTGAATAATATTTCTATTGTTAGAGAATTTCCCGATGTATTTCTTGAAGAACTTCCTGGTCTACCCCCAGAACGTGAAGTTGAATTCTTTATTGACCTTGAACCCGGTACAAAGCCCATTTCTAAAACCCCATATCGAATGGCTCCTATTGAACTTCAGGAGTTAAAGGTCTAACTACAGGAGTTGTTGGACATTGGTTTTATTCGTCCTAGTACATCTCCTTGGGGTGCTCATATTTTATTCGTAAAGAAGAAAGACGGGAGTATGCGACTTTTTATCGACTATAGGGAATTAAACCATGTCACCATCAAGAATAGGTATCCGCTACCTCGCATTGATGACCTGTTTGACCAGTTGCAAGGAGCACAATTATTTTCAAAGATCGATCTTCGTTCTGGATATCATCAGCTGAAGATTAAAACTGAGGATATTCCAAAGACTGCCTTCAGAACTCGGTACGGGCATTATGAATTTTTAGTCATGTCTTTTGGATTGACTAATGCTCCTACTGCTTTCATGGATATGATGAACTGTGTATTCAAAGAATATTTAGATCAGTTCGTTGTTGTCTTTATTGATGACATCCTCATCTATTCCAAAAGCCGTGAAGATCATGAGCGCCATTTGAAGCTGGTACTGCAAAGGCTTCGAGAAAATAATCTATATGCCAAATTGAAGAAATGCCAGTTCTGGATTGAAGAAGTAGTATTCCTTGGACACGTGGTGTCAAAACATGGAGTATCTGTCGACCCGGCGAAGATTGAAGCCATACAAAGTTGGGAGCAACCGAAGTCGGTGACCGAAGTACGTAGCTTTCTGGGCTTAGCTGGGTATTATCGGAGATTCGTGGAAGAATTTTCTAGAATCGCTACTCCGTTAACTCAGCTGACTCGGAAGGATACAAAATTCGGTTGGAGCGAGGATTGTGAGAAGAGTTTTCAAGAACTCAAGAGGAGACTCATTTCGGCACCTGTTCTGACAATACCATCTGGTTCGGATGGATTTGTTATCTACAGCGATGCTTCAGGCAAAGGGTTAGGATGTGTTCTCATGCAACATGGGAAAGTCATAGCCTATGCCTCGCGACAACTCAAAGAATATGAGAGGAATTATCCTACTCATGATTTGGAGTTGGCAGCAGTCATTTTTGCGTTGAAGATTTGGAGACACTACCTGTATGGGGAGAAAGTGGAGATCTATACGGATCATAAAAGCCTCAAATATTTCTTCACCCAAAAGGAACTCAACATGCGGCAACGACGTTGGCTTGAGCTGTTGAAAGATTACGATCATACCATCCAATATCATCCTGGAAAAGCGAACGTAGTAGTTGACGCATTGAGTAGAAGATCATACGCGGGTACGAGTGCAATGGTGTTAACACAAAGGCCCATTTTGTATGATTTGTAAAGGATGGAGATAGAGATGAAGGCTCCAAGTACCCACATGATGATATCAAATATACGAGTAGAACCGACTTTAATTGATAAAGTTAAAGCCGCTCAAGCTACGGACATGGAGTTGATGCGTATGAAGAAAAAAGTGTAAGAAGGTGCTATTCCAGAAGCAAGAATCGATGAAGAAGGAATACTTCGAGTCAACTCCAGACTTTATGTTCCTAACGATTTTGACTTGAAGCATAGAATCATGATGGAGGCACACAACACACTGTTTGCAATCCATCCTGGGAGTACCAAAATGTATCACGATCTTCGACATACATTTTGGTGGAACAATATGAAAAGAGAGATCGCGGAGTTTATCTCGAGGTGTTTAACTTGTCAACGTGTAAAAGCGGAGCATCAAGTACCAAAGGGTCCATTACAACCACTTGAGATTCTGAAATGGAAGTGGGAACACATTACTATGGATTTTGTTACGGGTCTTCCCAAGGTTTCTCAAGGCATAGATGCGATTTGGGTCATTGTTGATAGATTAACCAAGTCTGCTCATTTCTTACCTATACGTGAGACTTATTCCCTTGAACGTCTTGCTAGTATGTACGTGAATGAGATTGTGAGACTGCATGGCATGCCAGTATCCATAGTTTCGGATCGTGACCCAAGATTCACTTCACGATTTTGGGTTAGCTTGCAGAAAGCTATGGGCACGAATTTACGATTCAGTTCGGCCTACCATCCTCAAACGGACGGGCAATCAGAGAGGATTATTCAAACTCTTGAAGATCTATTAAGACTCTGCGTCCTAGATCTCAAAGGGAGTTGGGATAAGTACCTACCACTGGTAGAATTCTTTTACAACAACAGTTATCAGGCAAGTATAGGTGTGGCTCCATTCGAGGCGTTGTATGGAAAAAAATATCGCTCTCCAGTATGCTGGGACGAGGTGGGTGAAGTAACATTGTTGGGGCCAGAGTTGGTACGCATGACTACAGAGAAGATCCAAACGATTCGACAACGTATACAAACGGCACAGGATCGACAAAAGAGTTATGCGGATCTTCATCGGAAGGACGTGGAATTTAATATTGGGGATCATGTATTGTTACGTGTTGCACCATGGATGGGAGTTACAAGATTTGGGAAGAGAGGAAAGCTCAATCCAAGATTTGTTGGTCCATTTGAGATTCTTGAGCGAATAGGAAATGTGGCCTATAGACTCGCATTACCTTCAAGTATGTCTCGTGTTCATAATATTTTTCACATATCTATGCTTCGTAAATATGTTAAAGACCCGAACCACATTATTGAGTTAGAACCAGACGAGATAGCCGAAAATTTAACGTACGAGGAGGTACCTGTTAAGATCTTGGATAGGAAAGAGCATGTCTTACGCACGAAGGTTATACCACAAGTTAAGGTTTTGTGGAGAAACCATGCTATTGAAGAAATGACCTGGGAGTTAGAATCAGAAATGAAAAAGACGTATCCCCACCTTTTCGAAACACCAGGTACGTACGTCAATTTCGAGGACGAAATTTCATAAGGAGGGGAGGTTGTAAGACCCCAACTTATTAATGAATAAAATCAAATTTTCTCTAATTATTATTGTGAATAATAAGGTGTTAATTTGATATAATATTTTGGTTATGGGTGAAATGTGCAAATTTTGCAAAATAAACAAGTGGTTATAAAATATTCATTTTGTCGGGGAATATTAGTTTGGTCGTGGAATATTCTTTCTGTCGGGGAATATTCGTACGACGGCGCAGTTATTTGTGGGCCCCATAACGAAAAACGATTGGATGAAGATAACGACAAAAATTGAGTTTTTATAAATAACGGCGTAGTTGTTACCGTTAACACTGTTGGAATACCCGGTGGTTAAAATACAGTAATACGCGTGGTTGCACAGTAGCACACGAATTGCACAGTATTTTTGAATTATTGATTCTTACGAAGGAAGGCACTACTCAATAATTGTTACAGTAGTTACTGTTCAATATTTTATTTTATTGATTCAATAATTGCTGCATTGATATTTTATATTATTGTTGTTTCAATAATTGTCACTGCACAGTATTTCCCATTATCAGATCAATAATTCATATTATTTGAATAATATTATTAGATAACATTATTGGCAATGTCTAGAAAGTTCTGTCTAAGGAGAGGTTTGGTCATCTAATTGCGCGCCAGTAAGGAGAAATTCTTATTGGAAAGCCCCCTCTTTCTTGGGAACGGCCTGGTTGTCATAAATGTGATTCTGTAATATTATTTGTGAATAATTAATTATTGATTCATATGATAAGGAAATATTTATTTTATGTGGATATAAATGAGGGATATATTTTTGTGGTTAAAAATGAAGGAGTTAATGTTGAGGTTTTTATCAGTATTTTTGTCGGAATGGAGGTATTAAAAATCAGGGTTTTTGAGATATTTTGCGGGGGTTATAATTTTTAATCCGACCGTTGGATCGTGGTAATTTTTGGATATGTTATACATATATAAGTTGAGTATATGTCCACAAATTTTGAACCGTTAAAAATTAACGTATGATTTATTATGAATTTTACGAGATGACTGGTTCAGAAATTGTTGAATTTTTGGAGTTTATCATTTTGGTGGAAAATTTTAGAATTGCTGGGCCCCACTCTTGGTTGGTGAAGAAATGTGCTGAGATTTTTATTCAAATGTACTAGGCTTGAATAGTAGCAGGTAAAGCCATCAGATTGCAGGTTAAGTCTGCTTCGGCGTGCTAACATTTTCCTATAAATAGAGGGCTAAGTTAGAATTGAAAATCACACCAGAAACAAGTTTTCTCTCTTTCTCTCTCTAGATTATTGAGTGTATTTTGTGAGTATTTAGATACTTTGAGAGTTTCTATTCATCAGAGCAAGTTTCCTTCAGCCTTATACCGATATTCCGACCAGAAGTACTGATATTTTGAGGTAAGGGATATTATTTTTTTCTTAAATGATATTATTTTCTTCAATATCATTATGCTGAAATATTGTTATGAGTTTTTTTTATCAAATTTATAACTTCGTACATGGGAGGCCATGCGTCTAGGTTATGATAGATATCATATGGCCACAGAATTATCCTTGGTTGACCCAATAGACCCCAAAAAAAATGAGAAGATTACTATCATATTCTTCCCAATTGTGAGTCTTCTCTTGACTTATCATTATCTCCACTGTCTCTAATTGAGAATTATACTTCAAATAAACACCAAGATTATATTTATATAGGTAGTGCTCGTAAATATACTGAGCAAGTGGATGAGCAAGTGGAAAAACACTCTTCCAACGTTGGGTTCGTTTCACCCTAGATAATTCACCAAATATAACTACTAAATGATGACCACCGTTCTATTCCCCTGTTATCCCCGCTCGACACAGCTACACTCTTATTACCTGAAAGGAATTATGAAACAGAAGGGTGAGCACAATTAGCCCAGTAAAGAATATCACGACTAAAGATAAATAAATTATCAATAGCCTTCAACAAAATTAAATCAGAGATTTAGAACATATGGTAGATGATAAAAAATTTCAACCATAGTTGCAGCGGAACGAGCAATCCATTAGAAGAGTCAAATAGACCACAAAGTCTATTATCTTCTCCATGTTAAAAATCCACTAACAATATTTTATCCCTGTAACAGCAATTAACAATTCTGGTCCACAATCATATGAATAACTCATAATCATAATTGTAGTTCTAAATTCCTCTTCTCATCCAGGACGAAGATAATTTTTATCACCTATCTTTACCTGAAGCATCAAAGATTATGGTTATACCAAATCACAGTTCCTGTTTATAATCATACAAACAATTTTATCTTTGCACTACGGGTCAACGATATTCGTCAACAGTTCATCTTTGCACTACTGGCCAAAGATATTCAACAACAGGTCATCTTTGCACTACGGGCCAAAGATATTCATCAATAATTCATCTTTGCACTACAGGCCAAAGATAGTCCTCAACAGTTCATATTTGCACTACAGGCCAAATATATTTATATCTCAAAGAAATATATAATCATTTTAGAATTTATATAAACAATAATTATAACCATGTTAATCAATTCATCTTTACACTTAAGCTAAAGATATTCAATTATAAATTCAATGGTCATGATCATACCAGTTAACAATTTATCTTTGCACTACAGGCCAAAGATATTTCTCAGTCACGATCATACCAATAATCTACCCATCTTTACACTCAAGTGAAAGAGAAATTCAACATCAGGGTTATAAAAATGTTATATATGATAATAAAAATAATATGATCAACAACTGCATTTATTTTTAAGAGCAACAATCATAAATCAACGATAATTTGGTCAAAAAAAGAAACCAATTTTTGTCATGAATAGTACCCGTGAATAGTAACTCGTGAATAGTAACTCGTGAATAGTAACTCATGAATAGTAACTCATGAATAGTACTCTGTATTCGTACATAGTACCGTATACGTAAATAATATCATATACGTAAATAGTGCCATATACATGAATTGTGTCGTATACGTGAATAGTGCCATATACGTGAATAGTAACCCCGACTCAAAAAGGTAGAAATTTCACAATAAAATCCATACCAATATTTCACTATAATGATATTGAAAGAATAACATCATTATGAAGAATATAGCATCCTTTAATATCCCTTACTATCCCTTACTATCCCTTACCTCAAAAGAGCGGCACTTCTGACTGGATATCGGATATGACGCTGAAGGAAACTTGCACTGATGAATAGCAACTCACCAAGTATCTACAAAATACACTCAATAATCTAGAGAGAGAAGGAGAGAAAACTTATGTTTCTGGTGTGATTTTTAATTCCAACTTAGCCCTCTATTTATAGGAAAATGTTAGCACGCCGAAGCAGACTTAACCTGCAACCTGATGGCTTTACCTGCTACTATTTCCACCCACCACATTTGAATAAAAATCTCTGCACATTTCTTCACCAACCAAGAGTGGGGCCCACTAATTCTAGAATTTTCCACCAAAATGATTAACTCCGAAAATTCAACAATTTCTGAACCAGTCATCTCGTAAAATTCATAACAAATCATACGTTTATTTTTAACGGTTCAAAATTTGTGGACATATACTCAACTTATATATGTATAACATATCCAAAAATCACAACGATCCAACTTTTGGATTAAAAATTATAACCCCCGCAATATATCTCAAAAATCCTGATTTTTAATACCTCAATTCCGACAAAAATACTGATAAAAATCTCAACATTAACTCCTTCATTTTTAACCACAAAAATATATCCCTCATTAATATCCATATAAAATAAATATTTTCTTATCATATGAATCAATAATTAATTATTCACAGATAATATTACAGAATCATATTTATGACAATCTCCCCTCCTTATGAAATTTCGTCCCCGAAATTTACGTACCTGGTATTTCGAAGAGTTGAGAATACCTTCCTTTCATTTCAGATTCTATCTTCCCTATCCTCATGATCTCTCCATTGCTCATCTCCTGTATTTCAGATATCATTCTAGAATACAACTTCAAAAACAAAAGTTAATTTAACAAATTAACATATCACATAATATCCCGATATTATGACTGACCAACAAATAAGCTTAGGTAGGACACACTAGCGAAGGATTTACTCGTCTCTCCCCTCCTAGTTCTATTTCCCGATCTCCGCCAGAGATCATATCCCTAAGCTCTGATACCAACTGTGACTCTGAACACCAACTTGTGTCAGCACCTTACATTGACACCTATCAGTTTGCCACCGCAGAACGGCGTCTCCTATGGAGAGTCTGGCTTCGGTGCATTCCCCATCAACAGGAAGTCACCAGCGAGAGGCTCGGGGCTCTTTACTTATAGCTCTGATACCAACTGTAACGCCCCCAAAATAGGTCCATTCCATCCAACCCATTTTGAGTCGCCAAATACATGGTACAGATAATAACTACAACTTTATTACAACAATTGTCGTGCAAAATACAACAACACATATGCTATGAGTTTGGGTACAAATATATACCAACTGTGACTCATGTCCTAACCTTGGATAGCACGTCACAATGACACATTACATAAAGGTATAGTCAAAAACTATTTTAGAAATTAGCATATTTGGGAAGTGCTCAAGGAAACCTTCGTACATGGGAGGCCATGCGTCTAGTTTATGATAGATATCATATGGCCACAGAATTATTCTTGGTTGACCCAATAGACCCCAAAGAAAAATGAGAAGTTTACTATCATATTCTTCCCAATGGTGAGTCTTCTCTTGACTTATCATTATCTCCACTGTCTCTAATTGAGAATTATACTTCAAAGAAATACCAAGATTATATAGGTAGTGCTCGTAGATATACTCAGCAAGTGGATGAGCACAACTCTGTCTTATGATGACACGAGGTTGTATGTCATTAGACATCTTGTATGATAATGGCAAAACACCCTTCCAACGTTGGGTTCGCTTCACCCTAGATGATTCACCAAATATAACTCCTAAATGAACTTTTCTATACTGCTTCGGGAGAACCTCCACAGCTAGAAACCACCGTTCTATTTCCCCGTTACCCTCGCTCAACTCAGCTACACTCTTATTACCTGAAAGGAATTGTGAAACAAAAGGGTGAGCACAACTAGCTCAGTAAAGAATATCATGACTAAAGATAAATAAATTATCAATAGTCTTTAACAGTAATAAATCAGAGATTTAAAACATATGGTAGATGATAAAACTTTTCAACCATAGTTGCAGCGGAACGAGCAATCCATTAGAAGAGTCAAATAGACCATAAAGTCTATTATCTTCTCCATGTTAAAAATCCACCAACAATATTTTATCTCTGTAACATTAATCAACAGTTCCTTTTCACAATTATATGAATAACTCATAATCATAATTGTAATTCTAAATTCCTCTTCGCATTCAGGACGAAGATAATTTTTATCACATGTCTTTACCTGAAACATCAAAGATCATGGTTATACCAAATCACAGTTCCTGTTTATAATCATACAAACAATTTCATCTTTGCACTACGGGCCAACGATATTCGTCAACAGTTCATCTTTGCACTACTGGCCAAAGATATTCAACAACAGGTCATCTTTGCACTACGGGCCAAAGATATTCATCAATAATTCATCTTTGCACTACAGGCCAAAGATAGTCCTCAACAGTTCATATTTGCACTACAGGCCAAATATATTTATATCTCAAAGAAATATATAATCATTTTAGAATTTATATAAACAATAATTATAACCATGTTAATCAATTCACCTTTGCACTTAAGCTTAAGATATTCAATTATAAATTCAATGGTCATGATCATACCAGTCACAATTCAACTTTGTACTACAGGCCAAAGATATTCATCAACAATTCATATTTGCACTACATGCCAAATATATTCATATCTCAAAGAAATATATAATCATTTCAGAATTTATATAAACAATAATTATAACCATGTTGATCAATTCACCTTTGCACTTAAGCTAAAGATATTCACTTATAAATTCAATGGTCATGATCATACCAGTCAACAATTCAACTTTACACTACTGGCCAAAGAGAACACATAGTCATGATCATACCAGAAATCTACCCATCTTTACACTCAAGTCAAAGAGAAATATCATCATTAGGGTTATAAAAATATTATATATGATAATAAAATCAATATAATCAACATATAGATTTAATCTCAAGAGTAATATTCATAAACCAACTATAATTTGGTCAGAAAAAGAAACTAATTTTGTCGTAAATAGTAACTCGTGAATAGTAACTCATGAATAGTAACTCGTGAATAATAACTCATGAATAGTAACTCATGAATAGTAAACTCGACATAAAAAGGTAGAAATTTCACAACAAAATACATACTAATATTTCGGTATAATGATATTGAAAGAATAATATTTCTTAAGCTTATAAACAATTTATTTTAATTGTTTATACTTTACTAAATAATGCATTTAATCATCCTAAAAAGCCAAACTCATAAGATTTCATCACCAATAGCCAAAAACCCTCATCAAAAATCTGCATATACCTCATATAGGATTCTCAAGCCATAAAATCCTATTTTCTAATTTTCTTACTTCACAAAACATATTTAATTCATTTACTTATAACTAGACCATTTTCATGAAAAAATACCAAATCAGTTCCAAAAATATTTCTTTTCTGAGATTTAGCATAATATAGTCCCATAGTGAATATATATTTTTCTCAGAATTTTTAAAAGTCATTTACTATTTTTCATATGACCAAAACAGCCGAATATTTAAATATTTATCAAAACTTATAATTTTATCTAAAAATTTTGAAATTCACAGAGTATACTCCTATCATATACATGTACTCCCAATAAAAATTTTATCAATTTTGGAGTTAACCACAAGAAGTTATAAGCGGTTACTTTTAAAATAGTCTTTTCTCATAAAATTCATAACTCTTAATCTATACATCCAAAAATTACCATTTTTGGACACAATCAAGAAAACTCATCAAAATATCATTTCAAATTTTTTCAGAATTTTTAAAGGTCAGAAAAATTACGAAACTGAAAAATATAACAACCCTTAAAATCCCTTACTATCTCTTACCTCAAAAGTGCAGTATTTCTGACTGGAATGCAAAGCCGAAGGAAACTTGCACTGGATAGTAACTCTCAAAGTATCTAAATACTCACAAAATATGCTTCATAATATAGAGAGAGAACGAGAGAAAACTTATGTTTCTGGTGTGATTTTCAATTCCAACTTAGCCCTCTATTTATAGGAAAATGTTAGCACGCCGAAGCAGACTTAACCTGCAACCTGATGGCTTTACCTGCTACTATTTTCACCCACCATATTTGAATAAAAATCTCAGCACATTTCTTTACCAACCAAGAGTGGGGCCCACCAATTCTAAAATTTTCTACCAAAATGATTAACTCCGAAAATTTAACAATTTCTAAACCAGTTATCTCGTAAAATTCATAACAAATCATACGTTTATTTTTAACGGTTCAAAATTTGTGGACATATACTCAACTTATATATGTATAACATATCCAAAAATCACAACGATCCAACGGTTGGATTAAAAATTATAACCCCCGCAATATATCTCAAAAATCCTGATTTTTAATACCTCCATTCCGACAAAAATACTGATAAAAACCTCAACATTAACTCCTTCATTTTTAACCACAAAAATATATCCCTCATTTATATCCACATAAAATAAATATTTCCTTATCATATGAATCAATAATTAATTATTCACAGATAATATTACAAATCACATTTATGACAACCAGGCCGTTCCCAGGAAAAAGGGGGCTTTCCAATAAGGATCTCTCCTTACTGGCGCGCAATTAGATGACCAAACCTCTCCTTAGACAGAACTTTCTAGACATTGCCAATAATATTATCTAATAATATTATTCAGATAATATGAATTATTACTCCGATAATAGAAAATACTGTGTAGTGATAATTATTAAAATAACAGTAATATAAAATATCAACGCAGCAATTATTGAATCAATAAAATAAAATACTGAACAGTAATTACTGTAACAATTATTGTGTAGTGCCTTCTTACGTAAGAATCAATAATTAGTGCAATACTGTGTGCTACTGTGCAACAAAACGTATTACTGTGTTTTAACCACCGGGTATTCCAACAGTATTAACGGTAACAACTACGCCGTTAATTATAAAAACTCAATTTTTGTCGTTATCTTCATCCGACCGTTTTCCGTTATGGGACCCACAAATAGCTGAGCCGTCGTACGAATATTTCCCGATAAAAAGAATATTCCACGACCAACGAATATTTCCCGACAATAATAATTATTTTATAACCACTTGTTTATTTTGAAAAATTTTCAGATTTCACCCATAACTTTAACTTTTTATCAATTTAACCATTTACTGAATTGTAATTATAAGAAAAATTGAATACTTTTATTTCATAAAATTCGGGGTCTTACATTTGTACTTATTTGATTTGGTTCATGTTGGTTTGTTTATGTTTATACAGTTTATATTGTGTTGGTTTATTTGTTTGCATGGATGGATGTTTATATATATGGATGTTTATATACACTGCTCTGTGTTGGTTTATTTGTTTCCATGGATGAATGTTTATTTGGATGTTTATATATATTATTGTGAATGTGTAGGGATATAAAACAGATACAAACATGTAAAGTTTTTTTTTGGGGAAATCCACAAAACAGGCAATTTTTTTTTAAAATTAAGTATCAACGACCACTGATGGCATGAGTGTAAGACCCCAAATTTTTATGAATAAAGATTTAATTTTTTCTAAATATTATTTTGAATAATAAGGTGTTGATTTGATATAATGCTATAGTTATGAGTGATATGTGCAAATTTTACAAAGTAAGCAAGTTGTCATAGAATATTCGTTTGGTCGGGGAATATTCTTTTTATCGAAAAATATTCGTACGACGACACAATCATTGGTGGACCCCACAATAAAATGACTGTCGGATATAGAAAGTGACAAAAATAACCTTTTTATAAAAATAACGACAAAATTTTTACCGTTAACTGTTAAAATACCGGTGATAAAAGAACAGTAATACGCATTGTTGTACAGTAGCACACGGTATTGCACAGTATCTCTGATTAGTGATGCTTGCATAAGAAGTCACTTAGTTTCATTCAATAATTGCTATAGTAGTTGTTGCATAGTACCTCATATTATTGATTCAATTATTGTCACAGTATCATCAGCACAATATTTTATATTATTAAATCAATAATTGAGACGACATAGTTATTCATATTATTATTTGTATTATTGACAATGTCTAGAAAGTTCTGTCGAGGAAATGGGTTAGGTTATTTAATTGCGAACTAATAAGGAAAAATTCTTATCGGAAAGCCTCCTCTTTTTTGGGAATGATCTGGTTGTCAATATTATGAGTTATAATATTAATCATGAATAATTGTTGAAAGATTAAAAATATGTTTATTGAAGATAAGTGATTTGTGATAAATATTTATTAAATTTCATGGAGAGATGTACTAATTTTTTAGACCGTCTGTTGAGGTTTTAATAGTAAATCAATATGGACCGTCGGTTGAGGCTTTAATAGTAAATCAATATGGACTGTCGGTTGAGGTTTTAATAGTAAATCAATCTGGACCGTTCGTGAATCAGTTACTATTTAGTCCATTCTCCTATAAATAGAAGCTCATTTCTTCATTCTTTCTTAAAAATTCACTAAAACTATATAGAGAGAAACTATAGAGAGAAAGAAGAAGAGTATTTTGCTACTTCACTATTGCAATATCCAATCTCCTACTAAGGTAAGGAATATTATTTTTCGTATTCATTCTTTATTAATCTGCGAGAGTAACCTGTCTACGCGGATTACCGTATGCATGGTGAATAACTCTTCGTATTCATTTTTTATTAATCTGCGGGAGTAACATGTCTACGCGGATTAACACATGCATAGTGAATAACCCTTCGTATTCATTCTTTATTAATCTGCGGGAGCAACCTGTCTACGCAGATTACCGCATGCATGGTGAATAACCCTTCGTATTCATTCTTTAATATGTGGGAATAATCTGCCTACGCGGATTACCACATGCATGGTGAATAACCCTTTGTATTCATTCTTTATTTGTGGAAAAGATCTGTCTACGCTGATTACCGCATGACGGGTGAAAATCCATTTGTAGTTTCGTATATTATTTTTTTTCATATTCTTAAATCTAAACGTACTATGGTAAGTATTACTTCTATAATCTCTGAAATTAGCAGAATATCCTTGAGTTTTGTGCCTCATCTAGTATCGTTTTATTGGAATATTGGTCTGAACTTTCTTATTAAATTTTAATATTTTCATTCGGGGTACTATTCACAAGATACTATTCACTCGGGGTACTATTCACGGGGTACTATTCACTCGGGTACCATTTACTCGGGGTACTATTCACTTAGGGTACTATTCACAACAAAATTGGTTTCTTTTCTATTCAAATTATTTTTGATACATAAATATCATTATTGAATTTTACTCCACAATTAATTATCATATTGACAATTTGGATATTCTTGAACTTTGGATAAATTGAATTATAAATCTCTAATATTTATCCTTGATCTTACTTGATTGATTCCTTATATCATTATCATCATCCTTATGCTTATATTGTGGTGAAAGTCATCTTTGGCCCGTAGTGTATAGATGAACTGTTGATCGGTATGATTATGAACATGAATTGTGTATTAGTATAATCATGACCTGTAATATTACAAAAAAATATTGTGGTGAAAGTCCTCTTTGGCCCGTAGTGCATACATGGACAGTTGTTCGGTATGATCATGACCACTGGTGATACAAACGAATATCCTTGGCCCGTAGTGCATGGATAATTTGTTGATTTGAAACATTTATTAATTGGTGTTACAGGAATAAAATATTAATGATGAACTTGTAAATCATAGAAGATAGTAGACATCATTCTCTACTTGACTCTTCTAATGGATTGGCGAGTGAGGTCGAGTTCAGAGTGGGTGCACAGTAGAACATTTGAGTAGCCCAGGTGTTGGAGCTTTCGAACGACGGCGAATTCGACAAGGTCCAGGTGGCCGGCTATAAAGATCTTGGCAGTTTTGTCTAATGTATTTAGATCTAGATAGACATAGAGCTAAAAAGGTTAGGGTTTTTGCATAAACTGGAAATTCAAATACGAAACATCAAATAATATTTGATTTGTATCGATCTATATAGAACGAGAAGAAGTAAGTAAATGAGGTTAAACTTTAGTTACCAATATTGGGGCCTCCAATCTTTGAAGGAGAAGGTGAAGGAGAGAGAAGCGAGGGGCAACTAAAGCTTCACCGTTGTCGGTTTTTTGTAACTGACAAAGCTTACAGTTGAGTAGGGGCAGCTGGGCAAGAAGAATTTGTCATCGTTCGAGCCGATTTTCATTCAACGACACTGGTTGTCCGACGAAGTTCAGGTGCGGTTCGCTATGGTTTTGTCCAGTGATCAAAAGGGTGAAGTTACTTGTGTAATTATTCATAATTATGTCTTTTCTATAATTTCTAATTGTTTATTTGGTTTTTTTACCTTTTTGTCCTTTGATCTCATTAAAAATATATATATATTTTACACATAAGAATTCATTTAGCATATTAGGATGTCATGTCATCAATTTATGACATGGCATAGTCAATTAAATGTAATTGGAAAAATTGAGAGTTGAATCACCTAATCGAAAAAATTGAAAAGACGATCACCGAAGTGAAAAATAGTGAATAATTTAGGATAGTAATTTATATTTCAGCCTATTACAAATAATGTCATTTATATGTTTATTTTTGACTGATAAGTGGTCGCACTAAATTTTGTCAAAACTGCAAGTACTGGTCATCCGATTTTTATTTTTTTTATGTTAATTAGTCATCTGATGTTTACACTTTTTATTTTTACAAATGGCGAAAAATTTATTATTGTAAAACAATATTAAAATAAGGCCTTCATGTTGGTCAATGGTCCTCACCCATTAATGGGTCAAAAGAAATATCTCACCAACTCTCTTCACTCATTAATGCTACTCCCCTCCCAACCGGCTATAAAAAGGAAGCAAAGCAACAAGAAAATACACACCAAAATTCATACTCTCATCTTAGAGTAGAGAGAAAAAGAAAAGGGTGAGTGAGAGAAATCCCATCGGGGAGGATGGATGAAAGTAATCCCATATGGGAGAGGGTGCAGAAGAGCAAGAAAAAGAGAGAAAATAGGGAGAGAGAAATATAGTTCAAATAAAAGGGTGTTTTATTTGGGTTCCATCACATAGTTATTGTGATGAAGTAATTTGAGTTTGTATTCAAATTAAGATATCTTTGTATTCTCTCATATTATTCTAGTGAATTCTTCGAAGTTTGTCCCGTGGTTTTTACCTCTTAGTTTTAGAGGGTTTTCCACGTAAAATCTTGGTGTCTCGTGGTTGGATATTTTCTACTTATTATTTCCTGCAGTGATTATTATTTTGGCGAAACAGCAAATTTAATCTGTTTGGAATGTATTGATATTTTATCCGTCTAATTTATCAAAGAAAACAGTATTTGGGATGTGATTTTTTCCCAACAACTGGTATCTGAGCTAAGGTTATTTGCTCGGTTATTTTTTGATAAATTTTATGTAGGAATCAGTCGGAGCCATGATTAAATTTACCTCTTCAAAATTTTCAATCTAGAAGCCCAGAATGGAGGATATCTTTTATTGCAAGGATCTGTATGATCCGTTGGAGCTCAAGGGAAAGAAGCCTGCGGATAAGGCTGAGGCTGATTGGAATAAAATGAATAGGAAGACTATTGGTCACATATGGCAGTGGATTGATCAAAGTATGTTCCACCATGTTTCGCAAGAGACGGATGCTCACACTTTATGGACAACACTAGAGTCTATGTACGAGAAGAAGAATGCACAAAATAAAACTTTTGTCATTTAGAAAATTGTGAATCCAAAGTACAAGGATAGGAGCAGTGTAAGACCCCGAATTTTATGAAATAAAAGTATTCAATTTTTCTTATAATTACAATTCAATAAATGGTTAAATTGATAAAAAGTTAAAGTTATGGGTGAAATGTGAAAATTTTTCAAAATAAACAAGTGGTTATAAAATAATCATTATTGTCGGGGAATATTCGTTGGTCGTGGAATATTCTTTTTATCGGGGAATATTCGTACGACGGCTCAGCTATTTGTGGGCCCCATAACGGAAAACGGCCGGATGAAGATAACGACAAAAATTGAGTTTTTATAATTAACGGCGTAGTTGTTACCGTTAATACTGTTGGAATACCCGGTGGTTAAAACATAGTAATACGTGTTGTTGCACAGTAGCACACGGTATTGCACCAATTATTGATTCTTACGTAAAAAGGCACTACACAATAATTATTACAGTAATTACTGTTCAATATTTTATTTTATTGATTCAATAATTGTTGCGTTGATATTTTATATTACTGTTGTTTTAATAATTGTCA
The DNA here is from genome assembly GCA_016801055.1 of Panax notoginseng. Classification (NCBI taxonomy): domain Eukaryota; kingdom Viridiplantae; phylum Streptophyta; class Magnoliopsida; order Apiales; family Araliaceae; genus Panax; species Panax notoginseng. Next base: position 129,713,885 of record CM029012.1, read on the forward strand.
CTACATAGTATTTTCTATTATCGGAGCAATAATTCATATTATCTGAATAATATTATTAGATAATATTATTGGCAATGTCTAGAAAGTTCTGTCTAAGGAGAGGTTTGGTCATCTAATTGTGCGCCAGTAAGGAGAGATCCTTATTGGAAAGCCCCCTCTTTCCTGGGAACGGCCTGGTTGCCAGTACTGTGATTCTGTAATATTATTTGTGAATAATTAATGATTGATTTATATGATGAGGAAAATATTGATTTTATGTGGATATAGATGGAGAAATTTTTCAAATGTGACAATTGTTGAAAATTAATATTTTATCTTTTTCTGATAAAATAATTCATTTAAATATATTATTTTAATAATATATTAATGGTGATATTTTTACAATGAATGTGGGATATATAAATAAATGAGGAGGAAGAGTATTTTTGTTAGATTAAATGTTTAACACATATTTTGTGTGTTGGTGGACACAATTCTTGACCGAAAATTTATTATAGACTGTAAAATCGTCCGTTTGTGGATTTCGGTCAATTTCTGTTTGGAATTTGGAAAACCTTTCTTCTGCAAAGTTGTAGAGAATTGAATTTCCTATAAAAACTCGCGAGATTCGAATTTTCTGATAAAAGGGCTATTTATTGTGAATTATTGAAGTTTCGGTATATCGGGTGTGAATTGATTTTTGGAGTTTAAATGATTTTTGTTAGAAAAACGTTTTTTGTACTTTGGTGGCCCTCACTTGCACATGTTAATGGCTGAATTCAAGTATCTAGAGGTGGGCTTGAATATTTTGTAATTATATTATTATTATATTTAATTTTCTGCTTTGGTGTTCTAAGCATTTTCCTATAAATAGGGTGCTTAGGTTAGAATTGAAAATCACACCAGAAACTGAAGTTTTCTCTCTATTTCTCTCTCTATATTATCGAGTGTATTCTTGTGAGTATTTTGATATCTTGAGTGTTGCTATACGGTGCAAGTTCGTTCAGCGTTATTCCAGTCAGGAGTACTGCTCTTTTGAGGTAAGGGATATTGTCGTAAGGGATGCTATTTTTTTATCAATGATATTATTTCTTTCAATATCATTATACCGGAATATTGGTAGGATTTTTCTTGTAAAATTCTTATCTTTTCATGTCGGGGTTACTATTCATGAGTTACTATTCACGAGCTACTATTCATGAGTTACTATTCATGAGTTACTATTCACGAGTTACTATTCATGAGTTGCTATTCACGAGTTACTATTCATGAGTTACTATTTACAAGTTATTATTCATGAGTTACTATTCACGAGTTACTATTCACGAGTTACTATTCACGAGTTACTATTTATGAGTTACTATTCACGAGTTACTATTCATGACAAAATTGGTTTTTTTTCTAACCAAATTATAGTTGATTTATGAATATTACTCTTGAGATTAAAACTATATGTTGATCATATTATTTTTTTATTATCATATATAACATTTTTATAACCCTAATGATGATATTTCTCTTTGACTTAAGTGTAAAGATGGGTAAATTTTTGGTACGATCATGACTATGGGTTCTCTTTGGCCAGTAGTACAAAGTTGAATTGTTGACTGGTATGATCATGACCATTGAATTTATAATTGAATATCTTTAGCTTAAGTGTAAATGTGAAATGGTCAACATGGTTATAATTATTGGTTATATAAATTCTGAAATGATTATATATTTCTTTGAGATAATAATATATTTGGCTTGTAGTGCAAATATGAGCTGTTGAGGAATATCTTTGGCCTGCAGTGCAAAGATGAGTTGTTGATGAATATCTTTGGCCCGTAGTGCAAAGATGAAATTATTAGTATGATTATGAACATGAACTGTGATTTGGTATAACCATGATCTTTGATGTTTCAGGTAAAGACAAGTGATAAAAATTATCTTTGTTCTAGATGAGAATAGGAATTTAGAACTACAATTATGATTATGAGTTATACATGTGATTGTGGACAGGAATTGTTGATTGATGTTACAGGGATAAAACATTGTTGGTGAACTTTTAACATGAAGAAGATAATAGACTTTATGGTCTATTTGACTCTTCTAATGAATTGCTCGTTCCGCTGCAACTATGGTTGAAAAGTTTTATCATCTACCATATGTTCTAAATCTCTGATTTATTACTAATGAATACTATTGATAATTTATTTATTTTTAGTCATAACATTCTTTACTGAGCTATTTGTGCTCACCCTTCTGTTTCACTATTCTTTTCAGGTAATAAGAGTGTAGCTGGGTCGAGCGGGGGTAACAGGGAAATAGAACGGTAGTCATTATTTAGTAGTTATATTTAGTGAATCAACTAGGGTGAGGCGAACCCAACGTTGGAAGGGTGTTTTGCCACTATCATACAAGATGTCTATTGGGTCAACCAAGGATAATTCTGTGGCCATATGATATCTATCATAACCTAGACGCATGACCTCCCATGTACGAAGGTTTTCTTGAGCACTTCCCAAAGGTTTTAATTTTTAAAACAGTTTTTGACTATACCTTTGTGTAAGGTGTCATAGTGAGGTGCTGTCCACGGTTGGGACATGAGCCACATTTGGTATATATTTGTATCCAAACTCACAGCATATGTGTTGTTGTATTTTGTACGACAATTGTTGTAATAAAGTTGTAGTTATTTTCTGTACCATGTATTTGGCGACTCAAAATGGGTTGGATGGAATGGACCTATTTTGGGGTCGTTACAGTTGGTATCAGAGCTTAGGGATATGATCTCTGGCGGAGATCGGGAAATAGAACTAGGAGGGGAGAGACGAGTAAATCCTTCGCTAGTGTGTCCTACCTAAGCTTATTTGTTGGTCAGTCATAATATCGGGATATTATGTGATATGTTAATTTGTTAAATTAACTTTTGTTTTTGAAGTTGTATTCTAGAATGATATCTGAAATACAGGAGATGAGCAATGGAGAGATCATGAGGATAGGGAAGATAGAATCTGAAATGAAAGGAAGGTATTCTCAACTCTTCGAAATATCAGGTACGTAAATTTCGGGGACGAAATTTCATAAGGAGGGGAGATTGTAAGACCCCGAATTTTATGAAATAAAAGTATTCAATTTTTCTTATAATTACAATTCAGTAAATGATTAAATTGATAAAAAGTTAAAGTTATGGGTGAAATGTGAAAATTTTTCAAAATAAACAAGTGGTTATAAAATAATCACTATTGTCGGGGAATATTCGTTGGTCGTGAAATATTCTTTTTATCGGGGAATATTCGTACGACGGCTCAGCTATTTGTGGGCCCCATAACAGAAAACGGTCGGATGAAGATAACGATAAAAATTGAGTTTTTATAATTAACAGCGTAGTTGTTACCGTTAATACTGTTGGAATACCCGGTGGTTAAAACACAGTAATACGTGTTGTTGCACAGTAGCACACGGTATTGCACCAATTATTGATTCTTACGTAAGAAGGCACTACACAATAATTGTTACAGTAATTACTGTTCAGTATTTTATTTTATTGATTCAATAATTGCTGCGTTGATATTTTATATTACTGTTATTTTAATAATTATCACTACACAGTATTTTCTATTATCGGAGCAATAATTCATATTATCTGAATAATATTATTAGATAATATTATTGGCAATGTCTAGAAAGTTCTGTCTAAGGAGAGGTTTGGTCATCTAATTGTGCGCCAGTAAGGAGAGATCCTTATTGGAAAGCCCCCTCTTTCCTGGGAACGGCCTGGTTGCCAGTACTGTGATTCTGTAATATTATTTGTGAATAATTAATTATTGATTTATATGATGAGGAAAATATTGATTTTATGTGGATATAGATGGAGAAATTTTTCAAATGTGACAATTGTTGAAAATTAATATTTTATCTTTTTCTGATAAAATAATTCATTTAAATATATTATTTTAATAATATATTAATGGTGATATTTTTACAATGAATGTGGGATATATAAATAAATGAGGAGGAAGAGTATTTTTGTTAGATTAAATGTTTAACACATATTTTGTGTGTTGGTGGACACAATTCTTGACCGAAAATTTATTATAGACTGTAAAATCGTCCATTTGTGGATTTCGGTCAATTTCTGTTTGGAATTTGGAAAACCTTTCTTCTGCAAAGTTGTAGAGAATTGAATTTCCTATAAAAACTCGCGAGATTCGAATTTTCTGATAAAAGGGCTATTTATTGTGAATTATTGAAGTTTCGGTATATCGGGTGTGAATTGATTTTTGGAGTTTAAATGATTTTTGTTAGAAAAATGTTTTTTGTACTTTGGTGGCCCTCACTTGCACATGTTAATGGCTGAATTCAAGTATCTAGAGGTGGGCTTGAATATTTTGTAATTATATTATTATTATATTTAATTTTCTGCTTTGGTATTCTAAGCATTTTCCTATAAATAGGGTGCTTAGGTTAGAATTGAAAATCACACCAGAAACTGAAGTTTTCTCTCTATTTCTCTCTCTATATTATCGAGTGTATTCTTGTGAGTATTTTGATATCTTGAGTGTTGCTATACGGTGCAAGTTCGTTCAGCGTTATTCCAGTCAGGAGTACTGCTCTTTTGAGGTAAGGGATATTGTCGTAAGGGATGTTATTTTTTTATCAATGATATTATTTCTTTCAATATCATTATACCGGAATATTGGTAGGATTTTTCTTGTAAAATTCTTATCTTTTCATGTCGGGGTTACTATTCATGAGTTACTATTCACGAGCTACTATTCATGAGTTACTATTCATGAGTTACTATTCACGAGTTACTATTCATGAGTTGCTATTCACGAGTTACTATTCATGAGTTACTATTTACAAGTTATTATTCATGAGTTACTATTCACGAGTTACTATTCATGAGTTACTATTCACGAGTTACTATTTATGAGTTACTATTCACGAGTTACTATTCATGACAAAATTGGTTTTTTTTCTAACCAAATTATAGTTGATTTATGAATATTACTCTTGCGATTAAAACTATATGTTGATCATATTATTTTTTTATTATCATATATAACATTTTTATAACCCTAATGATGATATTTCTCTTTGACTTGAGTGTAAAGATGGGTAGATTTTTGGTACGATCATGACTATGGGTTCTCTTTGGCCAGTAGTGCAAAGTTGAATTGTTGACTGGTATGATCATGACCATTGAATTTATAATTGAATATCTTTAGCTTAAGTGCAAATGTGAAATGATCAACATGGTTATAATTATTGGTTATATAAATTCTGAAATGATTATATATTTCTTTGAGATAATAATATATTTGGCTTGTAGTGCAAATATGAGCTGTTGAGGAATATCTTTGGCCTGTAGTGCAAAGATGAGTTGTTGATGAATATCTTTGGCCCGTAGTGCAAAGATGAAATTATTAGTATGATTATGAACATGAACTGTGATTTGGTATAACCATGATCTTTGATGTTTCAGGTAAAGACAAGTGATGAAAATTATCTTTGTTCTAGATGAGAAGAGGAATTTAGAACTACAATTATGATTATGAGTTATACATGTGATTGTGGACAGGAATTGTTGATTGATGTTACAGGGATAAAACATTGTTGGTGGACTTTTAACATGAAGAAGATAATAGACTTTATGGTCTATTTGACTCTTCTAATGGATTGCTCGTTCCGCTGCAACTATGGTTGAAAAGTTTTATCATCTACCATATGTTCTAAATCTCTGATTTATTACTGATGAATACTATTGATAATTTATTTATTTTTAGTCATAACATTCTTTACTGAGCTAGTTGTGCTTACCCTTCTGTTTCACTATTCCTTTCAGGTAATAAGAGTGTAGCTGGGTCGAGCGGGGGTAACAGGGGAATAGAACGGTAGTCATTATTTAGTAGTTATATTTAGTGAATCAACTAGGGTGAGGCGAACCCAACGTTGGAAGGATGTTTTGTCACTATCATACAAGATGTCTATTGGGTCAACCAAGGATAATTCTGTGGCCATATGATATCTATCATAACATAGACGCATGACCTCCCATGTACGAAGGTTTTTTTGAGCACTTCCCAAAGGTTTTAATTTTTAAAACAGTTTTTGACTATACCTTTGTGTAAGGTGTCATAGTGAGGTGCTGTCCACGGTTGGGACATGAGCCATATTTGGTATATATTTGTATCCAAACTCACAGCATATATGTTGTTGTATTTTGCACGACAATTATTGTAATAAAGTTGTAGTTGTTTTCTGTACCATGTATTTGGCGACTCAGAATAGGTTGGATGGAATGGACCTATTTTGGGGGCGTCACAAGCAGTGTGTCAGAGCATATTCCAAAGTTTGGTGAACCAGTTGTCTACCATAAAATTTAATCTTGATGATGAGATTCAGGCTCTTTTGCTTCTCAGTTCATTACCAAATAGCTGGGAGACTTTGGTGGTGTCTCTAAGCAATTCAGCTCCAGAAGGAAAAATGACTATGCAGATGGTTAAGAACAGTCTTCATAATGAGGAGACAAGATGAAAGGAGCAAGGTGTGAATTTTGAGACACTTACACAAGTTTTCGTCGCGCAGAGTAGCGGTAGAAATAGAGAGAAGAGCTCTCTTGAAGATGACAAATCCAGGAGAAGGTTGAGAGGAAAAGAGATAATTTATTTTTACTACCAGAGATCAGGTCATAAAAGGCGAGAGTGCAGATTTCTAAAGAAGGAACAGTGTAAGAAAAAAGATGAGGATAAGGACTCAATTGTATATCTATTCGACGTTGATTTAGCCATTGTTAGTAATGGTAAACCCAAGTGTCAAGTTAATGAATGGGTTATTGATTCGGGTGCTTTGTTCCATGCTACTTCGCGTGGTGAGATCTTCACATCCTACATTAGTGGTGATTTTGGCTATGTACAGATGAAAAATGGTAGTGCATCCAAGGTTATCGGCATTGGAGATATTTATCTGAAGACTAATATTCGCCTTAATTTGATATCTACTGGTAAGCTTGATGAGAATGGTTATAACATTTCTTTTGGTGAAGGTCAGTGGAAGCTCACTAAAGGGTCTCTAGTGGTGACTAGAGGAAAGAAGGTAGGCGCTTTTTACACAATGCAGGCGCATGTGGAAGGTGTTAAAGATGGGGGAGTTAGGCGAAAAAAGATGTGGTACAAAGTCATGCAAGATGAAAGAAAAGCCTTGCATGAGAACTACGAGAAGAAAGCCCTTCACTTTAAATGGATACCAAAAGTGAAGAATGAAAGTGATAGCTCACAACCAAGATACAAAGCGGTTGTGAAAGAATTTGACAAACAAAAATCTGTCAAGTTTGAGTTAGATCCTCCCATCAAGAAGAGCCATGCCGATAAGATAAAGTCAAACGTGAAGAAAGTTAAAAATTTCAAGAAGCTTGAGTTGAGTCAAGGCTTCGTTGGGATTAACTTGAAGTGAGGAGTTATGGTTTGATGTGCAAATTCAGTCTTGGAAGGTTATACAGAAGCAGACATAGTAGGTTTCAAAGAGAAAAAGTCTACTTCGGGGTATTTGTTTACTTTTGTAGGGGGAGCCGTGTTATGGCAGTTCAAGTTGCAAAAGTGTATTGCTTTGTCTACTACTGAGTTGACAACGAAATGCTGTGGTTTCTTCAAGAGTTGGATTTGACACAGGAATCGACTCCAAGTGACGGAGTCATGGTGAATACCTCCTTTAATGGGTTCAGAGGGGGAGATTGTTGGTTAATGGTCCTCACCCATTAATGGGTCAAGAGAAACATCTCACCAACTCTCTTCATTCATTAATGCTACTCCCCTCCCAATCGGCTATAAAAAGGAAGCAAAGCAACAAGAAAATACACACCAAAATTTATACTCTCATCCGAGAGTAGAGAGAAAAAGAAAATGGTGAGTGAGAGAAATCTCATCCGGGGAGGATGGATGAAAGTAATCCCATCCGGGAGAGGGTGGAAGAGAGCAAGAAAAAGAGAAAAAATAAAGAGAGAGAGAGAGATAGAAAGATAGTTCAAATAAAAGGGTGTTTTATTTGGGTTCCATCACATAGTTATTCTGGTAAAATAATTTGAGTTTGTACTCAAATTAAGATATCTTTGTATTCTCTCATATTATTCTAATGAATTCTTCAGAGTTTGTCACGTGGTTTTTACCTCTTAGTTTTAGAGGATTTTCCACGTAAAATCTTGGTGTCTCGTGGTTGAATATTTTCTACTTATTATTTTCTGCAGTGATTATTATTTTGGTGAAACTACAAATTTAATCTATTTGGCATGTACTAATATTTTATCCGTCTAATTTATCAAAGATAACAATATTTAAGAGGTAATTTTTTCCCAACACTTCATTTGATTATTACTTCGGTTAATTGAAGGGGTTATGAAGAGATGTTTAGAGATCACCATGTAACGCTCTAGCTGATTGGTTTATACTCGCTCAACTTATTTCACAAAACGAATTTTAATTTTAGTGATATCGGACAAATCTTATGTCACTATTAGTAAATAAAATAATAATTTAATATCTTTAGCAACAAATATAAAATAAATATATATTTTTAATGTTTATAAATTTTACAGGTAAAAACTCTTTTTATAAAACAGGAAATATCACTCTTATTTTGGAACTACTCAAAAGACTTGATCTAAATGTGTTAAACGAAATTGTGATGAATATGTGATGTCATGGGATAAGATCGATCAAATAAATAATTGTTCGGCTCAGTCAAACATTTTGTGGAGGACTGGCCTCTAGGAGAATATAATGTTGGCCTTTTCATTAAATTCGTGGACCTTGGACAACATCCGTGGCCAAGAATTATTATACGAAATTTAATTATTTTTTATCCTTAAAATGATGAGTAAAATATAATTTAATTTTTAAAATTTATTTTTAATAGTCCTACAAAATTATATAAAATAATGACTCTTTTCGACTTCTAATTCTATGTTTCTATTTTTGATAAAAAATAATCTCTAATTAAAAAACCCACATAACTTAACTTAAAATCAAAATAAAAAATAATATTTACATTTCTTCTTCGCCTTTCTCAAAACACAGCAGTAAAGAATCTAAATTTCGGATTTTCTAGATTTTTTAAAACCTCTTCATGTCTTCACGAAAATTGTTACTCTCGAAAAGATACACAAAATATGCTCAAGAATCACTTGATTTGAAGTTAATATAACCGAGTTATGAATTTTTGAAAATTAGGATTAAAATAGTGACATGAATCAAGATAGGTTGCAGTTTTCAAAATTTCAGGCACAAATAAGATGATGTCAAATAACTTCTCTTTCTCTTCATAATTTTATATGATGAAAAACAAAAGAAACAACATTTGGATTCACTCAATTCCAACATCGGATGCATTAATTATGATTTTTCTAATGAATTACAGTGCACATGAAAATTCTACTCAATAATTCAACTAACCAATTTAGAATAAGAATATGGTTACATCTCTATCCTTTAAATATAACAAAAAAAATAATAGAAGTTACTAAAACTCTAATGGACACTTTAATTTTAATAAAATCATATATTAAATTAATAATTTTAATTTATAAATAAAATATTACTACATATGACAATAAAATTATTCTCATCGTAAATATCGAATGTGAATACTTGTGATATGAGAAAATTATGAATGACTCTACTCTAATTTATTTTGTCTTATCTCATACAGTTGCACGTAAGTCACAATTCAATTTTATCATAAATTTATCGACATATAATTTCTTTTTTTAAATAAAATTATTCTTAATAATTATAATTGTATATCTAATTTGAGAATAAAATATATATATATATATATATATATATATATATATATATATATATATATATATATATATATATATATATATAGACATGTATCTCATAAATATCTTAAAATGTGTGTCAAAAGACGCTCAAAGAACTTTTTATAATAGATTAAAGATGTTCAATAAATTTTATTCTATAAAATGAGAGGTGAGTAATATTTTTGACTAACGTACATCCGACTTTATGTCCAATTAAAGTTCAGATGATGTTGAAAAAAGTTTAGAAGCCAAAACGTACATATTCTTGTAGACACAGAAAATTGTAGACACAACAAGAATAAACAGACAAAATAGCCAACATGGTATAGAAGAAAAATATCACTAGAGCTTGTTATCAGCAGCAAATAAAAAATACATATTCTTGTTTTATACTTGTCTTATTATATCAAGGCTTGTGTGAGTTGTTTGCATCATTTTAAATGTGATATGATTGCTCGTTTTGATGCTAAATAAACTAAAGCGAACTAATAGCACTCCTAATTACCTTCTTGTTTGAAAATTTGAAAGAAATAACGAAACAATAAGAACCTTGCCTTAACTAAGACTTGTGTGAGATACAAACATCATTTTAAACGCGAGAGTGATAGAATTGCTCCTTTTTATGCTAAACAAACTAAAACGAAATAATACCACTCTTAATCACCTCTTTGTTTGTAAATTTGAAAGAAATAACGAAACAATAAGAATATTTCCCTAAACCAAGACTTGCGCAAGTTACAAACATCATTTTGAACCCGAGTTATAAAATTGCTCCTTTTGATGCTAAATAAATTAGAACAAACTAATAGCACTCCTAATTACCTATTTGTTTGTAACTTTTATTTATTTTTTGCTATTTTTTTTTGTGTATAACGAGAGCAAAATATACAATAGCTAAGGGGCAAACCCCAAAAAATGTTAGTAATTGATTCGGGTCGGACCCGTGGATCATGAGCATCCACTTGGGTATGGATATTGGATAACTCAATTGGAATTGGAAGAGTCTCATATCAATTGGAAGTATTTTAGATAATACTTGATACGGTTAAGACTCTATATGAGATAACTCTCCTGATTTAGTAAGTTGTAGACTTATCTCATATTAATTGGAATTCGCTGTAAAATATTAATTCTTGTAAAGTGTAGAGCTAAGGAAAAATTATTTTTCCCAGATAGTTTTCTCTGTAAATATTCTCTTTAGTATTTTCAAGCTTCCATCAATAGGCTTGAGTGTACTTAGTGCGAACACTTGAGTTCGTTCACATTATTGATAGTAACAACTCTATATTGACTAGAAGTATTTGTACGAAGGATCGTAATAGCTAATGGCAGAACTAGAACATTTTTAGAGGGGGGTCAAAATACATCAGTAAAAAAAATTTATTTATTGACGCTTGGTGTGCTTATTTCAAATTCATTTTGCCCAATTATAGTATTTCACAATATTTTATTTCAACCATTGTCAACATTTGAGTTATAAGTCTAATGACTTTAAATACACACACACACACACACACACACACACACACACATATATATATATATATATATATATAGATATATATTAATTTTTCCCGAACTATGGGACTATTATTCAGGCTTTGAAGTTTTTAGTCAACTTATTAGTTACTTTTATAGATAAATTATAAATTATAATATTATATATTCAAAACCTTATATTGTGGTTTATGAGATTAATTAGCTTGAAAGAAGGAATTCTAGCAACAAAGAAAGAAAAAAAGAAGAGAGATTTAATAATCTCAATAGGATAGAATTATGGTGCACTTATCGTTACTATAGTGAGATCTAAAAAAATTGTTTTATTTCTTTAGCTTTTTATTTTTAATTAGTTTAAAGAAAGAATTATTACTATCTTTTTCTGCTCCACTTTGATGATAAAGCAAAAATTAGAGAAAAGCAAAAGAGAAAGGAAAATATATAAAAGAAAAATACTAGTACTAATATTAGTAACAGAGAAAGTTCATTAACACATGCATTATTATTGGATGACTTGATAAGAGATAGCATAAAAGCAAAGGAGAAAGTTCCAGGGTGGGAGGGTTATATGACCCCCACGCCCCGCCCCGCCCGACCCGGCCCCTTTCTTTTAGCCTCTGGTAATAATTGTGTTTGTGGTGTTGTTTGAAGATTTGGTTAGGACCGACCTTGAGTTTTTAAGGGCTTAAATCGACAACAAAAAAATGGATCTTTTATGAATTGCTATTAAGATAGGCATAAAAAAAATTAAGAACTTTTCTTGAACAAAAGAGCATGAATACGAAAGAATACAAGTCTGCTATTGAGATTTGGGCCTATTTCATTGGGTAAATTTTTTGTGGGCCTTTAAATTTAAACTAACGTGAACTGAGCTATTTTGTTTCGGGTATATATATACATAACACAAATATCTCTTGGGAGCCCTAAAAATTTATAAATTTTAGTGGGCCTAAAACCCAGACACCTTAGGCTTTAGCCCAGGGCCGGTACTGGATTTGGTATTCCGTTTCAACCGCTTTCGCTTCGTGGATACTAACCGATTCATATGTAAGTTTATATGTATTTATGTGTTAGTTTCCATTTAATTTTTACATTGGTATCAAAGCCAATTCTTATACTATGCTTAATCTCGCATAAATATTTTGTCATTTTTTTATTCGCTGGAAAGCTTGAATAGGACATTAATGGCATAATATGCTAGAGTAAATATTAAAGGTTGAAAATAAAGTATGATGCAGTCCATATACATGTTAAGACACCTGTAAAATATTGTTTCAATCGAATTTGTATTTTGAGATAAAATGCAAACCCTAATTCACATTTATGTTTTTTCAAATGAAAATATGTTTTTCTACAGAAGTCAAAATTATATTTTCTTTACATAATAAAATAGTACATGTTAAGATTCTAGAAATATAAAGTTCGTATTTTTTGGACATCTATAGAATTAACTATGATTTTTTTGAAAAAAGGTACTAAGATGTAATTTTGCATCTAGTTTGCTTAGGAAGAAGACACGCTGACGTCAGCGTTGCGTCAGCGCGTGGAGCCATGCGCTTGTTATATAAAAAAAATTGTGTTGTGTGAATGCTTAGTCACGCCTAGTAGCATGTGGGGTCCATGCATCTACTTCTGGACTTTTTTTGAAAAATTATTTTTACATAAAATTTTATTTTTATTTTCTCTCACTTCAATTATTTTTCTGAATTTTTTCAGTAATGAAAAATATTTGCAGAAATTATTTTTAGGTATTGACTATAAGAAAAAAACCTTATGTCCGATTGAATTTTCAGTCGGTATTAAGCCTATTCCGTCGAAAATACCTTATTTTCGAGGGAATATTTCGTCGGTCATTTAGTTGTATATACACGTATCGGAGATAATGTCCGTCGAAAATTCCGTCGCAATATCTATATCTCCGACTGAATTACACTTGACGAAATTCTATTGGAAATCAAGTATTTTCGAGGGAAATTGCATGACGGAATTAATTCATCGAATATGGAGTTGGCTTATCTCTGACGAAAATTCCCTCAGAAGTAAGATATTTTGATAAAAAATTAGATTTTCTAAAAGTTATTTAATTTCGAATTCGATCGGGTGGAATATTGTTCCTCGAGAATAATTTAATTCCAACATAAAATTAGCATTTTTAAAAGGTATTTAATTACTAATTCTGACGTAATTTTCCCTCAGAAGTAAGTTATTTTCAATGAAAAAAACGTTTTTTGAAAATTGTTTGAAAATATAATTCCGACAAGACCTGCTAGGCAACCTACTGACGAAAAAAAATCAGATCGGTATGAAAACACTACTTAGTACTTATACATATAGTACTAAGCAAATGGTACTTACACATATAGTATTTATGCAACTATAATACTTATTCAGTTAAGCACCATATAGTATTTATGCAACTATAGTACTTATTCAGTTAAGCAAATGGTACTTATACATATGCAAATGGTACTTATACTATAGTACTTAAGCAAATGGTACTTATACATATAGTACTTATGCAACTATAGTACTTATACATTTAGTCGGTATATATACGTATAGTACTTATTCAATTTATTTTAATTGTGCAAATACTATTGTGCAAATACTATTTAATTTATTTTATCAATAAAAAATTAAGTAAATGCTACTCAGTTTAGTAAATGCAACTAAGTCTACTAAGTTTATTTTTAAATCTATTTTTACTTTTTTTATGTAGCAGTGGAACTAAGTAAATGCTACTTAGTTTATTATATTATATTATTTCCAATTATTTGAATTAATTTAATATATTGTAATTTAATTTAATTTATCTAATTACTTTACTTTAATTTAATTTATTTCATTTTATTTTTTTGTTTATTTATATTATATTATATTAGAATATTTATTTTAATTTATTTAATTGATTTATGTTAATTAATTTATTTTATTTTATTTTCTCTTATATTATATTATATTACTTAATTAATTACTTTTTTAAATAAATTAATTTTATTTATATGCTCTTATATTTAATTTAATTTATTTTGTATTATTTTATATTATATTAAATGAAATTTATTTATTTTGATTTATTTTATTTTATTTTATTTTGTATTATATTATATTATATTATTTAAATTAATTAAATTTAATTAAGTTAAATTTAATTAATTAATTTTTATTTTAAATTTAATTTAATTTGTATTATATTATATTATATTAATTAATTTAAATTATATTGTCTTAAATTAAATTAATTTTTTAAATTTACTTATCTATTTTATTTTAAATTTGATTTTTTTATTTTTTACTATATTATATTATATTCTATCATATTATTTTATTTATTTATTTGTGCAAAACTAAGTAAATGCTACTTAGTTCACTTTCAGTTTATTAAGTAATTGTTACTTAGTGTATTTTAGTATTGGAAAAGTAAGTATACATTAATATAATAAAGAGGGGCACACATATGTTGCAGTTGCAATTGTATACAACAAAGTGTGTTATCCAAACTCAAACAAAATAACTATAAAAATTCCTTCAATAGGGCAATAATATATAAATAAAATAGGGCCCACATATATTGCAATTGAACATTTCTGACAGAAATTTTGTCGGGAATTCCAACGTAAATAGAAAATATCACACTTTAATTTTCATCTCTAACTATTATAATTCTACAACTAATACTGAATAAACTCTACTGCAATCCATAAGCCTTCAATTGATGATAATAATATAGTTATACTAGAATCCATAAGGCAGAAAAAAGTTAGAAAATGTAATAACAATATTACTATAACAGAACCAAATTAGAGACAATCAATATTCTAAAAGGCGATAGGCGGGCGACCAGGGGGGCCTAGCGCCTAGGGGGCCTAGGCTGGGCCTGAGCGGGACCTAGGCGAAATTTTTTATTTAAGCTAATTTTAATATTTTATTTTATATTTATCCAAATAAAACAATAATATAAAGCAAAATAATCTATAATAAAGATAATAAATGCATTTGCTTAAAGTTCAAACACATCCATATTGTTATTGTCAAAGTTCAAACACAAACATGCAATTATTCAAAGTTCAAATATGTTTTTAACATATTAGTTTTATTCATAAACAAGATTGCTATTAAATAATAAAATTTAAAATTTCAAGAATTTAATTCAATATTAAACTCAAGAAACTAAACAAAAATTAAAGAATTACATTGAATTAAACTAAATATTGCAAATGTATCATCATTTATATAATTTGAAGTTCGTACAAGTTCAAAAAATTATAACTATAATAAAATTATCTATTTTGACTTGATATTGTTCACTTCTTGTTGTGATTTGATATGCTACAACCTGTATTATGAATATGATAAATTATTAGAAAAATAAATATGTTAAGATCTGATTTGGATAGTTATTAAAATAATAAAAAAAAATATCTTCGCTTAGGCCCCGTTTAATTTTTTGAAAGAATTTTTTTTGCCGCCTTTGTAAGACCCCAACTTTATTATAAATAAAATCGAATTTTCTCTAATTATTTTGAATAATAAGGTGTTAATTTGATATAATACTTTGGTTATGAGTGAAATGTGTAAATTTTACAAAATAAGTAAGTGGTTATAAAATATTCATTATTGTCGGGGAATATTCATTTTGTCGTGAAATATTCTTGTTGTCGAAAAATATTCGTACGATGGCGCAATCATTTGTAGGCCCCATAACGAAAAACGGTCGGATGAAGAAAATGACAAGTTTGAATTTTTATAAATAATTGCGTAGTTGTTACCGTTAACATTGTTAGAATATCTGGTGGTTAAAGTACAGTAATACGCGTGATTGCACAGTAGCACACGGTATTGCATAGTATTGCTGAATTATTGATCCTTACGTAAGAAGGCACTACTCAATAATTGTTACAGTAATTACTATTCAATATTTTATTTTATTGATTCAATAATTGCTACGTTGATATTTTATATTATTGTTGTTTCAATAATTGTCACTGCACAGTATTTCCCATTATCAGATCAATAATTCATATTATTTGAATAATATTATTAGATAGCATTATTGATAATGTCTAAGGAAGTTCTGTCTAAGGAGAAATTCTTATCGAAAAGCCCCATCTTTTCTAGGAACGACTTGATTGTCAATATTATGATTCTGTAATATTATTTGTGAATAATTAATTATTGATTTATATGATAAGAAAATATTTATTTTATGTGGATGGATAGGAAAATATTTATTTTGTGTGGATATAAATGAAGGAATTAATGCTGAGGTGTTTTATCAGTATTTTATCAGAATGGAGGTATTAAAAATCATTCGTATATGAATTTCGGGCATTATTTGTTTGGAATTTGGAAAAACTTTCTTTTACAAAGTTGTAGAGAATTTAATTTCCTATGGAATGTACATAAAATTTGTATTTTTTTGATAAAAAGGCTATTTATTATGAATTATTGAAGTTTCAAAAATAAATAGTTTTTTTATTAAAAACATGGATGGGACCCACTTTTATTTTTTGGTGGAAAAAATGTGTTGATATTTTTTTCAAAAGTGGAGGGCTGAATTTGACAAATAAGTGTGCGTAGAATTTTTTTTTTAATATTTTATTAATTTAGTCTGCTTTGGTGTTCTAGTATTTTCCTATAAATAGGGTGCTTAGTTGGATTTAAAAATCACACCAGAAATAAGTTTTCTCTCTCTATATTATCGAGCGTATTTTGTGAGTATTTGATACTTTGAGAGTTGCTATTCAGTGCAAGTTTCCTTTAGCATTACATTCGATATTCCAGTCAAAAGTACTGTTCTTTTGAGGTAAGAGATGTTATTTTCTTCGTAAATGATATTATTTTCTTCAATATCATTATGCCGAAATATTGATATGAATTTTATTGTGGAATTTTTACCTTTTTGTGTTGGGGTTACTATTCACGTATATGACACTATTCACGTATACGATACTATTCACGAATACAACACTATTCACAGAAAAATAAAATTTTCTCTTCTTTATTCAAGATGTCTAGTATGGTTACTATCTTTGATTGTATCCATGTTTTGATATTTATTTTTAAATTCTGCTCCACAATTGATTATTATGGAATATTTTTGAACTTGGATAAACTGTAGTACGAATATCTAATATTTATCCTTTTGTCTCACTAGATTTATTTTTTTAAGATATTTTTCATCATCTTCAGTCCTAAATGATGATAATATTGAATATTTTTGCCCTATAGTGCAAAGATGAATGATTAACTGATGAATATTTTTGGCCCGTAGTGCAAAGATGAACAGGTACTGAGATGAATATTATCAACTGGTGATACAAATGAATATCTTTGGTCTGTAGTGTAAAGATAAATATTTGATTCAAGATGTATATTGATTGATGTTACATGGATAAAATATTGATGATGGACTTTTAAATCTTAGAAGATAGTAGAATTCATTCTCTACTTGACTCTTCTAATGCATTGCTATTTCCGCTGCAGTTGTTGATCTAAAATTTGTTGTCTATTATATTCTATCAGATTTTTTCCTGTTGAAAACTAATGATAATTTGTTGTATATTATCTTAGTCATAATATTCTTTACTGGGCTAGTTGAGCTCACCCTTTTCTTTTTTGTTCCATTTTTCTTCTCAGAATGCGAGAATATAGCGGGAACTAGTCGCGGTGTGGAGTGATGTTTCCAGTCTGTTGTATTAGCAGTCTTCACTATTTTATAAAATAATGTGATAATAATTGTAATAAGGACTCCTTTTGAGTTTGAATACTGTCTATTAAATAATATTTATATTTAAACTCACAGTATATGTGTTGTCATATTTTGCACAACAATTGTATTGATGAATTAAGTTGTATTTGTTTCTGTACCATGTATTTGGCGACTCAAAATGGGTGATGTATACCTATTTTGGTGGTGCACCACCTTGGGCCTAAGTGAGGGGCTAGGGAGGCTTGACGCCTAGACGAGGCACTAAAGGGGGGCCTAGCGCCTAGGCGGGGCGCCAAAGGGGGCTTAGGCGGACCTAGGCAGTGATGTTTAGAATATTGGAGATAATATTGCAAATGAATTGCTAACCCCAAATCAGAACCAAATTGTATTGCAATTGTACTGCTGACCCCAAATTGTACTGTCGAATCAAACCCAAAATTATGATGCAGTAACTTACAATCAAATCCAGATTAAAAATTAACTCAAACATAATACTAAATTAACCCTATAACTCAATCCAAAATTCAGTCAAAATATATTAAACCTACCTAAAAAAAATTAGGAATTTCAGTATTTACCTTGAATTACAAGAGGAGAAATGAGGAGAGAGAGAGTTCATCGGAATAAGATGAGAAAGGAGGATCGGAGGGGGAGCCGCCAACCGCCGGTGTTCCCTCTAGGAGATCGCCGGTGTGGTGGTGGCAAGGTAGGGTGTAAGACCCCGAATTTTATGAAATAAAAGTAATCAATTTTTCTTATAATTATAATTAAGTAAATGGTTAAATTGATAAAAAGTTAAAGTTAAGGATGATATATGAATTTTTTTTCAAAAATACGCAAGTGGTTATAAAATATTCATTGTTGTCGGGGAATATTCGTTTGGTTATGGAATATTCTTTCTCTCGGAGAATATTCGTATGACGGCGCAGCCATTTGTGGGCCCCATAACAGAATAACTGTCGGATGAAGAAAACGATAAATTTGAGTTTTTACAAATAACAGCGTAGTTGTTACCGTTAACACTGTTGGAATACCCGGTGGTTAAAATACAGTAATACGCGTTATTGCACAGTAGCACACGGTATTGCACAGTATTTTTGAAATTATTGATTCTTACGTAAGAAGGCACTGCTCAATAATTGTTACAGTAATTACTGTTCAATATTTTATTTTATTGATTCAATAATTGCTACGTTGAAATTTTATATTATTGTTGTTCAATAATTGTCACTGCACAGTATTTTCCATTATCAGATCAATAATTCATATTATTTGAATAATATTATTAGATAACATTATTGGCAATGTCTAGAAAGTTCTGTCTAAGGAGAGGTTTGGTCACCTAATTGCGCGCCAATAAGGAAAAATTCTTATTGGAAAGCCCCCTCTTTCCTGGGAACGACCTGGTTGTCATAAATGTGATTCTGTAATATTATCTATGAATAATTAATTATTGATTCATATGATAAGGAAATATTTATTTTATGTGGATATAAATGAGGGATATATTTTTGTGGTTAAAAATGAAGTAGTTAATGTTGAGGTTTTTATCAGTATTTTTATCGGAATGGAGGTATTAAAAATCAAGATTTTTGAGATATTTTACGGGGGTTATAATTTTTAATCCGACTGTTAGATCGTGGTAATATTTGGATATGTTATACATATATAAGTTGAGTATATGTCCACAAATTTTGAATCGTTAAAAATGAACGTATGATTTGTTATGAATTTTACGAGATGACTGGTTCAGAAATTGTTGAATTTTCGGAGTTAATCATTTTGGTGAAAAATTCTAGAATTGGTGGGCCCCACTCTTGGTTGGTGAAGAAATGTGCTGAGATTTTTATTCAAATATGGTGGGTGGAAATAGTAGCAGGTAAAGCCATCAGGTTGCAGGTTAAGTCTGCTTCGGCGTGCTAACATTTTCCTATAAATAGAGGGCTAAGTTAGAATTGAAAATCACACCAGAAACATAAGCTTTCTCTCTTTCTCTCTCTATATTATGAAGCATATTTTGTGAGTATTTAGATACTTTGAGAGTTGCTATTCAGTGCAAGTTTCCTTCGGCTTTGCATTCCAGTCAGAAATACTGCACTTTTGAGGTGAGGGATTGTAAAGGATTTTAAGGGTTATTATGTTTTTCAGTTCGTAATTCTTCTGACCTTCAGAAAATTCTAGAAAAATTTGAAATGATATTTTGATGAGTTTTATTGATTGTGTCCAAAAATGATAATTTTTGGATGTATAGATTAAGAGTTATGAATTTTATGAGAAAAGACTATTTTAAAAGTATTCACTTATAACTCCTTGTGGTTAACTCCAAAATTGATGAAATTTTTATTGGGAGTACATGTATATGATAGGAGTATACTCTGTAAATTTCAGAATTTTTATATAAAAGTACAATTTTTGATAAATGTCTAAATATTCAGCTATTTTGGCCATATAAAAAATAGTAAATGACTTTTAAAAATTCTGAGAAAAATATATGTTCATTATGGGACTATATTATGCTAAATCCCAGAAAATAAATATTTTTGGAACTGATTTGTTATTTTTTATGAAAATGGTCTAATTATGAGTAAATGAATTAAATATGTTATGTGAAGTAAAAAAATTAAAAAATATGATTTTATGGCTTGAATATCATATATGAGTTGTATGTAGATTTTTGATGAGGGTTTTGGTTATTGGTGATGAAATTTTAAGAGTTTGGCATTTTATGATGATTAAATGCATTAATTAGTAAAGTGTAAACAATTAAAATAAATTGTTTATAAATTTAAGTAATGTTATTCTTTCAATATCATTATACCGAAATATTGGTATGGATTTTATTGTGGAATTTCTATCTTTTGAGTCGGGATTACTATTCATGAGTTACTATTTACGAGTTACTATTCATGAGTTACTATTCACGAGTTACTATTCACGACAAAATTGATTTCTTATTCTAACCAAATTATAGTTGATTTATGAATATTGCTCTTGAAATTAAATTCATATTTTGATCATATTGTTTTTATTATCATATATAACATTTTTATAACCTTGATGTTGAAATTCTCTTTCGCTTGAGTGTAAAGATGGGTAAATTATTGGTATGATCATGACTATGGGTTCTCTTTGACCAGTAGTGCAAAGTTGAATTGTTGACTGGTATGATCATGACCATTGAATTTATAATTGAATATCTTTAGCTTAAGTGCAAAGGTGAAATGATCAACATGGTTATAATTATTGTTTATATAAATTCTGAAATGATTATATATTTCTTTGAGATATTAATATATTTGGCCTGTAGTGCAAATATGAACTGTTGAGGAATATCTTTGGCCTGTAGTGCAAAGATGAACTGGTGATGAATATCTTTGGCCCATAGTGCAAAGATGAATTATTGATGAATATCTTTGGTCTGTAGTGCAAAGATGGTTTGTTGATGAATATCTTTGGCCGTAGTGCAAAGATGAATTTATTAGCATGATTATGAACATGAACTATGATTTGGTATAACCATGATCTTTGATGTTTCAGGTAAAGACAGGTGATAAAAATATTCTTCGTTCTGGGTGCGAAGAAAAATTTAGAATCACAATTATGATTATGAGTTATTCATATGATTGTGGAAAGGAACTGTTGAGTGATGTTACATGGATAAAATATTATTGGTGGATTTTTAACATGGAGAAGATAATAGACTTTATGGTCTATTTGACTCTTCTAATAGATTGCTCGTTCCGCTGCAACTATGGTTGAAAATTTGTATCATCTACAATATGTTCTAAATCTCTGATTTATTACTATTAAAGGCTATTGATAAATTATTTATCTTTAGTCATGATATTCTTTACTGGGCTAGTTGTGCTCATCCTTTTGTTTCACAATTCCTTTCAGGTAATAAGAGTGTAGCTGGGTCGAGCGAGGGTAACGGGAAAATAGAGCGGTGGTCTCTAGCTGTGGAGGTTCCCTCTAAGTAGTATAGAAAAGTGTTGTATACATTATTTAATAGTTATATTTGGTGAATCAAATAGGGTGAGGCGAACCCAACGTTGGAAGGGTGTTTTGCCACTATCATATAAGATGTCTAATGATATATGTTAACGCCAAGTTTCGTCCGCGCGTCCAATCACAAAATCCACGCGCTGAATCCTGCACAATAACAGATCACACAGAAGCTTGACGGCCGTACCGCCGGGGGATAGCTCCGGTGTGAGAATAAGCACAGGCCGTTCACAAGGTTTTAACAATGGAGGTTTATATGTTTAGTGCTCAAAGTAGATATATTACCCGTTAATTGTAACCTTGGCCTTGTATTTATAGAGCTCCCATCACCTTGGTATCCTCTTTTTGTATCAGAGTAGGACTCCTAAATATGTTAGCTACCATATTTGGGTCCAACACAATCTCCTTAAAAAGTGCAAGTGGAATCCCTTTCCATCACTACATCCAGAGTTACCTTGTTGACGTAAGATTAGGGTTGATGCCCTTAATCACGTAAACTCCTTGTCGCACCAACTCTGCATGTGGACTGCTCATACGCTCAGGCCCAAACCAATAGCCAGACCCAACAGGCCCGAACTCAACCCTCCCGACGACCACGGGCCCCAGCCTATTGGGATCGGGTAACTTACCCCGATCTTACATCTCTGAACATACGAGCCCGACCTCCATCGACCCGACCCAAGCCTTCAGCACAAAAGAGGGTCGGGAAAACACTCCCGAACAATATACAACCTCGTGTCATCATAAGACAGGGATGTGCTCATCCACTTGTTGAGTATATTTACGAGCACTACCTATATAATCTTGGTGTTTGTTTGAAGTATAATTCTCAATTAGAGACAGTGGAGATAATGATAAGTCAAGAGAAGACTCACCATTGGGAAGAATATGATAGTAATCTTCTCGTTTTTCTTTGGGGTATATTGGGTCAACCAAGGATAATTCTGTGGCCATATGATATCTATTACAACCTAGAAGCATGGCCTCTCATGTACAAAGGTTTCCTTGAGCACTTCCCAAAGATTCTCATTTCTAAAACAGTTTTTGACTATATCTTTATGTAAGGTGTCATTGTGAGGTGTTGTCCACGGTTGGGATATGAGTCACATTTGGTATATATTTGTATTCAAACTCACATCATATGTGTTGTTGTATTTTGCACGATAATTATTGTAATAAAGTTGTAGTTATTTTCTGTACCATGTATTTGGCGACTCAGAATTGGTTGGATGGAATGGACCTATTTTGGGGGTCGTTACATAGGGAGTGAGAACGGAGGTGGGGAGTCGTCGTGAGCGAGAAAGAGAAAGAGAGAGAGAGAGAGAGAGGAAGGTTCGACTGAGAGAGAGAGAGGAAGCTTTGATCGACTGAGAGAGAGAGAGAGAGAGGAAAAGGTGTGAAATGATTTTGCAGATCTGGTTTGTAAACGAAATAGGGTTTTAATTATTTCTAACGGAATATATTCTGTTGGAATTATGTTCGTCGAGGATATACTAATTTCGACACATTTTTCGTCAAAACTAATATTATTTCGTCGAGAAAAGCTTTCGCGTTGGTGGGTCTTTTTTTGGCGCCTTTACTAGCACTTATTTTCGACAGAATTCCGTCATAAATATGATATTTCTGAGAGAATTATGTCCGACGAAATATTTCGTCGAAAATATTCTAATACCGATTGAATTTCTTCCGTCGAAAATAATTCCGTCGGAATTAACCTATTTTCTTGTAGTGATTTAAAGTGCTTTAAAAATTGTCCAGAAATGTTACTTTTTTTGCCCAAATTTTTTCCTGTAAATTCAGAGGCATGTTTACAAGTTCATCTCCACTTAGAGGTGTTGAGAAATGGTTTGTTTTAGTGAAATTCAGATAGGCACACTTAGAAGGGGGGGTTGAATAAGTGTGGGAACAAAACAATAACAAACTTTTACAATTTAAAAATCTGTTAAAAACTTTTTGTCTGACAATACTTATAAACTTATACTAATTGATGTCCTAAGTTGGATTGGATGGTTTTTAGTTGAAGTATGATAGCTTAAGTATTGAGATTAGGAATTACAACTCAAATTGAAGTATGCAATGAACAATTAAAGTAAAAACAATCAAGCACATGAACACAATGATTTTTACGTGGTTTAGCCCATAACCTCTACTGTAGTGGCCTAATCTATGTTCAATACCAACTGGTATTGGAGATTCACTTTATTAATCAATATAACACCTTTACACAACAAGTTTATAAATTACCCGAACACTTTTGTTCACCTTGTGCACCATTCTGAGTACATATACTCACTTGAACACTTTTACTCACCTTGTACAGTTATGTACCCCAAACATCTATTCTTCCTTAAACTTGTTTGTAACAAACCTAATCCAACCCTAATTAGAAACTTTTAGACTAACCTTAGTTTACTCACTGTAAAAATAAAATTACTAGTAAAATATTCTATGATCAAAGAAATAATTAATTCACAATACAAGGCTTAACTATTTATGCAATGATCAATACGAAAGATAAAGATATCATCGATTTGAGCGCAAGGAAGAAAGATAAAAATTTATCAGTCTTTAATGCACAGAAGCTTGATTAACACTTCACAATAGCAACACTGAGTAATCCTTCAAGTATATAATATTATGCCTTTGCTTTTTTAATTTGAGTAATGTATTTTTTTAGACATGTTAGTCTTTCTTATAGGCTTAGATAATTTCCTGACCTTTGAAAAGAATACTTAGACAACCCAATTATGTCCATAATCGTTGCAATTATTAATTAAGGAGGAAATCATGCCTTAGTAAATATATTATAGAATCAATTACATAAGCATGAAGTCAGGTGATATGAATTCATAAGGATCTTTAAAAAATACTTATTATATAATCTCTGGAATACCCGTGTTTTTTTTTATTTTATTATTTATAAATATTATAAATGAAAATAAGGATGTTTAAATTTTTGTGTGTCTTGAAATATGGCGATTCAATTTTAATTGAATTAAATATATGATAAATGAAGAATATGGTGAAAATAATGAAAAGTTTAGATTAATGTTTATGTGATATGCCTAGTGTGATATGAGGATGGAATAAATAATTGCTTAATTAAATTAATGAAGAAATAATTAAATAATGTGATGGACTAATTACGATTATTATTTTAGTTAATTAGTTGTTATGTGTAATAACATGTATGGTGTGGTACTGTGGTTACGTAAGTATTTAATATAATAAAGTTACTTCATGTATAAAA
Source organism: Panax notoginseng (assembly GCA_016801055.1). Lineage (NCBI taxonomy): Eukaryota > Viridiplantae > Streptophyta > Magnoliopsida > Apiales > Araliaceae > Panax > Panax notoginseng. Next base: position 129,739,136 of record CM029012.1, read on the forward strand.
TATAATATGAGAGGTTAAGAATAATATGTATATGTATATATTATAGGATGAGTATGCATATATATATATATATATATATATATATATATATATATATATATATATATATATATATATATATATATATATATAAGCTAGCCTAGTGCAAGAAATGGAATAAAATTATAGCATGCATGTTACTACCTCCATGACCGAAAATTCCACTTCACTGGAGGCAAAATGCTGATTTTGATATCAAGTAAAGTCCATGTGGGCTAATGATGAATAAAGACTAAGTTGGTGAGAGTTGGTAAGTCCTTTTTACCAATTAACTTATTTTCCAATAGTTATTAACTAGTTGGGTATATAAATAAAATTTAAAAAAATAAATATTTGATATTAATGATCAAGTGACGTGATGGACTAATTATCATTTATTACTGTTATTATTAACATTATTGATTAAATCATTTTTATATGCAACCCTATATGAGGTGTGAGTGGTAGTGTAATGTGGATTATTAAGAATAATAAGAATGATGAGAATAATTAATGTATAAAATTATATGGTAAAAGTAAGTTGAATTATATAACTTACTAAGTTGCATAAAGGAGCGTGTATAACATTATGATATATGGTGAAGTAATTAGATGTAATATTAAGGATAATGTTTTAACGCAAATATTATTCCATGAGACTATACTATAATAATCTCAACACATGTAATTCTACTAAACCTGTATAATAGAGCCTTGTGTGATATAATAATTCATGGAAAGTCAATAAAGCCAGTACTTTAAAAAGTATAGGAGAAAATGAATATTAGGTACATAAGCATTAATTATCATTATGATATTTGGGTGTAATTGATATAATAAGTTTTCGGAAAATAATGGGCTGTTAGTACCCAACTAATTGATATTATAACCCAATTTAAACACTATTTGAACTAACTTAATGTACATAAATTATATGATTATATAAATTTAAAATATAAGTATACTTACATTTATGTGGGTATATATATATATATATATATATATATATATATATATATATATATATATATATGTGTGTGTGTGTGTGTGTGCGCGCGCGCGCGCGCGCGCGCCAGCGCCAATAACTTAGCAAAATGTAAGGTCATTTAAATTGCCTTGTGAGCCAAAAAGATAATTAACAAAAGGCACTAAACATAGGGAACCTTGTCCCAAAATCATGGTCACAATTCCCTTCCATACGTAATTAGAGCAGTGACCTTTTCTCCCTCTACAAGAATGCTGAGTTTTTTTATCAAACCCATGTGAACAATCGATGCACTAGGCCATTGGTCTATCCCTAGGTTTACTGAGAATTAGAATGGTGATTATGGCTGAAGATAGAGCAGGTAAGCTTTCCCACCAAATCCTTCGTGTCCATCATCTTCTTCCTTCTCTCATTGGTTTGATTCTCAGGGCAAAACCACCATTTGGGTAAAAGCTTGGCTATAAATTAGAAGCTTCTCTTCTCAAATTCAAGTTGCTAGTTGTTTGTTTAAGTTCAATTAGAGAGTGAGTGTTGTGAGCAATCAGAAGTTAGAAGCAAGAGTTAACAAATCAACTTCAAGGAGGTAATGTCCATTTACATGTTCTTAAATTCAAGTTTTATAAGTCCTTGGAAATATTCATGAATACTTGTTATTTGAGTCAAAAATTGAGATATAAAGCTTGGTGCTATCTGTAAATTGTTGATAGACATTGATAATATGATCAAAAACGAAAACAATGAAAGATAAACGGATCAATTTGGTTCAGAAACGAGTTCTTAGTAAGGTTAATCACTAAACATGATAAACTATAGAAAAATGGCATGAACTATGGATTTGAATCTTGAAATTTGTTGTTTAATTGAATTGAGTTGTTAGAATCATGCTAGATATGCTTGTAGTAAGTTTGTCGAGTTTATATATAATGGGTATGCTTAAATTGTTGTTTGTATGTGTTTTTGGGAGTATTGGGTCGCAACTATTGTGAATAAACAGAGAGCAGTAGCCGAGTCTGGGGTTCTCCGCCCCGGCGGAGTTCCCAGTTCAAAATCTTCGCCCCGACAGAGCTCTGCCCCGGCAAGATTTTCACAGTCCAAAACCTCTCCCCGACGAGGTACTGGCAGAATGGGCTGAAATGTTGTTTTGCTTGTCTAGTTCAGACATATGCTAGTCTAACTTAACTTAATAAACATAAAGAAACTTTAAACATGTATAAATGTGTACCATGAGTTGTAATCACGTATTTGAAATACAAGTTGTGAATTGATAAGTTATAAGAACCTTAAACCTAGACTTAAACTTAAACTTATTTGAATCCTAGTTTGGTGCTACATGGTTAGTATATTCAAGCCTAGAGCCAAAGATTGTAAAGTTAAATAAAACAAGAACTTAAACAACTAAATGTTAGTTGTGTTTATGACTAAATTGTGCAATGTTCTAAATAAGACTTTCAAAGGTAAATGCAATAATGTAAGCTATTCAATATGGTTTAAAACAAGTTTTCAAGAGTAAAGCTATGTTAACTTGGAATACATGAGTCAAATACATGCAAGCATGCGTAGTAAAGTTGTTTAGCATTATTATGTGGTCTAATGGGTAATATGGCTAGTCTTTGATATAATGGACTCTCTTAGCATTGTAAAATGGAAATTTTACGAATAAAACTATCAATTATTTGAGAGTAAATAAAAGAGACTAAACTTAGTTTAGAAATCCCTTAACATGTGTTCATGAAGGTCTTAAGCTATAATACGTGGCTTGAGCAATGTGTTAAGTGTCCAAGGATGAAATGAGTATATAGAACCAAGAACTTAAAAGTTTTTACATGTCTTCTTAAATAGGCTTGTAAGAGCAAAATCAATGATGGTTACGTAGCTAAGTGGGTTGATAGTGTGACGCCCCCAAAATAGGTCCACACGACCCATTCTGAGTCGCCAGATATCACACTACAGAAATTAAATACAAACTTCATTTATATAACTGTTGAACTGTCGTGTAGAGTACGACAACATATAAACTGTGAGTTTTAATACAAATATATGTAACTCTCATGGTGTCTCGACCACAACACCTTACAATGGTACTTTATATAAAAGTACAGTCAATAACTGTTTTTAAAAATTAAAATATTTGAAAAATGCTCAAGGAAACCTTCGTACATTGGACAGGAGCCGCTCTCGCCTGATGTTGCATGAATTGCATAAAGCCTCTGAACATCCCACCGTTCACCATTTCATTGGTGTTATTGTTTACATGAGGATTATTATCTTCCTGTTGCACATTACCTTGGGTATTGATCGCTGGTGACTCAACGGTCTCAAGTGCTTCATTTCTTATCTCAACATTTTCGGATGCCATTTTCAAATACTGCCACAAAACAAGGGTTAATTAACATTTCACATATTATTTCTATACTCTGACCGACCAATTAAATATCAAATAAACTTAAGTATGTCATACTAGCGAAGGAATTCCCCGTCTCTCCCCTCCTAGTTCTTGTCTCACATCTCAGCCAGGGATCATATCCCTAAGCTTTGATACCAACTGTGACGCCCCCAAAACAGGTATACATCACCCATCTTGAGTCGCCAAATACATGGTATAAAATACAAATAAAAACTTAATTATACAATTGTCGTGTAAAATACGACAAAACATATGGTATGAGTTTTAATATAAATATTGTCATCTAGACAATATCCACACTCAATGGAGTCCTCATTACATTTATTATCACACTATTTTACAGAATAGTCAGGACTACTAATGCACCATCTAGGACCATCACTCTGTTTCCCGACTAGTCCCAGCTACGTTCTCATTTCCTGAAGAGAACAATGAAAGCAAAAGGGTGAGCTCAACTAGCCCAATAAGAAATATTATGACTAAGATAATGCAGAATAAGTTATCATTAGCCTTCAACAGTATAACAACTGATAGAATATAATAGACAACAAGTTTTAGATCAAAAACTGCAGTGGAATAAGCAATCCATTAGAAGAGTCAAGGAAAGTATAAAATCTACTATCTTCTATGATTTAAAAAGTTTTTCATCAACTTTATCGTTGAGACTCAGCTTAATAAATAAAATCGAATCATCCCTGCTCCACGCCCAAGGATATTCATGTAATCATCAATGGTCATGACTATACCGAATAATCCCTGGTCATAATCATACCAACAACTGTCCACCAATGAACTACAGGCCAATGAGGACTTTTACCACATTATTTGTAAAACCCCAACTTTTTGAATAAAGATGAATTTTCTATAAATATTATTTTTAAATATTATGGAGTAAAAATGATATAATGTTATAGTTGTGGGTAATATTTATAAATTTTACATAGTATGCAAGTTGTTCTATTATATTCGATTGGTCGGGGAATATTCGTTTTAGCAGGGAATATTCGTACAACGGCGCAATCATTGGTGGACCCCACAACAGAATTATTGTCGGATTGAGAAAATAACAAAAATATTTTATTGAAATAACGGCGGAAGTTTTACCGTTAATACTGTTGAACTACTCGGTAGTAAAAGTACAGTAATACGCGTGGTTGCATAGTAGCACACGGTATTGATTATTGATGCTTACGTAAGAAGTCACTCAGTTTTGTTCAATTATTGCTATAGTAATTGTTGTATATATGGACCCCCATTTACCCATTTTTTTCAAAATGATCGGTAGAAAGTTGTTTTATATTATAAAGGTGGGCCCACATATGGGGCCTATATGTGGAAAATTGAATGACTGGGAGGTTGTTTTTCAAAAGTGGTCACAGATTGGTAAGGAAAAAGAAAAAGGAAGGCATGAAATGTATATATAAAAACAACACATATTATATATATATATATATATATATATATATATATATATATATATATATATATATATATTATATTTTATTTAAAAGATTTTGCTTTAAATATGGACCGTCCGATTAAAAGTAAATCAATCTGGACCGTTCATGAATTAGTTACTATGCAGTCCATTCTTCTATAAATAGAAGCTCATTCCTTCATTATTTCTTATGAATTCACTGAAACTTTAGAGAAAGAAAATTATAGAGAGAAAGAAGAAAAGTTTTCTGTTACTTAACTACTCTTATATTCAGTTCTTTTACGGTAAGAGGTGTTATTCTTTTTTATTCATGAAGAAAACTGTTGTTATTCAATTTTTTATTATTCTGTTGGAATAACCTGTATACACGGTCTACCCTATACTTGGTGACATTCTTCTATTATTCTGTTAGAACATCATGTCTGTGTGTTTTACACCGGACCTGGTTCTGTCTTTATTATTATTCTGTTGGAACATCCTGTCTGTGTGTTTTACACCGGACCTGGTTCCGTCTTTATTATTATTCTGTTGGAACATTCTGTCTGTGTGTTTTAGACCAGACCTGATTTCGTTTTTATTATTCTGTTGGAACATTCTGTCGGTGCAAATTTTGCCTAACCTAGTTCCGTTATTATTATTCTGTTGGAATAACCTGTCTATGCAAAGTACCGCATGCATGGTGATTTCTTTTGTTATTCCATTCTTTATTATACTCAGTTGGTTAAAGATTTGACTTCTATACTCCACGAAATTAGTGGAATATCCTTGATATTTGCACTTCATCCAATATATTTTTATGAAAATATTCTTCTGAGCATTCTTGAATTTTACTGCACAAAGCACTATCATGTTGACAACTTGGACGTTATTAGTTCCTGAATAAATTAATTCTTGAACTTGTTTTATTGAATTTTTATATCATTGTCATCATCCTCATGCTTAAATTTTTTTGAAAGTCATCTGTGGCCTGTAGTGCATAGATGGATTTGATATGATTATGACTAGAGATTATTCGGTGTAATCATGACCGTAATGTTACAAATGATGTGGTAAAAGTTTTCATTGGCCCGTAGTGTATTGATGGACAGTTGTTGGCATGATCATGACCATTAATGAATACACAAATATTCTTGGCCCGTAGTGCTCGTGATACTAAAGAATATCCTTGGCCGTAGTGCAGGGGTGATTCGATGATGTGAAATATTTATTAAGTTGAGTCTCAGCGATAACAGTGATGAAAAACTTTTTAAATCATAAAAGATAGTAGATTTTATTTTCTACTTGAGTCTTTTAATGGATTGCTTGTTCCGCTGCAGTTAAACTTGATGTCTATTATATTTTACCAGTTTAACATTGTTGGAGACTAATGATAATTTATTCTGCATTATCTTAGTCATAATATTTCTTACTGGGCTAGTTGAGCTCACCCTTTCTTTCATTGTTCTCTTCAGAAAATGAGAATATAGCTGGGACGAATCGGGGAACGGAGTGATGGACCAGATGATAGTATTAGTAGTCCTCACTATTCTGTTAAATAATGTGACAATAAATGTAACGAGGACTTATTCTGAGAGTGGATATTGTCTAGAAGACAATATTTGTATTAAAACTCACAGCTCTCTTGTCGTATATTAACGATTGTATTTGTATTCTGTATCATATATTTGGCGACTCAGAATAGGTGATGTATACCTATTTTGGGGGCGTCACATTATTCGTTACATTATGGTCATGATTATACCGAATAATTCCTGGTCATAATCATACCAAGTCCATCTATGCACGTAAGCCAAATATGGCTTTAATCACAATATAAGCATGAGGATGATGACAATTCAATAAAACAAGTTCAAGATAAATTTTAAAGATTTATAATTTTAATTTATCCAGAAATCAATAACGTCCAAATTGTCAACATGATACTACTTTGTGGAGTAAAATTCAAAAATGCTCAGAAGAATATTTTCATGAAAAAATATTGGATGAAACGTAAATATCAAGGATATTCAACTAATTTCATGGAGTATAGAAGCTAAAACTTTAACCAACTGAGTATCATAGAATATATGAAAATATAAATGGATTTTTATCCGCCATGCGGTAATCAACGTAGAAAGATCATTTCCACAATTTAATAAGGAATGAATACGAAGGATCATTCACCATGCATGCGGTAATTCACATAGACATGTTATTCTTCAGAATAATAAAGAATGGAATAACAGAAGAATTCACCAGGCATGCGATAGACCGCACAGATAGGTTATTCCAACAGAATAATAAAGAATGGAACTAGGTCATGCGTAATCCGCACAGACAGGATATTCTAACAGAATAATAAAGAAGGGAACCAGGTCATGCGTAATCCGCACAGACAGGATATTCTAACAGAATAATAAAGAACGAAATATAAACAGAATTCACCAGGCATGCGATAGACCGCACATACAGGTTATTCCAACAGAATAATAAAGAATGAAATAATAGAAGAATTTCACCATGTATGCGGTACTTCGCATAAATAGGTTATTCCAACATAATAATAAAGAATGGAATAACAATAGCTCTCTTCATGAATACGAAAGAAATAATACCCTTTACCTTAAAAAATCTGGATACTGAAATGGTGAGGTAGCAGACTTATCTTCTTCTTTCTCTCTATAATAATTACTCTATAACTTTTCTGAATTGGTGAAAAATGAAAGAAGAATGAGCTTCTATTTATAGAAAAATATATTTTCGATAATTGCACGTTTTGGGGCTCAAAATATTACAGTATAATACCTTCCTCTCTTTTTTTTTTAATTTAGTCTTGCAAGTATTATCAAACATACACCACCTCCCCTAATAGTAATTAATGTGAATCAATAGTTTAATCATGTGAATCAATAGTTATAATCATGTGAAAATACGAATTACAGTATAGTACCTCCATCTATACCTCCATTTTTAACTTAGTCATGCAAGTATTATCAATCTTGCACCAACTCTCCTAATAGTAAATGAATGTGAATCAATAGTACACACATGTGAATAAATAGTTATAATCATGTGAATTATAGTAATTAATTGCTCATTTATCCGGTTAATTACCCAATTGGTCAATATAACCTCCAGACATCAATTATTATCGAAATAAATGTCAATTTCCACAAACACTAATAATCCCAACACAATAGAACTATCAATTTCATCTTTAATTAACACGAACTTATTCATCATTAATATTATAACTCACAATATTTAACAACCAGGTCGTTCCCAAGAAAGATGAGGCTTTCCGATAAGGTTTTCTCCCTATTAGCGCGCAATTAGATAATCTAACTTCTCTTTGACAGAACTTCTAGACATTGTCAATATTACAATTTAATAATATGAATAACTTTGTCGTCTCAATTATTGATTTAATAATATATCATATTATGCAGAAGATACTGTGACAATAATTGAATCAATAATATAAGAGATATGATGCAGCAATTACTGTAGCAATAATTGAGTATAACTGAGTGACTTCTCACGTAAGCATCAATAACCAATACTATGTGCTACTATGCAACCACGCGTATTACTGTACTTTTACTACCGGGCAGTTCAACAGTTTTAACGGTAACACTTTCGTCGTTATTTTTATAAAAGATAACTCTGTCGTTTTCTAACTATGACAATACTTCTGTTGTGGGGTCCACCAATGATTATGCCGTCGTACGAATATTCCCTGTTAAAACGAATATTTCCCGACCAATCGAATATTATATAACCACTTGCTTACTTTGCAAAATTTGTAAATATTACCCACAACTAAAATATTATATCAAATCCATACCATAATATTCAAAAATATATTTCGAGAAAAATTATTCTTTATTCATAAAAGTTGGGGTCTTACACCAATGAGGACTTTTACCACATTATTTGTAACATTACGGTCATGATTATACCGAATAATCCTTGGTTATAATCATACCAATCAACAGTTTATCTATGCACGTAAGCCATAAATGACTTTCATTACAATATAAGCATAAAGATGATGACAATGATATAAGCATTAATCAAACGAAATCAAGGATAAATATTAAAGACTTTAAATTTATCCAGAATTTAAAAATATCCAAATTGTCAACATGATACTGCTTTGTGGAGTAAAATTCAAGAATAATATTCATGTATCAATAATTTGGACAAAAAAGAAATATATTTTCTAGGTGAATAGTATCCCGTGAATAGTACCATATGAATAGTACTTCGAGAATAGTACCTCGTGAATAGTACCCCAGCATAAAAAATGTCCTAAATACTTGAGTGAATAGTAACTAGGTGAATAGTAACTCGTGAATAGTACTCCGGCACAAAAAGTGCCCCGAATACCCGAGTGAATAATATTTAAGTGAATAGTAACTGGGTGAATAGTAATTCGTGAATAGTAACTCGTGAATAGTACTCCGACACGAAAAGTGACCCGAATATCCGAGTGAATAATATTCAAGTGAATAGTAACCGAGTCAATAGTAATTCGTAAATAGTAACTCATGAATAGTAACTCGTGAATAGTATTCCGGCATGAAAAGATCAATAATTATCAAGAAAGCTCAGAATAATATTTCTATGAAAAGATACTGGATGAAGCGCAAATATCAAGGATATTCTACTAATTTCACGGAGTATAGAAGTAATACTTCAACAAAATGAGTGTAGAAGTAGGAATACGAAACGAAATAATATTACTTACATACTACAGAGTATGGAAGAAAATATTATTTTATACGAATATTGAACGAAGATAATATCTATACGAATACGAAAAATAATATCTCTTCTGAATATGAAATAAATAATACCCCTTACCTCAGAAAAAGACTGGATACTGGAATAGTGAAGTAGCAGACTTCTCTTCTTCTTTCTCTCTATAGCTTCTCTCTCTATAATTGCTCTTGTGAGTCTTAGTGAATTGGTGAGAATAAAAGAAGAATGAGCTTCTATTTATAGGGAAATATAGTTTCGATAATTGCACGTTTTGAGGCTCGAAATATTATAGTATAATACCTTCATCTTTTCTTCTATTTTTAATTTAGTCCTACAAGTATTATCAAACTTGCACCACCTCCCCTAATAGTACATCATGTGAATCAATAATTCAGTCATGTGAACCAATAGTTCTATACATGTGAAAAAAATAGTTACAGTATGGTACCTTCATCTATACCTCTATTTTTAATTTAGTCATGCAAGTATTATCAATCTTGTACCACCTCCCCTAATAGTACATGCATGTGAATCAATAGTACATACATGTGAACAAATAGTTATAAGCATGTGAATTAATAGCAATTAACTACTCATTTATCCAATTAATTACCCGATTGGTCAATATAACCTCCAGAAATTAATTATTATCAAAATAAATGTCGATTTTCACTAACACTAATAATCTCAACACAATGAAAATATCAATTTTATCTTTAATCAACACGAACTTATTCATCATTAATATTATAACTCACGATATTTAATAACTAGATCATTTCCAACAAAGAGAGGGCTTTTCGATCAGAATTTCTCCCTATTGGCGCGCAATTAGGTGACCAAACCTCTCCTCGATAGAACTTTCTAGACATTGTCAATAATGCAAATAATAAAATGAATAACTTTGTCGTCTCAATTATTGATTTAATAATAAAAAATATTATGCAGATGATACTGTGACAATAATTGAATCAATAATATGAGAGATATTATGCAGCAATTACTGTAGCAATAATTGAGTATAACTGAGTGACTTCTCACGTAAGCATCAATAATCAATACAGTGTGCTACTATGCAACCACGCGTATTACTATTCTTTTACCACCGGGTATTTCAACAGTTTAACGGTAAAACTTTCGCCGTTATTTTTATAAAAAGATAATTCTGTCGTTTTCTAACTCTGACAGTTATTCCGTTATGGGGTCCACCAATGATGGTGTCGTCGTACGGATATTCTTTGACAAAAAGAATATTCTTCGACCAAACGAATATTTTATATCAACTTGTTTACTTTGCAAAATTTTCAATTATCACCTTTAACTTTAACCTTTTATCAATTTAACTATTCACTAAATAGAATAATAATTATAAGAAAATTGAATACTTTTATTTTATAAAATTCGGGGTCTTACAGATAGTGTGCTAATGTATGATTTGATTATGTATAAGATTGTTGGTTTATGTAACTAATAAGTATATATACATAACTATGATAAAATAGGACCTTGTGGTGATATTAAGCTATAAGTTGGTAATCTACGCGAAAGGCAAGTATCCAAACTTTTATCTTCTATTGTGCAAGTTTCTTAACTTTACCCTTCCATTGTGTAAGTATTCGAACCTTACTCTTTATTGAGCAAAGCACCCTAGCCTATGCATTTATTTTACGCAAGGAATCTATGATTTTGCAAGTATTGGAACTCTATTCTTTTATTAAGCAAGTTCCCTAACTTACACAACTTTGAATATTTTACAAGTATCTAAACCTTATCTCTTTTGTGCAAGTTCTCTATGTACACAACTTCGTTCATTGTGCCAGTTCCCTAACTTTGAGTAAACAAATTGTTGTTAGGCCAACTGTTATACATTGTGCCCGTCACTAACTTCATTTAATTTTCATATTAAATGCAAGTTTCTAATTGTTGTTATATCAACCATATATATTGAGCAAATATATGAACTTGTACATTTATTGATCGTATAAGTCAGTTGTTCTAATTATTGTGATATCTAAATTCTTGGAAAGTATTATTATTACTCTAAAGCTTGATTTGAATCATACTTACATCTTTACAAATGATTTTTTGAACCTTATTACAAACGTTGAACGTATTAATTGTTTCTAAGTATGTTAAACTATGTTTATGCCATTCGATTCGGCTAGACCAATATCTATGAATTAGAAAGCGATCCAAACTGTGACGCCTCCAAAATAGGTATACATCACCTATTCTGAGTCGCCAAATACATGGTACAGAAATAAATACAACTTCATTATAATAATTGTCGTGCAAAATACGACAACACAAATACTGTGAGTTTAAATACAAATATTATCTTCTAGACAATATCCATACTCAAATAAGTCCTCATTACAGTTATTGAAACACTATTTTACAAAAATAGTGAGGACTGCTAAAACATCTTTCTAGAACCATTACTCCATAACCCGACTCGATCCTGCTATGTTTTCACCTCCTGAGAAGAAAAATGGAACAAAAAGAAAAAGGGTGAGCTCAACTAGCCCAGTAAAGAATATTATGACTAAGATAATATACAACAAATTATCGTTAGTCTTCAACAGAGAAAAATCTGATAACATATAATAGACAACAAGTTTTAGATCAACAACTGCAGCGGAAACAGCAAACCATTAGAAGAGTCAAGTAGAGAATGTGTTCTACTATATTCTAAGATTTAAAAGTCCATCATCAATATTTAATCCCTATAACAACAATCAATAATCATCTTTAATCAAATATTCATCTTTGCACTACAGGCCAAAGATATTCATTTGTATCACCAGTCGGTCATGTTCATCTCAACACTTGTTCATCTTTGCACTACGGGCCAAAGATATTCATCAGTTAATCATTCATCTTTGCACTACAGGCCAAAGAAATTCAGTAATATCATCATTTAGGACTGAGGATGATGAAAAAAATCTTTAAAAAAACGAATCTAGTGAGACAGAAGAACAAATAGTAGGGATTCGTATAACAGTTTATCCAAGATCAATAATACTTCATAATAATCAATTGTGAAGCAGAACTTAAAAATAAAGATCAAAACATAGATACAATCAAAGATAGTAACCATAATAGATATCTTGGACAAAAAGGAAAAATTTTATTTTTCGGTGAATAGTGTCGTATTCGTGAATAGTGCCGTATACGTGAATAGTATCGTATACGTGAATAGTAATCCCGACACAAAAAATTCCAAATTTGATAAAAAACTTATATCAATATTTCAGCATAATGATATTGAAGAAAATAATATCATTTAAGAAGAAAATAATATCCCTTACCTCAAAATAACCGTACTTCTGACTGAATTTCGGATATAGTGCTGACAGAAACTTGCACCGTACAGCAACACTCAAAGTATACTCACAAGAATACGCTCGATAATATAGAGAAAAAAAGAGAGAAAACTTATGAATTCTGGTGTGATTTTCAATTCTAACTTAGCCCTCTATTTATAGAAAAATGTTAGCACGCCGAACCAGACTTGACCTGCAACCTGATGGCTTTACCTGCTACTATTCCCACCCACCACATTTGAATAAAAATTTCAGCACATTTCTCACCAATCAAAAGTGGGGCCCACCAATTCTAAAATTTTCTACCAAAATGATAAATTCCGAAACTTCAACAATTTCTGAACCAGTCATTTCTTAAAATTCATAACAAATCATACGTTCATTTTTAACGGTTCAAAATTTGTAGACATATACTCAACTTATATATGTATAACATATCCAAAAATCACAACGATCCAACGGTCGGATTAAAAATTATAACCCCCGCAATATATCTCAAAAACCCTGATTGATTTTTAATACTTCCATTCCGACAAAAATACTGATAAAACACCTCAACATTAACTCCATCATTTTTAACCACAAAATATATCCAACATTTATATTCACATAAAATAAATATTTCCTTATCATATGAATCAATAATTAATTATTCACAATTAATATTACAGAATCACATTTATGACAACCAGGCCGTTTCCAGGAAAGAGGGGACTTTCCAATAAGGATTTCTCCTTACTGGCGCGCAATTAGATGACCAAATCTCTCCTTAGACAGAACTTTTTAGACATTGTCAATAATGCTATCTAATAATATTATTCAAATAATATAAATTGTTTATCTGATAATGGAAAATACTGTGCAGTGACAATTATTGAAACAACAATAATATAAAATATCAATGCAGCAATTATTGAATCAATAAAATAAAATATTGAACAATAACTACTGTAACAATTATTGAGTAGTGTCTTCCTTTGTAAGAATCAATAATTCAAAAATACTGTGCAATCCGTGTGCTACTGTGCAACCACGCGTATTACTGTATTTTAACCACCGGGTATTCCAACAGTGTTAACGGTAACAACTACGCTGTTATTTATAAAAACTCAATTTTTGTCGTTATCTTCATCCAATCGTTTTCCGTTATGGGGCCCACAAATAGGTGCGCCGTCGTACGAATATTCCCCGATAGAAAGAATATTCCACGACCAAACGAATATTCCCCGACAAAATGAATATTTTATAACCACTTGTTTATTTTGTAAAATTTGTACATTTCACCCATAACAAAAGTATTATATCAAATTAACACCTTATTATTCACAATAATATTTAGAAAAAATTTGATTTTATTCATTAATAAGTTGGGGTCTTACAACCTCCCCTCCTTATGAAATTTCGTCCTCGAAATTAACGTACGTACCTGGTGTTTCGAAAAGGTGAGGATACCTCGCTTTCATTTCTGATTCTAACTCCCAAGTCATTTCTTCAATAGCATGGTTTCTCCACAAAACCTTAACTTGTGGTATAACCTTCGTGCGTAGAATATGCTCTTTCCTATCCAAGATCTTAACAGGAACCTCCTCGTACGTTAAATCTTCGGCTATCTCGCTGGTTCTAACTCAATTATGTGGTTCGGGTTTTTCACATATTTACGAAGCATAGATACGTGAAAAACATTATGAACACGAGACATGCTTGGAGGTAATGCGAGTCGATATGCCACATTTCCTATTCGGTCAAGAATTTCAAATGGACCAATAAATCGTGGATTGAGCTTTTCTCTCTTTTCAAATCTTGTAACTCCTTTCCATGGTGCAACACATAACAATAAATGATCCCCAATACTAAATTCTAGATCCTTTCGATGAAGATCCGCATAACTCTTTTGTCGATCCTGTGACGTTTGTATACGTTGTCGAATCGTTTGGATCTTCTCTATAGTTATGCGTACTAATTCTGGTCCCAACAACGTTGCTTCTCCCACCTCGTCCCAGCATACTGGAGAACGAAACTTTCGTCCATATAAGGCTTCAAATGGAGCCATACCTATACTTGCCTGATAACTGTTGTTGTAGGAGAATTTCACCAGTGGCAAGTACTTATCCCAACTTCCTTTGAAATCTAGAACACAGAGTCTTAATAGATCTTCAAGGGTTTGAATAATCCTCTCTGTTTGCCCGTCCGTTTGAGGATGGTATGCTGAACTGAATTGTAAATCCGTGCCCATAGCTTTCTGCAAGCTAACCCAAAATCGTGAAATGAATCTTGGGTCACGATCCGAAACTATAGATACTGGCATACCATGCAATCTCACAATCTCATTCACGTACATACGAGCAAGACGTTCAAGGGAATAAGTCTCACGTATTGGCAAGAAATGGGCAGACTTGATTAATCTATCAACAATAACCCAAATCGCATCTATGCCTTGAGAAACCTTGGGAAGACCCGTAATAAAATCCATTGTAATGTGTTCCCACTTCCATTTCAGAATCTCAAGTGGTTGCAATGGACCCTTTGGTACTTGATGCTCCGCTTTTATACGTTGACAAGTTAAACACCTCGAGATAAACTCCGCGATCTCTCTTTTCATATTGCTCCACCAAAATGTATGTTGAAGATCGTGATACATTTTGGTACTCCCAGGATGGATTGCAAACGGTGTGTTGTATGCCTCCATCATTATTCTATGCTTCAAGTCAAAATCGTTAGGAACACAAAGTCTGGAGTTGACTCGAAGTATTCCTTCTTCATCAATTCTTGCTTCTGGAATAGCACCTTCTTGCACTTTCTTCTTCATACGCATCAGCTCCATGTCCGTAGCTTGAGCAGCTTTAACTTTATCGATTAAAGTCGGTTCTACTCGTATATTTGATATCATCATGTGGGTACTTGGAGCCTTCATCTCTATCTCCATCTTTTGCAAGTCATACAAAATGGGCCTTTGTGTTAACAACATTGCACTCGTACCCGCATATGATCTTCTACTCAATGCGTTAGCTACTACGTTTGCTTTTCCAAGATGATATTGGATGGTATGATCGTAATCTTTCAGCAGCTCGAGCCAACGTCGTTACCGCATGTTGAGTTCCTTTTGGGTGAAGAAATATTTGAGGCTTTTATGATTTGTATAGATCTCCACTTTCTCTCCATACAGGTAGTGTCTCCAGATCTTCAACGCGAAAATGACTGCTGCCAACTCCAAATCATGAGTAGGATAATTTCTCTCATATTTTTTGAGTTGTCGCGAGGCATAGGCTATGACTTTCTCATGTTGCATGAGAACACATCCTAACCCTTTGCCTGAAGCATCGCTGTAGATAACAAATCCATCCGAACCAGATGGTATTGTCAGAACAGGTGCCGAAATGAGTCTCCTCTTGAGTTCTTGAAAACTCTTCTCACAATCCTCGCTCCAACCGAATTTTGTATCCTTCCGAATCAGCTGAGTTAACAGAGTAGCGATTCTAGAAAATTCTTCCACGAATCTCCGATAATAACCAGCTAAGCCCAGAAAGCTACGTACTTTGGTTACCGACTTCGGTTGCTCCCAACTTTGTATGGCTTCAATCTTCGCCGGGTCGACAGATACTCCATGTTTTGACACCACGTGCCCAAGGAATGCTACTTCCTCAAGCCAGAACTCGTATTTTTTCAGTTTGGCATATAGCTTGTTTTCACAAAGCCTTTGCAATATCAGCTTCAAATGGCGCTCATGATCTTCACGACTTTTGGAATAGATGAGGATGTCATCAATAAAGACAACAACGAATTGATCCAAATATTCTTTGAACACATGATTCATCATATCCATGAAAGCAGCAGGAGCATTAGTCAATCCAAAAGACATGACTAAGAATTCATAATGCCCATACCGAGTTCTGAAGGCAGTCTTTGGAATATCCTCAATTTTAATCTTCAGCTGATGATATCCAAAACGAAGATCGATCTTTGAAAAGAATTGTGCTCCTTGTAACTGGTCGAACATGTCATCAATGCGAGGTAACGGATACCTATTCTTGATGGTGACATGGTTCAATTCCCTATAGTCGATACAAAGTCGCATACTCCCGTCTTTCTTCTTTACGAATAAAACAGGAGCACCCCAAGGAGATGTACTAGGACGAATAAAACCAATGTCCAACAACTCCTGTAGTTGAACCTTTAACTCCTGAAGTTCAATAGGAGCCATTCGATATGGGGTTTTAGAAATGGGCATTGTACCAGGTTCAAGGTCAATAAAGAATTCAACTTCACGTTCTGGGGGTAGACCAGGAAGTTCTTCAGAAAATACGTCAGGAAATTCACTAACAACAAAAATATTATTCAAATCTGTTGTGTTTTTGTTGAAGTCCATAACATGGGCTAAGAAAGCTTGACATCCGTTTTTCAATAAACGAATGGCTTTATGGCTTGATATAACAGCGATTGATTTTAATGGTTTGGTTGCTTAAATTCGCATAACAGGTTGGTTAGGAATATGAAAACTAACAACCTTACGAAAACAATCAATTTTGGCATGATGAGTAGTTAACCAATCAATCCCTAAAATCACATCAAATGCAAGTATCTTTAAAGAAATAAGGTCAACAGGTAATGTGATGGTGCCAACTTGGATTAAGCAAGATTTATAAACTGTAGATGTAACAAAGGTTTCACCCAACAGAGTTTCAACAGATAAGTCAAAGGTCAATTTCTCCAGAGTCAAGTTCAAACATTGAGCACAAGCAGGAGAGATAAAAGAATGGGTAGAACCGGTATCTAGTAAAGTATAAACTTCGCAAGAATTCAAGATTAGCTTACCCGTGATTACCTCGTTCGGGTTTCTCGCGTTTTGGCTAGTCACGACAAACGCCCTTTCAGGAACCGCTGATTTCGACTTATCCGGGATAACTTTTGGAGTCACCATCCCCGCTGAACTTGGTTTTTCTACAGAACACTCTCGAGCTATATGACCCTCCTTTCCACAGTTGTAACATACCTTGGATTGTTGTGTGCAGTTTTGGCTGATATGTCCCTCTTTCCCACATTTGTAACATACGACCAGTGGTCGTTCTCCTCCCCTAGAAACAGTTGATGTTTGTGCTGACGTCTTCACGTTATCATTGTTGTACCTTCTCTTCTTGAAATCTCCTCCCAACTCGCTCCTTCTATTATCACGGCTACGATTACCACCAGAGTGGTTACCGCTTTTGTCCGAATGTTTTTCTCCCTGTTGGTTTTCATTGCTCCGATGACTGCCACCACCGGTATGTCCTGGTTGTGGTCCCTCGGTTGAATATACTCATTATCTCGCTCTAATAATTGAGCCCTGTTTACAACATCTGAATATAAAGAAAATTTATGAGAGATAAGATATTGTCGAATCTCGAGTTTTAAACCTCTCAGAAACATCCTTGTCATTCGTTCCTCATTCTCAACCAAATGAGGTGCAAACCTGGATAACTCTGCAAACTTCGCCTCGTACTGGGACACCGTCATGTTGTTTTGTTCCAGTCTAATAAACTCTACCTCCTTCATATGACGAATACTTTCAGGAAAGTACTTGTCATTAAACAGTTTCTAAAACCTTTCCCAAGACATGCTGAGTGCGGCTGGCTGGGTACGCTTTACAGATTCTCACCAGTAATCTGCCTCACCACGGAACATAAATGTGACGAATGGAACCTTCTGTTCCTCCATGCATCCCAAGACATCAAATATCTTGGTAATTTGTTTGACCCACGTTTCCGCCTTAATCAGATCCGGCTTTCCCTAGAATTCTGGTGGTCCCAACTCCTTGAACTGCTTGGCTGTGACAAACCGCGCGTTGCCATCATTTCCACCCATATTTTGTACACGAGTCTCCCTCGTCTGATTTTGCATGAACTGCAAGAAGCTCCTAAACATTCCAACATTCATCGTTTTCCCGGTGTTTACAGGAGGAATATTACCTTCCTGTTGCACGTTCTCCTGGTTTGTAACTAAAGGTGTTTCCACGGTCTCATACACTCCATTGTTAACGTTCTCGGCTGCCATTTTCAAATACTTCCATAAAACAAGGGTTAATTAAACAAATTAACATATCACATAATATCCCTATATTATGACCGACCAACAATTAAGCTTAGGTAGGACACACCAGCACAGGATTTACTCGTCTCTCCCCTCCTAGTTCTATTCCCCGATCTCCGCCAGAGACCATATCCCTAAGCTCTGATACCAACTGTGACGCCCCAAAATAGGTATACATCACCCATTCTGAGTCGCCAAATACATGGTACAGAAACAAATACAACTTCAATATAATAATTATCGTGCAAAATACGACAACACAAATACTGTGAGTTTAAATACAAATATTGTCTTCGAGACAATATCCACACTCAAATAAGTCCTCATTACAGTTATTGAAACACTATTTTACAAAAATAGTGAGGACTGCTAAAACATCTTTCTAGAATCATTACTCCATACTCCGACTCGATCCTGCTATGTTCTCACCTCTTGAGAAGAAAAATGGAACAAAAAAGAAAAGGGTGAGCTCAACTAGCCCAGTAAAGAATATTATGACTAAGATAATATACAACAAATTATCGTTAGTCTTCAACAGGAAAAAATCTGATAACATATAATAGACAATAAGTTTTAGATCAATAACTGCAGCGGAAACAACAAACCATTAGAAGAGTCAAGTAGAGAATGAGTTCTACTATCTTCTAAGATTTAAAAGTCCATCATCAATATTTAATCCCTTTAACAACAATCAATAACCATCTTTAATCAAATATTTATCTTTACACTACAAGCCAAAGATATTCATTTGTATCACCAGTCGGTCATGTTCATCTCAACACCTGTTCATCTTTGCACTACGGGCCAAAGATATTCATCAGTTAATCATTCATCTTTGTACTACAGGCCAAAGATATTCAGTAATATCATCATTTAGGACTGAGGATGATGAAAAATATCTTAAAGAAAACGAATCCAGTGAGACAGAAGGACAAATAGTAGGGATTCGTATAACAGTTTATCCAAGATCAATAATACTTCATAATAATCAATTGTGAAGCAGAATTCAAAAATACAGATTAAAACATGGATACAATCAAAGATAGTAACCATAATAGACATCTTGGACAAAAAGAGAAAATTTTATTTTTCGGTGAATAGTGCCGTATACGTGAATAGTGTCGTATACGTAAATAGTAACCCCGACACAAAAAATTTCAAATTTGATAAAAAACTCATATCAATATTTTAGCATAATGATATTGAAGAAAATAATATCATTTAAGAAGAAAATAATATCCCTTACCTCAAAATAACCGTACTTCTGACTGAATTTCGGATATAGTGCTGACAGAAACTTGCACCATATAGCAACACTCAAAGTATACTCACAAGAATACGCTCGATAATATAGAGAGAAAAAGAGAGAAAACTTATGAATTCTGGTGTGATTTTCAATTCTAACTTAGCCCTCTATTTATAGGAAAATATTAGCACGCCGAAGCAGACTTGACCTGCAACCTGATGGCTTTACTTGCTACTATTCCCACCCACCACATTTGAATAAAAATTTCAGCACATTTCTCACCAACCAAAAGTGGGGCCCACCAATTCTAAAATTTTCCACCAAAATGATAAATTCTGAAACTTCAACAATTTCTGAACCAGTCATCTCTTAAAATTCATAACAAATCATACGTTCATTTTTAACGGTTCAAAATTTGTGGACATATACTCAACTTATATATGTATAACATATCCAAAAATCACAACGATCCAACGGTCGGATTAAAAATTATAACCCTCGCAATATATCTCAAAAATCCTGATTAATTTTTAATACCTCCATTCCGACAAAAATACTGATAAAACACCTCAACATTAACTCCTTCATTTTTAACCACAAAATATATCCAACATTTATATTCACATAAAATAAATATTTCCTTATCATATGAATCAATAATTAATTATTCACAATTAATATTACAGAATCACATTTATGACAACCAGGCCGTTCCCAGGAAAGAGGGGGCTTTCCAATAAGGATTTCTCCTTACTGGCGCGCAATTAGATGACCAAACCTCTCCTTAGACAGAACTTTCTAGACATTGCCAATAATGTTATCTAATAATATTATTCAAATAATATGAATTATTGATCTGATAATGGGAAATACTGTGCAGTGACAATTATTGAAACAACAATAATATAAAATATCAATGCAACAATTATTGAATCAATAAAATAAAATATTGAACAGTAACTACTGTAAAAATTATTGAGTAGTGCCTTCCTTTGTAAGAATCAATAATTCAAAAATACTGTGCAATCCGTGTGCTACTGTGCAACCATGCTTATTACTGTATTTTAACCACCGGGTATTCCAACAGTGTTAACGGTAACAACTACGCCGTAATTTATAAAAACTCAATTTTTGTCGTTATCTTCATCCAATCGTTTTCCGTTATGGGGTCCACAAATAGCTGCGCCGTCTTACGAATATCCCCCGACAGAAAGAATATTCCACGACCAAACGAATATTTTCCGACAAAATGAATATTTTATAACTACTTGTTTATTTTGCAAAATTTGCACATTTCACCCATAACCAAAGTATTATATCAAATTAACACCTTATTATTCACAATAATATTTAGAGAAAATTTGATTTTATTCATTAATAAGTTGGGGTCTTACACAAACCAATTGCTTTGGTGCAGACTTTTATAATCTGCTGAGATGAACAACCCTCATAAAAGGGAAAACTATATAGTCTGGGTGCGGACAACAGCAGGGTATGTTATGCATAACACCAGGTACAGTAGGTTGATCCCCTATTTGTCCTTGTTTGGGTTACCAGGAATATTTTAGGTGATTCTAGTAGAAGTTCATGGTCCATAGCGACTACTCAGTGTCCGATATTCAGTAACTTGAAATTGCTGAAATCTTTGAAATCTTCGAAAAAAATTCTTGGTCCATAATGACACTTATTGCTAAATATTCATTCTCTTAAAATTGTGGGAACCTTTGAATTTCCTTAGTAACTTCTCGGTCCATAGTGACTCTTTATTTACTTCAAAGAACAGATTTTGGAACCATTACTATATATTACATACCTTGTTCACATCATTATTCTATAAATTTCGGAACTATCAATTATCATTATACAATTGATATTACGAGCTTATTATATGTCTGCTAACCATTATTGTACATTACTTACTGGACAAATTTGTTGCTCATTCTTGCTTCTCTTAAACATTTCAGTTAAGGCAGAGCAAGGTGAAACCCTAGGGATGGATAAGAGCAAAGACAAGGCTATGAAGTAGCTTTGCTCTTCTGTGCTAGAATATTTTCCTTATTCATATTAAGACTTACGTATTAAGTTATATTTGGGATTAAATTATGAAGTATATCAATAATTGTTTCGAGACTTGGGATGAGAATATTTATATTATATCAATGTAAATTATTATATTTTTTCACTGAATGTGTTATTAGTATATTGTATAAGTTAGAACGTGAGCATCAAATGTATTTGAATTTAGGGGCGTCACAATCTCCATTTTATAGGCATAAGTAATAAGGACAGAATTATCTTTTTGTAATCAATCATGACTACTGACTTGTCCTATTTTTTTAAGACTTTGACCCACTCATGACTCATGGTATAACTCATATATTTATTATTTAAGGTGGATCAAGTGTATATATCATGCTTTTAATAAAAGATAATATCAATCATAATCAATAGCAAGATATTTAACAAAAGCTACCGTTGTCAAAACTTCAAAAAATATAAAGCCCATTGATTTCCGTCACACAGTTAATCATCATGTACATCATGCTTCATGAATATTACTTACTAAAAGCCTTTATCAATTAAGGTAATAGAAATTACCGTTATTGATTACCACATTTTCAGGAAATATCTATTCTATTTAAATTCCACTGATTTCTAGCAATAAAGATATGAAGCTTAATTTAAGGGATAACTAATTAATAGCTATAGATATTTTAATACAACCAATTTGCTTTAATTATGGGAATTGTTATAGCTAACTTTAATGACCCAGAATCAGGGAATTAGACATGGATTACGTTAATGTGACATCCCCAAATTCGAGTACTTCAATTCTCACGGGACTTGGTTTTTACTGTCCAAACATCATGTATCTATCTACCCATAATAAATGAAAAATCATAAATAGATAGAAATAAATCCTCTCCTTATGGAGTTACAACATCTGAATGTAAATACATTATTCCCAGGTCATACTAACCTTAAATCTCAAATCCGGAAACATAAACAAATATTATGTCTTACACAACTTGTTAACTTTGCCCTTGCCTTTGCTAGTAGAAGGTTCATCAGACCTTTTGTTCTTAACTGCAATGTTATTATTACGCAAGAGTGAGCATGATTGCCCACAAGTATAATAATATAACAATAAAATAATAACATTCGAATGAATCAAAGACTTCTGAAATAAAAAAACTTGGCTTTTGAATCAAGAATGAATAACAAGAATCAAAAGAACTTCTGAGGGTCATAAGACCTTGAACTACGTCCTAGGTTGTTAAGTGTTTATTCTTGAAACCTTTAACAGTCATAAGACTATGGGCTATTCTTCTCTTACTTAGGGGGATAAACCCTTAGTACCATATTGTGCATAATATCTTAACGCTAACGCATAAGTAATCCTCTATATAGGGTTGTCCATCTCAGTTTGACATTAGAGTTCGCACCAAAGGAAGTTTGGTTTGGATAAATTCAACAAGGGTTCTGAAATTTAGAACGTTCATCAACTATGGACTAGTCGAATCAATAAGGGTTCACTAGTCTTACAAGGTTCAACAATAACTGATATTCAAATTGAATAATAAACTCAAGAAGTATACAATGGAATAAGTATTGTATAACAGAATTCATACTTTGAAAAGATTAATAACCTATAACATATTGAACTTGATAATTAATAACAAGAACTTGTTCGATATAGACTATAAGTCTAGAATTTGCTTAATGTAAAGAGGTAAGGTTTATAAACTTGTATAATGATAACGAATAGGGTTAGGAAACTTGCTTAACAATAATAATTTAGAAATAGAATATTTGCTCAATATAAAAGTAAGGTTTAGAAACTTACCTCTTGCACAAGCTACGATTAATTCACGTTCTTTATTAAATCCAACATATCAATACGTTCACAATACCCATTAATCAATAGTTTGATATACCTATCGAATCCCAACATTGGTCTTTGAATATGTTATTGGACTTTTAAGTCTTATTAATTAATCACATAACGTAAGTTAATTAACATATTATTATATGCTTGACATGTCTTCATGTTCATTACATTAGGTTTTAAAAACACATTTTCAAAACTTGAACACTTAGAAAATATTTTGAAGTTTTGCAGGTAGGGCGCGGCCGCGCTCAAATTGTTCTCTAGATCAGTGCAGGAGCGCTGAACGGCGCAGACACGCTAAATTTACTCTTTGAAGCGGCGCGAGCGCGCTCCATTTGTTCTTTGGAGCAGCGAGGCCGCGCTACGACGCATACCTAGATTCTGCAGTTCGCGAAGAACACACATAACAACCCAATAAATCCCAAATTAAACTAACACGATGAATTTTAATGCTACCCATGAATTATAGACTTCACAAAATATCATATAAAGTCTTTAGCATGATTCTAATACTTAAAACATACAATTCCTTGAATTAATTCATGTAACTTCAGTGTTCTTGGTGATTTTGAAAATATTAAATGTGAAACAAAAAAATTGGCATTACGGGTTTGTTATAACACCGAATTGGACCATTCAAAGTTTATTTTCTTCGTTTTGACATGTGATAACATAATCTACCGTTAAATTTCAAGTTAAACAACAATTCGAAGCGTACCAATTCCCATAAGGGCCATACATATGAAACTTATACTCAGTAACTTTGAAGAAAACTATATACGACATATTTATGAAATTAATGTTATGAAATCATACGTATATGGTAATAAAAACATATTATGATTATATATTATCATGTTTTTACACCTAGATCACCAATTCATACATAGATCACACAAATTTGTTTTACAGAGGAGTTAGAGATAACTTTTTCACAATAATAATAACACGTAATTACAATTTGGGTTTAGGAGATTACCTTAAAGCAGGCTCCTTTGAATCTTCACTTTCTTCTTTAAATCACTCAACTTTTCTCTAATTTCTCTCTGTATTCTCTCTCAGTTAGAACTCCTTAATAAAATATGTCTTCTAAATAAAGACTGATTAATGCGCTTCTTAACTGCAACATGGTGCTCAGTTACTCAAATCAAAGGTTACTACTCTCAACCTCCAATAGGGCCTTGTTTGGCTAACTTATTAGAAGGTTTTTTCATTTAATTTAATTAATCTTTTATAATATAGTTTAATAATTTCACACCCAATTAAAAAATAAATCAAATATCTTATTTAATTTAATTTAAATAAAATATAGTAATTTCTCATTAATTCACATAGTTATAAAATTAAATTTCCCATTTATTAATTATGTCAATTTATTAAATCTTTAATTAATTATTAAATTAATTAAAATAACATTATGTTTATTAAATACTTCATTTAATTTAATAAGCTCACATAAATACATGCTTTGAATAATAAAAATTTTCCACATTAATTTAATCAATATAACACATATAATTACATTAATCTATCACAAATTCATCAATTAATTATTTAGTCTAATAATTAAATCATCAAAAATAATATTTATTTAATTCAATAAATATTCAAATTAAACTACAAAGTCTCGTTCGTCACATCTTTCCCCCTCTTAAAAGGATTCTATCCCCAGAATCACGACTCAATCAATTCGTCCTGTTACATTCTCCCCCCTTACAAAGATAATGTCCCCAGAATCGCTTAAACATAAATTAAGTAAATAAATGAGGATAATTCTTCATCATATTTTTTTCGAGTTCCCACGTAGCTTTTTCAGCGTTGTGGTTCCTCCAGATCACCTTAACAGAAGGTATTACTTTATTTCTGAGAACTTGTTCTTTCCTATCGACAGTCTGAACATGAATTTCTTCCTAATATAAATCATTTTCAAATTGTAGGGGTTCATATTCAATTACATGTTTATAATCAGGTTTGTAGGGTCATAAAACTGAAACATAGAAGACGTTGTGGACATTCTCGAGTGCTAGAGGTAAGGCTACCTCATACGCAACTTTTCCAATCCTTCGCAGTACTTCAAAGGGTCCAATGAACCTTGGGCTTAATTTTCCCTTCTTTCCGAACCTGATCTTTCCTTTCCAGGGAGAGACTTTCGAAAATACATAACTACCCCATTCAAACTCAACCTTTTTACGGTGTGGATTGACGTAATTCTTCTGCCTATCTTGAGCTACTACCAGTCGTGTTTGGATCACTTTGACTATCTCTGCTGTCTGCTGTACCAGTTCTGGACCTAGTAATTGTCTCTCGCCAACTTCATCCCAATATAGCGGAGTTCTGCACTTTCTGCCTTATAACGCTTCATAAGGCGGCATGCCAATACTAGCGTGGTAACTGTTGTTGTAGCCGAACTCTACGAGCGGTAGATGATCATCCCAATTTTCTTTAAAGTCCATTATACAAGCTCTTAACATATCTTCTAATATCTGAATCGTTCTTTCACTCTGCCCATCTGTTTGAGGGTGATATGCCGTACTCATTCTTAACTGCGTACCCATGCATTCATGTAGTTGTTTCTAGAAGTTCGATGTAAAGCGTGGATCCCTATCAGAAACAATTGAAATCGGAACTCCATGCCTCGAAACAATCTCTTTGATATATAATTTTGCCAACTGGTCTAAGTTAAATTTGATCCTGATCGGAAGGAAATGTGTGGATTTTGTCAGTCGGTCAACGATAACCCATACTGCGTCATAGCCTTTCTGAGTTGTCGGAAGGCCAACTACGAAATCTATAGTAATGTGTTCCCATTTCTATTCTTGGTTTTCTAACGATTTTAGTAACCCACTTGGCCTCTGATGCTCTGCTTTCACTTTTTGACATGTCAGAAACTTGGCAACACACTCTGCAACATCTCGTTTCAAATTTGGCCACCATAAATGTTGTCAAAGATCTTGGTACATCTTGGTACTACCAGGGTGAATCAAAATGTCTTCCATAATCTCTGGCACTACCGGTACCCAAATTCTGCTTTCAAATCTCAGTATTCCTTCATTGTCCATCTTGAATCTCGGTTCGGTTCCTTCAGATGTCTTCTTTTTCACTTTCTCACATTCTTCGTCCTGAAGTTGAGCCTCCTTAACTTTATCTAGCAAAGTCGTACCAGATTGCATCTGGAACAACTTCTCGCCACTCTCCATAGGATGCTTTACTTCTATTTCCATCTTCTCCATCGCTAAAATTAGCTCCTCCTGAGTGGTCAACATCAGCAATTTCTCCCGACCCTTTCTACTTAAGGCGTCGGTAACCACATTGGCTTTACCCGGGTGGTATTAAATTTCACAATCATAATTAACTCCAACCACCTTCTCTGGCGCATATTCAAGTCCTTCTGTGTAAAAATATATTTCAGACTCTTGTGGTCTGTATATATTTCACACTTCTCCCTATAGAGATAGTGTCTTCAGATCTTCAAAGAAAAAACCACTGCGGCTAACTCCAAAGTCGTGGGTCGGATACCCCTTCTCATAGTCCTTCAATTGTCATGACGCATACGCAATGACTCTGCCGTTTTGCATAAGCACACAACCAAGTCATTTATGCGACTCATCACTATAAACAACAAAATTTCCTGTATCATCCGGAAGAGATAACACAGGTGCTGTACTCAACCTCTTCTTAAGCTCTTGGAAACTTTCCTCACACTTCTCAGTCCAAACGAATTTCACCGATTTTCTAGTCAAATTCGTCAATGGAGTCGCGATCTTAGAAAAGTCCTGAATGGATCTTCTATAATAACCTCCCAATCTAAGAAAACTTCTTACTTCTGACGGCGTCTTCGGTTGAACCCAGTTCATCACAGCTTCGACTTTAAAGGGGTCTACCGAAATTCCGTTCTTATCGATCACATGCCAAGAAATTGTACTCTTTCAATCAAGAATTCACATTTCAAAAATTCGACGTACAACTTCTCTCTTCTCAACGCCTCTAAAGTTACTTTTAAATGCTCTTCGTGTTCTTCCTTGGTCTTCGAATATACCAAAATGTCATCAATAAAGACCACTACGAATTTGTCCAAAAAATGGTTTTAATACCCTGTTCACCAGGTCCTTCAACGCTGCAGGAGCATTTGTTAGACCGAATGACATCACCAGAAATTCGTAGTGACCATATCGAGTCCTAAATGCTATCTTTAGAACATCCTCTTGTCTCACCTTCAACTGATGATAACCACTCCTCAAGTCTATCTTTGAAAAGTATCTCGCTCCTTTCAATTGATCAAACAGGTCGTTGATCCTCGGTAATGGATATCTATTCTTAATCGTGACCTTATTCAGTTCTCTGTAGTCGATGCAGAGTCGCATCGTCCCGTCCTTCTTCTTTACAAATAACATCGGCGCTCCCCACTGTGATACGCTCGGTTGAATGTATTTCTTTTCCAGTAACTCTTGCAATTGTACCATCAATTCTTTCATGTCTACCGGAGCCATCCGATACGGTGCCTTCGATATTGAAGCCTTTTCTGGCGCCAAATCGATCACAAACTCAACCTCTCTGTCTGACGGAAGTCCTAGTAGATCATCTAGAAATACATTTGCGAAGTCCCTCACTACTGGTATCTCCTCTATTTCTGAGTTCTCTTTATGACTGTCAACTATGTAAACTAAATATCCTACACAGCCTTGTCTTAACATCTTCTTAGCCTATATCATCGTCAAATAACTCGCTTGTCTAGGCAACTTGCTGCCATAAAACACAACTTTGACGGAGTCATAAGGTTGATACGCTTCTTTTGGCAAGAAATTACAGCCCCGTAATTGAATAGCTAATCTATCCCTAAGATAATATCAAATTCCCCAAGTTTGATAGGGATAAGGTCTACGTTCATAATGTTACCCTTAATATCCATCCTATAGTTCTTGTGTATGTATTTAATGGGGATCACTTCTCTATTCGCAATTTCTATGTTCATGGGGTATTCTAACTCATGCTTAGGCAATTCTAAGTTCTTAGCAAAGTCATCGGATATAAATGAACAAGTAGCACCCGAATCAAATAATACATAAGCATTAACTTTATTGATCGGAATGATACCTGACACCACATCGCGAGACTGCACAGCATCTTGCACTGCCATGTTAAATGTCCTAGCAGTTGGTCGGTTGGTTGCAGTTGGTCCCGTGATAGTTAAAGCACTTCCACAGTTGTTTCCCCTGTTCCCTCCTGATCCTGCCCCTCTAGATCCCTTCTTGGGACAGTCCCTTCCCAGATGGTCCTTTGAGCCGCAAGTGAAGCAGGTGCCCTTCTTTGGGTTAGGACAGTTAGGTGCTATGTGGCCTTCCTGATCATAATTGTAGCACACCCGTTTTCCCTTTATACAAACCCCCAGGTGAGCTTTCCCGTAGGTCAAGAATGCTTTGATTCTCTTCTTCTGACCTCCTTACTGATTTATAGTCGATGAGTTGTCAGTCCACCTCCACTTCTGATTGTTACATCTGTGACGCCCCCAAAATTAGGTATATATCACCCATCTTGGGTCGTCAGATACATAATACAGAATACAAATACAACTTACTAATACAACTGTCGTGTACAATACGACAAAACATAAACTATGAGTTTGAATACAAATATTATCTTCTAGAGAGTATTCATACTCAAAAGGAGTCCTCATTATATTTATTAACACACCATTACATAGAATAGTGAGGACTACTAACTAATACTATCATTCGGACCATCACTCCGTTCCCCGATTTGCCCCAGCTACGTTCTCATTTCCTGAAGAGAACAGTGAAAGAAAGGGTGAGCTCAACTAGCCCAGTAAGAAATATTATGACTAAGATAATGCAGAATAAATTATCATTAGCCTTCAACAATGTTAAACTGATAAAATATAATAGACATCAAGTTTAACTGCAGCGGAACAAGCAATCCATTAAAAGAGTCAAGTAGAAAATAAACTCTACTATCTTTTATGATTTAAAAGATTTTCCAACACTGTGATCGCTGAGACTCAGCTTAATAAAATAATCCACATCATCGAATCACCCCTGCACTACGGCCAAGGATATTCGTATATTCATTAATGGTCATGATCATGCCAACAACTGTCCATCAATGCACTACGGGCCAATGAGGACTTTTACCACATCATTCGTAACATTACGGTCATGATTACACCGAATAATCCCTGGTCATAATCATACCAAGTCCATCTATGCACTACAGGCCACAGATGACTTTTAACAGAATATAAACATGAGGATGATGACAATGATATAAGAATTCAATAAAACAAGTTCAAGAATTAATTTATCCAAGAATTAACAACGTCCAAATTGTCAACATGATACTACTTTGTGGAGTAAAATTCAAGAATGATCAGGAGAATATTTTCATGAATAGATACTAGATGAAGCGCAAATGTCAAGGATATTCCACAAATTTTATGGAGTATAGAAGTCAAAACTTAACCAACTGAGTATAATAAAGAATGGAATAACAAAAGAAATCACCATGCATGAGATAGACCGCACAGACAGGTTATTCCAACAGAATAATAAATAATGGAACCAGGTCCGGCGTAAACGCACAGACAGGATGTTCCGACAGAATAATAAATAATGGAACCAGGTCCGGTGTAAAACACACAGACATAATGTTCCAACAGAATAATAACAAGACGGAACCAGGTCCGGTATAAAACATACAGACAGGATGTTCCAACAGAATAATAATAAAAACGGAACCAGGTCCGGTGTAAAACACACAGACAGGATGTTCCAACAGAATAATAGAAGAATGTCACCAAGTATAGGGTAGACCACGTATACAGGTTATTCCAACAGAATAATAAGAAATGGAATAACAACAGTTCTCTTCATGAATAAGAAAGAATAACACCCCTTACCTTAAAAGAACTGGATAATGGAAAAGTGAAGTAGCAGAATACTTTTATTCTCTCTCTCTTATTCTCTCTATACTTTCTCTCTCTATAGCTTGAATGAATTCGTGAAAAATAATGAAGCCCTAGGCCTCTATTTATAGAAAAACTGAGGGTGGCTCTTGGTCTTAACGAAGGGTCAAATGACTCTTGGTCTTAACGAAGGGTTAAATGACTCTTGGTAATATTGAAGGGACAACTACTATTGACGAAAGTAATTACTATTGACCAAGGTAAATACTATTGACGAAGGTAATTACTATTGACCAAGGTAAATACTATTGACCAAGGTAAATACTATTGACGAAGGTAATTACTATTGACCAAGGTAAATACTATTGACGACGATAATTACTATTGACCAAGGTAAATACTATTGACGACGGTAATTACTATTGACGAAGAGACTCTTAGATGATGACATATGGGCCCCCATAAAAAAATAACCAAACTTACCACAGCGTCTCAATTATTGATTTAATAATATAACATATTATACAGATGATACTATGACAATAATTTAAGAGATATGATGCAGCAATTACTGGAGTAATAATTGAGTATAGCTGAGTGACTTCTCACGTAAGCATCAATAATCAATACCGTGTGCTACTATACAACCACGCGTATTACTGTACTTTTACTACCGGGTAGTTCAACAGTTTTAACAATTTTAACGGTAACACCTCAGCCGTTATTTTTATAGAAAGATAATTTTATCGTTTTCTAACTACGACTATACTTCTGTTGTGGGGTCCACCAATGATTGTGCCGTCGTACGAATATTCCCCGACAAAAAGAATATTCCCCGACCAAACGAATATTTTAAAACAACTTGCTTACTTTGCAAAATTTATAAATATTACCCACAACTATAACATTATATCAAATTAACTCCATAATATTCAAAAATGATATTTATAGAAAATTCATCTTTATTTATAAAAGTTGGGGTCTTACAACCTCCCCTTCTATGAAATTTCGCCCTCGAAATTAGGGTACATACCTGGTATGTCGAAGAGGTAAGGATACCTTGATTTTATTTCAGATTCTAACTCCCAGGTCATTTCCTCAACATCGTGGTTTCTCCACAAAACTTTGACTTGAGGTATAACCTTGGAGCGTAGAATATGTTCCTTCTTATCCAAGATTTGAACAGGAACTTCTTCATACGTCAAATCCTCCGCTATTTCGTCCGGTTCTAACTCAATAATGTGGTTCGGGTTTTCCACATATTTACGTAACATGGATATGTGAAAAACGTTATGAACACGAGACATACTTGGCGGTAAAGCAAGTCTATAGGTCACAGTTCCAACCCGATCGAGGATTAAAAATGGGCCGATGAATCGAGGATTGAGCTTTTCTCTTTTTCTAAATCTCGTAACTC
The DNA here is from genome assembly GCA_016801055.1 of Panax notoginseng. Lineage (NCBI taxonomy): Eukaryota > Viridiplantae > Streptophyta > Magnoliopsida > Apiales > Araliaceae > Panax > Panax notoginseng. Next base: position 129,771,584 of record CM029012.1, read on the forward strand.
CTTTCCATGGAGCAACACGTAAGAACACATGATCTCCTACATCAAATTCCACGTTCTTTCGATGAAGATCAGTATAACTCTTTTGTCGATGTTGTGAGGTTTTTATACGTTGTCGGATCGTTTGAATCTTTTCTGTAGTCATACGTACCAACTCCGGTCCCAACAACGTTGCTTCACCCACCTCATCCCAGCATACTGGAGAACGACATTTTCTTCCATACAATGCTTCGAATGGAGCCATGCCAATATTTGCTTGATAACTGTTGTTGTAGAAAAACTCCACCAATGGTAAGAACTTGTCCCAACTTCCCTTGAAGTCAAAGACACAGAGTGTTAATAAATCTTCTAGAGTTTGAATAGTCCTCTCTGATTATCCGTCCGTCTGAGGATGATATGCCGAACTAAATCGTAAATCTGTGCCCATAGCTTTTTGTAAACTAACCCAAAATCGTGAAGTGAATCTTGGGTCTCGATCAGAAACTATGGATACTGGCATACCATGCAGTCTTACAATCTCGTTTATGTACATACGAGCAAGACGTTCAAGTGCATAAGTTTCTCGTATCGGTAAGAAATGAGCAGACTTGGTCAATCTATCAACAATGACCCAAATCGCATCTATACCTTGAGAAACCTTAGGAAGACCGGTAACGAAATCCATGGTAATGTGCTCCCACTTCCATTCTGGAATTTTAAGTGGTTGCAATGGACCTTTTGGTACTTGATGCTCCGCTTTGACTCGTTGACAAGTTAGACACCTTGAGATAAACAGCGCTATCTCTCTCGTCATATTGCTCCACCAAAATGTATGACGAAGATCATGATACATTTTGGTACTTCCAGGATGGATTGCAAACGGTGTGTTGTGCGCCTCCATCATGATTTCATACTTTAAATCAGGGTTGTTAGGAACACAAAGTCTGGAGTTGACTTGAAGTATTCCTTCTTCATCGATTCTTGCTTCCGGTATAGAACCTTCTTGCACTTTCTTCCTCATACGCATCAGCTCCAGGTCTGTAGCTTGAGCATCTTTAACTTTATCGATTAAAGTTGGTTCTACTCGTATATTCGCCATCATCACATGGGTCCGTGGAGTCTTTAACTCTATCTCCATCCTTTGCAAGTCACACAAAACGGGCCTTTGCGTTGTTAATATTGCACTTGTACCCGCATATGATCTTCTACTCAATGCGTCAGCTACCACGTTCGCTTTTCCAGGATGGTATTGAATGGTATGATCATAATCTTTCAACAGTTCAAGCCAACGTCGTTGTCGCATGTTGAGTTCCTTTTGAGTGAAGAATTATTTGAGGCTTTTATGATCCGTAAAGATCTCCACCTTCTCCCCATACAAGTAATGCCTCCAAATTTTAAGTGCAAAGACAACAGCTGCCAACTCTAGATCATGAGTAGGATAATTCCTCTCATATTCCTTGAGTTGTCTTGATGCATAGGCTATGACTTTTCCATGTTGCATGAGAACGCATCCCAACCCTTTGCTCGAAGCATCACTGTAGATGACAAATTCCTCCGAGCCAGATGGTATTGTTAGAACAGGTGCTAAAATGAGTCTCCTCTTGAGTTCTTGAAAACTCTGCTCACATTCTTCGCTCCAACCGAACTTTGTATCTTTTCGAGTCAGCTGAGTTAATGGAGTAGCGATTCGAGAAAATCCTTCCACGAATCTCCGATAATAACCAGCTAGACCGAGAAAGCTACGTACTTTGGTTACTGATTTAGGTTGCTCCCAGCTTTGAATTGCTTCAATCTTTGCCGGGTCAACAGATATTCCACGACTTGATACTACGTGCCCAAGGAATGCTACCTCTTCCAGCCAGAACTCGGATTTCTTCAACTTGGCATAAAGTTTGTATTCACGAAGCTTTTGGAGTACCAGCCTCAAGTGTTGCTCATGATCTTCACGGCTTTTGGAATAAACAAGGATGTCATCGATAAAGACGACCACAAAGTGATCCAAATATTCCTTGAATACCCTGTTCATCATATCCATGAAGGCAGCAGGAGCATTAGTCAATCCAAAAGACATAACTAAGAATTCATAATGCCCATACCGAGTTCTGAAGGCAGTCTTTGGAATATCCTCAGTTCTAACCTTCAGCTGATGATATCCAGAACGAAGATCGATCTTTGAAAAGAATTGTGCTCCTTGCAACTGGTCAAACAGGTCATCAATACGTGGCAATGGGTACCTATTTTTGATGGTGACATGATTCAACTCCCGATAATCAATACAAAGTCGCATACTCCCATCTTTCTTCTTCACGAACAGAACAGGAGCACCCCAAGGAGAAGTACTAGGATGAATAAAACTAATGTCTAACAATTCCTGCAGTTGGGTCTTTAACTCCTGAAGTTCAATAGGAGCCATTCGATATGGGGCTTTGGAAATGGGTTTTGTACCGGGTTCAAGGTCGATACAAAATTCAATTTCACGCTCTGGGGGTAGGCCAGGAAGTTCTTCGGGAAATACGTCAGGAAATTTATTAACAACAGAAATATCATTCAAAGCTGACGCATTTTTATTTAGATCTGTGACATGAGCTAAGAAAGCTTGACATCCGTTTTTCAATAAACGAATAGCTTTATGGCTTGAGATGACAGCGATTGATTTTAATGGTTTGGTTGCTTGAATTCGCATAATAGGTCGATTAGGAATATGAAAGCTAACAACCTTACGAAAATAATCAATTTTTGCATGATGAGTAGTTAACCAATCAATCCCTAGAATCACGTCAAATGCAAGTATTTTTAATGAAATCAGATCGACAGGTAATGTGTGGGTACCAACTTGAACCAAACAAGACTTATAAACCGTGGATGTAATGAAGGTTTCTCCCAATGGAGTTTCAACAGCTAAGTCAAAGTCTAATTTCCCCGGAATCAAATTTAATCGATGAGCGCAAGTAGGAGAAATAAAAGAATGGGTAGAACCGGTATCAAATAAAGTATAGACTTCGTTAGAGTTTATGATAAGCTTACCCGTGATGACCTCATTCGGGTTCCTTGCTTTCTGGGAGTTCACAACAAACGCTCTCCCTTGCACAACCGGTTTTGACTTTTCTGGGACGGCCTTTGGTGCCTCCATCCTAGCTGAATTTGTCTTCGGTAAACGACAAAATCGGGCTAAATGACCTTCTCTTCCACAATTATAACATGCTTTGGACGGCATCGCGCAGTTTGGACTGATGTGCCCCTCCCCTCCGCATTTGAAACATATGATAGGTGGTCGTTCTCCTTCCTTAACGACAGGTGCTGGTGCTGACGTCTTTCCATCATTGTTGAATCTCCTCTTCTTGAAATGACCATTCTTATTGTTTTGGCCCTGATTACCACCGAAGTGGTTACCATTTCTGGCCTGTTGATTCCCTCCACGCTTGTTGTCACCGCTTCGATGACTGCTCTCACTGGTATTATCATTTTGCCGGCTGCTCTCTTTTGGTTGCGTTGTCTCGTTATCGCGCTCCACCAACTGAGCCCTATTTACAACATCTGAATACAAACACAATTTATGAGAAACAAGATGTTGACGTATCTCCGGCTTCAAACCTCTTAAAAACATCCGCGTCATTCTTTCTTCATTATCCACCAGGTGGGACGCAAACCGGGATAACTCCGCAAATTTTGCCTCGTACTGCGACACGGTCATATTATTCTGCTCCAATTTGATGAACTCCACCTCCTTCATGTGACGAATACTCTCGGGAAAGTATTTGTCGTTAAACAGCTCTTGGAACTTCTCCCAGGATATCTTCAGTGCGGCAGGTTGAGTACGCTTTATCGATTCCCACCAGTAATCTGCCTCTCCTCGCAACATAAAGGCGGCAAAGGGAACCTTTTGCTCCTCGGAGCAACCCAAGACATCAAATATCTTGGTGATCTGCTTTATCCATGTTTCAGCTACAAGTGGTTTGGGTTCTCCCTTAAACTCCGGTGGTCCCAGCTCCTTAAACTGTTTAGCGGTGACCGCCAGAGAGTTTCCAGTATTTCCACCTACGTTGTGGACAGGAGCCGCTTTCACCTGTTGTTGCATGAATTACATAAAGCCTCTGAACATTTGATCATTCATCATTTGGTCAGTGTTGTTGTTTGCATGAGGATTGTCACCTTCCTGATGCACATTATCCTGATTATTGATATGTGGTGAATCAACAGTCGCCTGTGCTCCATTGCTATTCTCAACATTCTCAGATGCCATTTTCAGATACTGCCACAAAATAAAAATTAATTGATATGTCATATTTTATCCTTATATTATGACCGACCAATTAAATACCATGCAAATAAACTTAGGTAGGTCATACTAGCGAAGGAATTCCCCGTCTCTCCCCTCCTAGTTCTATTCTCACATCTTAGCCAGGGATCATATCCCTAAGCTCTGATACCAACTGTGACGCCCCCAAAATTAGGTATACATCACCCATCTTGGGTCGTCAGATAGTACAGAATACAAATACAACTTACTAATACAATTGTCGTGTACAATAAGACAAAACATAAACTGTGAGTTTGAATACAAATATTATCTTCTAGAGAGTATTCATACTCAAAAGGAGTCCTCATTACATTTATTAACACACCATTACATAGAATAGTGAGGACTACTAACTAATACTATCATTCGGACCATCACTCCGTTCCCCGACTTGCCCCAGCTACGTTCTCATTTCCTGAAGAGAACAGTGAAAGAAAGGGTGAGCTCAACTAGCCCAGTAAGAAATATTATGACTAAGATAATGCAGAATAAATTATCATTAGCCTTCAACAATGTTAAACTGATAAAATATAATAGACATCAAGTTTAACTGCAGCGGAACAAGCAATCCATTAAAAGAGTCAAGTAGAAAATAAACTCTACTATCTTTTATGATTTAAAAGATTTTCCAACACTGTGATCGCTGAGACTCAACTTAATAAAATAATCCACATCATCGAATCACCCCTGCACTACGGCCAAGGATATTCGTATATTCATTAATGGTCATGATCATGCCAACAACTGTCCATCAATGCACTACGGGCCAATGAGGACTTTTACCACATCATTCGTAACATTACGGTCATGATTACACCGAATAATCCCTGGTCATAATCATACCAAGTCCATCTATGCACTACAGGCCACAGATGACTTTCAACAGAATATAAACATGAGGATGATGACAATGATATAAGAATTCAATAAAACAAGTTCAAGAATTAATTTATCCAAGAATTAACAACGTCCAAATTGTCAACATGATACTACTTTGTGGAGTAAAATTCAAGAATGATCAGGAGAATATTTTCATGAATAGATACTAGATGAAGCGCAAATGTCAAGGATATTCCACAAATTTCATGGAGTATAGAAGTCAAAACTTAACCAACTGAGTATAATAAAGAATGGAATAACAAAAGAAATCACCATGCATGCGATAGACCGCACAGACAGGTTATTCCAACAGAATAATAAATAATGGAACCAGGTCCGGCGTAAACGCACAGACAGGATATTCCGACAGAATAATAAATAATGGAACCAGGTCCGGTGTAAAACACGCAGACAGGATGTTCCAACAGAATAATAACAAGACGGAACCAGGTCCGGTGTAAAACACACAGACAGGATGTTCCAACAGAATAATAGAAGAATGTCACCAAGTATAGGGTAGACCACGTATACAGGTTATTCCAACAGAATAATAAGAAATGGAATAACAACAGTTCTCTTCATGAATAAGAAAGAATAACACCCCTTACCTTAAAAGAACTGGATATTGGAAAAGTGAAGTAGCAGAATACTTTTATTCTCTCTCTCTTATTCTCTATATACTTTCTCTCTCTATAGCTTGAATGAATTCGTGAAAAATAATGAAGCCCTAGGCCTCTATTTATAGAAAAACTGAGGGTGGCTCTTGGTCTTAACGAAGGGTCAAATGACTCTTAGTCTTAACGAAGGGTCAAATGACTCTTGGTAATATTGAAGGGACAACTATTATTGACGAAAGTAATTACTATTGACCAAGGTAAATACTATTGACGAAGGTAATTACTATTGACCAAGGTAAATACTATTGACCAAGGTAAATACTATTGACCAAGGTAAATACTATTGATGAAGGTAATTACTATTGACCAAGGTAAATACTATTGACGACGGTAATTACTATTGACCAAGGTAAATACTATTGACGACGGTAATTACTATTGACGAAGAGACTCTTAGATGATGACATATGGGCCCCCCATAAAAAAATAACCAAACTTACCACAACGTCTCAATTATTGATTTAATAATATAACATATTATACAGATGATACTATGACAATAATTTAAGAGATATGATGCAGCAATTACTGTAGCAATAATTGAGTATAGCTGAGTGACTTCTCACGTAAGCATCAATAATCAATACCGTGTGCTACTATACAACCACGCGTATTACTGTACTTTTACTACCGGGTAGTTCAACAGTTTTAACGGTTTTAACGGTAACACCTCAGCCGTTATTTTTATAGAAAGATAATTCTGTCGTTTTCTCAATCCGACAATAATTCCGTTGTGGGGTCCACCAATGATTGTGCCGTCGTACGAATATTCCCCGACAAAAAGAATATTCTCCGACCAAACGAATATTTTATAACAACTTGCTTACTTTGCAAAATTTATAAATATTACCCACAACTATAACATTATATCAAATTAACTCCATAATATTCAAAAATGATATTTATAGAAAATTCATCTTTATTTATAAAAGTTGGGGTCTTACAACATCCCCCCCCGTGTTACTGTCACTAACTTTGTTATTTCTTTTGCTTTCAGTCTTCTTCCTTTTCTGATCTTGGTTATACTTGGTTACCGCATCGCTTCCACCTTCGGCGAGTATGACCTTCTTCAGGACCCCAACAAAAGTGTTCAATTGAAACATTGACACTTTTCTATATAACTAGGGCTTCAGTCCCTGCTCGAATCACCTAGCCTTTCTCTCGCCAGTATGCACTTGATATGTGGCGAACCTAGCCAACTCATTAAATCTTACCGCATAGTCTGGCACGGACATATTTTCTTGCTTCAACTCCAAAAATTGTACCTCCATTTGGTTTTGCGAGCTTGTCAGAAAGTACATCTTGAAGAACATCTCCTTAAATCTCTCCCAAGTGATCATACCTTCTCCTCCACGGACTTTATTTGCTTACCACTAATAACTGGCTTTGGATTTCAACATGAACGTTGCGTAGGCGGTTTTCTGGTCTTCTCTGACTCTGGCGACGTTAAAAACCTTTTCAATCTCTATAACCCAAGTTTGAGCTTCTATCGGGTTCATGGAGCCTTTAAACTCTGGTAGTCCCACCGCCTTGAAATCCTTGAACATTGTATTTGGTGGAGATTGAGGTTGATTATTAATTGCTCCAGCCAATAAATTCTCTAACTGCTGAACAAGGTCAGAATTGGCGTTGTTGTTGTTAGTTGTTGACCCTTCCTGGGCTGGTCTACGATTTGGTCGTCTTCTTGGCGGTATATTTCTGTTAAGAATATATGCTTATTAGGTCTTTATTCAATCCCTTAAATATTTAAGGCTTAACTAAAACATTTAAACATAATAACTTAACATATTATCTCAAATAACTTTGATATATTTATTTAATCAAAAGTTTTAACAAAATACGACAGCATTATTGCTATTTACATCGACTATCCGATAAAGAATCTACAGGATTTAAAACATCAAAATATTCCTCTGTTTATAAACACAACAGAATTTACATTATTAACTACCAGATAGGTTTTCACATAATTGAACTATTCCTATCACTGCCTGCTAAGGCGTCGAATAGATTCTCTGTGCTCTTCTTCCATTATACAAAACATCATCCTTCGATCCAGCATGTACGAGGGCAAGTCCTCGAACTGAATTGGATAGTACATAACTCGATCCTGAGCTTTATTCACTGCAGTGTTGAATGCGCAATCCATTTCCACCATCTTAACATTCTTTGCTTGTAACTCTTCCTCGGCTGCATCTGCTCGCTGAGAAGCCTTCTCATAAGCATCTTCCGCTCTGGCTCGTTTGGCAGATTCCTCTTTTAGTTCATTCTTAAACCCCTCTATTTCCTCTGACTTCTGCTCGGTTTGGCCCTTCTCGTGAACTAAATCCCACTCTACATTTCCCAAACATATGTGAAAAGTCACAACCTCTCTATCCCTCTGCTCGATGGTAAGCTGCTGAATAACCGTCTGCTCCTTCAGCTCCTAAATAGTATCTCGTAACTCTATGTTACGGTCATAAAGCTCGTCTTACATCTTGGCACTGATAGAGTTAAGTGGGAACTCATCTTCTTCCTCAGGATCCTCCTCTGGATCAGACTCAAGCTCATGCTCCTGACCAACAACAGTAATCAACGGAGATGGCTCTCTATGTACCAACTGCTCCCTGACAACATGAATGTCTCGGGGCTCCTCCTCTGTAGGTATTCGGGGTTCCTCCTCCCCAGCTCGATTAGATTCTCCAACATCCGACATCCTGACAACACAATTTTAAGTTTTAGTTACTAATCGATACTCGTGAGCACATAAGTTTATCACAAAAACACAAAGTCTTTTATTATTTTCAATGAATTAAGGAATTCATTTCTTAGAACTCGATAAGAGCTTATCGCCACTATGTTCTCGATATCCTATAAGGCTACTACCTAAGGTTGTTTCCCCCACCTAAGGTTCATAATCTACGACTTTGATACCAACCTGTGACACCCCCAAATCAGGGTACTTCAATTTCCACGGGACTTGGTGTTCACTGTCCAAACATCATGCATCTATCTATCCATAATAAATGAAAAACCATAAATAGATAGAAATAAATCCTCTCCTTATGGAGTTATAATATCTGAATATAAATACATCAATCCCAAGTCATACTAACCTTAAATCTCAAATGCGGAAATATAAACAAATATTAAGTCTTACACAACTTAAACATAAGTCTGAAACATAACATAACAAATAAACAACAAGTCTTCATCACTTGTTAACTTTGCCCTTGCCTTTGTAAATAGAAGGCTCGTCGGACCTTTCGTTCTTAATTGCAATGTTATTATTACACAAGATTGAGCACGATTGCCTACAAGTATAATAATATTACAATAAAATAATAACATGCGAATGAATCAAAGACTTCTGAAATAAGAAAACTTGGCTTTTGAATTAAGAATGAATAACAAGAATCAAAAGAACTTCTGAGGGTCATAAGACCTTGAACTACGTCCTAGATTGTCAAGTGTTTATACTTGAAACCTTTAACAGTCATAAGACTATGAACTCTTCTTCTCGTACTTAGGGGGATCAGCCCTTAGTACCATATTATGCACAATATCTTAACGCTAATGCATAAGTAATCCCCTATATAGGGTTGTTCATCTCAGTTTGACATTAGAGTCCGCACCAAAGGAAGTTTGATTTGGATAAATTCAACAAGGGTTCTGAAATTTAGAACGTTCATCAACTATGGACTAGTCGAATCAATAAGCGTTCACTAGTCTTACAAGGTTCAACAATAACTGATATTCAAATTGAATAATAAACTCAAGAAGTATACAATGGAATAAGTATTGTATAACAGAATTCATACTTTGAAAAGATTAATAACCTATAACTTATTGAACTTGATAATTAATAACAAGAACTTACTCGATATAGACTATAAGTCTAGAATTTTCTTAATATAAAGAGGTAAGGTTTATAAACTTGTATAATGATAACGAATAGGGTTAGGAAACTTGCTTAACAACAATAATTTAGAAGTAGAATATTTGCTCAATATAAAAGTAAGGTTTAGAAACTTGCCTCTTGCACAAGCTACAATTGATTCACGTTCTTTATTAAATCATACATATCAATACATTCACAATACTCATTAATCAATAGTTCGATATACCTATCGAATCCCAACATTGGTCATTGAATATGTTATTAGACTTTTAAGTCTTATTAATTAATCACATAACGTAAGTTAATTAACATATTATTATATGCTTGACATGTCTTCATGTTCATTACATTAGGTTTTAAAAACACATTTTCAAAACTTGAACACTTAGAAAAATTTCTTAAGTTCTGTAGGTAAGGCGCGGCCGCGCTCAAATTGTTCTTTAGATCGGCGCGGGCGCGCTGAACGGCGCAGGCGCGCTAAATTTACTCTTTGAAGCGGCGCGGGCGCGCTGAACGACGCGGGCGGGCTCCATTTGTTCTTTGGAGCAGCGCAGCCGCGCTGCGACGTAAACCCAGATTCTGCAGTTCGCGAAGAACACACAGGATAATCCAATAAATCCCAAATTAAACTAACATGATGAAATTTAATGCTACCCATGAATTATAGACTTCACAAAAACATCATATAAAGTTTTTAGCATGATTCTAACACTTAAACACATACAATTTCTTGAATTAATTCATGTAACTTCAGTGTTCTTGGTGATTTTAAAAATATTGAACATGAAACAGAAAAATTGGCATTACGGGTTTGTTATAACACCGAATCTAACCATTAAAAGTTTATTTTCTTCGTTTTGACATGTGATAACATAATCTACCATTAAATTTCCAATTAAACAACAATTCGTAGCATACCAATTCCCATAAGGAGGGCCATACATATGAAACTTATACTCAGTAACTTTGAAGAAAACTATATACGACATATTTATGAAATTGATGTTATGAAATCATATGTATATGGTAATAAAAAAATATTATGATTATATATTATCATGTTTCTACACCTAGATAATCAATTCATGCATAGATCACACAAATTTGTTTTGCAGAGGAGTTAGAGATAGCTTTTTCACAATAATAATAACACGTAATTACAATTTGGGTTTAGGAGATTACCCAAAAGCAGGTTCCTCTGAATCTTCACTTTCTTCTTTAAATCACTCAACTTTTCTCTAATTTCTCTCTGTATTCTCTCTCAGTTAGAACTCCTAAATAAAATATGTCTTCTAAATAAAGACTGATTAATGCGCTTCTTAACTGCAGCATGGTGGTCAGTTACTCAAATCAAGGGTTAACTTCTCTCAACCTCCAATAGGGCCTTGTTTGGATAACTTATTAGAAGGTTTTCCCATTTAATTTAATTAATCTTTTATAATATAGTTTAATAATCTCACACCCAATTAGACAATAAATCAAATATCTTATTTAATTTAATTTAAATAAAATATAGTAATTTCTCATTAATTCACATAGTTATAAAATTAAATTTCTCATTTATTAATTATGTCAATTTATTAAATCTCTAATTAATTATTAAATTAATTAAAATAACATTATGCTTATTAAATACTTCATTTAATTCAATAAGCTCACATAAATACATGCTTTGAATAATAAAAATTTTTCACATTAATTTAATCAATATAACACATATAATTACATTAATCTACCACAAATTCATCAATTAATTATTTAATTCAATAATTAAATCATCAAAAAAAATATTTATTTAATTCAATAAATATTCAAATTAAATTACAAAATTTCTTTCGTCACATCTTTCCCCCCTTAAAAGGATTCTGTCCCCAGAATCACGACTCAATCAATTCGTCCTGTTACATTCTCCCCTCTTACAAAGATTCTGTCCCTAGAATCGCTTACACATAAATTAAGTAAATAAATGAGGATAATTCTTCATCATATTTTCTTCGAGTTCCCACGTAGCTTTTTCAGCGTTGTGGTTCCTCCAGATCACCTTAACAGAAGGTATTACTTTATTTCTGAGAACTTGTTCTTTCCTATCAACAATCTGAACAGGAATTTCTTCGTAATATAAATCTTTTTCAAATTGTAGGGGTTCATATTCAATTACATGTTTGTAATCAGGTTTGTAGGGTCGTAAAACTGAAACATGGAAGATGTTGTGGACATTCTCGAGTGCTGGAGGTACGACTACCTCATTACGCAACTTCTCCAATCCTTTGCAGTACTTCAAAGGGTCCAATGAACCTTGGGCTTAATTTTCTTTTCTTTTCGAACCTGATCTTTCCTTTTCAGGGAGAGACTTTCAAAAATACATAACTACCCGATTCAAACTCAACCTTTTTATGGTGTGGATCGACGTATTTCTTCTGCCTATCTTGTGCTACTACCAGTCATGTTCGGATCACTTTGACTATCTCTGCTGTCTGCTGTACCAGTTCTGGACCTAGTAATTGTCTCTCGCCAACTTCATCCAAATATAGCGGAGTTCTGTACTTTCTGCCGTATAACGCTTCATAAGGCGACATGTCAATACTAGCGTGGTAACTGTTGTTGTAGCCGAACTCTACGAGCGGTAGATGATCATCCCAATTTCCTTTAAAGTCCATTATACAAGCTCTTAACATATCTTCTAATATCTGAATCGTTCTTTCACTCTGCCCATCTGTTTGAGGGTGATATGCCGTACTCATTTTTAACTGCGTACCCATGCATTCCTGTAGTCGTTTCCAGAAGTTCGATGTAAAGCGTGGATCCCTATCAGAAATAATTAAAACTGGAACTCCGTGCCTCGAAACAATCTCTATGATATATAATTTTGCCAACTGGTCTAAGTTAAATTTGATCCTAGTCGGAAGGAAATGTGTGGATTTTGTCAGTCCATCAACGATAACCCATATTGCGTCATAGCCTTTCTGAGTTGTCGGAAGGTAAACTACGAAATCTATCGTAATGTGTTCCCATTTCCGTTCTAGGTTTTCTAACGGTTTTAGTAACCCACTTGGCCTCTGATGCTCTGCTTTCACTTTTTGACATGTCATACACTTGGCAACACACTTTGCAACATCTCGTTTCAAATTTGGCCACCATAAATGTTGTCAAAGATCTTGGTACATCTTGGTACTACCAGGGTGAATCGAATATCGTGAGCTATGAGCCTCATTCAAAATGTCTTCCTTAATCTCTAGCACTGCCGGTACCCAAATTCTGCTTTCAAACCTCAGTATTCCTTCATTGTCCATCTTGAATCTCGTTTCGGTTCCTTCAGATGCCTTCTTTTTCACCTTCTCACATTCTTCGTCCTGAAGTTAAGCATCCTTAACTTTATCTAGCAAAGTTGTACCAGATTGCATCTGGAACAACTTCTCGCCACTCTTCATAGGATGCTTTACTTCTATTTCCATCTTCTCCATCGCTAAAATTAGCTCCTCCTGAGTGGTCAACATCATCAATTTCTACCGACCCTTTCTTCTTAAGGCGTCGGTAACCACATTGGCTTTACCCGGGTGGTATAAAATTTCACAATCATAATTAACTCTAACCACCTTCTCTGGCGCATATTCAAGTCCTTCTGTGTAAAAATATATTTCAGACTCTTGTGGTCTGTATATATTTCACACTTATCCCTATAGAGATAGTGTCTTCAGATCTTCAAAGCAAAAACCACCGCAGTTAACTCCAAAGTCGTGGGTCGGATACCCCTTCTCATAGTCCTTCAATTGTCGTGACGCATACGCAATGACTCTGCCGTTTTGCATAAGCACACAGCCAAGTCCTTTATGCGACGCATCATTATAAACAACAAAATTTCCTGTATCATCTGGAAGAAATAACACAGGTGCTGTACTCTGTGACGCCCCCAAAATTAGGTATACATCACCCATCTTGGGTCGTCAGATACATAGTACAAAATACAAATACAACTTACTAATACAACTGTCGTGTACAATACGACAAAACATAAACTGTGAGTTTGAATACAAATATTATCTTCTAGAGAGTATTCATACTCAAAAGGAGTCCTCATTACATTTATTAACACACCATTACATAGAATAGTGAGGACTACTAACTAATACTATCATTCGGACCATCACTCTTTTCCCCGACTTGCCCCAGCTACGTTCTCATTTCCTGAAGAGAACAGTGAAAGAAAGGGTGAGCTCAACTAGCCCAGTAAGAAATATTATGACTAAGATAATGCAGAATAAATTATCATTAGCCTTCAACAATGTTAAACTGATAAAATATAATAGACATCAAGTTTAACTGCAGCGAAACAAGCAATCCATTAAAAGAGTCAAATAGAAAATAAACCCTACTATCTTTTATGATTTAAAAGATTTTCCAACACTGTGATCGCTGAGACTCAGCTTAATAAAATAATCCACATCATCGAATCACCCCTGCACTACGGCCAAGGATATTCGTATATTCATTAATGGTCATGATCATGCCAACAACTGTCCATCAATGCACTACGGGCCAATGAGGACTTTTACCACATCATTTGTAACATTACGGTCATGATTATACCGAATAATCCCTGGTCATAATCATACCAAGTCCATCTATGCACTACAGGCCACAGATGACTTTCAACATTTTATAAACATGAGGATGATGACAATGATATAAGAATTCAATAAAACAAGTTCAAAAATTAATTTATCCAAGAATTAACAACGTCCAAATTGTCAACATGATACTGCTTTGTGGAGTAAAATTCAAGAAAACTTAGAAGAATATTTTCATGAAAAGATACTGGATGAACCGCAATTATCAAGGATATTCCACAAATTTCATGGAGTATAGAAGTCAAAACTTAACCAACTGAGTATAATAAAGAATGGAATAACAAAAGAAATCACCATGCATGCGATAGACCGCACAGACAGGTTATTCCAACAGAATAATAAATAATGGAACCAGGTCCGGCGTAAACGCACAGACAGAATATTCCGACAGAATAATAAATAATAGAACCAGGTCCGGTGTAAAACACACAGACATGATATTCCGACAGAATAATAAATAATGGAACCAGGTCCGGTGTAAATCACACAGACAGGATATTCCAACAGAATGATAACAAGACGGAACCAGGTCCGGTGTAAAACACACAGACAGGATGTTCCAACAGAATAATAATAAAAACGGAACCAGGTCCGGTGTAAAACACACAGACAGGATGTTCTAACAGAATAATAATAAAAACGGAACCAGGTCCGGTGTAAAACACACAGACAGGATGTTCCAACAGAATAATAGAAGAATGTCACCAAGTATAGGGTAGACCACGTATACAGGTTATTCCAACAGAATAATAAGAAATGGAATAACAACAGTTCTCTTCATGAATAAGAAAGAATAACACCCCTTACCGTTTTAAAGACGAGTTGAAATAAGGAAGTAGTTAAGTAGCAGAATACTCTTCTTCTCTCTCTTTATAGTTTCTCTCTATAGTTTCTCTCTCTAGAGTTCAGTGAATTCGTAAGAAATAATGAAGGAATGAGCTGCTATTTATAGAAAAATAGAATGCATAGTAACTAATCGATGAACGGTCCAAATTGATTACTTTAATCTGACGGTCCATATTTAAAGAAAAATCTTTTAAATAAAATATAATATATTCTATTTATAGAATAACTTTAATAAAGTATTCTGTTTTATATAAAAAGATGTTTCTGTTTTATTACGTTAATAATACGAATAAAACAAAACGTCATTACCGCTAAATAATTCATATTATTAACTGACAATAATTGAATCAAACTGAGTGACTTCTCACATAAGCATTAATAATCAATACCGTGTGCTACTATGCAACCACACGTATTACTGTACTTTTACTACCGAGTAGTTCAACAGTAACAATGGTAAAATTTCCGCCGTTATTTTTAATAAAATATTTTTGTCGTTTTCTCAATCCGACAATAATTCTGTTGTGGGGTCCACCAATGATTGTGTCGTTGTACGAATATTCCCTGTTAAAACGAATATTCCCCGACCAATCGAATATTATATAACAACTTGCGTACTTTGCAAAATTTATAAATATTACCCACAACTATAACATTATATCAAATTAACTCCATAATATTCAAAAATGATATTTATAGAAAATTCATCTTTATTTATAAAAGTTGGGGTCTTACAACCTCCCCTTCTTATGAAATTTCGCCCTCGAAATTAGGGTACGTACCTGGTATGTCGAAGAGGTAAGGATACCTTGATTTCATTTCAGATTCTAACTCCCAAGTCATTTCCTCAACATCGTGGTTTCTCCACAAAACTTTGACTTGAGGTATAACCTTGGAGCGTAGAATATGTTCCTTCTTATCCAAGATTTGAACAGGAACTTCTTCATACGTCAAATCTTCCGCTATTTCGTCCGGTTCTAACTCAATAATGTGGTTCGGGTCTTCCACATATTTGCGTAACATGGATATGTGAAAAACGTTATGAACACGAGACATACTTGGCGGTAAAGCGAGTCTATAAGCCACAGTTCCTACTCGATCGAGGATTAAAAATGGACCGATGAATCGAGGATTGAGCTTTCCTCTCTTTCCAAATCTCGTAACTCCTTTCCATGGAGCAACACGTAAGAACACATGATCTCCTACATCAAATTCCACGTCCTTTCGATGAAGATCAGCATAACTCTTTTGTCGATCTTGTGAGGTTTTTATACGTTGTCGGATCGTTTGAATCTTTTCTGTAGTCATACGTACCAACTCCGGTCCCAACAACGTTGCTTCACCCACCTCATCCCAGCATACTGGAGAACGACATTTTCTTCCATACAATGCTTCGAATGGAGCCATGCCAATACTTGCTTGATAACTGTTGTTGTAGGAAAACTCCACCAATGGTAAGAACTTGTCCCAACTTCCCTTGAAGTCAAAGACACAGAGTCTTAATAGATCTTCAAGAGTTTGAATAGTCCTCTCTGATTGTCCGTCCGTCTGAGGATGATATGCTGAACTAAATCGTAACTCCGTGCCCATAGCTTTTTGTAAACTAACCCAAAATCGTGAAGTGAATCTTGGGTCTCGGTCAGAAACTATGGATACTGGCATACCATGCAGTCTTACAATCTCGTTTATGTACATACGAGCAAGACGTTCAAGTGTATAAGTTTTTCGTATCGGTAAGAAATGAGCAGACTTGGTCAATCTATCAACAATGACCCAAATCGCATCAATACCTTGAGAAACCCTAGGAAGACCGGTAACGAAATCCATGGTAATGTGCTCCCACTTCCATTCTGGAATTTCAAGTGGTTGCAATGGACCTTTTGGTACTTGATGCTCCGCTTTGACTCGTTGACAAGTTAGACACCTTGAGATAAACAACGCTATCTCTCTCTTCATATTGCTCCACCAAAATGTATGACGAAGATCATGATACATTTTGGTACTTCCAGGATGGATTGCAAACGGTGTGTTGTGCGCCTCCATCATGATTTCATACTTTAAATCAGGGTTGTTAGGAACACAAAGTCTGGAGTTGACTCGAAGTATTCCTTCTTCATCGATTCTTGCTTCCGGTATAACACCTTCTTGCACTTTCTTCTTCATACGCATCAGCTCCAGGTCTGTAGCTTGAGCAGCTTTAACTTTATCGATTAAAGTCGGTTCTACTCGTATATTCGCCATCATCACATGGGTCCCTGGAGTCTTTAACTCTATCTCCATCCTTTGCAAGTCACACAAAATGGGCCTTTGTGTTGTTAATATTGCACTCGTACTTGCATATGATCTTCTACTCAATGCGTCAGCTACCACGTTCGCTTTTCCAGGATGGTATTGAATGGTATGATCATAATCTTTCAACAGTTCAAGCCAACGTCGTTGTCGCATGTTGAGTTCCTTTTGAGTGAAGAAATATTTGAGGCTTTTATGATCCGTAAAGATCTCCACCTTCTCCCCATACAAGTAATGCCTCCAAATTTTAAGTGCAAAGACAACAGCTGCCAACTCTAGATCATGAGTAGGATAATTCCTCTCATATTCCTTGAGTTGTCTTGATGCATAGGCTATGACTTTTCCATGTTGCATGAGAACGCATCCCAACCCTTTGCTCGAAGCATCACTGTAGATGACAAATCCCTCCGAGCCAGATGGTATTGTTAGAACAGGTGCTGAAATGAGTCTCCTCTTGAGTTCTTGAAAACTCTGCTCACATTCTTCGCTCCAACCGAACTTTGTATCTTTCCGAGTCAGCTGAGTTAATGGAGTAGCGATTCGAGAAAATCCTTCCACGAATCTCCGATAATAACCAGCTAGACCGAGAAAGCTACGTACTTCGGTTACTGATTTAGGTTGCTCCCAGCTTTGAATAGCTTCAATCTTTGCCGGGTCAACAGATATTCCACGACTTGATACTACGTGCCCAAGGAATGCTACCTCTTCCAGCCAGAACTCGCATTTCTTCAACTTGGCATAAAGTTTGTATTCACGAAGCTTTTGGAGTACCAGCCTCAAGTGTTGCTCATGATCTTCACGACTTTTGGAATAAACAAGGATGTCATCGATAAAGACGACCACAAAGTGATCCAAATATTCCTTAAATACCCTGTTCATCATATCCATGAAGGCAGCAGGAGCATTAGTCAATCCAAAAGACATAACTAAGAATTCATAATGCCCATACCGAGTTCTGAAGGCAGTCTTTGGAATATCCTCAGTTCTAACCTTCAGCTGATGATATCCAGAACGAAGATCGATCTTTGAAAAGAATTGTGCTCCTTGCAACTGGTCAAACAGGTCATCAATACGTGGCAATGGGTACCTATTTTTGATGGTGACATGATTCAACTCCCGATAATCAATACAAAGTCGCATACTCCCATCTTTCTTCTTCACGAACAGAACAGGAGCACCCCAAGGAGAAGTACTAGGACGAATAAAACCAATGTCTAACAATTCCTGCAGTTGGGTCTTTAACTCCTGAAGTTCAATAGGAGCCATTCGATATGGGGCTTTGAAAATGGGTTTTGTACCGGGTTCAAGGTCGATACAAAATTTAATTTCACGCTCTGGGAGTAGGCCAGGAAGTTCTTCGGGAAATACGTCAGGAAATTTATTAACAACAGAAATATCATTCAAAGCTGACGTATTTTTGTTTAGATCTGTGACATGAGCTAAGAAAGCTTGACATCCGTTTTTCAATAAACGAATAGCTTTATGGCTTGAGATGACAGCGATTGATTTTAATGGTTTGGTTGCTTGAATTCGCATAATAGGTCGATTAGGAATATGAAAGCTAACAACCTTACGAAAAAAATCAATTTTTGCATGATGAGTAGTTAACCAATCAATCCCTAGAATCACGTCAAATGCAAGTATTTTTAACGAAATCAGATCGACAGGTAATGTGTGGGTACCAACTTGAACCAAACAAGACTTATAAACCGTGGATGTAATGAAGGTTTCTCCCAATGGAGTTTCAACAGCTAAGTCAAAGTCTAATTTCCCCGGAATCAAATTTAATCGATGAGCGCAAGTAGGAGAAATAAAAGAATGGGTAGAACCGGTATCAAATAAAGTATAGACTTCGTTAGAGTTTATGATAAGCTTACCCGTGATGACCTCATTCGGGTTCCTTGCTTTCTGGGAGTTCACAACAAACGCTCTCCCTTGCACAACCAGTTTTGACTTTTCTGGGACGGCCTTTGGTGCCCCCATCCTAGCTGAATTTGTCTTCGGTAAACGACAAAATCGGGCTAAATGACCTTCTCTTCCACAATTATAACATGCTTTGGACGGCATCGCGCAGTTTGGACTGATGTGCCCCTCCCCTCCGCATTTGAAACATATGATAGGTGGTTGTTCTCCTTCCTTAACGACAGGTGCTGGTGCTGACGTCTTTCCATCATTGTTGAATCTCCTCTTCTTGAAATGCCCATTCTTATTGTTTTGGCCCTGATTACCACCGAAGTGGTTACCATTTCTGGCCTGTTGATTCCCTCCACGCTTGTTGTCACCGCTTCGATGACTGCTCTCACTGGTATTATCATTTTGCCGGCTGCTCTCTTTTGGTTGCGTTGTCTCGTTATCGCGCTCCACCAACTGAGCCCTATTTACAACATCTGAATACAAACACAATTTATGAGAAACAAGATGTTGACGTATCTCCGGCTTCAAACCTCTTAAAAACATCCGCGTCATTCTTTCTTCATTATCCACCAGGTGGGACGCAAACCGGGATAACTCCGCAAATTTTGCCTCGTACTGCGACACGGTCATATTATTCTGCTCCAATTTGATGAACTCCACCTCCTTCATGTGACGAATACTCTCGGGAAAGTATTTGTCGTTAAACAGCTCTTGGAACTTCTCCCAGGATATCTTCAGTGCGGCAGGTTGAGTACGCTTTATCGATTCCCACCAGTAATCTGCCTCTCCTCGCAACATAAAGGCGGCAAAGGGAACCTTTTGCTCCTCGGAGCAACCCAAGACATCAAATATCTTGGTGATCTGCTTTATCCATGTTTCAGCTACAAGTGGTTTGGGTTCTCCCTTAAACTCCGGTGGTCCCAGCTCCTTAAACTGTTTAGCGGTGACCGCCAGAGAGTTTTCAGTATTTTCACCTACGTTGTGGACAGGAGCCGCTTTCACCTGTTGTTGCATGAATTGCATAAAGCCTCTGAACATTTGATCATTCATCATTTGGTCAGTGTTGTTGTTTGCGTGAGGATTGTCGCCTTCCTGATGCACATTATCCTGATTATTGATATGAGGTGAATCAACAGTCGCCTGTGCTCCATTGCTATTCTCAACATTCTCAGATGCCATTTTCAGATACTGCCACAAAATAAAAATTAATTGATATGTCAAAGTTTATCCTTATATTATAACCGACCTGTAATACCCGAGATTTTTATAAATTAGAAATAAAAGTGTTTGAATATTTATTTTGAACACATATATATTTTGGTGGGTCATGAAAGGTGAAAATAAAAATTTAATTGAATCATGTTTGAAAGGATTAAGAAATTTTTTGATAATATTGATAAGCTTGGTTACGATTGATTAAGCTTAAGTGTAAAGTCTTTTGTGGTGTAATTAATTTCTTAATGAGATTAATTGATGGATAACTTAATGAAGTGTTGGATCTAGGATAAATCCAAGCCCAACATTATTATTGTAACATACTTGCATAGTTGGGAGTTTAGCCCAAGAATTTGAATTGGTAGACTAATGTTTAACCCAATGTGTATAAGTGTTTGTACCTAGCCCAATTCAAATATTAATTTGGACAAACCCAATGTACATGGATTATATAAATACATATATAAGATAAGTATACTTATATATATATATATATATATATATATATATATATATATAGGTGTAGAGATGTATGTGTAAAGGTAGCAATAAGCTAGCACATGGTACAAATGATGGAATGAAAGTGCAATATATGGAATGCTACCCCTCATGGCCAAAATTTTGGCCCTATTAAGCCTAAGTGATGATTTTTGTTGCACAAAAATTCTTACAAGCAATCCCATGTGGGCTCATGATGAAGAAGGACATAGTTGGTGAAGGAGTTGGTAATTCTTTTTACCTAATCACCTTTTAACCATGGTTAATACCTAGTTGGGTGTACATATACAAGTATTATACCAAGTATTAGTAAATGTATTGTATACATAGAACTTGCCTATAAATATAACCCATCCTAGTTCATTGCTTCATTTACTTGAAATTTCATAAGTGTTAGTAGTATAATAAGAGCTAGAGAGAAATTGAGGGAAGTAGAAGGATTCTAGAGGAACTCTTGCACTTTGGTGGTTCAAGAGGAGTTCAAGAAGGAGAAGCAAAGGTGGAGAACTACTTAAGGTTCCTAGCCAAGAGGAAGAAAGCCTACAAGAAGTAAGATTCATAATCTAGCATTATTTTTGGCAAGCTAAGATAGTATGTGTAGATATTAGTAAGAATGCATGCTTGATTGTGGGAAGTTTATGTGTTGTGTGATCATGATGGATATAAAAGTATAATGATGAGTATTGGAAGGTGAATATGTGATTTATATGGCTTGGTATGTGATCTAAGTTAAAATGAATCATGTAAAAGCATGTGAGCATGAAACCTAGCTTAGTATGCTTGAACGTTTGATAATCGTGATTAACATATGTAAGAGATATGTGTAATTCTAAAATGTTATATTAAGCATATATGAAATACGATCATAACACAAGTTGAATCATCAAATTCGGTCATAAAACGAACTCGTAGCAAAATAATTGGTAAGACAAGCTAGCATGAGAACCTTTTCTTGGAAAAGTAAATAATTTGATTAAATAAATATTTTGAAAAATTGTTCAAGATATCGCATATTGAAGATATGTAAGTTTATGAGATAATGGAAGTGGTTTGAACTCATTTGGATATGAAATGAGCAAGTTATGAAAGATTGAATCAAAAAGGGTCAAAACTGAAAATGTTAAAAAAATCGGATTTTTGCTTCTGCAGGGGAGCGCCTAGGCGCTCAACCCAGACTTATTTCAAGCGCCTAGGCGCTAGGCCATTTTCAGTGTTGAGTCAGTTTGGTTCGGGTCGGGTCAAACGGGTCAAGACTTATTTTTTTGGATATAATAAGATAAAATAAGATTAATAACAAGATAAAAATATAATATTAATACTAAGTAAGGTAAGAATACTTTATTTATGTAATGAGACATGGATAAATAAAACCAAGTGAACAATTGATTAAACAAGTAAAATGATAGAAGGTGTCTTCGGGTTCGGAGATGAAGTCTTCGACTTCGTAAGATGTCTTCGGGTTCGAACGTGGCGGGATGTCTTCGGATTTGGAAACAACATTGTGACATTGGGAAAGGCGGGATTAATTGATAAATATTATCAAATTGATATATGTTACCCACGCATGAACTAAACTAAAATTTTAAGTAGAGGGTTATACTAGCTGCGTCCGAATAAACTTAATTTAAAAGTTCCTTGGCACGTATGTGTGAACGACGTAATATAGAATGCGTAACTCAAGTAATGTTTCACGTATACAAACATGAAATGAGTATATGAGACTTAAATTTGCTAAAATGTTGTTAAGGTTTTTAAAAGTAAGAACAATCTGAATTATACATCTATGGTGTATGGATAGATATATGTGTAATAATTGCATGTTGAGATTTATGTCAGGATGTGTGGCTAATGAGTACCTATACATACATAAATAGGATGATATAGTTCGTTGAGGTGATTTTATGCTATAAGTGGTAATCAACGCTTAAGGCAAGTTCCCTAACTTACTCTCTTTTATATTGAGCAAGTATCCGAACCCTACTCTTATTGTGCAAGTATAATTGCATTCTTTATTCGACGAATACCGTAAACTTATTTCTTTGAATACAAGTTATATTACTTTCTCGTGCAAATGAGTTAATATGCTTAAACCCTTGTGAGAACTATTATTCATGATAAACTTAGTATTGATCTTGAATATTGTGAAAAAGTCGATGCCATTTGATTCGGCTAGACTATATGCATGTTTATAATAAAACTGTCCAAACCAATTGATTGGTGCGGAAATCTTGAAAACTGAGTTGAACAACCCTTTTGGTAAGGGGAGTGTATGTTGTTGGAAACCCCAACACATGAATAAATATTATTGTGGTGTTATGCATAACGTGAAGTATTGTAGACTGATCATCTATAGTACTTGATATCTTTGGTTATCAATTTAATATTGGTAACTCTAGTGAAACTTCAATGGTCTTTAGTGACTGCTCAGTATAAAGTGATTATCCAGTTGGATACATTGTTAGCCGTTGAATTCATATACATCTGTTGAATTATATTGAATTGTCATATCCCTTATTCATGATGTTATCCTGACACTTTGAACTATCTTAGAAATAACCCTTTGATATTTCAAATCTTGTGATATTATATCCTACACCCTTGTTGTATATTACTTGCTGGGCAATTTGTGCTCATCCTTGCTTATTTAAAACCTTTCAGCTAAGGCGGAACAGGGAGGTGTCTCTGGGAAAGACAAGGGCAAGGGCAAGGCTACTGACTAGCTTGTCCCTTTTATGTTTAAATCTATCATGTTGTAATAAGACTATTTGCAAACTATGTTTAAACTTAAGTATGATTATGTAATAAGTCTTTATTCGATATTATTATGTAATCTATTTAGTAATGTAGGTTGCGAGACTTGGGGGAATAATTATAATAAATCATTGTATATTATTCTAAATTAGATCTTTCGCTGTGAATGAGTGATTTTAGTTATTATGGTAATATCTTGAGAACGTGACGAACCGAATTCGGGTGACCAAGTGGTGGTTAGAATTTGGGGGCGTCACACGACCAATTAAATACCATGCAAATAAAATTAGGTAGGTCATACTAGCGAAGGAATTCCCCGTCTCTCCCCTCCTAGTTCTATTCTCACATCTTAGCCAGGGATCATATCCCTAAGCTCTGATACCAACTGTGACGCCCCCAAAATTAGGTATACATCACCCATCTTGGGTCGTCAGATACATAGTACAAAATACAAATACAACTTTCTAATACAACTGTCGTGTACAATACGACAAAACATAAACTGTGAGTTTGAATACAAATATTATCTTCTAGAGAGTATTCATACTCAAAAGGAGTCCTCATTACATTTATTAACACACCATTACATAGAATAGTGAGGACTACTAACTAATACTATCATTCGGACCATCACTCCGTTTCCTGACTTGCCCCAGCTACGTTCTCATTTCCTGAAGAGAACAGTGAAAGAAAGGGTGAGCTCAACTAGCCCAGTAAGAAATATTATGACTAAGATAATGCAGAATAAATTATCATTAGCCTTCAACAATGTTAAACTGATAAAATATAATAGACATCAAGTTTAACTGCAGCGAAACAAGCAATCCATTAAAAGAGTCAAATAGAAAATAAACCCTACTATCTTTTATGATTTAAAAGATTTTCCAACACTGTGATCGCTGAGACTCAGCTTAATAAAATAATCCACATCATCGAATCACCCCTGCACTACGGCCAAGGATATTCGTATATTCATTAATGGTCATGATCATGCCAACAACTGTCCATCAATGCACTACGGGCCAATGAGGACTTTTACCACATCATTTGTAACATTACGGTCATGATTATACCGAATAATCCCTAGTCATAATCATACCAAGTCCATCTATGCACTATAGGCCACAGATGACTTTCAACATTTTATAAACATGAGGATGATGACAATGATATAAGAATTCAATAAAACAAGTTCAAGAATTAATTTATCCAAGAATTAACAACGTCCAAATTGTCAATATGATACTGCTTTGTGGAGTAAAATTCAAGAATACTTAGAAGAATATTTTCATGAAAAGATACTGGATGAACCGCAATTATCAAGGATATTTCACTAATTTCATGGAGTATAGAAGTCAAAACTTAACCAATTGAGTATAATAAAGAATGGAATAACAAAAGAAATCACCATGCATGCGATAGACCGCACAGACAGGTTATTCCAATAGAATAAGAAATAATGGAACCAGGTCCGGCGTAAACGCACAGACAGGATATTCTGACAGAATAATAAATAATGGAACCAGGTCCGGTGTAAAACACACAGACAGGATATTCCGACAGAATAATAAATAATGGAACCAGGTCCGGTGTAAATCACACAGACAGGATATTCCAACAGAATGATAACAAGACGGAACCAGGTCCGGTGTAAAATACACAGACAGGATGTTCCAACAGAATAATAATAAAAACGGAACCAGGTCCGGTGTAAAACACACATACAGGATGTTCCAACAGAATAATAATAAAAACGGAACCAGGTCCGGTGTAAAACACACAGACAGGATGTTCCAACAGAATAATAGAAGAATGTCACCAAGTATAGGGTAGACCACGTATACAGGTTATTCCAACAGAATAATAAGAAATGGAATAACAACAGTTCTCTTCATGAATAAGAAAGAATAACACCCCTTACCGTTTTAAAGACGAGCTGAAATAAGGAAGTAGTTAAGTAGCAGAATACTCTTCTTCTCACTCTTTATAGTTTCTCTCTATAGTTTCTCTCTCTAGAGTTCAGTGAATTCGTAAGAAATAATGAAGGAATGAGTTGCTATTTATAGAAAAATAGAATGCATAGTAACTAATCCATGAACGGTCCAGATTGATTACTTTAATCTGACGGTCCATATTTAAAGAAAAATCTTTTAAATAAAATATAATATATTCTATTTATAGAATAACTTTAATAAAGTATTCTGTTTTATATAAAAAGATGTTTCTGTTTTATTACGTTAATAATACGAATAAAACAAAACGTCATTACCGCTAAATAATTCATATTATTAACTGACAATAATTGAATCAAACTGAGTGACTTCTCATATAAGCATTAATAATCAATACCGTGTGCTACTATGCAACCACACGTATTACTGTACTTTTACTACCGAGTAGTTCAACAGTAACAATGGTAAAATTTCCGCCGTTATTTTTAATAAAATATTTTTGTCGTTTTCTCAATCCGACAATAATTCTGTTGTGGGGTCCACCAATGATTGTGTCGTTGTACGAATATTCCCTGTTAAAACGAATATTCCCCGACCAATCGAATATTATATAACAACTTGCGTACTTTGCAAAATTTATAAATATTACCCACAACTATAACATTATATCAAATTAACTCCATAATATTCAAAACTGACATTTATAGAAAATTCATCTTTATTTATAAAAGTTGGGGTCTTACATACTCAACCTCTTCTTAAGCTCTTGGAAACTTTCCTCATACTTCTCAGTCCAAACAAATTTCATCGATTTTCTAGTCAAATTCGTCAACAGAGTCGTGATCTTGGAAAATTCCTGAATGAATTTTCTATAATAACTTGTCAATCCAAGAAAACTTCTTACTTCTGATGACGTCTTCAGCTGAACCCAGTTCATCACAGCTTTAACTTTAGATGGGTCTACCGAAATTCCGTCCTTATCGATCACATGCCAAGAAATTATACTCTTTCAATCCAGAATTCACATTTCGAAAATTTGACGTACAACTTCTCTCTTCTCAACGCCTCTAAAGTTACTTTTAAATGCTCTTCGTGTTCTTCCTTGGTCTTCGAATATACCAAAATGTCATCGATAAATACCACTACGATTTTGTCCAAAAAATGGTTTAAATACCCTGTTCATCAGGTCCTTAAACGCTGCAGGAGCATTTGTTAGACCGAATGACATCACCAGAAATTAGTAGTGACCATATCGAGTCCTAAACGCTATCTTTGGAACATCCTCTGGCCTCACCTTCAACTGATGATAACCACCCCTCAAGTCTATCTTTGAAAAGTATCTCTCTCCTTTCAATTGATCAAACAGGTCGTTGATCCTCGGTAATGGATATCTATTCTTAATCGTGACCTTATTCAGTTCTCTGTAGTCGATGCAGAGTCGCATCGTCCCGTCCTTCTTCTTTACAAATAACATCGGTGCTCCCCACGGTGATACGCTCGGTTGAATGTATTTCTTTTCCAGTAACTCTTGCAATTGTACCATCAATTCTTTCATGTCTACCAAAGCCATCCGATACGGTGCCTTCGATATTGGAGCCTTTCCTGGCGCCAAATCGATCACAAACTCAACCTCTCTGTCTGACGGAAGTCCTAGTAGATCATCTAGAAATACGTTTACGAAGTCCCTCACTACTGGTATCTCCTCTATTTTCGGGTTCTCTTTATGACTATCGACTATGTAAGCTAAATATCCTACATAGCCTTGTCTTAACATCTTCTTGGCCTGTATCATCGTTAAATAACTCGCTTGTCTAGGCAACTTGCTGCCATAAAACACAACTTTGACAGAGTCATAAGGTTGATACGCTTCTTTTGACAATTAATTACAGCCCCGCAATTGAATAGCTAATCCATCCCCAAGATAACATCAAATTCCCCAAGTTTGATAGGGATAAGGTCTACGTTCATAATGTTACCCTTAATATCCATGCTACAGTTCTTGTGCATGTATTTAATGGGGATCACTTCTCTATTCGCAATTTCTATGTTCATGGGGTATTCTAACTCATGCTTAGGTAATTCTAAGTTCTTAGCAAAGTCATCGGATATAAATGAACAAGTAGCACCCGAATCAAATAATACATAAGCATTAACTTTATTGATCGGAATGATACCTGACACCACATCGCGAGACTGCACAGCATCTTGCACTGTCATGTTAAATGTCCTAGCGGTTGGTCGGTTGGTTGCAGTTGGTCCCGTGGTAATTAAAGCACTTCCACCGTTGTTTCCCCTGTTCCCTCTTGATCCTGCCCCTCTAGATCCCTTCTTGGGACAGTCCCTTCCCAGATGGTCCTTTGAGCTGCAAGTGAAGCAGGCGCCCTTCTTTAGGTTAGGACAGTTAGGTGCTATGTGGCCTTCCTGACTACAATTGTAGCACACCCATTTTCCCTTCATACAAACCCCCAGGTGAGCTTTCCCGTAGGTCAGGCATGCTTTGATTCTCTTCTTCTGACCTCCTTACTGATTTATAGTCGATGAGTTGTCAATCCACCTCCACTTCTGATTGTTACTTCCCCCCGTGTTACTGTCACTAGCTTTGTTATTTCCTACACTTTCACTCTTCTTCCTTTTCTAATCTTGGTTATACTTGGTTACCGCATCGCTTCCACCATCGGCGAGTATGGCCTTCTCCAGTACCCCAACAAAAGTGTTTAATTGAAATATTAACACTTTGTTATATAACTAGGGCTTCAGTCCCTGCTCGAATTGCCTAGCCTTTCTCTCGCCAGTATGCACTTGATATGTGGCGAACCTAGCCAACTCATTAAATCTTACTGCATAGTCTGGCACGGACATATTTCCTTGCTTCAACTCCAGAAATTGTACCTCCATTTGGTTCTGCGAGCTTGTCAGAAAATACATCTTGAAGAACATCTCCTTAAATCTCTCCCAAGTGATCATACCTTCTCCTCCACGGACTTTATTTGCTTACCACCAATAACTGGCTTTGGATTTCAACATGAATGTTGCGTAGGCGGTTTTCTGGTCTTCTCTGACTCTGGCGACGTTAAAAACCTTTTCAATCTCCATAACCCAAGTTTGAGCTTCTATCAGGTTCATGGAGCCTTTAAACTCTGGTAGTCCCACCGCCTTGAAATCCTTGAACATTGTATTTGGTGGAGATTGAGGTTGATTATTAATTGCTCCAGCCAGTAAATTCTCTAACTGCTGAACAGGGTCAGAATTGGCGTTGTTGTTGTTGTTAGTTGTTGACCCTTCCTGGGCTGGTCTACGATTTGGTCGTCTTCTTGGCGGTATATTTCTGTTAAGAATATATGCTTATTAGGTCTTTATTCAATCCCTTAAATATTTAAGGCTGAACTAAAACATTTAAACATAATAACTTAACATATTATCTCAAATAACTTTGATATATTTATTTAATCAAAAGTTTTAACAAAATACGATAGCATCATTGTTATTTAGATCGACTATCCGATAAAGAATCTATAGGATTTAAAACATCAAAATATTCCTCTGTTTATAAACACAACAGAATTTACATTATTAACTACCAGATAGGTTTTCACATAATTGAACTATTCCTATCACTTCCTGCTAAGGCGTCGAATAGATTCTCTGCGCTCTTCTTCCATTATACAAAACATCATCCTTCGATCCAGCAAGTACGAGGGTAAGTCCTCGAACTGAATTGGATAGTACATAACTCGATCCTGAGCTTTATTCACTGCAGTGTTGAATGCGCAATCCATTTCCACCATCTTAACCTTCTTTTCTTATAACTCTTCCTCGACTGCATCTGCTCGCTGAGAAGCCTTCTCATAAGCATCTTCTGCTCTGGCTCGTTTGGCAGATTCCTCTTTCAGTTCATTCTTCAACCCCTCTATTTCCTCTGACTTCTGCTCGGTTTGGCCCTTCTCGTGAACTAAATCCCACTTTACATTTCCCAAACATGTGTGAAGAGTCACAACCTCTCTATCGCTCTGCTCGATGGTAAGCTGCTGAATAACCGTTCGCTCCTTTAGTTCCTAAATAGTATCTCGTAACTCTATGTTACGGTCATAAAACTCGTCTTACATCTCGGCACTGATAAAGTTCAGTGGGAACTCATCTTCTTCCTCAGGATCCTCCTCTGGATCAGACTCAAGCTCATGCTCTTTACCAACAACAGTAATCAACGGAGATGGCTCTCTCTGTACCAACTGCTCCCTGACAACATGAATGTCTCGGGGCTCCTCCTTTGTAGGTACTCGGGGTTCCTTGTGACGTCCCCAAAATTAGGTATACATCACCCATCTTGAGTCGCCAGATACATGGTACAGAATTCAAATACAACTTAATAATACAACTATCGTGTACAATACGACAAAACATAAACTGTGAGTTTGAATACAAATATTGTCTTCTAGAGAGTATCCATACTCAAAAGGAGTCCGCATTACAATTATTATCACACTATTTCACAGAATAGTGAGGACTACTAATACACCATTTAGGACCATCACTCTGTTCACCGACTAGTCCCAGCTACATTCTCATTTTCTGAAGAGAACAGTGAAAGAAAGGGTGAGCTCAACTAGCCAGTAAGAAATATTATGACTAAGATAATGCAGAATAAACTATCATTAGTCTTCAACAGTGTTAAACTGATAAAATATAACAAACATCAAGTTTAACTGAAGCGGAACAAGCAATCCATTAGAAGAGTCAAGTAGGAAATAAAATCTACTATCTTCTATGATTTAAAAGGTTTTTCATCACTTTTATCGCTGGGACTCAGCTTAATAAATAATCCACATCATCGAATCATCCCTGCACTACGACCAAGGATATTCTTTAGTATCACGACCACGAATTATCCATGCACTACGGCTAAAGATAATCATGTTTTCATCAACGGTCCTGATCATGCCATAAAACAATTCATCTTTGCACTATGGCCAAAGAGAATCCATAGCCATAATCATGCCAAAAATTGTCCATCAATGCACTACGGGCCAATGAGGACTTTTTCCACATCATTTGTAACATTACGGTCATGATTACACCGAATAATCCCTGGTCATAATCATACCAAGTCAATCTATGCACTACAGGCTATAGATGACTTTCAACAAAATATAAACATGAGGATGATGACAATGATATAAGAATTCAATAAAACAAGTTCAAGAATTAATTTATCTAGGAATTGATAACGTCCAAATTGTCAACATGATACTGCTTTGTGGAGAAAAAATCAAGAATACTCAGAAGAATATTTCCATGAAAAGATACTGGATGAAGCACAAATATCAAGGATATTCCACTAATTTCATGGATTATAGAAGTCAAAACTTTAACCAACTGAGTATAATAAAGAATGGAATAACAAAAGAATTCACCAAGCATGCGATAGACCGCACAGACAGGTTATTCCAACAGAAAATAAATAGTGGAACCAGGTCAT
Source organism: Panax notoginseng (assembly GCA_016801055.1). Lineage (NCBI taxonomy): Eukaryota > Viridiplantae > Streptophyta > Magnoliopsida > Apiales > Araliaceae > Panax > Panax notoginseng. The sequence continues at coordinate 129,802,856 of CM029012.1, forward strand.
GCGTAAATGCACCGACAGGATATTTCGACAGAATAATAAATAATGGAACCAGGTTCGGCGTAAACGCACAGACAAGATATTCCGACAGAATAATAAATAATGGAATCAGGTCCGGCGTAAAGCATAGACAGGATATTCCGACAAAATAATAAATAATGTAATAATAGAAGAATTTTACCAAGTATAGGGTAGCCCGTATACAGGTTATTCCAACAGAATAATAAAGAATGGAATAACAGAAGTTCTCTTCGTGAATAAGAAAGAAAGGATACCCTTTACAAGTACAACAAATAATATCCCTTCCCGTAAAAGAAACTTGATATCGGAGTAGTGAAGTAGCAGAATACTTTTCTTCTTTCTCTCTATAGTTTCTCTCTCTAGAGTTTCAGTGAATTCGTAAGAAATAATGAAGGAATGAGCTTCTATTTATAGAAAAATAGACTGCATAGTAACTAACTCATGAACGGTCCAGATTGATTTACTTTAATCTGACGGTCCATATTTAAAGCAAAATCTTTTAAATAAAATATAATATATTCTATTTATAATATAATAAAACGTATAACTTTATAAAAGATTTTACTATACAAATACTATGCAGGCACTATGCAAATACTATGCATAATAAAATATAATATATTCTAATTATTGTCTAATAAAACAGATAACTTTATAAAAGTGTTCTGTTTTATATAAAAAGATTTTACTATTAGCCTAATAAAATGAATAACTTTATTAAAGTATTCTGTTTTATATAAAAAGCTTTTCTGTTTTATTACATTAATAATACCAATAAAATAAAACTGAGTGACTTATCACGTAAGCCTCAATAATCAATACTGTATGCTACTATGCAACCACACATATTACTGTACCTTTACTACCGAGTAGTTCAACAGTATTAACGGTAAAACTTCCGCCGTTATTTTCATAAAATATTTTTGTCGTTTTCTCAATCCTACAATAATTCCGTTGTGGGGTCCACCAATAATTGTGCCGTCGTACGAATATTTTCCGACAAAAATAATATTCCCCGACCAATCGAATATAATACAACAACTTGCATACTTTGCAAAATTTATAAATACTACCCACAACTATAACATTATATCAAATCCACACCATAATAAAAAATAAAATAAAAATTATTTTGAGAAAATTAAATCTTATTCGTAAAATTTGGGGTTTTATAATCTCCCCTCCTTATGAAATTTTGCCCTCGAAATTTACGTACGTACCTAGTTTGCCGAACAGATGAGGACACTTCGTCATATTCTAATTCTTGAGGTATAACCTTTGAGTGTTGAATACATTCCAGGATTTTAACAGGTACATCTTCATACGTTAAATTATCCGCTATCTCGTCCGGTTCTAAATCAATAATGTGGTTCGAGTCGTCCACATATTTACGTAACGTCGATACGTTAAAGACGTTATGAACATGCGACATACTTAGCGGTAAAACGAGTATATAAGCCACAGTTCCTACTCCATCGAGGATTTCAAATGGGTCAATTAAATCGAGGGTTGAGATTTCCTCTCTTCATCGATTCTTGCTTCTAGAATAACGCCCTCTTGAACCTTCTTCTTCACATTCATCAGCTCTGAGTATGTAGCTTGAGCGGCTTTCACTTTATTGATTAAAGTCGATTCTAATCGTATATTCATTATCTTCACGGGGGTCCCTAGAGTCTTTAACTCTATCTTCATCATTTGTAAGTTATACGAAATGGGTCTTTGTGTTAACAACATCTCACTCGCATACGATCTTCTACTCAACGCGTCAGCTACCACATTCGCACTTCCACGATGATATTGAATGGTACGATCGTAATCTTCAACAGCTCGAGCCAACGTCTTTGGCGCATAATACGTTCGTTTTAGTTGAAGAAATATTTAAGGGTTTAAGAAATGGGTTTTGTACTGGGGTCAATACAAAATTTGATTTCACGCTCTTGGGTAGGCTAAGAAGTCTTCAAGAATACGTCAGGAAATTTATTAATAATAGAAATTTCGTTCAAAACTGTGACCCTCATCCAAGACTTGGATAGCACGTCACATTGATACCTATCAACTTGCCATCGTCATTCACGACGTCGCCTACAGAAAGTCTGGCTTCGGTGCATTGCACACAAGGAAGTCACTAGATAAAGGCTCAGGGCTATTTACTTATGGCTTGATATGACAATGATTGACTTTAGTGGTTTGGTTACTTTGAATTCGCATAACAGGTTGGTTAGGAGTATGAAAGCTAACAACCTTACGAAAAACATGATGAGTAGTTAACCAATCGTCTCCAAAAATCACATCAAAGGCGAGTATTTTCAAAGAGATAAGATCGATAGGTAACGTGAAAGTGTTGATTTGAATCAAATAAGATTTATAAATAGTAGAGGGTTAATTAAATACTGTAACAAAATAAGGGTTAATTAACATATCGCATATCATCTCTATACTCTAACCGACCAATTAAATACCAAATTAATTTAGGTAGGTCATACTAGCGAAGGAATTACCCGTCTCTCTCATCCTAGTTCTATTCTCACATCCTAGCCAGGGATCATATCCCTAAGCTCTGATACCAACTGTGACGCCCCAAAAATTAGGTATACATCACCCATCTTGAGTCGCCAGATACATGGTACAGAATTCAAATACAACTTAATAATACAACTATCGTGTACAATACGACAAAACATAAATTGTGAGTTTGAATACAAATATTGTCTTCTAGAGAGTATCCATACTCAAAAGGAGTCCACATTACAATTATTATCACACTATTTCGCAGAATAGTGAGGACTACTAATGCACCATTTAGGACCATCACTCTGTTTCCCGACTAGTCCTAGCTACATTCTCATTTTCTGAAGAGAACAGTGAAAGAAAGGGTCAGCTCAACGAGCCCAGTAAGAAATATTATGACTAAGATAATGCAGGATAAACTATCATTAGTCTTTAACAATGTTAAACTGATAAAATATAACAAACATCAAGTTTAACTGCAGCGGAACAAGCAATCTATTAGAAGAGTCAAGTAGGGAATAAAATCTACTATCTTCTATGATTTAAAAGGTTTTTCATCACTTTTATCGCTGGGACTCAGCTTAATTAATAATCTACATCATCGAATCATCCCTGCACTACGGCCAAGAATATTATTTAGTATCACGACCACGAATTATCCATGCACTACGGCTAAAGATAATCATGTTTTCATCAACGGTCCTGATCATACCATAAAATAATTCATCTTTGCACTATGGCCAAAGAGAATTCATAGCCATAATCATATCAAAAATTGTCCATCAATGCACTACGGGTCAATGAAGAATTTTCCCACATCATTTGTAACATTACGGTCATGATTACACCGAATAATCCCTGGTCATAATCATACCAAGTCCATCTATGCACTACAGGCCATAGATGACTTTCAACAAAATATAAATATGAGGATGATGACAATGATATAAGAATTCAATAAAACAAGTTCAAGAATTAATTTATCTAGGAACTGATAACGTCCAAATTGTCAACATGATACTGCTTTGTGGAGTAAAATTCAAGAATACTCAGAAGAATATTTCCATGAAAAGATACTGGATGAAGCGCAAATATCAAGGATATTCCACTAATTTCATGGAGTATAGAAGTCAAAACTTTAACCAACTGAGTATAATAAAGAATGGAATTACAAAAGAATTCACCAAGCATGCGATAGACCGCACAGACAGGTTATTCCAACAGAAAATAAATAGTGGAACCAGGTCATGCGTAAATGCACCGACAGGATATTCCGACAGAATAATAAATAATGAAACCAGGTTCGGCGTAAAAGCACAGACATGATATTTTGACAGAATAATAAATAATGGAACCAGGTCCAGCGTAAAGCACAGACCGGCACACACAGACCTGACAGAATAATAAATAATGTAGTAACAGAAGAATTTCACCAAGTATAGGGTAGCCCGCGTATACAGGTTATTCCAACAGAATAATAAAGAATGGAATAACAGAATTTCTCTTCATGAATAAGAAAGAAAGAATATCCTATACGAGTACAACAAATAATATCCCTTACCGTAAAAGAAACTTGATATCAGAGTAGTGAAGTAGCAGAATACTTTTCTTCTTTCTCTCTATAGTTTCTCTCTCTAGAGTTTCAGTGAATTCGTAAGAAATAATGAAGGAATGAGCTTCTATTTATAGAAAAATAGACTGCATAGTAACTAACTCATGAACGGTCCAGATTGATTTACTTTAATCTGACGGTCCATATTTAAAGCAAAATCTTTTAAATAAAATATAATATATTCTATTTATAATATAATAAAATGAATAACTTTATAAAAGATTTTACTGTACAAACACTATGCAGGCACTATACAAATACTATGCATAATAAAATATAATATATTCTAATTATTGTCTAATAAAACAGATAACTTTATAAAAGTATTCTGTTTTATATAAAAAGATTTTACTATTAGCCTAATAAAACGAATAACTTTATAAAAGTATTCTGTTTTATATAAAAAGCTTTTCTGTTTTATTACATTAATAATACCAATAAAATAAAACTGAGTGACTTATCACGTAAGTCTCAATAATCAATACTATATGCTACTATGCAACCACAAGTATTACTGTACTTTTACTACCGAGTAGTTCAACAGTATTAACGGTAAAACTTCCGCCGTTATTTTCATAAAATATTTTTGTCATTTTCTCAATCCGACAATAATTCTGTTGTGGGGTCCACCAATAATTGTGTCGTCGTACGAATATTTCCCGAGAAAAATAATATTCCCCGACCAATCGAATATAATACAACAACTTGCATACTTTGCAAAATTTATAAATATTACCCACAGCTATAACATTATATCAAATCCACACCATAATAAAAAATAAAAAAAAAATATTTTTAGAAAATTAAATCTTATTCGTAAAATTTGGGGTTTTACATTCTTCCTCCCCAGCTCAATTAGATTCTCCAACATCTGACATCCTGATAACACAATTTTAAGTTTTAGTTACTAATCGATACTCGTGAGCACATAAGTTTATCACATAAACACATAAAGTCTTTTATTATTTTCAATGAATTAAGGAATTCATTTCTTAGAACTCGATAAGAGTTTATCGCCACTATGTTCTCGATATCCTATAAGGCTACTACCTAAGGTTGTTTCCCTCACCTAAGGTTCATAACCTACGGCTTTGATACCAACCTGTGACACCCCCAAATCAGGGTACTTCAATTCCCACGGGACTTGGTGTTCACTGTCCAAACATCATGCATCTATCTACCCATAATAAATGAAAAACCATAAATAGATAGAAATAAATCCTCTCCTTATGGAGTTATAACATCTGAATGTAAATACATCAATCCCAAGTAATACTAACCTTAAATCTCAAATACGGAAATATAAACAAATATTAAGTCTTACACAACTTAAACATAAGTCTGAAACATAACATAACAAATAAACAACAAGTCTTCATCACTTGTTAACTTTGCCCTTGCCTTTGCAAGTAGAAGGCTTGTCGGACCTTTCGTTCTTAACTGCAATGTTATTATTACGCAAGATTGAGCACGATTTCCTACAAGTATAATAATATAACAATAAAATAATAACATGCTAATGAATCAAATACTTCTGAAATAAGAAAACTTGGCTTTTGAATCAAGAATGAATAAAAAGAATCAAAAGAACTTTTGAGGGTCATAAGACCTTGAACTACGTCCTAGGTTGTCAAGTGTTTGTACTTGAAACCTTTAACAGTCATAAGACTATGAACTCTTCTTCTCGTACTTAGGGGGATCAGCCCTTAGTACCATATTATGCACAATATCTTAACGCTAACGCATAAGTAATCCCCTATATAGGGTTGTTCATCTCAGTTTGACATTAGAGTCCGCACCAAAAGAAGTTTGGTTTGGATTAATTCAACAAGGGTTCTAAAATTTAGAACGTTCATCAACTATGGACTAGTCGAATCAATAAGGGTTCACTAGTCTTACAAGGTTCAACAATAACTGATATTCAAATTGAATAATAAACTCAAGAAGTATACAATGGAATAAGTATTGTATAACAGAATTCATACTTTGAAAAGATTAATAACCTATAACATATTGAACTTGATAATTAATAACAAGAACTTACTCGATATAGACTACAAGTCTAGAATTTGCTTAATATAAAGAGGTAAGGTTTATAAACTTGTATAATGATAACGAATAGGGTTAGGAAACTTGCTTAACAACAATAATTTAGAAACAGAATATTTGCTCAATATAAAAGTAAGGTTTAGAAACTTGCCTCTTGCACAAGCTACAATTGATTCACGTTCTTTATTAAATCCTACATATCAATACATTCACAATACTCATTAATCAATAGTTCGATATACCTATCGAATCCCAACATTGGTCTTTGAATATGTTATTGGACTTTTAAGTCTTATTAATTAATCACATAACATAAGTTAATTAACATATTATTATATGCTTGACATGTCTTCATGTTCATTACATTAGGTTTTAAAAACACATTTTCAAAACTTGAACACTTAGAAAAATTTCTGAAGTTCTGAAGGTAAGGCGCGGCCGTGCTCAAATTGTTCTTTGGATCGGCGCGGACGCGCTGAACGGCGCAGGCGCGCTAAATTTACTCTTTGAAGCGGCGCAGGCGCGCTGCACGACGCGGGAGGGCTCCATTTGTTCTTTGGAGCAGCGCAGCCGCGCTGCGACGCAAACCCAGATTCTGCAGTTCGCGAAGAACACACAGAACAACCCAATAAATCCCAAATTAAACTAACATGATGAATTTTAATGCTACCCATGAATTATAGACTTCACAAAAACATCATATAAAGTTTTTAGCATGATTCTAACACTTAAAATATACAATTCCCTGAATCAATTCATGTAACTTCAGTGTTCTTGGTGATTTTGAAAATATTGAACATGAAATAGAAAAATTGGCATTACGGGTTTGTTATAACACCGAATCTGACCATTAAAAGTTTATTTTCTTCGTTTTGACATGTGATAACATAATCTACCATTAAATTTCAAGTTAAACAACAATTCGTAGCATACCAATTCCCATAAGGGCCATACATATGAAACTTATACTCAATAACTTTGAAGAAAACTATATACGACATATTTATGAAATTGATGTTATGAAATCATATGTATATGGTAATAAAAACATATTATGATTATATATTATCATGTTTTTACACCTAGATCATCAATTCATGCATAGATCACACAAATTTGTTTTACAGAGCAGTTAGAGATAGCTTTTTCACAATAATAGTAACACGTAATTACAATTTAGGTTTAGGAGATTACCCAAAAGCAAGTTCCTCTGAATCTTCATTTTCTTCTTTAAATCACTCAACTTTTCTCTAATTTATCTCTGTATTCTCTATCAGTTAGAACTCCTAAATAAAGTGTGTCTTCTAAATAAAGACTGATATGCGCTTCTTAACTGCAGCATGGTGGCCAGTTACTCAAATCAAGGGTTAACTGCTCTCAACCTCCAATAGGGCCTTGTTTGGCTAACTTATTAGAAGGTTTTCCCATTTAATTTAATTAATCCTTTATAATATAGTTTAATAATGTCACACCCAATTAGACAATAAATCAAATATCTTATTTAATTTAATTTAAATTAAATATAGTAATTTCTCATTAATTTACATAGTCATAAAATTAAATTTCTCATTTATTAATTATGTCAATTTATTAAATCTCTAATTAATTATTAAATTAATTAAAATAACATTATGCTTATTAAATACTTCATTTAATTCATTAAGCTCACATAAATACATGCTTTGAATAATAAAAATTTCCCACATTAATTTAATCAATATAACACATATAGTTACATTAATCTATCACAAATTCATCAATTAATTATTTAATCCAATGATTAAAGCATCAAAAAAATTATTTATTTAATTCAATAAATATTCAAACTAAACTATAAAATCTCGTTCGTCACAATTAACATGAACAAAGTCTGTAGATTTTTCTTTATAAGAATCAGATTGCACAATAGGTATTTTTAAATTTCTTATTTATTTTTAGGCTTCCATTTTTATTTTTAGCAACCCAATTAATTTATTTCTTTAATTATGAAAAAGTTTCACAATCAGCTTTTCAAAATTTAATTCCAATTAATTAATATTTGATCCTTATTAATTTTAAAAACTTAATTAATTATTTCCATAATTGATTAACCACTTTTATTTATTCCATGATTAATTAAATTAGTTCCATAAATATATTCATGGTGCAATGCAAATCCTAGAGTCTTGATTGAGAAATATTTAAAGGTAGAATCTTACATCTATTTCCTAATGACTCAAGCAAATATTCAAGCTTTTATGTCTTCTATCATTTAATAAATTAAAGTTTCAAGAATTCTTTTAATATCGGATAAATGCATGAGTAAACAACTTAGTACAATAGGAGAGTTATAATCCAAACCTAATGTTGAAATATGACCAAGTCAACATTTTTCCCCTTTTCGATGATGACAATAAAATATGAACCCAAAACTTCCAGCTTCATGTACCCCAACATGATCAGACATATCATATGAAAAACCATATCATGATTTTTCTCCCTCTTTGTCATCAATCAAAAAGAATAACATATGATTTTTCTTCTCATTTGTCATTAATCAAAAAGAAAGAGAGGACCTTGAAAAATGATGTATACCCCATAGAAGGAATCATGGTTGCTTTTAAGTACTAATAACGGTTGGGAGATATGAATCCAAGAATGTTAACCCATGTGATTAAAAGATTTAAATTTAAGCATTTTCTCTATAAAATCAATTATCCAAATAGATTCAAGTAAGTAACCATACCTTCATATTTAGTTACCTCTACGTCAATACATTTATCATCAGATGTGAATTTAATTGACGTACTTTTTGATTTAGATTTTTTGAATCCAAACCTTTTGAGCAAACCTTTTGTGTAGTTGAGATACTGTGTTGTTTTTGACATTTTGATGTCATGAATTGTCTATTCTTGTTTATTAGAATCATCCTGAATAGGTTCCTCAATGCTTTGAGATAATTCTAATTCATATTCTTGTTGATTGTCTAAACTAGCTTGCTGAATCTGCTTATTCGACTTACTAAGTTGCTCTTTTCTGGTTTGCCTGGATTTGCAGCAGTCTCTAAATTTCTTGGAGAAGTTTCTATTTTCTACTTATCGAATCCAGTCTGCTATTTATTCTTATTCAGACTGCTATTTCTTCTTATCCAGTTTGTTGTTTCGGCTTATCCAGTCTGTTGTTTCTGCTTATCCAGTATGCTGGATTTACTAGAGTTTTAGAAATTTATATTATCTCATCAGTTCTGTTCCATTTTTCTTCTTGAGAGATAGCTTCAAGAATTTTAACTTTTCGCCTAGAGTATCACCCATTTTTAGAAGGAACGTTTACTTTAAAATGTACTTACAAAAATAATTTATCCTTTTAGTTCCCATATCTTTTTTGGTCCTTTAGGGTTAAGTCACATACAAATCACTTTTCTTAATCCACACACTTTTAACTTTCAAACTTCTTCTATTTGATGAACAATTAACATATAAATGCCCTTTTATGCCACATTTTTTACATGTAGTGAAAGGATATCAATAGTTTAATTTAAAATGTGATTTAGATTTTAGCCTTTTTACATCACTCTTTTTATGTGTTGGATTATAGCCAATTCTTTGTTTTTCATAGATAGGTCTTTGTTTACCTAACATAATAGTTAAGTTTTCATCCTCTTAGACAAATTTAGTCAGTGATGGCTTTAATTATTTTATCTCTTCTTGTAATTCACTGTTTGAAGTATTTTCAATATGTATATTATCATTAAAAGCATTGATATAGATATCTTTCATTGCTATTTCTTTGTGTTGGGATTTGCATTTTAAAATTTGATGTTGAAAGTAAATAAACATGCTTATATGTAAAGTTCTTCAAGGAACACATGCACAAGGACTTTGTGATAGATCAAAAATTGTTAGGTTTGATCTATTCTTAATGGTTATCATTTTGTAAATGAATGTATAGAAGAAAAGATCAAAACTGTTAGGTTGATCTTCTTTGAGATGTAATAGATAGGTATCAATAGGATTGTAGTCTGTCGAACCAGTCAAGAGTTTGCAGAAGCCAAGGCAGAATCGTAGAGTATCGAGAAAGTTGCTACATAAACGTAGTCTGCTTTGGAGAGCCTCTCTCAGAATCGTAGAGTTGGTCCAAGCGCCTGCCGAGCTAAGTCAAGAATCACAGTCTTCTCTCGGAAGCGTAGAATCCGCAAAATAAGCACGTAAAGATCGTAGTCTGCTAGTGCTTAAGAGAAATCGTAGTGTTCTCTTTATCAGGCTGAATCAAGCACGAATATGACAAGACACCACGATCATGATCGTAGTGTATCTCATGTCAGCATCAGAAGCATCAAGACTTGTCCATTTGCTGAAAGATAAAATACAATAAATGAGGAATGAATTATAGAAGTTGAGGCTTTCGGGAATCCCAACGACCCAAAACTCATCCTTAGTATATATCGAAGAAACGTATTAAAGAAGCTAAGGAAATTACTACATGCCTATTGAAAACACCTTTTCAGGTGTTAGGTTAGATAGCAGTTTGCTGTGTCAGAGGGTCAAACGGCTGAATAGAAAATTTCCAGGAAGTCATCATCGGTGCTTAGAAATGTCTGATGCATTTAATGCTTCAACGGATGCCTTCAAACAGACATATTTCAAAGGCTCCTTTATATATACAAATCAGACACAGATGCAAAACTCAAGCAAGTATACAATAAAAAGCTGAAGAACACTCAATGCTAAACTCTACGATCTAGAAAGAAAGCATTCTCAGCTACTCAGTTATTTCTTCGAACATATGCTTAATGACAACTGAGTAGCACAACCCAAGAACTCAACTCTCATAAAGTGAACTAAAAAGTTCCAAGTCTGGTGGACTTGAAGAGTTCTAAGTAAACTAAGAAGTTTCAAGACTGCTGGTCTTGAAGGAATCTGAGTGATTCAAAGATTATAAAGACATCCTTAGTTAATTTTCTACTCGAGGAGTTGAAGAATGGACTAGGAGCCTTGAGTGCTCTGAACAACTTAAAATCACCGTGTCTTTTATATTCTTGCTATAACTATTATATCTGTCATAACTATTTATCACCTATTAACTTGGTTTATCTTAAAAGGGAACACACAAATCATATATTCTGTTGTGGTTAATTTATCAATAAATCTGACAAAGTATTTTGAAAAAGAAAATTTTAAAATATCTATTCAACCCCCCTTCTGGATAACTATTATGCCTCTGGGAACTAACACTTTGGTTAATTTTTCAACTTCATTATTCAAAATATTAAACTTGTTGGAAATAATTTTGTTATGATTTTCTTAAAAAATATTTCTAGCCATTAAAATCTTTTTTTCTAGAGATGATGTATCTTGTTCAATTTCTTTCTTTTCATCAATTAATAAATCAAACTCGTTCATTAAAGTATTCACCAAGTCTTTTAAGTATACATTCTTTTCTCTTAATTTTTCATTTTCTTATTTCAAAAGATTATAATCAGAAATGGTTACCTCACTCGATTCATCACTTGATTCATTGTCAACTCCCATCAAGCATACTTGTGCTATTTCGTTGTTTGCATCAACTTCTACTTCAGACTCATCATCACTCCAATTAATAAGAGCTTTGTTCTTTTTATTATCATTGTAGCTTGATTTGCCTTTGTTCTTTACTTTGAAGCAATTCTTTTTGAAGTAGCTCAGGCGTCAACATTCAAAGCAAGTGTCTTCATTTTGCTTTCCCTTGAACTTATTTGAGGTGATATCATTCTTTCTTCTAATCTTTCTTTGTAATAACCCTTTAAGCCTTCTTGAGATTATTACAATTTCCTCATCTGAATCGTCCTCTAGCTCTTCTTCATCACCTGCAATAAGAGCTAAAACCTTCTTTTGAGGAATTTCTTCCTCATCATCATATCTTCTTAATTGATGTTCAATTACTTCTAATTCACCAAATAGAGTTAATGTATCCATGGAAGAAATCTTAGGTGTAACGCCCTCAAATTTGGGTCTCTCAACATCGAACCTGGTTCATTACGGTACAATCTTCATCTGAATATTTATAACCTTTATTCATAAATTAATGAATACAACCTCGCTTTGATACCAATTAATACGTCAGTTCCTTCTATTCAGAAACTGTAACCTTTACAATCTGTTATTATATTTATAGATCTTCATGATCTAATCTATACATTTCAAATTACATTTAATATGTTCCGCTCTGTTACATTAATTGTGAATATTCATGAGCTCACAATCCAAATTTAAATATTTTTTCGTACAATGTTCTTTGACCATACAATTACAATATATAATATTAGCGTTCATCTAACATAGTTGGAGACTACGCAAACAAGTTCAATTAGTATTTCTTCTTTTTCTTTTGACTATTCTGAATCCTTCAATTCGCTTTGGGTTAGCTGAAAACATTTATTTATAGCAAGGATGAGCAACTACGTTACCCAACAAGTTTAACAGTTATCACATAACACATAATTCACATTTTAAACCTACTTTATTCATTTCATACTTTGCATTTTTACATGCTTCAAGTTCTCATGCCTGACATATATTAATCATGTCTCATGCTTATCACGCTTTGCATGTAAATATGATTCATAACATTAATCCATAAAGTTTACATAGAACATTTCATTTTAAAACATCAATTAGATATTAACAACATTTAACAAGTAGTTTCACGAAGTGCACATTAAAACAAGTTCACATGACTTTCACATAACACATAAAATTTTCACATAACATATAAACACAAGTTTCGAAAAAGTTGCCTAACTTAGTATCTTTTCCTTGATTATGCGAATAAATATTTCCAAATGTTTACCTAAACATTCATAATAATTTGCTTAATAAAGGTAATCATCACCTTATAAGGCTTACCGACAGTGATTATTCTAACTTAACTCGGTAACCACCCTTCCGACTTAATTCAAACACAACGTTCTTTCTTATCATACGTATAATATTTTCATAATAATATGTGATTAGAATCTAAATAGATTCATTCGTCACATCTTAACACATTCCAGACAGTAGGAAGTATTTCGATAAATCTCGACTTCCCGTTAATTAATTGTTTTTAATTTTTTAGTAACTCTATTTCCCTCATTAAGCCCTCTTAAACACTTTATTATTAATTTTCTTTTGTCCATACATACTTACATATATTACATACACAAAAATAATTTTTATGGAATTTTTCCTTTTTATTAAGTATTTTTCAAAAAGCAATTTTAGTTCGTAACTTAGCAAAATTAGCTATATCGTACTTAAATCTAAAAATTCCCATATCTTGTCAGAATCTTAAATATGTTAACATGAACTTCCACTTTAAATTTCATGGCCATCGGAGTTATAGAATTCCAATTATAGCAATTTTCGTCAAAAAAAAATTATCCTAATATTGAATTTGGCCATAACTCCTTTGTCCAATGTCGAAATTCGTTCATCTTCGGACCCGAGATTCTATAGGCCTGATTTTATTTCAATGTTTAAGTGGCCCAAAAAGCCCACGAAAAATATGGGCAGTAGGATTTTCAATTTTTTCTGCTTTGTTCTGTTTTGGTAGAAACTGTCCACCGAAAAATCTACAAGGGATATTCCAGAAATTCCAATTGGAGGTGTTAGTGGACTCATAGATCTTACTCTGGAAGTTGAGCACACTCCCAAATTCAAAATATAATGAGCGATATACTCGTTTGAATAGTTTTTCTAATTTCTATGCTTACTAAGAAATCCTTCATGATCTCTTGGTTTATCAAGAATTAGCCAACACAAACTAACATAATACATCATCAACCTCCTTATACTCCAGGATCCACCATGATCCACCATCAATTATATCAAACTCCCACAACAGACATGCTTATACACAACACTTTAGAACATAAGCTATAAAATGAACTAGTTTTAGGTTTAGTGCTTTATACCTTTTCTTGCTTTCCTAATTTTCCTTATCCTTGACAAAGCTTTCTAGATTTTTGTCTTCCTTCCTTGCTTCCCCATAAAGAACCACAACACATCTAACATAGCATTTACCAAGCTTAGAAAAGAAAAATTGCATATTTTGATTTGATGATGATGTGATAATGTATATGTGTAATCAGTAGATTTTGTAAAGTTCTTAAATAAGAATTTGATGTACAATGACTTAGTATAGTAAACCAAACTTTTTAGGTTGGTATATTGAGTTGATCAAATGTATAGATGATATGACTGAATCGATCGTAATTTTAATTAAACGACCGTAAAGCTACTCTAAGAAATCGTAAGGGTTATTGAAGATTGCAGAGTCAACAAAGCTACCATAGAGCATTTAGTTCAAGATCACAGAGTCTGCCAGGAGTTCATAAAGCAACATCAAGATCGTAAAGTCTACAAAGAAATAGTAAAGCCCGCTCTAAGATCGTAAGACGAAGTAATGATCGTAGAGTCTATACATAAATATCGTAGAGTATATCGTTGAGTACAGATCGATTCGTAGAGCACATCAAGAATTGTAGAGAAAATCGTAGTGCGAAAAGAATCATACAGTCTATTTAGACAAACACTCTACGATCATCAGTGAAGTCTACGATCATCATTGAAGTCTACGATCAAGCAAATCATAGAGCATGTCAGGTCTAACATTGGACTGACATTGGGAAGACTTGCAGAGTAAGTATTCTGAGAAGTTTGATGATGATCTTAAGTTTGAAATCAAGATCAGATAACATTGTGTCTAATAGCTAGTTTGACAATGTAACAACACTCACATAGTTGGTGTTGTAGATGTCTGATGTGACATATCAGAGTCTAAACTCAGCTGACACATTCACCCTAAAAGTCAACATCCAAGATCTTCTAGGATCGGAACATTTAATGAAGCAACGGTAGCTTTCCAACGGGAACATTTTGAGGCAGCTTATGTGACGCCCCCAAAATAGGTCCAATCCACAACCCATTCTGAGTCGCCAAAATACATGGTACATAAACAACTTCAACTTTATTAAAATAATTGTCGTGCAAAATACGACAACACTTAAACTGTGAGTTCAAATACAAATATTGTCATCTAGACAATATCCACACTCAAATAAATCCTCATTACAATTATTGATACATTATTTCACAAAAATGGTGAGGACTACTAAAATAACTTCTAGAACCATCATTCCATACCCCGACTAGTACTCGCTACATTCTCGCCTCCTGAGAAAAATGAAACAAAAAGGAAAAGGGTGAGCTCAACTAGCCCAGTAAAGAACATTATGACTAAGATAATACAGAACAAATTATCATTAGTCTTCAACAGGAAAAAAATCTAATAGAATACAATAGACAACTAGTTTTAAATCAATATTCGCAACGGAAAATAATAATTCATAGAAGAGTTACGTAGAGAATGAAATCTACGATTATCTATGAATTTAAAAGTCCATCATCAACATTTTATCCCTGTAACATCAATCAATATTCATCTTTGCACTACAAGCCAAAGATATTCATCAGTTGGTCATATTCATCTCGACACCTGTTCATCTTTGCACTATTGGCCAAAAATATTCATCAGAAATCATTCATCTTTGCACTACAGGCCAAAGATATTCAGTTATATCATCATTTAGGACTGAGGATGGTGAAAAATATTTTAAAGAAAACGAATCCAGTGAAACAAAAGAATAAATATTAAGGATTCGTATTTCAGCTATTCCATGTCCAAAAATATCTCATAAATAATCATAGTGGAGTAAAATTCAAGAATGATCAAAACATGGATACAATCAAAGCTAGTATCCAGAATAAATATTTTGGACAAAAAGAAGAAAATTTCATTTTTCAATGAATAGTAACTCGTGAATAGTAACTCGTGAATAGTAACCCCGATATGAAAAGTTCTAAATTTGATAAAAACTTCCAACCAATATTTAGGCATAATAATATTGAAGAAATAATATCATTTAAGAAGAAAATAACATCCATTACCTCGTAAAGACAGTACTTCTAGTTGAACACCGGATATAGGCTATGACTTGAACTTACACCGTATAGCAACACTCAAAGTATTAAAATACTCACAAGAATATGCTCAATATATTGAGAGAGAAAGAGAGAGAAATCTGTAGTTTCTGGTGTGATTTTCAATTCTAATCTAAGCACCCTATTTATAGTAAAATGCTTATAACACCAAAGTAGAAAATTTAATATAATATTAATATATATAATCAAATTTCCTACGGCCACTATCAATAACTCAATTCAGCTGATTTCAACAACCAATGGGGCTCACCAAACATATCAAAAACATTTTTCTAACTATAAATATTTTAAACTTCCAAAAATCAATTATTTTGGAATTTTAGAACTTCGATAATTCATAATAAATAATCCTTTTATCAGAAAATTCAAATCTCGCGTGTTTTTATAGGAAATTTAATTCTCTACAACTTTGCAGAAGAAAGTTTTTCCAAATTCCAAACAGAAATTGACCGAAATCTACAAACAGGCGATTTTACAAGCTATAATCAAATTTCGGTCAATTATTGGGGTCCACCGACACACCAAACATGTGTTAATCATTTAATGCCACAAAATACTCTTCCTCCTCATATACTCATATATCCCACATTCATTGTAAAAATATCACAATTATAATAAAATATTATTTTATCAGAAAAGATAAAATATAAATTTTCAACAATTGTCACATTAAAAATTTTCTCCATCTATATCCACATAAAATCAATATTTTCCTCATCATATAAATCAATAATTAATTATTCACAAATAATATTACAGAATCACAATACTGACAACCAGGCAGTTCCCAGGAAAGAGGGGGCTTTCCAATAAGGATCTCTCCTTACTGGCGCGCAATTAGATGACCAAACCTCTCATTAGAAAGAACTTTCTAGACATTGCCAATAATGTTATTTAATAATATTATTCAGATAATATGAATTATTGCTCCGATAATAGAAAATACTGTGTAGTGACAACAGTAATATAAAATATCAACGCAGTAATTATTGAATCAATAAAATAAAATACTGAACAGTAATTACTGTAACAATTATTGAGTAATGCCTTTTTACGTAAAAATCAATAATTGGTGCAATACCGTGTGCTACTGTGCAACAACGCGTATTACTGTGTTTTAACCACCGAGTATTCCAACAGTATTAACGGTAACAACTACGTCGTTATTTATAAACAACTTTTTTTGTCATTTTCTTCATCCAATCGCTTTCCGTTATGGGGCCCACACAAGGCTGCGCCGTCGCACGAATATTCCCCGACAACAAGAATATTCTACGACCAAACAATGAATATTTTATGACCACTTGCTTATTTGAAATATTTGCGCATTTTACCCATAACTAACCACATTAATCAAATCAACCCTTACTATTTCAAAATAATAAATAGAGGAATTAAATTTCATTTATTAATAATTTGGGGTCTTACAATATCCCCTCCTTATGAAATTTTATCCTCGAAATTGACGTACGTACCTGGTGTTTCGAAAAGATGAGGATACCTCGCTTTCATTTTCGTTTCCAACTCCCAGGTCATTTCCTCAATAGCATGGTTTCTCCACAAAACTTTTACTTGTGGTATGACCTTCGTGCGTAGGACATGCTCCTTCCTATCCAAGATCTTGACAGGTACCTCTTCATACGTTAAGTCTTCGGCTATCTCGTCCGGTTCTAACTCAATAACGTGGTTTGGGTCTTTCACATATTTACGTAGCACAGATATATGAAAAACATTATGAACACGTGACATACTAGGAGGTAACGCGAGTCTATAGGCCACATTTCCTACTCGATCAAGAATCTGAAATGGACCAATAAATCGTGGATTAAGCTTTCCTCTCTTCCCAAATCTTGTAACTCCTTTCCATGGAGCCACACGCAACAATACATGATCCCCAATACTAAATTTCACGTCTTTTCGATGAAGATCCGCATAACTCTTTTGTCGATCATGTGCCGTTTGTATACGTTATCGAATCATTTTGATATTTTCCGTAGTCATACGTACCAACTCGGGTCCCAACAACGTTGCTTCTCCCACCTCATCCCAACATACTGGAGAGCGACACTTTCGTCCATATAATGCTTCAAATGGGGCCACGCCTATACTTGCCTGATAACTGTTATTGTAGGAGAATTCTACCAATGGTAGGTACTTATCCCAACTCCCTTTGAAATCTAGGACACAAAGTCTTAATAGATCTTCAAGAGTTTGAATAGTCCTCTCTGATTGTCCGTCCGTTTGAGGATGGTATACCGAACTAAATCGTAAATCTGTGCCCATAGCTTTTTGCAAGCTAACCCAAAATCTTGAAGTGAATCTTGGGTCACGATCCAAAACTATGGATACTGGCATGCCATGCAACCTCACAATCTCATTCACGTACATACTAGCAAGACGTTCAAGGGAATAAGTCTCCCGTATCGGCAAGAAATGAGCAGACTTGGTTAATCTATCAACAATCACCCAAATAGCATTTATGCCTTGAGAAACCGTGGGAAGACCCGTAACTAAATCCATGGTAATGTGTTCCCACTTCCATTTCAGAATCTCAAGTGGTTGCAATGGACCCTTTGGCACTTGATGATCCGCCTTTAGACATTGACAAGTTAAACACCTCGAAATAAACTTTGCAATCTCTCTCTTCATATTGTTCCACCAAAATGTATGTCGAAGATCACGATATATTTTGGTACTTCCAGGATGGATTGCAAATGGTGTATTGTGTGCCTCCATCATGATCTTGTACTTCAAATCAGAATCGTTAGGAACACAAAGTCTGGAGTGGACTCGAAGTATTCTTTCTTCATCGATTCTTGCTTCTGGAATAGCACCTTCTTGCACTTTCTTCTTCATACGCATCAGCTCCGAGTTTGTGGCTTGAGCAACTTTAATTTTATCGATTAAAGTTGATTCTACGCGCATACTTGACATCATCGCACTCGTTCCTGCATATGATCTTCTACTCAATGCGTCAGCTACCACGTTTACTTTTCTAGGATGGTATTGGATGGTATGATCGAAATCTTTCAACAGCTCGAGCCAACGTCGGTGTCGCATGTTGAATTCTTGGAAGTTCTTCTCGCATTCTTCGGTCCATTCTAAGTTTATATCTTTTTGAGTCAGCCGAGTTAATGGAGTAGCGATTCGAGAAAACCCTTTTACGAATCTCCGATAATAACCAGAAAGCTACGTATTTTGATTACTGACTTAGGTTGCTCTCAACTGTGACTCATATCCCAATCTTGGATATCACGTCACAATGACACCTATCAGTTTACTACCACACGAATATGGTGTCACCTACGGAGAGTCTGGCTTTGGTGCATTCCACAAAGGAAGTCACCAGATAAAGGCTCGGGTACAAACTTCTACAGTTAGGTTTTTAACTCCTGAAGTTCAATAGGAGCCATTAGATATGAGATTTTAGAAGTGAGTTTTGTACCAGATTCAAAGATGATACAAAATTCAATATCACGCTCTGGACGTAGGCCAAGAAATTCTTCAGGAAATACATCAGGGATTTTACTAACAACAGAAATATCATTCAAATCTGACGTATTTTTTGTTCAAGTCCATGACATTGCTAAGAAAGCTTGACATCTGTTTTTCAATAAACGACTGGCTTTATGGCTTGATATTAAAGAATTTGACTTCAATGGTTTGGTTGCTTGAATTCGAATAACAGGTTGCTTAGGAATATGAAAACTAACAACCTTATGAAAATAATCAATTTTGGCATGATGAGTAGTTAACCAATCAATTCCTAAAATCACATCAAAAGCAAGTATCTTTAAAGAGATAACGTCAACAGGTAATGTGATGGTGCCAACTTGAATCAAACAAGATTTATAAACAGTGGATGTAACGAAAGTTTCTCCTAACGGAGTTTCAACAGATAAGTCAAAGTCTAATTTTCTCCGAAGTCAAGTTTAAACGTTGAGTATAAGTAGGAGAGATAAATGAATGGGTAGAACCGGTATCTAATAAGGTATAGACTCCGCAAAAATTTATAATTAATTAACCCGTGCTAACTTCGTTCGGGTTCCTCGCATTCTGACCAGTCACAAAAAACGCTCTTCCAGGAACCGTTGACTTTGACTTTTCTGGAACAACTTTTTGAGTCATCACCCCTGTTGGACTTGGTTTCGCTACAGTTCAATCTCGAGCGATATGTCCTTCCTTTCCACAGTTATAACATACCTTAAACTGTTGTGGGCAGTTTGGGCTGATATGTCCTTCTTTTCCGCACTTATAGCATATGACCGGTGGTCACTCTCCTCCCTTAGAACCCGTTGCTGCTGGTGTTGATGTCTTCGTATTGTCATTGTTGAATCTCCTCTTTTTAAAATCTCCTTCAAACTCGCTTCTTCTATTTTTATGGCCACGATTACCACCAGAGTGGTTGCCGTTCTTGTCTGTATTTTTCTTTCTCCGTTGGTTATCATTGTTATGATGACTGCTATCACCGGTATGATCCTGGTTGTGGTCCCTCGATTGACCGCACTCGTTATCTCGCTCTAATAATTGAGCCCTGTTGAGAACATCTGAATAGAGAGAAAATTTATGAGAAATGAGATATTGACGTATGCCGGGTTTCAAACCTCTCAGAAACATTCGCGTCATACGTTCCTCATTCTCCACCAAATGAGGTGCAAACCTGGACAACTCTACAAACTTCGCCTCGTACTGGGACACCGTCATGTTATTCTGCTCTAACTACTAAACTCTACCTCCTTCATATGGCGAATACTTTCAGGAAAGTATTTTTCGTTGAAAAGTTTCTGAAACGTTTCCCAAGACATGCTGAGTGCGGCTGGATGGGCACGCTTCACAGATTCCCACCAGTAATCTGCCTCATTACGGAACATAAAAGTGGCGAATGGAACCTTCTGTTCCTCCGTGCATCCCAAGACATCGAATATCTTGGTAATTTGCTTAACCCATGTTTCCGCCATGATAGGATCCGGCTTTCCCTTAAATTCTGGTGGTCCCAACTCCTTGAACTGTTTGGCCGTGACAAACCGTGAATTGCTATCATTTCCTCCTGTATTTTGAACACGAGTCTCCTTTGTCTGATTTTGCATAAACTGCAAAAAGCTTCTAAATATCCCATCGTTCATCATCTGCTCATTGGTGTTGTTCACAGGAGGAACATTGCCAGCCTGTTGCACGTTCTCCTAGTTGGTGATTACAGGCGTCTCCACAGTTTCATTTACTCTACTGTTAACATTCTCAGTCGACATTCACAAATACTGCCATAAAACAAGGGTTAATTAAACAAATTAACAAATCACATAATACCCCTATATAATGACCGACCAACAAATAAGCTTAGGTAGGACACACTAGCGAAGGATTTACTCGTCTCTCCCCTCCTAGTTTTATTCCCCGATCTCCACCAGAGATCATATCCCTAAGCTCTGATACCAACTGTGACGCCCCCAAAATAGGTCCAATCCACAACCCATTCTGAGTCGCCAAAATACATGATACAGAAACAACTTCAACTTTATTAAAACAATTGTCGTGCAAAATACGACAACACTTAAACTGTGAGTTTAAATACAAATATTGTCATCTAGACAATATCTACACTCAAATAAGTCCTCATTACAATTATTGATACATTATTTCACAAAATAGTGAGGACTACTAAAATAACTTCTAGAACCATCATTCCATACCCCGACTAGTACTCGCTACATTCTCGCCTCCTGAAAAAAATGGAACAAAAAGGAAAAGGGTGAGCTCAACTAGCCCAGTAAAGAACATTATGACTAAGATAATACAGAACAAATTATCGTTAGTCTTCAACACGAAAAAAATCTAATAGAATACAATAGACAACAAGTTTTAAATCAATATTCGCAGCGGAAAATAATAATTCATAGAAGAGTTACGTAGAGAATGAAATCTACGATTCTCTATGAATTTAAAAGTCCATCATCAACATTTATCCCTGTAAGATCAATCAATATTCATCTTTGCACTACAAGCCAAAGATATTCATCAGTTGGTCATGTTCATCTCGACACCTGTTCATCTTTGCACTACTGGCCAAAAATATTCATCAGAAATCATTCATCTTTGCACTACAGTCCAAAGATATTCAGTTATATCATCATTTAGGACTGAGGATGATGAAAAATATTTTAAAGAAAACGAATCCAGTGAAACAAAAGAATAAATATTAAGGATTCGTATTTCAGATATTCCATATCCAAAAATACCTCATAAATAATCATAGTGGAGTAAAATTCAAAAATGATCAAAACATGGATACAATCAAAGCTAGTATCCAGAATAGATATTTTGGATAAAAAGAAGAAAATTCCATTTTTCGGTGAATAGTAACTCGTGAATAGTAACTCATGAATAGTAAGCCCGATATGAAAAGTTCCAAATTTGATAAAAACTTCCAACCACTTTTTCGGCATAATAATATTGAAGAAATAATATCATTTAAGAAAAAAATAACATCCCTTACCTCGTAAAGACAGTACTTCTAGTTGAACACCGGATATAGGCTATGACTTGAACTTGCACCGTATAGCAACACTCAAAGTATTAAAATACTCACAAGAATATGCTCAATATATTGAGAGAGAAAGAGAGAGAAATTTGTAGTTTCTGGTGTGATTTTCAATTCTAATCTAAGCACCCTATTTATAGTAAAATGCTTAGAACACCAAAGTAGAAAATTTAATATAATATTAATATATATAATCAAATTTCCTACGGCCACCATCAATAACTCAATTCAGCTGATTTCAACAACCAATGGGGCTCACCAAACATATCAAAAACGTTTTTCTAACTATAAATATTTTAAACTTCCAAAAATCAATTATTCTGGAATTTTGGAACTTCGATCATTCATAATAAATAACTCTTTTATCAGAAAATTCAATTCGCTACAACTTTGCAGAAGAAAGTTTTTCTAAATTCCAAACAGAAATTGACCGAAATCTACAAATAGGCAATTTTATAGGCTATAATCAAATTTTGGTCAATTATTGGGGTCCACCGACACACCAAAAATGTGTTAATCATTTAATGCCACAAAATACTCTTCCTCCTCATATACTCATATATCCCGCATTCATTGTAAAAATATCACCATTATAATAAAATATTATTTTATCATAAAAGATAAAATATAAATTTTCAACAATTGTCACATTAAAAATTTTCTCCATCTATATCCACATAAAATTAATATTTTTCTCATCATATAAATTAATAATTAATTATTCACAAATAATATTACAGAATCACAATACTGACAACCAGGCAGTTCCTGGGAAAGAGGGGGCTTTCCAATAAGGATCTCTCCTTACTGGCGCGCAATTAGATGACCAAACCTCTCCTTAGACAGAACTTTCTAGATATTGCCAATAATGTTATCTAATAATATTATTCAGATAATATAAATTATTATTCCGATAATAAAAAATACTGTGTAGTGACAACAGTAATATAAAATATCAACGCAACAATTATTGAATCAATAAAATAAAATACTGAACAGTAATTACTGTAACAATTATTGAGTAATGTCTTTTTACGTAAAAATCAATAATTGGTGCAATACCGTGTGCTACTGTGTAATAACGCGTATTACTGTGTTTTAACCACCGGGTATTCCAACAGTATTAACGGTAATAACTACGTCGTTATTTAT
Organism: Panax notoginseng; assembly: GCA_016801055.1. Taxonomy (NCBI): domain Eukaryota; kingdom Viridiplantae; phylum Streptophyta; class Magnoliopsida; order Apiales; family Araliaceae; genus Panax; species Panax notoginseng. Next base: position 129,826,728 of record CM029012.1, read on the forward strand.
AAACAACTTGTTTTTGTCGTTTTCTTCATCCAATCGCTTTCCGTTATGGGGCCCACACAAGGCTGCGCCGTCGTACGAATATTCCCCGATAACAAGAATATTCCACGACCAAACAATGAATATTTTATGACCACTTGCTTATTTGAAATATTTGCACATTTTACCCATAATTAACCACATTAATAAAATCAACCCTTACTATTTCAAAATAATAAATAGATGAATTAAATTTCATTTATTAATAATTTGGGGTCTTACAGCCTATAAAAGAGTATGAGAATTCAAATCAAAGTACGAATCTCCAAGTACAAAGCTGAAACTCTACAAAAGTCTAAATATACCTATTGTACGATATTAGAACTACTTCTTATGCTAATAAGAACTTCAGAAGCTAAGCTTAACGCCGCTTAGTAGCACCTTAGAAAATACATCTTACTGTGATTCGCTGGTCTAAGTGACCATTGTACCAAGTCTAAGTGACTTGAAGAGATCTTAATGATATGGACTTAGTGACCTCTGCCTTATTGGTTTGCAGAAACATGAACATACATATAATCACATGTATACAAAGCGGGAGCATGACATAAATTAAATTTATTTATTTATTTGCAATCCCAAGAATAACATTATGAGATATTATTAATTGAGGAAGGATAAAATATATACCTTATGAAGATGGTTCAACTCCTTAATTGATTTTCAAGTTCCAATCCTTTGATCCTCCACGTTTCTTCTATTCCATGGATCAAACGTTAGCTACTCAGTGCATGCAACGCTCTAAATGTGATCCACCAAGAGATGATTATTGAAGAATCAAATTTAGGTTTCTCCAAACCTTGGGTGGCTAACCCTAATTCTGTCACTCTCTCCTAACTCCATAAGTTGTAGAGAATTGTAAAATACAATGACTATTAGGAAAATCTCTTACCCCAATCTATCATAAGGCTTCTCCTTATATAGACTAATCATCTTCCTAAACCCTTTAGGACTTGGGGTTTTAATTTAATCCATAAACCATTTAGGAACTAATTTATTTATAAAAATAATAAATAATAAGAATCCTTTTATTAATTTTTAATTAGTATTTCTACAAATTCTTAATTATAAATATTTATCTATTTCATTTATCCCAACAATAAATTAAATACTTAATTTAATATTATCAAGTCAATTACTTCTAAAATAATATTTCTCTTTTATGGTGTGACCCTTTAGTTTCACTATTATACTAGTAGTAGAATAAATAAATTAGAAAAGTAAAATCATTCTAATATTATTTATAATGAATTAAACTCCTTTAATTAAATATAAATAAATAATATTTATTCTACATCATGAGCAACACCTCTAAGCATATCATGAATATCCAGATAATATGAAATCAACGTTTAATCACAAAGAACCCATTCAGTAAATAGTTATTGTGACGCGCCCAAAATTAGGTATACATCACCTATCTTGAGTCGCCAGATACATGGTATAGAATTCAAATACAATTTAATAATACAACTGTCATGTACAATACGACAAAACAAAAACTGTGAGTTTGAATACAAATATTATCTTCTAGAGAGTATCCATACTCAAAAGGAGTCCTCATTATAATTATTATCACACTATTTCACAGAATAGTGAGGACTACTAATGTTATCCTCTGGACCATCACTCCATTTCCCGACTCGTCCCAGTTATATTCTCATTTCCTAAAGAGAACAGTGAAATAAAGGGTGAGCTCAACTAGCCCAGTATGAAATATTATGACTAAGATAATGCAGAATAAATTATCATTAGTCTCCAACAATGTTAAACTGATAAAATATAATAGACATTAAGTTTAACTGCAGCGGAACAAGCATTCCATTAAAAGAGTCAAGTAGAAAATAAAATCTACTATCTTTTATGATTTAAAAGGTTTTTCATGACTTTTATCGCTGGGATTCAGCTAAAATAATAATTCACATCATCCCTGCACTACGGCCAAGGATATTCATTAGTATCACAACCACACATTATCCATGCACTACGGGCCAAGGATATTCGTGTATTCATCAATGGTCATGATCATGCCAACAACTGTCCATCAATGCACTACGGGCCAATGAGGACTTTTACCACATTATTTGTAACATTACGGTAATGATTACACCGAATAATCCCTGGTCATAATCATACCAAGTCCATATATGCACTACAGGCCACAGATGACTTTCAAAAAAAAATTTAAACATGAGGATGATGACAATGATATAAGAATTCAATAAAACATGTTCAAAAATTAATTTATTCAGGAACTAATAACGTCCAAGTTGTCAACATGATATTGCTTTGTGCAGTAAAATTCAAGAATGCTCAGAAGAATATTTCCATGAAAATATACTGGATAAAGCGTAAATATCAAGGATATTCCACTAATTTCATGGAGTATAGAAGTCAAAACTTTAACCAACTGAGTATAATAAAGAATGGAATAACAAAAGAAATCACCATGCATGCGGTATTTTGCATAGACATGTTATTCCAACAGAATAATAATAACGGAACCAGGTCAGGCAAAATTTGCACCGACAGGATGTTCCAACAGAATAATAAAGACGGAACCAGGTCTGGTGTAAAACACACAGACATGATGTTCCAACAGAATAATAATAAAGACGGAACCAGGTCCGGTGTAAAGCACACAAACAGGATGTTCTAACAGAATAATAATAAAGACGGAACCAGGTCCGGTGTAAAACACACAGACAGGATGTTCCAACAGAATAATAGAAGAATGTCACCAAGTATAGGGTAAACCGCGTATACAGGTTATTCCAACAGAATAATAAGAAATGGAATAACAACAGTTCTCTTCATGAATAAGAAAGAATAACACCCCTTATGAGTACAACAAATAATATCCCTTACCGTAAAAGAAATTGAATATAAGAGTAGGGAAGTAGCAGAATACTTTTCTTATTTCTCTCTATAATTTCTCTCTCTAGAGTTTCAGTGAATTCATAAGAAATAATGAAGGAATGAACTTCTATTTATAGGAGAATTGAAGGGGTACTGTTTAAGAAGAAAATCACGGATGAAATAATTCTCGCAGTCACAGACAGAAAAAAAATCTTCAGACGTCTAATTTTTCAAAGTATTACTATAATAATCAATAAAATATAATATATATATATATATATATATATATATATATATTAGCACATGTTCGTTGAAAAAAAAACACTGGTGCACTCATTGCTACCCCTTCTGCCAACTTTGTCAAACTTATATATATATATATATATATATATATATATATATATATATATATATATATATATAAATACACTTTATAACTTTCTATCGATTATTTTAAAAAATAGATAAATGGGGGTCCATAAAATAAGCAAAACTGAGTAACTTCTCACATAAGCATCAATAATCAATACCGTGTGCTACTATGTAACCGCGCGTATTACTGTACTTTTACTACCGAGTAGTTCAACAGTATTAACGGTAAAATTTTTGCCGTCATTTTCATAAAATATTTTTGTCGTTTTCTCAATTCGACAATAATTCTGTTGTGGGGTCCACCAATGATTGTACCGTCGTACGAATATTCCCCGACAAAAAGAATATTCCCCGACCAATCGAATATAATATGACAACTTGCATACTTTGCAAAATTTATAAATACTACCCACAACTATAACATTATATCAAATCCACACCATAATATTAAAAAATTATTTCGAGAAAATTAAATATTTATTCATAAAATCTGGGGTCTCACAATCTCCCCTCCTTATGGAGTTTTGCCCACGAAATTTATGTACATACCTGGTATGCCGAACAAGTGAGGATACCTTGACTTCATTTCAGATTCTAACTCTTGAGGTAAAACCTTTGTGTGTTGAATACGATTCTTCTTATCCAAGATTTAACATGTATCTCCTCAAACGTTAAATCATTCGCTATCTCGTCCGGTTCTAAATTAATAATATAGTTCGGGTCGTAACATCGATACGTTAAAAACGTTATGAGCACGCGACATACTTGGCGGTAAAACGAGTCTATAAGCCACAGTTCCTACTCGATCGAGGATTAAAAATGGGCCGATGAATCGAGAATTAAGCTTTTCTCTCTTTCCAAATCTTGTAACTCCTTTCCATGGAGCAACACGTAACAACACACGATCTCCTATATCGAATTCCACGTCCTTTCGATGAAGATCGGCATAACTCTTTTGTCGATCTTATGAGATTTTTATACGTTTTCGGATCGTTTGAATCTTTTCCGTAGTCATACGTACCAACTCTGGTCCCAACAACATTGCTTCACCCACCTCATCCTAGCATACTGAAGAACGACACTTTCTTCCATACAACGCTTCGAATGGAGCCATGCCAATACTTGCTTGATAACTGTTGTTGTAGGAAAACTCCACCAATGATAAGAACTTATCCCAACTTCCCTTGAAGTCAAGGACACAGAGTCTTAATAAATCTTCCAGAGTTTGAATAGTCCTCTTTGATTGTCCGTCCGTCTGAGGATGATATGCCGAACTAAATCGTAAATCCGTGTCCATAGCTTTTTGCAAACTAACCCAAAATCGTGAAGTGAATCTTAGGTCTCGATCAGAAACTATGGATATTGGCATACCATGCAGTCTTACAATCTTGTTTATGTACATACGAGCAAGACGTTCAAGTGTATAAGTTTCTCGTATTGGTAAGAAATGAGCAGACTTGGTCAATCTATCAACAATGACCCAAATTGCATCTATGCCTTGAGAACCCTTAGGAAGACCAGTAACGAAATCCATGGTAATGTGCTCCCACTTCCATTCTGGAATTTCAAGTGGTTGTAATGGACCTTTTGGTACTTGATGCTCCGCCTTGACTTGTTGACAAGTTAGACACCTTGAGATAAACAGCGCTATCTCTCTCTTCATATTACTCCACCAAAATGTATGACAAAGATCATGATACATTTCGGTACTCCCAAGATGGATTGCAAACGGTGTGTTGTGCGCCTCCATCATGATTTTATACTTTAACTCAGGATCGTTAGGAACACAAAGTCTGGAGTTGACTCGAAGTATTCCTTCATCATCGATTCTTGCTTCTAGAATAACGCCCTCTTGAACCTTCTTCATTCATCTGCTCTGAGTATGTAGCTTGAGCGACTTTAACTTTATCGATTAAAGTCGCTTCTACTCGTATATTCGTTATCTTTACGTGGGTTCGTATATTCGCACTTGTAAATATATACGATCTTCTACTCAACGCGTCAGCTACCACGTTCGATTTTTCATGATGATATTAAATGGTACGATCATAATCTTTAACAGCTCGAGCCAACGTCTTTGGCTCATGATACGTTCGTTTTAAGTAAAGAAATATTTGAGGGTTTAAGAAATGGGTTTTGTACTGGGGTCAATACAAAATTTGATTTCACGCTCTAGGGGTAGGCTAGGAAGTCTTCAAGAATACGTCAGGAAATTTATTAACAATAGAAATATCATTCAAAACTGCGACTCTCATTTCAGACTTGGATAACACGTCACATTGATACCTATCAACTTGTCATCGTCATTTACAACGTCTCCTACGGAAAGTCTGGCTTCGGTGCATTCCATACCAGGAAGTCAACAACGAAAGGAACGGGGATCTTTACTTATGGCTTGATATGACAATGATTGACTTTAGTGGTTTGGTTGCTTGAATTCGCATAACAAGTTGGTTAGGAATATGAAAGTTAACAACCTTACGAAAAGCATGATGAGTAGTTAACCAATCGTTTCCAAAAATCACATATCGACAGGTAATGTGAAAGTGTCGATTTGAATCAAACAAGATTTATAAATAGTGGAGTTAACGAAGGTTTCTCCTAACAGAGTATCAACAGATAAGTCAAAGTCTAATAAATTTTTTTTTAAGAGCCAAGTTTAAACGTTGAACACAACTAGGTGAAATACAAGAGTGGGTAGAACCAGTATCGAATAAGGTACAAACTTCGCAAGAGTTTATGATTAGCTTACCCGCGATAACTTTATTTGGGTTCCTCACTTGTTGGGAAGTCATGACAACCGCTCTCCCTTGAACTACCCGGGTTTGACTTGTATGGGGTAGCATTTGGTGTCATCACTATCGTTGGAATTGACTTTAATATAGGGCATATTCCACCCTCAACTGCTTCATCGTACTCCTGCTTCATGATCTGAATCATCAATCTTCGATCCATATCGAGTTCAGATTGACCGCTCTGTACAGGGTAATTCAAAACTCGATGTTGGGTTCTCCCAATTGCTGTCCAAAAAGATAAATGCATATCATCTATTTTAGCCTTTTTGGATCGGACGTCTCTTTCTATAATATCAACACGTCGTGCGGCTTTTACCCACGCATCCTTCATTCTCACTCGTTCTGTTGTTTCTTCTTTCAGCTGATCCTTGATATTTGAATTCTCTAATTCCAACTTTAATATCTTACACTCTGCCAAAGCGTGATTTTGTTCGAGCATCACATATCGGGTAACACAATTTTGAATCGTTACATCTCTTTGCTCCACGACCGCCTGCCGTTCTTCAGCCTGCTCTTCTAACTCATGAACACGATTTTGTAATTCTAAGTTTTGATCATAAATTTCCTCTAACCAATTCTCCTCAAGTTCCTCTTCTTCCTCTTCTTCCTCACTCTCAGCTGTTACCTCTGCCACTAGCTCGGGTGCAACTATTAGTTCTTCACTTACCACGTAGATATCTCTAATTTCTTCTTCGCCTGATATTACATTATCATGGTTGGTGATTAGAGGTGCCACGGTCTCATTCACTCCATTGTTGACATTTTCAGCAGCCATTTTCAAATACTGCCACAAAACAAGGGTTAATTAACATGTCACATATTATCAATATACTCTGACCAACCAATTAAATAACAAATAAACTTAGGTAGGTCATACTAGTAAAAAAATTCCCCGTCTCTCCTCTCCTAGTTTTTGTCTCATACCTTAGCCAGGGATCATATCCCTAAGCTTTGATACCAACTGTGACGCCCCCAAAATTAGGTATACATCACCCATCTTGAGTCGCCAGATACATGGTACAGAATTCAAATACAACTTAATAATACAATTGTCATGTACAATACGACAAAACATAAACTATGAGTTTGAATACAAATATTGTCTTCTAGAGAGTATCCATACTCAAAAGGAGTCCTCATTACAATTATTATCACACTATTTCACAGAATAGTGAGGACTACTAATGCTATCCTCTGGACCATCACTCCGTTTCCCGACTCGTCCCAGCTATATTCTCATTTCCTAAAGAGAATAGTGTAAGAAAGGGTGAGCTCAACTAGCCCAGTATGAAATATTATGACTAAGATAATGCAGAATAAATTATCATTAGTCTCCAACAATGTTAAACTGATAAAATATAATAGACATCAAGTTTAACTGCAGCGGAACAAGTAATCCATTAAAAGAGTCAAGTAGAAAATAAAATCTACTATCTTTTATGATTTAAAAGGTTTTTCATGACTTTTATCGTTGGGACTCAGCTAAAAAAATAATTCACATCATCTCTGCACTACGGCCAAAGATATTCATTAGTATCACAACCACAAATTATCCATGCACTACGGGCCAAGGATATTCGTGTATTCATCAATGGTCATGATCATGCCAACAACTGTCCATCAATGCACTACGGGCCAATGAGGACTTTTACCATGTAACAACCCCAAAATAGGTCCATTCCATCCAACCCATTCTGAGTCGTCAAATACATGGTACAGAAAACAACTATAACTTTATTACAACAATTGTCGTGCAAAATGCAACAACACATATGCTGTGAGTTTGGATACAAATATATACCAAATGTGACTCATGTTCCAACCGTGGACATCACCTCACAATAACACCTTACATAAAGGTATAGTCAAAAACTGTTTTAGAAATTAGAATCTTTGGGAAGTGCTCAAGGAAACCTTCGTACATGGGAGGCCACGCATCTAGGTTATGATAGATATCATATGGCCACAGAATTATCCTTGGTTGACCCAATAGACCCCAAAGAAAAACGAGAAGATTACTATCATATTCTTCCCAATGGTGAGTCTTCTCTTGACTTATCATTATCTCCACTGTCTCTAATTGAGAATTATACTTCAAACAAACACCAAGATTATATAGGTAGTGCCCATAGATATACTCAGCAAGTGGATGAGCACAACCTTGTCTTATGATGACACGAGGTTGTATGTCATTAGACATCTTGTATGATAGTGACAAAACACCCTTCCAACGTTGGGTTCGCCTCACCCTATTTTCTTCACCAAATATAACTACTAAATGATGACCACCGTTCTATTCCCTTGTTACCCCCGCTCGACCCAGCTACACTCTTATTACCTGAAAGGAATTGTGAAGCAAAAGGGTGAGCACAACTAGCTCAGTAAAGAATATCATGACTAAAGATAATTCAATTATCAATAGCCTTCATCAACAATAAATCAGAGATTTAGAACATATGGTAAATGATAAAAATTTCAACCATAGTTGCAGCGGAACGAGCAATCCATTAGAAGAGTCAAATAGACTATAAAGTCTATTATCTTCTCCATGTTAAAAATCCACCAACAATATTTTATCCATGTAACATCACTCAACAGTTCCTTTCCACAATCATATGAATAACTCATAATCATAATTGTGACTATAAATTTTTCTTCGCACCCAGGACAAAGAATATTTTCATCACCTGTCTTTACCTGAAACATCAAAGATCATGGTTATACCAAATCACAGTTCCTGTTTATAATCATACTAACAAATCCATCTTTGCACTACGGGCCAAAGATATTCATCAACAAACCATCTTTGCACTACGGGCCAAAGATATTCAACAACAGTTCATCTTTGCACTACAGGCCAAAGATATTCATCAACAGGCCATCTTTGCACTACATGCCAAAGATATTCATCAACAATTCATATTTGCACTACAGGCCAAATATATTCATCAACAGTTCATATTTGCACTACATGCCAAATATATTAATATCTCAAAGAATTATAATCATTTTAGAATTTATATAAACAATAATTATAACCATGTTGATCAATTCACCTTTGCACTTAAGCTTAAGATATTCAATTATAAATTCAATGGTCATGATCATACCAGTCACAATTCAACTTTGCACTACAGGCCAAAGAGAACCCTAGTCATGATCATACCAATAATCTACCCATCTTTACACTCCAGTGAAAGAGAATTTCAACATCAGGGTTATAAAAATGTTATATATGATGATAAAAATAATATGATCAACATATAGTTTTAATCTCAAGAGTAATATTCGTAACTCATGAATAGTAACCCCGACACAAAAGATAGAAATTCTACAATAAAATTCATACCAATATTTCGGTATAATGATATTGAAAGAATAACATTACTTAAATTTATAAACAATTTATTTTAATTGTTTACACTTTACTAATTAATGCATTTAATCATCATAAAATGCCAACTCTTACAATTTCATCATCAATAACCAAAACCCTCATCAAAAATCTGCATATACCTCATATAGGATTCTCAAGCCATAAAATCCTATTTTTCAATTTTCTTTCTTCACAAAACATATTTAATTCATTTACTCATAACTAGACCATTTTCATGAAAAATACCAAATCAGTTCCAAAAATATTTCTTTTCTGGGATTTAGCATAATATAGTCCCATAGTGAACATATATTTTTCTCAGAATTTTTAAAAGTCATTTACTATTTTTCATATGGCCAAAATAGCCGAATATTTAGACATTTATCAAAAATTGTACTTTTGTCTAAAAATTCTGAAATTTACAGAGTATACTTCTATCATATACATGTACTCCCAATAAAAATTTCATCAATTTTGGAGTTAACCACAAGGAATTATAAGCGGTTACTTTTAAAATAGTCTTTTCTCATAAAATTCATAACTCTCAATCTATACATCCAAAAATCACCATTTTTGGACACAATCAAGAAAACTCATCAAAATATCATTTCAAATTTTTCCAGAATTTTTGAAGATCAGAAAAATTACGAAACTGAAAATCATAACAACCCTTAAAATCCCTTACTATCCCTTACCATCCCTTACCTCAAAAGAGCAGTACTTCTGACTGGAATGTAAAGCCGAAGGAAACTTGCACTGAATAGCAACTCTCAAAGTATCTAAATACTCACAAAATATGCTCAATAATCTAGAGAGAGAAAGAGAGAAAACTTGTTTCTGGTGTGATTTTCAATTCTAACTTAGCCCTCTATTTATAGGAAAATTTTGGTAGGTTTGACCTGCAACCTGATGGCTTTACCTGCTACTATTCCCACCCACCACATTTGAAATATAATTCAGCACATTTCTTCACCAACCACAAGTGGGGCCCACCAATTCTAGAATTTTCCACCAAAATGATAAACTCCGAAAATTCAACAATTTCTGAACCAGTCATCTCGTAAAATTCATAACAAATCATACGTTCATTTTTAACGGTTCAAAATTTGTGGACATATACTCAACTTATATATGTATAACATATCCAAAAATTACCACGATCCAACGGTCGGATTAAAAATTATAACCCCCGCAAAATATCTCAAAAACCCTAATTTGATTTTCAATACCTCCATTCCGACAAAAATACAGATAAAAACCTCAACATTAACTCCTTCATTTTTAACCACAAAAATATATCCCTCATTTATATCCACATAAAATAAATATTTTCTTATCATATGAATCAATAATTAATTATTCACAAATAATATTACAGAATCACATTTATGACAACCAGGCCGTTCCCAGGAAAGAGGGGGCTTTCCAATAAGGATTTCTCCTTACTGGCGCGCAATTAGATGACCAAACCTCTCCTTAGACAGAACTTTCTAGACATTGCCAATAATGCTATCTAATAATACTATTCAAATAATATGAATTATTGATCTGATAATAGGAAATACTGTGCAGCAACAATTATTGAACAACAATAATATAAAATTTCAACGTAGTAATTATTGAATCAATAAAATAAAATATTGAACAGTAATTACTGTAACAATTATTGAGTAGTGCCTTCTTACGTAAGAATCAATAATTTCAAAAATACTGTGCAATACCGTGTGCTACTGTGCAATAACGCGTATTACTGTATTTTAACCACCGGGTATTTCAACAGTGTTAACGGTAACAACTACGCCGTTATTTGTAAAAACTTAATTTTGTCGTTTTCTTCACCCGACAGTTATTCGTTATGGGGCCCACAAATAGCTGCGCCGTCGTACGAATATTCCCTGACAGAAAGAATATTCCACGACCAAACGAATATTCCCCGACAACAATGATTATTTTATAACCACTTGCTTATTTTGAAAAAAATTTACATTTCACCCATAACTTTAAACTTTTATCAATTTAACCATTTACTGAATAGTAATTATAAGAAAAATTGAATACTTTTATTTCATAAAATTCGGGGTCTTACAATCTCCCCTCCTTATGAAATTTCGTCCCCGAAATTTACGTACCTGGTATTTCAAAGAGTTGAGAATACCTTCCTTTCATTTCAATTTCCATCTTCTCTGTCATCATAATTTCTCCATTGCTCATCTCCTGTATTTCAAATAACATTCTAGAATACAGCTTCAAAATAAGTGTTAATTTAACAAATTAACATATCACATAATATCCCGATATTATGACTGACCAACAAATAAGCTTAGGTAGGACACACTAGCGAAGGATTTACTCATCTCTCCCCTCCTAGTTGTATTCCCCGATCTCCGCCAGAGATCATATCCCCAAGCTCTGATACCAAATGTAACGACCCCAAAATAGGTCCATTCCATCCAACCCATTCTGAGTCGTCAAATACATGGTACAGAAAACAACTACAACTTTATTACAACAATTGTCGTGCAAAATACAACAACACATATGCTGTGAGTTTGGATACAAATATATACCAAATGTGACTCATGTTCCAACCGTGGACATCACCTCACAATAACACCTTACATAAAGGTATAGTCAAAAACTGTTTTAGAAATTAGAATCTTTGGGAAGTGCTCAAGGAAACCTTCGTACATGGGAGGCCACGCATCTAGGTTATGATAGATATCATATGGCCACAGAATTATCCTTGGTTGACCCAATAGACCCCAAAGAAAAACGAGAAGATTACTATCATATTCTTCCCAATGGTGAGTCTTCTCTTGACTTATCATTATCTCCACTGTCTCTAATTGAGAATTATACTTCAAACAAACACCAAGATTATATAGGTAGTGCCCATAGATATACTCAGCAAGTGGATGAGCACAACCCTGTCTTATGATGACACGAGGTTGTATGTCATTAGACATCTTGTATGATAGTGACAAAACACCCTTCCAACGTTGGGTTCGCCTCACCCTATTTTCTTCACCAAATATAACTACTAAATGATGACCACCGTTCTATTCCCTTGTTACCCCCGCTCGACCCAGCTACACTCTTATTACCTGAAAGGAATTGTGAAGCAAAAGGGTGAGCACAACTAGCTCAGTAAAGAATATCATGACTAAAGATAATTCAATTATCAATAGCCTTCATCAACAATAAATCAGAGATTTAGAACATATGGTAAATGATAAAAATTTCAACCATAGTTGCAGCGGAACGAGCAATCCATTAGAAGAGTCAAATAGACTATAAAGTCTATTATCTTCTCCATGTTAAAAATCCACCAACAATATTTTATCCATGTAACATCACTCAACAGTTCCTTTCCACAATCATATGAATAACTCATAATCATAATTGTGACTATAAATTTTTCTTCGCACCCAGGACGAAGAATATTTTCATCACCTGTCTTTACCTGAAACATCAAAGATCATGGTTATACCAAATCACAGTTCCTGTTTATAATCATACTAACAAATCCATCTTTGCACTACGGGCCAAAGATATTCATCAACAAACCATCTTTGCACTACGGGCCAAAGATATTCAACAACAGTTCATCTTTGCACTACAGGCCAAAGATATTCATCAACAGGCCATCTTTGCACTACATGCCAAAGATATTCATCAACAATTCATATTTGCACTACAGGCCAAATATATTCATCAACAGTTCATATTTGCACTACATGCCAAATATATTAATATCTCAAAGAATTATAATCATTTTAGAATTTATATAAACAATAATTATAACCATGTTGATCAATTCACCTTTGCACTTAAGCTTAAGATATTCAATTATAAATTCAATGGTCATGATCATACCAGTCACAATTCAACTTTGCACTACAGGCCAAAGAGAACCCTAGTCATGATCATACCAATAATCTACCCATCTTTACACTCCAGTGAAAGAGAATTTCAACATCAGGGTTATAAAAATGTTATATATGATGATAAAAATAATATGATCAACATATAGTTTTAATCTCAAGAGTAATATTCGTAACTCATGAATAGTAACCCCGACACAAAAGATAGAAATTCTACAATAAAATTCATACCAATATTTCGGTATAATGATATTGAAAGAATAACATTACTTAAATTTATAAACAATTTATTTTAATTGTTTACACTTTACTAATTAATGCATTTAATCATCATAAAATGCCAACTCTTACAATTTCATCATCAATAACCAAAACCCTCATCAAAATCTGCATATACCTCATATAGGATTCTCAAGTCATAAAATCCTATTTTTCAATTTTCTTTCTTCACAAAACATATTTAATTCATTTACTCATAACTAGACCATTTTCATGAAAAATACCAAATCAGTTCCAAAAATATTTCTTTTCTGAGATTTAGCATAATATAGTCCCATAGTGAACATATATTTTTCTCAGAATTTTTAAAAGTCATTTACTATTTTTCATATGGCCAAAATAGCCGAATATTTAGACATTTATCAAAAATTGTACTTTTGTCTAAAAATTCTGAAATTTACAGAGTATACTTCTATCATATACATGTACTCCCAATAAAAATTTCATCAATTTTGGAGTTAACCACAAGGAATTATAAGCGGTTACTTTTAAAATAGTCTTTTCTCATAAAATTCATAACTCTCAATCTATACATCCAAAAATCACCATTTTTGGACACAATCAAGAAAACTCATCAAAATATCATTTCAAATTTTTCCAGAATTTTTGAAGATCAGAAAAATTACGAAACTGAAAATCATAACAACCATTAAAATCCCTTACTATCCCTTACCATCCCTTACCTCAAAACAGCAGTACTTCTGACCGGAATGTAAAGCCGAAGGAAACTTGCACTGAATAGCAACTCTCAAAGTATCTAAATACTCACAAAATATGCTCAATAATCTAGAGAGAGAAAGAGAGAAAACTTGTTTCTGGTGTGATTTTCAATTCTAACTTAGCCCTCTATTTATAGGAAAATTTTGGTAGGTTTGACCTGCAACCTGATGGCTTTACCTGCTACTATTCCCACCCACCACATTTGAAATATAATTCAGCACATTTCTTCATCAACCACAAGTGGGGCCCACCAATTCTAGAATTTTCCACCAAAATGATAAACTCCGAAAATTCAACAATTTCTGAACCAGTCATCTCGTAAAATTCATAACAAATCATACGTTCATTTTTAACGGTTCAAAATTTGTGGACATATACTTATATATGTATAACATATCCAAAAATTACCACGATCCAACGGTCGGATTAAAAATTATAACCCCCGCAAAATATCTCAAAAACCCTAATTTGATTTTCAATACCTCCATTCTGACAAAAATACAGATAAAAACCTCAACATTAACTCCTTCATTTTTAACCACAAAAATATATCCCTCATTTATATCCACATAAAATAAATATTTTCTTATCATATGAATCAATAATTAATTATTCACAAATAATATTACAGAATCACATTTATGACAACCAGGCCGTTCCCAGGAAAGAGGGGGCTTTCCAATAAGGATTTCTCCTTACTGGCGCGCAATTAGATGACCAAACCTCTCCTTAGACAGAACTTTCTAGACATTGCCAATAATGCTATCTAATAATACTATTCAAATAATATGAATTATTGATCTGATAATAGGAAATACTGTGCAACAACAATTATTGAACAACAATAATATAAAATTTCAACGTAGCAATTATTGAATCAATAAAATAAAATATTGAACAGTAATTACTGTAACAATTATTGAGTAGTGCCTTCTTACGTAAGAATCAATAATTTCAAAAATACTGTGCAATACCGTGTGCTACTATGCAATAACGCGTATTACTGTATTTTAACCACCGGGTATTTCAACAGTATTAACGGTAACAACTACGCCGTTATTTGTAAAAACTTAATTTTGTCGTTTTCTTCACCCGACAGTTATTCGTTATGGGGCCCACAAATAGCTGCGCCGTCGTACGAATATTCCCTGACAGAAAAAATATTCCACGAACAAACGAATATTCCCCGACAACAATGATTATTTTATAACCACTTGCTTATTTTGAAAAAAAATTTACATTTCACCCATAACTTTAAACTTTTAACAATTTAACCATTTACTAAATAGTAATTATAAGAAAAATTGAATACTTTTATTTCATAAAATTCGGGGTCTTACATACCACATCATTTGTAACATTACGGTCATGATTACACCGAATAATCCCTGGTCATAATCATACCAAGTCCATCTATGCACTACAGGCCACAGATGACTTTAAAATAAAATTTAAACATGAGGATAATGACAATGATATAAGAATTCAATAAAACATGTTCAAAAATTAATTTATTCAGGAACTAATAACGTTCAAGTTGTCAACATGATACTGCTTTGTGCAGTAAAATTCAAGAATGCTAAGAAGAATATTTCCATGAAAATATACTGGATGAAGCGCAAATATCAAGGATATTCCACTAATTTCATGGAGTATAGAAGTTAAAACTTTAACCAACTGAGTATAATAAAGAATGAAATAACAAAAGAAATCACCATGCATGCGGTACTTTGCATAGACAAGTTATTCCAACAGAATAATAATAATGGAACCAGGTCAGACAAAATTTGCACCGACAGGATGTTCCAACATAATAATAAAGACGGAACAAGGTCCGGTGTAAAACACACAGACAGGATGTTCCAACAGAATAATAATAAAGACGGAACCAGGTCCGGTGTAAAACACACAGACAGGATGTTCCAACAGAATAATAGAAGAATGTCACCAAGTATAGGGTAGACCGCGTATACAGGTTATTCAACAGAATAATAAGAAATGGAATAACAACAGTTCTCTTCATGAATAAGAAAGAATAACACCCCTTACGAGTACAACAAATAATATCCCTTACCGTAAAAGAAATTGAATATAAGAGTAGGAAAGTAGCAGAATACTTTTCTTATTTCTCTCTATAATTTCTCTCTCTAGAGTTTCAGGGAATTCGTAAGAAATAATGAAGGAATGAACTTCTATTTATAGGAGAATTGAAGGGGTACTGTTTAAGAAGAAAATCACGGATGAAATAATTCTCGCAGTCACAGACAGAAAAAAAATCTTCAGACGTCTGATTTTTCAAAGTATTAATATAATATTAAATAAATTTTAATATATATATATATATATATATATATATATATATATATATATATATATATATATATATATATTTAAATTAGCACATGTTCGTTGAAAAAAAAACACCGGTGCACTCATTGCTACCCCTTCTGCCAACTCTGTCAAACTTATATATATATATATATATATATATATATATATATATATATATATATATATATATATATATATATATATTCTTTATAACTTCCTATCGATTATTTTGAAAAATAGATAAATGGGGGTCCATAAAATAAGTAAAAATGAGTAACTTCTCACATAAGCATCAATAATCAATACCGTGTGCTACTGTGTAACCAGGTGTCTTACTATACTTTTACTACCGAGTAGTTCAACAGTATTAACGGTAATACTTCCGCCGTCATTTTCATAAAATATTTTTGTCATTTTCTCAATCCGACAATAATAATGTTGTGGGGTCCACCAATGATTGTACCGTCGTACGAATATTCTCCAACAAAAAGAATACTCCCCGACCAATCGAATATAATATGACAACTTGCATACTTTGCAAAATTTATAAATACTACCCACAACTATAACATTATATCAAATCCACACCATAATATTAAAAAATTATTTCGAGAAAATTAAATATTTATTCATAAAATCTGGGGTCTCATAGTTATCGTACAATTCAATCTTTCCATCACACAATATTCAGATCAAATATAAAACATGAAATTTCTATCAAGTTTTATTTATTTGATCATATGTATTTCAATTCTAAAATGCACAACTCTAGTTAATGTAAATTAGAAACTCTTTTTTAATTTCCATTAACCCTGAGCAGGGATTTTCGAGTTTTCACTTATCGAATCACATAAGACATTTTCTCCCTTTATTAGAAGTGGTAGATCATTTGTTAATCATTCACCTACCTCCATGTACACTTTATTAAATTCGAACATACCCTATTATTTACTCTAAGAGTTTTAAGGAATATGACAAAGTATAACTCAAAATACACAAGGTACTATGATGATCTAAAATCCAAGGATCACTTATACTACTATCACTATAGGAACTCCTTTTGACAGATGAGTAAAACTCCATTAGGTGTTCCTTTAAGGGAGTCATGTTTAGTGAGCTAATTCTCCAATAAGCACATACATACTTTCTTTAGTGTCTACACACAAATGATTATAAGATCAATCATCATCTTCAAAAGAGCAAGCATAATATTTACTAATCTTTCCAGAATCAGTAACCCCATATTAGTGATCCAATGATTATGAACATTCTAATTTTGAGCTATCAAGATTTTAGAACTCATTAGCATGAACTCATCATTATTCTACAAATATTGCTCCAAAACTATGAGTTTATCTCAATTAATTCAAATAATTAAACATGGATAAATAAATGTCTTTAAATGAATGAATTCTTTTATTAATAAATGAATAAGATTACAAAGTAAATTCTTATCACATCATATGTGATTAGCATGAGGACATACTACTTTCATGTCTTAGTAACATCTGTTGAGTCTAAGTGACTTGAAGAGATCTTAATGATCTATTGTTGTAATAGTTCTTAGTGAACTTATTTAAGTGATCACCCTCATCCTTAGTGGATTTCCTACTCGTAGAGTAGAAGAGTGGATTAAAAGTTATTTTGTACTCCAAACCACTTAAAATCACTTGTGTTAATTACTTTTTGCATTTACACTTCTATTATTAACTGTTATATCCGTTGTGACTTAATTCTACAAGCAAACTAAACTTAGAGCTTAGATTTTATATAAATTTTTGAAGGGTTTTCAAACTAATATTCTGCTATGTTTAACTAACTCAACTTAATTAATTATATGGTAATAATCCATTAACAAAGAAAAAGTTTCAAAGGATCTATTCAACCCCCACCCCTAATTGTAGATCTCCAAGTGCCTTTGGGAAACAACACCTTCAACCATAAACTTTAGCAATAAATCCTAACTATAAATAAAATTTATATGTATAATAAATAGTACAAAATATTATCTCAACCCTAAAACTTGGAAATGATCCTACAACTCTAAAATGTTGGAATAGAAACCTAAATTTTAGTAAAAGAAACTACTTTTTTTATCTTTTATTTAATTTCAAAATCTTTTCATCTGCATTCTTACTATCATCATTATCTACTTACAATAATATTTTATTATATAATAATATTTTATTATTAAATTATATACTAATAATTATTTGAGTTTAATTGAGAATTTATTATTACATAAATAGATGAACATAGGAATATAAAAACAAATAAATCACTTTAAAGAGGAATATACTATCATTTATATTATATAAGTGGAAGAATTATTATTGTAGATCGATTTTAAATTTATTTAATTTTACATCAATAATTAGTTAAATATGATATTTTAGAAGGAAATATTTTCTTTATATAAAAATCATTGGACGCAATATTAATCTATTATTAATAGAAGTAATATATTAGTACAGTATAATATAAAAAAAAGTATAAATAATACAATAATATTATGGAAAATGTTAAATCCACAATACTTTTTATTATGGAAATAATATTTTCTGTTGTGGATTTAACATTTTCCTAATTTTATAACACTAGTATATATATATACATAATATTAAATAGCACAAAATAGTCTCTTAACTCTAAAATTTAGGAATTGTCCTACAACCCTAAAATGTAGGAATAGGAACCCAAAATTTAGTAAATGAAACTATTTTTTCATCTCTAATTTAATTTTAAAATCTTTTAATTTACATTTTTACCATCATAATTATCTACTTATGACTATATCTTATTCTTATAGATTTTCTAATTTAGTTAATATTCTTAAAATTCATATTATTAATAACAATAATTTTTTACTCTATAAAATTTTATTATTATTAAATTATATAAGTATAACTATTTTAGTTTATTTAAGATTTTATTATTACATAAATAAATAGGAATATAAAAATAAATAAATCATTTTAAAGAGGAATACTATCATTTATATTATGTAAGTAGATTTTTAAATATATTTAGATTTTTTTATCAATAATTAATTACTTATACATTTGTTGTGGCCGAATAATTTTTGTGTATGAGTGTGCCAGAGTTTGTTAAACTCAATGTGAGGTAGTGATGAGTACATCTCTAGCTCATGATTGATTGGCAACCAAGAAGTGGATTCGGTTCGAGTTCTAGTTGGACCCGTGACGAGAGCACGAGCTAAACGCTTCAAGGAAGGTCTTATTGGTTTGGTGTGAGAGATGTGGATCGAGAATGACGTGATAAATTTTACAAATGAGATTGAGATTGATCCCAAGATCATTAACGTGGTCCAAGTATATGCTCTAGGTAAAGCCAAAAAAAGCATGCCAAGCCAAGAGATAAGGGAAGTTGTCTTGCTGAAATTAGGGAGTTCACCCCGGCGAGCTCACCAAGGCTATTAAGCTCGCCCTGGTGAGTTCACCTCTGTCAAGATTCGCCTTGACTGGTTCTGAGCTCGCCCCAGCCAGTAGCTCTCTGCTTGAGTTTGCCCCGACAAGCTTGAACTAGCCCCAACGAGTTGGCTGGGTTTTAGTTGGATTTTTTACGCGTTATAGACACTCAAAATTTTTCTGCATACCTGTTACTAACATTGCAGGAGGGCAGAATCGTCTTTCAGAGATAAACCTGGAAGACAGCTCAGCTCAATCCCGGAGATAACCCTGGGATACTCAGTATCACCATCTCGGAGATAACCCCGAGACATCCAGCTCAGACCCGGATACCACCAGAAGTTTCAACCTCAACCACGGCGACAACACCGGGAGTTTCGATTTCAACCACGGAGATAACCTTGAGGAATGCAGTTCAGATACCGGAAATCACACATTGGAGAAAGTCGTGTCATCTCAGAGATAACCCCGAGATACTCAGTCTCAGTCCCACACAACACCGGGAAAGATAATATCCACCTCGGAGATAACCCCAAGGAATACAGTTGCAGTACCGAAGATAACCTCTGAAATGCTTGTTTCAAACACATGCAAATAGCTTCAGAACACTCGGTAAAAGCCCCGAGGCACTCATGCCCCAAGCCCAGAGATAACCCCGGGAAGTCAGGAACATCTCAGAAACAAACCTGACGACGGTCAACACCTGCAACAGTCCAATCTTAGAGATAACCCTGAGCAACGACCGCTAACACAGCTCAAACCAGAGATAACCCTGGTGAAGGGCATGACCGTTATTTTGCCATCCCAATGCCACATCGTGCCGTCTCAACATTTTATACATACATTTCTACACAGCAATGTCCCACAAGAACCAAGGAAGTCCAATCCCAAGTGACTATTGTGCAGGGCAACGGATAGAATTTGAAGCTTGAAGACCGAAGGGCATGGCCCCATTTTCCTGACGTCGTACAACCTCTAATCCCATGACATTGTGTAACTCTCGACAACGGCGGTCTGAAATAGGTCTTGTACACTTCAATCGGATGCCCGGATTGCAGTTCTAAAAGTTCGAGCGGACATCACGTTGCACGCGTGCACGTACTTTGAGACGGTTGGACTCGCGGAGCTCGGGGCACCCCGGGCAGCTGCAGGTACACCTGCGGCTCCCCCCTCTATAAATAGAGGGCTTGGGACAGCCATTTTGCAAAGAAAAAAGGTGAGAAAGCCCTGTCCAATTTGCTCTGTACACAACCTAAACTGAGTGCTTTCTCATTTTAAACACTTATAAGCTCATATATAGCTACTTTTTTACCGACGGGAGCCGAGTGTTCATCACTTTCAAGTTATTGAAGTCTTCGTTGGCAGCCCACTGTAAGCCTTCTTACACACTTTAAAGTCTTTCTCTTCATCTTTGCACACACCGTTCTTCACGTTGAGAGTCGTGTTGCGTGTGTTTGCCCGAACTTCGGTCTGTGGTTTTTATTTCTGTTATATATGCTATATATATATATATATATATATATATACACACACACACACTTATATATATGAACTGTGTGTCGAACTCTGTTCGATGAGCCTAGACTCACGGCTGGAACGTTTAATTGCTTTCGTATATATATATATATATATATATATATATATATATATATATATATATGCGTATATATATGAACTGTTGTCGAACTTTGTTCGATGAGCCTGAACATCGAACAAAGTTACCTATATATATATAGGTAAACGCACCGGTTCAGGCTCATCGAACAAAGTTCGACAACAGTTCATATATATACGCATATATATATATATATATATATATATATATATATATATATATATATATATATATATATATATATAACTGCTTATAGTTTTCATACAAACTGCGTTATCATGTGAGCCTAGGAATCATGTGATCACAGATTCAGTCTACTTAATCTAGATTCGGTTCCCGTGATGGACATTTTCAGCTGTAAGCAGCTTGTAAATTATTTACGGCGTTTGGATTTTCTCAGATGGTTTTTATGCCCATGAGGAATCCGACACTGCTTTGTACATTATTTTCTCGAAGATGCTTCGCATCTCGAAAATAAAAGCAATCGAGCTGAACATTTTAATAAAAATGGAAGTATTAAAAGGTCTCAATTACTATTGAGCATAAGGGTTTGAAAAACCTCTTTTACAAACATCACTTTTATATCCTGTTTAAAACTAATTTTTTACATAAATTCAAACCCAATGTATATAGGTGCAAACGAGGCCTCGCACTACTTCCAAGTAATTGCACATTGATCCACATACACACACACACACACACATATTCATATAACAGTTTCTTGAAAAGTGGCGGTCACCGTGGCAACACGGATGTCGGGGGTGCCTAACACCTTCCCTCTACTTAAGCAAGTCCCCGGACCCTAATGAATCTCGGTTTCACAGACCCGTTTAGCAGTGTCATATCACTGAGTTAATGTGCAAACCTTTTCTCGGTTGTGTTGGTACAACCAGTTAAAAAACCAACTGGCGACTCTTACAGTCCAATCGTCGACATATAAATGTCGGACCTTTTCACAACTTGTTTTTTCAAACAAATCTCACCTAACATGAGAACACAAAAGAACAAGAACAGAAAAGGGACAAATAAAAATTCTGATGTCGACAGGTGGCGACTCTGCTGGGGACACCAGTAAGAGGACTTAAGCCGCTATTATAATCTTTTCAAAATAGTTATATGCTTGTGTGTGGATGTTGTATTTACATTTATGATGAATGTGTACGAATGCATATACTTACTGCACTTAATGCTTTACACTATATATGTTAGGTTTTGTGAAAATCAAAGAAGCAATCAAATTGCAAAAATTAGAGGGAGCAAAATAAAATCAGATTTTAAAATTTTTCACAAACCAATTACCCGGATCATCCTTTATGCATATTATTAATTAAACGAAGAATAAGAAGTTATGAAATCATACCCTTGTAGAAACGAGCTTCCTCAGGTACGAGTTCACCTCCTACTTCTCCGCGATCTCCTTGAATCTCCGGGTAGATTCCTTCCTTTGATCAATGTAAGCCACCCAAGTGTATGGTCTCTAGAGGTGTTCCACCAAGGAAGAAGAATTTTCAAGAAGAAGGGTGTATTGGCTCAAACCCTAGTTTTTCTTATCTCTATAAAAAAAGGGGTGTACTCTCCAACTATTAGAATTACGTATATTTGATATCTGATATAAGACTCCTCTTATAAAGATATTAGGTAACCCTATTTAATTAAAATAAGGTATTATTTATTTAATTAAACTCTTTTAATTAAATGGGCTCCCTAATCTTATTAGGGATAATTAATTAAACTCCTTTAACTAATTTTCCCTCCTAATCCTATTAGGAATAAATGAGAGTACTTATATTAAATTAATTCCTAAACTCTTTTAGAAATTAAAATAATAATAATTGTAATAATATTAATAAAACTCCTCTTATTAATTTATATTTAATATTTTTTAAATATTAAATAATAAATATTAAGATATTTAATTTATTCTATCACCATAAATTAAATTAAATATACTTAACATATTATTATAATTATGCCATTAACTTTTTAAATAATTATTCTTCCTTTTATGGTGTGGCCCTTTAGGTTCTCCATATTAAACCGGTTATGAATAAATCAATTATAACAATTCTAATCTTATTTAAATAAATAAATTAAACGGTTAATTTATTTAAATAAATAATATTTATTCTACAATAGGGATAAGCCTCCTTAGCGATCAACGACTTTTCAGATAATATAGATTTCAACATTAATCATAAAAGAACCTTTGAGTTAATAGTTACCGTACAATTCAATCCTTCCACCATACAATGTCCCAATTAAATATAAGACATGAAATTACTGTCAAGTCTTATTTTATTTAATTATATGTATTTCGATTCCCAAATGCACAACTCCTAATGAATGCAAATTAGAAACTACTTTCTAATTTCATTCCACCTTGGCCAAGGATTCCTGGGTTATCATTTATCGAATCACATAAGACATTTCACTTCTTTTACTAGAAGTGATAGATTCTTTATTGATCATTCATTATCTCCATATATAACTTATTACACCCAAGCATACCTTTTGATATACCCTAAGGGTCTTAAGGAATAAGTCAAAGTGTAAATCATTATATACAAGATACTATAATGATCTCAAGTCTAAGGATTATTTGTACTACTATCACTACAGGAATTCATATTGACATGCAAGTAAAACTCCATTAGGTATTCCTTAGCGAGTCACGTTCAGTGAACTTATTATCCAATAAGCACCTACATACTTGCTTTAGTGTCTCCACACAAATAATCATGAGATTAATCATCCTCATCTAATGAGCAAGCAATGTATGTACCAATCTATCCGGATTCACTAATCCCCTTTTTAGTAATCCATTGATTGGGAACATTTTAGTTTTAAGCTATCTAAGAATTTAGATCTCATTAGCATGATCTCATCATGATTCTAAAAGTATTACTTAAAACTATGGGTTTATCACATATTATTAAAACAACACCATGTTGATAATAAATGCCTTTAATAAATACTTCTTTTATTAATAAATAAATAAGATTGATTACAAAGTATATGTTTTATCATCATACATAATTGGCTTGTATGCATGCTACTTTCAATATATGCTTGTGATATTAGTGCTTCACACATGTCATCATTTTCATAAACGGTGAGACACGTTGTATGTGAATGTATGTTGTGTGGTTCCTCCACCAGGAGACTATCATGTCGGTGTTTGATTACTGGACTCGTAGGAAGACTAATTCCAACGAGGCTCAGGAAAGGCACCACCCAAATTTGCTCCAGTTGAAAGACCGGATTAACTTCCCGTTGAGTAGATTGCAATAATTTGGGAACCTTCATGCCAAAAAGCCGCGAGAGTAACCTAAGATTGGTCAGCCTCTGATAAACCAAAAGCGGAAGAAAGTCTCTTCATGCTTTCTCATTTCAAATTACTCGTAAAGTCAATTACTTGTAATTTCATTCCATATTTATCTCCATATAATGAGAGAATATGAAGAAACATGTGCACATGAATATTTACATGCTATCTTGTATTACAAACAGCTAACATCCGTTTTGCAGGATAATATTCCTATAACAAATACATCACATAGCATGTAAACATTTACATATTCCCTAGGACTAAACTATGCAAGTCTTTTGCAGGGAAGCAATCGGACCCATTACCCGGTCAAAATCCAAAAAGGCCACGAGCCTACAGTCAATTATGCCGTCATCAGACCAGACTGACCTTAATCCAGTTTCTCGTAAAGAATTTGACGGATTAAGTAAACAAATCACAGATTTGGCTGTTCTGCTTAAAGAACTACACCAGTCTACTCAGGGTACAAGGATACCCGTACATATTGAATCCTCCACACAAGGAGGAACCAAAGATTCAGATAAAGCCATTACAGTACCTGAGTTGCAGTTGGATACAACCAACAAATATCATGATACCACCCATCTCAAAGAAGATCTAGACACCGGTGATATTAGAAAGAAGGTTCTTCAGATGGAAGAAACTCTTCATTCTCTCAAAGGAATTGGAGCACATGGGAGTGTCTCATATGCTGACCTTTGTATATTCCCTGGTGTTCATTATCCAGAGAAGTTCAAAACTCCTGACTTCGAAAAGTACGACGGGTTAGGAGATCCTTACACACATTTGAAGGTGTTCATTGGAGAACTTGGATCTTATGCAGAGGACGAGAAGCTCAGAATGCAGCTGTTCCAAAAGAGTCTAAATGGAGAAGCCCGTTCGTGGTATACCAGATTAGACAACTCAAAGATCCATAGTCGGGAAGAGCTGGCTCATGCCTTCCTTACAGGATACAGCTTCCAGTCTCAGATGGCTCCTGACCGGTACCAGATTACCAAGGTCAAGAAACAATCCAATGAGTCTTTTAGAGAGTATGCTCAAAGGTGGAGGCGCCTTGTTGGTCAAGTTATTCCTTCTATGACTGAATCAGAAATGGTCATTACTTTTATAGACATACAAGAAGCTCCTTTCTATGAGAGAGTTTTAGCTGGCATTGGTAAACCATTTTCTGAAATGATTAAACATAGAGATATCTGAGATGGGGTTGAAGTCAGGAAAGATTCAAGACCTAGCTGCTTTTAAAGCAGTTGTTGAACACATCCAGTCCGGAACTTATGGAAATAACCCCCGGAGGGTCCATAAAAAGAAAGAGGAGGATGTTTCTTTGATACTACAAGGTCAAAAGGGCAATCAAAATATGCATATCCAGAGGAGAAAGTACACTCCCTTTCAAGCATCGCCTTCAAACCCTCCATTGCCTAAGGGTGGAGAAGTCAAATGCCCTCGAGTGTTTACACCCCTGGGGGATTCGCTCAAGAATATTCTTACTCTTCTGATGACTCAGAAGAAAATCACACATCTTCTTCCACAAGCCAACCCTAATAGGAGAGGTTTTAATGCTACTCGAAAATGTGCTTGTCATGCCGGGGCACCTGGACATGATACTCAAGATTGTTGGGCCTTGAAATACAAGATCCAAGTTTTAATAGACAACGGTGAGATCATGGTCACCAAACCCGATCAACCCCATGTGCAAGATAACCCTCTTCCTCAACACAAAGAGGAAGAGGTTAATATGATTAATTGGAGCAGTGGACATAGTTCCAATTCTAATGGTGAATCATCCCAGACCATCAAAGACAGTGTTGACAAACGGGATTATGCAAAGTTCTAGTTTATGATGGAACGAAAGATGAAAGATCTGTATAAGCAGATCGAGCAATTGGCAGAACTGGTGACATATCAGCATCAAGTCACACGCCAATTGGTCAACCAGGAGCATGCTAGTCTCCTCCCTTTCGTTATGAATACTCCATCATCGCCTTCAGAAAATGAAACACTGGAGGACAAAGTTTTGAAGAGAGCAAATGCCAAGGCCCGTCAGAATTTTGCCAATAGAAGGGAATTTACATACCTGAGCCAACCTATGGATGAGATACTTCAAATGCTGATCAATGAAAGGAGGATTACGTCCCTTCTTCCTCCAATCAATCTCCGTTCAGGACGGTTTAATTCTGATGGAGTATGTCAGTATCACTCTCATTCTCGCGGTCATAGAACAGAAGAATGTTGGGCACTCTACCATCTTATTCAGAATCTAATTGATAGCGGTGTCCTGCAACTAGCAGACAACGATACTGGGCTATTTGAGAGTGAAAGTACTTGTCCTACTAAATGGAAAGGAATGGTAGTAGTTATATTCGCTGAGGCTGAGGGGACTGTCAAACTATTCCCAATATAAGCAATTCAACTCAAGGGAGTTGACAATCCTTTGAAAGTGTCTGCTTCAGAGCCAATCAGCTTACCGTTCAGATCACAATATCCTGTTATCAGCTTACAGAAAGTCCCATGGAATTATGGAGAAGCCGAAGGATCCACCTCGCATACAACTGCTACAGTGTTGAAGAAAAATCCATTGTATCTTCCCCAACGGCTGATAAAGCCTACCATCAAATCAAAAGGGAAAATTCTCATGGAGAAAATTAAAAAATTCCTCCGTACTATGGGTCATAACAAAGCCAAGGTGGTTTTAAGCTTAAGAGAAGCTCCACATCAAATTTTAATATTAGACTTGGTTTTCTCTTCCGAGGAACACATGAAGATCTTATTGAAGGCTTTAGAAGAAGCCTGTTTGTCGAAATCAGTGGATGTGGAAAAATTTCAACATTTGGTTGATCACATTTTTAACAACAATGTGATATCTTTCACTGATGATGACATACCGCCCGAAGGGACCGGTCATTGTAAGTTATTGCATATTACGATTTTGTCCTCCGGATACATGCTAGCTGGAGTCTTGATAGATGGAGGTTCCTCTCTAAATATCTGTCTTTACGCTACGTTGGTGAAGATGAACGTTAATCTCAAACGGATCCGAAGCAAGCATACGATTATCAAAGCTTTTGATGGATCCCGCCGAAATTTAGTCGGAGAGATTGAACTGCCAATTGAGATTGGTCCCCATACATTCTGCGTATCTTTTCACATGCTCAAGATAGATTCAATATACAACCTACTATTGGTAAGACCATGGATTCATATGGTTGGGGTCGTCTCCTCCACTCTTCATCAGCAACTGAAATACATTATTAATGACAACCTAGTCACAGTTAACGCTGAACCGGAATGTCCTCAACATGGAGACATACCACTCATCAACTTTAATTCAGATGTTGAGTCAGTCAGTTTTCATTCCTTGGAAGTGAGCAACACTCAATACCATTCCATTGGGACGCCATTTCCCATACCCAAAATATCTGCCGAAGTAATGACAGCTACTCAAGAAATGATGTCATTGGGTTAACAGTCGGGACAAGGGCTGGGTAAAAATCATCAGGGCATTAAGCGCCCGATTCAAGTGTCCAGTCAAACTGGGACAGCCGGACTAGGCTGTAAGACCCCAATTTTTTATAAATAAAGATGAATTTTCTATAAATATCATTTTTGAATATTATGGAGTTAATTTGATATAATGTTATAGTTGTGGGTAATATTTATAAATTTTACAAAGTACGCAAGTTGTTATATAATATTTGATTGGTCGGGGAATATTCGTTTTAACAGGGAATATTCGTACAACGACACAATCATTGGTGGACCCCACAACGGAATTATTGTCGGATTGAGAAAACGACAAAAATATTTTATTAAAAATAACGGCGGAAGTTTTACCATTGTTACTGTTGAACTACTCGGTAGTAAAAGTACAGTAATACGTGTGGTTGCATAGTAGCATACGGTATTGATTATTAATGCTTATGTGAGAAGACACTCAGTTAGATTCCATTATTGTCAGTTAATAATATGAATTATTTAGCGATAATGACGTTTTGTTTTATTCGTATTATTAACGTAATAAAACAGAAACATCTTTTTATATAAAACAAAATACTTTATTAAAGTTATTCTATAAATAGAATATATTATATTTTATTTAAAAGATTTTTCTTTAAATATGGACCGTCAGATTAAAGTAATCAATCTGGACCGTTCATGGATTAGTTACTATGCATTCTATTTTTCTATAAATAGCAGCTCATTCCTTCATTATTTCTTACGAATTCACTGAACTCTAGAGAGAGAAACTATAGAGAGAGAGAAGAAGAGTATTCTACTACTTAACTACTTCCTTACTTCAGCTCTTCTTTAAAACGGTAAGGGGTGTTATTCTTTCTTATACATGAAGAGAACTTCTGTTATTCCATTCTTTATTATTCTGTTGGAATAACCAGTATATGCGGTCTACCCTATACTTGGTGACATTCTTCTATTATTCTGTTGGAACATCCTGTCTGTGTGTTTTACACCGGACCTGGTTTCGTTTTTATTATTATTCTGTTGGAACATCCTGTCTGTGTGTTTTACACCGGACCTGGTTCCGTTTTTATTATTATTCTGTTGGAACATCCTGTCTGTGTGTTTTACACCGGACCTGGTTCCATTATTTATTATTCTGTCGGAATATCCTGTCTGTGCGTTTACGTCGGACCTGGTTCCATTATTTATTATTCTGTTGGAATAACCTGTCTGTGCGGTCTATCGCATGCATGGTGATTTCTTTTGTTATTCCATTCTTTATTATACTCAGTTGGTTAAGTTTTGACTTCTATACTCCATGAAATTTGTGGAATATCCTTGATAATTGCGTTTCATCCAGTATCTTTTCATGAAAATATTCTCCTGATCATTCTTGAATTATACTCCACCAAGCAGTATCATGTTGACAATTTGGACGTTGTTAATTCTTGGATAAATTAATTCTTGAACTTGTTTTATTGAATTCTTATATCATTGTCATCATCCTCATGTTTATATTCTGTTGAAAGTCATCTGTGGCCTGTAGTGCATAGATGGACTTGGTATGATTATGACCAGGGATTATTCGGTGTAATCATGACCGTAATGTTACAAATGATGTGGTAAAAGTCCTCATTGGCCCGTAGTGCATTGATGGACAGTTGTTGGCATGATCATGACCATTAATGAATATACGAATATCCTTGGCCGTAGTTCAGGGGTGATTCGATGATGTGGATTATTTTATTAAGCTGAGTCTCAGCGATCACAGTGTTGGAAAATCTTTTAAATCATAAAAGATAGTAGAGTTTATTTTCTACTTGACTCTTTTAATGGATTGCTTATTCCGCTACAGTTAAATTTGATGTCTATTGTATTTTATCAGTTTAACATTGTTGAAGGCTAATGATAATTTATTCTGTATTATCTTAGTTATAATATTTCTTACTGGGCTAGTTGAGCTCACCCTTTCTTTCACTGTTCTCTTCAGGAAATGAAAACATAGCTGGGGCAAGTCGGGGAACGGAGTGATGGTCCGAATGATAGTATTAGTTAGTAGTCCTCACTATTCTATGTAATGGTGTGTTAATAAATGTAACGAGGACTCCTTTTGAGTATGAATACTCTCTAGAAGATAATATTTGTATTCAAACTCACAGTTTATGTTTTGTCGTATTGTACACGACAGTTATATTAGTAAGTTATATTTGTATTCTGTACTATGTATCTGACGACCCAAGATGGGTGATGTATACCTATTTTTGGGGCGCGTCACAGTTGGTATCAGAGCTTAGGGATATGATCCCTGGCTAAGATGTGAGAATAGAACTAGGAGGGGAGAGACGGGGAATTCCTTCGCTAGTATGACCTACCTAAGTTTATTTGCATGGTATTTAATTGGTCGGTCATAATATAAGGATAATATATGACATATCAATTAACTTTTATTTTGTGGCAGTATCTGAAAATGGCATCTGAGAATGTTGAGAATAGCAATGGAGCACAGGCGATTATTGATTCACCACATATCAATAATCAGGATAATGTTCATCAGGAAGGTGACAATCCTCATGCAAACAACAACACTAACCAGATGATGAATGATGGAATATTCAGAGATTTTATGCAATTCATGCAACAACATGTGAAAGCGGCTCCTGTCCACAACGTAGGTGGAAATACTGGAAACAATCAGGCAGTCACCGCTAAACAGTTTAAGGAGCTGGGACCACCGGAGTTTAAGGGAGAACCCAAACCACTTGTAGCTGAAATATGGATAAAGCATATCACCAAGATATTTGATGTCTTGGGTTGCTCCGAGGAGCAAAAGGTTCCCTTTGCCGCCTTTATGTTGCGAGGAGAGGCAGATTACTGGTGGGAATCGATAAAGCGTACTCAACCTGCCGCACTGAAGATGTCTTGGGAGAAGTTCCAAGAGCTGTTTAACGACAAATACTTTCCCGAGAGTATTCGTCACATGAAGGAGGTGGAGTTCATCAAATTGGAGCAGAATAATATGACCGTGTCGCAGTACGAGGCAAAATTTGCGGAGTTATCCCGATTTGCGTCCCACCTGGTGGATAATGAAGAAAGAATGACGCGGATGTTTTTAAGAGGTTTGAAGCCGGAGATACGTCAACATCTTGTTTCTCATAAACTGTGTTTGTATTCAGATGTTATAAATAGGGCTCAGTTGGTGGAGCGTGATAACGAGACAACGCAACCAAAAGAGAGCAGCCGGCAAAATGATAGTACCAGTGAGAGCGGTCATCGAAGCGGTGACAACAAGCGTGGAGGGAATCAACAGGCCAGAAATGGTAACCACTTCGGTGGTAATCAGGGCCAAAACAATAAGAATGGGCATTTCAAGAAGAGGAGATTCAACAATGATGGAAAGACGTCAGCACCAGCACCTGTCGTTAAGGAAGGAGAACGACCACCTATCATATGTTTCAAATGCGGAGGGGAGGGGCACATCAGTCCAAACTGCGCGATGCCGTCCAAAGCATGTTATAATTATGGAAGAGAAGGTCATTTAGCCCGATTTTATCGTTTACCGAAGACAAATTCAGCTAGGATGGAGGCACCAAAGGCCGTCCCAGAAAAGTCAAAACCGGTTGTGCAAGGGAGGGCGTTTGTTGTGACCTCCCAGAACGCAAGGAACCCGAATGAGGTCATCACGGGTAAGCTTATCATAAACTCTAACGAAGTCTATACTTTATTTGATACCGGTTCTACCCATTCTTTTATTTCTCCTACTTGCGCTCATCGATTAAATTTGATTCCGGAGAAATTAGACTTTGACTTAGCAGTTGAAACTCCATTGGGAGAAACCTTCATTACATCCACGGTTTATAAGTCTTGTTTGGTTCAAGTTGGTACCCACACATTACCTGTCGATCTTATTTCATTAAAAATACTTGCATTTGACGTGATTCTAGGGATTGATTGGTTAACTACTCATCATGCAAAAATTGATTGTTTTCGTAAGGTTGTTAGCTTTCATATTCCTAATCGACCTATTATGCGAATTCAAGCAACCAAACTATTAAAATCAATCGCTGTCATCTCAAGCCATAAAGCTATTCGTTTATTGAAAAATGGATGTCAAGCTTTCTTAGCTCATGTCACAGATCTAAACAAAAATACGTCAGCTTTGAATGATATTTCTGTTGTTAATAAATTTCCTGACGTATTTCCCGAAGAACTTCCTGGCCTACCCCCAGAGCGTGAAATTGAATTTTGTATCGACCTTGAACCCGGTACAAAACCCATTTCCAAAGCCCCATATCGAATGGCTCCTATTGAACTTCAGGAGTTAAAGACTCAACTGCAGGAATTGTTAGACATTGATTTTATTCGTCCTAGTACTTCTCCTTGGGGTGCTCCTGTTCTGTTCGTGAAGAAGAAAGATGGGAGTATGCGACTTTTTATTGATTATCGGGAGTTGAATCATGTCACCATCAAAAATAAGTACCCATTGCCACGTATTGATGACCTGTTTGACCAGTTGCAAGGAGCACAATTCTTTTCAAAGATCGATCTTCGTTCTGGATATCATCAGCTGAAGGTTAGAACTGAGGATATTCCAAAGACTGCCTTCAGAACTCGGTATGGGCATTATGAATTCTTAGTTATGTCTTTTGGATTGACTAATGCTCCTGCTGCCTTCATGGATATGATGAACAGGGTATTCAAGGAATATTTGGATCACTTTGTAGTCGTCTTTATCGATGACATCCTTGTTTATTCCAAAAGCCGTGAAGATCATGAGCAACACTTGAGGATGGTACTCCAAAAGCTTCGTGAATACAAACTTTATGCCAAGTTGAAGAAATGCGAGTTCTGGCTGGAAGAGGTAGCATTCCTTAGGCACGTAGTATCAAGTCGTGGAATATCTGTTGACCCGACAAAGATTGAAGCAATTCAAAGCTGGGAGCAACCTAAATCAGTAACCGAAGTACGTAGCTTTCTCGGTCTAGCTGGTTATTATCGGAGATTCGTGGAGGGATTTTCTCGAATCGCTACTCCATTAACTCAGCTGACTCGGAAAGATACAAAGTTCGGTTGGAGCGAAGAATGTGAGAAGAGTTTTCAAGAACTCAAGAGGAGACTCGTTTCAGCACCTGTTCTAACAATGCCATCTGGCTCGGAGGGATTTGTCATCTACAGTGATGCTTCGAGCAAAGGGTTGGGATGCGTTCTCATGCAACATGGAAAAGTCATAGCCTATGCATCAAGACAACTCAAGGAATATGAGAGGAATTATCCTACTCATGATCTAGAGTTGGCAGCTGTTGTCTTTGCACTTAAAATTTGGAGGCATTACTTGTATGGGGAGAAGGTGGAGATCTTTATGGATCATAAAAGCCTCAAATATTTCTTCACTCAAAAGGAACTCAACATGCGACAACGACGTTGGCTTGAACTGTTGAAAGATTATGATCATACCATTCAATACCATCCTGGAAAAGCGAACGTGGTAGCTGACGCATTGAGTAGAAGATCATATGCGGGTACAAGTGCGATATTGTCAATACAAAGGCCCATTTTGTGTGATTTGCAAAGGATGGAGATAGAGTTAAAGATTCCAGGGACCCATGTGATGATGACGAATATACGAGTAGAACCGACTTTAATCGATAAAGTTAAAGCTACTCAAGCTACAGACCTAGAGCTGATGCGTATAAGGAAGAAAGTGCAAGAAGGTACTATGCCGGAAGCAAGAATCGATGAAGAAGGAATACTTCGAGTCAACTCCAGACTTTGTGTTCCTAACAACCCTGATTTAAAGTATGAAATCATGATGGAGGCGCACAACACACCGTTTGCAATCCATCCTGGAAGTACCAAAATGTATCATGATCTTCGTCATACATTTTGGTGGAGTAATATGAAGAGAGAGATAGCGCTGTTTATCTCAAGGTGTCTAACTTGTCAACGAGTCAAAGCGGAGCATCAAGTACCAAAAGGTCCATTGCAACCACTTGAAATTCTAGAATGGAAGTGGGAGCACATTACCATGGATTTCGTTACCGGTCTTCCTAGGGTTTCTCAAGGTATTGATGCGATTTGGGTCATTGTTGATAGATTGACCAAGTCTGCTCATTTCTTATCGATACGAGAAACTTATACACTTGAACGTCTTGCTCGTATGTACATAAACGAGATTATAAGACTGCATGGTATGCCAGTATCCATAGTTTCTGATCGTGACCCAAGATTCACTTCACGATTTTGGGTTAGTTTACAAAAAGCTATGGGCACAGATTTACGATTTAGTTCGGCATATCATCCTCAGATGGACGGACAATCAGAGAGGACTATTCAAACTCTAGAAGATTTATTAAGACTCTGTGTCTTTGACTTCAAGGGAAGTTGGGACAAGTTCTTACCATTGGTGGAGTTTTCCTACAACAACAGTTATCAAGCAAGTATTGGCATGGCTCCATTCGAAGCAATGTATGGAAGAAAATGTCGTTCTCCAGTATGCTGGGATGAGGTGGGTGAAGCAACGTTGTTGGGACCGGAGTTGGTACGTATGACTACAGAAAAGATTCAAACGATCCGACAACGTATAAAAACCTCACAAGATCGACAAAAGAGTTATGCTGATCTTCATCGAAAAAACGTGGAATTTGATGTAGGAGATCATGTGTTCTTACGTGTTGCTCCATGGAAAGGAGTTACGAGATTTGGAAAGAGAGGAAAGCTCAATTCTCGATTCATCGGTCCATTTTTAATCCTCGATCGAGTAGGAATTGTGGCTTATAGACTCGCTTTACCGCCAAGTATGTCTCGTGTTCATAACGTTTTTCACATATCCATGTTACGCAAATATGTGGAAGACCCGAACCACATTATTGAGTTAGAACCAGACGAAATAGCGGAGGATTTGACGTATGAAGAAGTTCCTGTTCAAATTTTGGATAAGAAGGAACATATTCTACGCTCCAAGGTTATACCTCAAGTCAAAGTTTTGTGGAGAAACCACGATGTTGAGGAAATGACTTGGGAGTTAGAATCTGAAATGAAATCAAGGTATCCTTATCTCTTCGACATACCAGGTACGTACCCTAATTTCGAGGGCGAAATTTCATAAGAAGGGGAGGTTGTAAGACCCCAATTTTTTATAAATAAAGATGAATTTTCTATAAATATCATTTTTGAATATTATGGAGTTAATTTGATATAATGTTATAGTTGTGGGTAATATTTATAAATTTTACAAAGTACGCAAGTTGTTATATAATATTAGATTGGTCGGGGAATATTCGTTTTAACAGGGAATATTCGTACAACGACACAATCATTGGTGGACCCCACAACGAAATTATTATCGGATTGAGAAAACGACAAAAATATTTTATTAAAAATAACGGCGGAAGTTTTACCATTGTTACTGTTGAACTACTCGGTAGTAAAAGTACAGTAATACGTGTGGTTGCATAGTAGCACACGGTATTGATTATTAATGCTTATGTGAGAAGACACTCAGTTTGATTCCATTATTGTCAGTTAATAATATGAATTATTTAGCGATAATGACGTTTTGTTTTATTCGTATTATTAACGTAATAAAACAGAAACATCTTTTTATATAAAATAAAATACTTTATTAAAGTTATTCTATAAATAGAATATATTATATTTTATTTAAAAGATTTTTCTTTAAATATGGACCGTCAGATTAAAGTAATCAATCTGGACCGTTCATGGATTAGTTACTATGCATTCTATTTTTCTATAAATAGCAGCTCATTCCTTCATTATTTCTTACGAATTCACTGAACTCTAGAGAGAGAAACTATAGAGAGAGAGAAGAAGAGTATTCTGCTACTTAACTACTTCCTTACTTCAGCTCTTCTTTAAAACGGTAAGGGGTGTTATTCTTTCTTATACATGAAGAGAACTTCTGTTATTCCATTCTTTATTATTCTGTTGGAATAACCAGTATATGCGGTCTACCCTATACTTGGTGACATTCTTCTATTATTCTGTTGGAACATCCTGTCTGTGTGTTTTACACCGGACCTGGTTCCGTTTTTATTATTATTCTGTTGGAACATCCTGTCTGTGTGTTTTACACCGGACCTAGTTCCGTTTTTATTATTATTCTGTTGGAACATCCTGTCTGTGTGTTTTACACCGGACCTGGTTCCATTATTTATTATTCTGTCGGAATATCCTGTCTGTGCGTTTACGCCGGACCTGGTTCCATTATTTATTATTCTGTTGGAATAACCTGTATGTGCGGTCTATCGCATGCATGGTGATTTCTTTTGTTATTCCATTCTTTATTATACTCAGTTGGTTAAGTTTTGACTTCTATACTCCATGAAATTTGTGGAATATCCTTGATAATTGCATTTCATCCAGTATCTTTTCATGAAAATATTCTCCTGATCATTCTTGAATTATACTCCACCAAGCAGTATCATGTTGACAATTTGGACGTTGTTAATTCTTGGATAAATTAATTCTTGAACTTGTTTTATTGAATTCTTATATCATTGTCATCATCCTCATGTTTATATTCTGTTGAAAGTCATCTGTGGCCTGTAGTGCATAGATGGACTTGGTATGATTATGACCAGGGATTATTCGGTATAATCATGACCGTAATGTTACAAATGATGTGGTAAAAGTCCTCATTGGCCCGTAGTGCATTGATGGACAGTTGTTGGCATGATCATGACCATTAATGAATATACGAATATCCTTGGCCGTAGTTCAGGGGTGATTCGATGATGTGGATTATTTTATTAAGCTGAGTCTCAGCGATCACAGTGTTGGAAAATCTTTTAAATCATAAAAGATAGTAGAGTTTATTTTCTACTTGACTCTTTTAATGGATTGCTTATTCCGCTACAGTTAAATTTGATGTCTATTGTATTTTATCAGTTTAACATTGTTGAAGGCTAATGATAATTTATTCTGCATTATCTTAGTTATAATATTTCTTACTGGGCTAGTTGAGCTCACCCTTTCTTTCACTGTTCTCTTCAGGAAATGAGAACGTAGCTGGGGCAAGTCGGGGAACGGAGTGATGGTCCGAATGATAGTATTAGTTAGTAGTCCTCACTATTCTATGTAATGGTGTGTTAATAAATGTAACGAGGACTCCTTTTGAGTATGAATACTCTCTAGAAGATAATATTTGTATTCAAACTCACAGTTTATGTTTTGTCGTATTGTACACGACAGTTGTATTAGTAAGTTATATTTGTATTCTGTACTATGTATCTGACGACCCAAGATGGGTGATGTATACCTATTTTTTGGGGGCGTCACATAGGCTATTCTGTGAGACCCCAGATTTTATGAATAAATATTTATTTTTTCTCGAAATAATTTTTTTATATTATGGTGTGGATTTGATATAATATTTATGGGTAGTATTTATAAATTTTGCAAAGTATGCAAGTTGTCATATTATATTCGATTGATCGGGGAATATTCTTTTTGTCGGAGAATATCCGTACGACGGTACAATCATTGGTGGACCCCACAACGGAATTATTGTCGGATTGAGAAAACGACAAAATTATCTTTCTATAAAAATAACGGCTGAGGTGTTACCGTTAAAACCGTTAAAACTGTTGAACTACCCGGTAGTAAAAGTACAGTAATACGTGTGGTTGCATAGTAGCACACGGTATTGATTATTGATGCTTACGTGAGAAGTCACTCAGCTATACTCAATTATTGCTACAGTAATTGCTGCATCATATCTCTTAAATTATTGTCATAGTATCATCTGTATAATATGTTATATTATTAAATCAATAATTGAGACGTTGTGGTAAGTTTGGTTATTTTTATGGGGGGCATATGTCATCATCTAAGAGTCTCTTCGTTAATAGTAATTACCGTCGTCAATAGTAATTACCGTCGTCAATAGTATTTACCTTGGTCAATAGTATTTACCTTGGTCAATAGTAATTACCTTCGTCAATAGTATTTACCTTGGTCAATAGTATTTACCTTCGTCAATAGTATTTACCTTGGTCAATGGTAATTACTTTCGTCAATAGTAGTTGTCCCTTCAATATTACCAAGAGTCATTTGACCCTTCGTTAAGACCAAGAGTCATTTGACCCTTCGTTAAGACCAAGAGCCACCCTCAGTTTTTCTATAAATAGAGGCCTAGGGCTTCATTATTTTTTACGAATTCATTCAAGCTATAGAGAGAGAAAGTATAGAGATAATAAGAGAGAGAGAATAAAAGTATTCTGCTACTTCACTTTTCCAATATCCAGTTCTTTTAAGGTAAGGGATATTATTCTTTTGTATTCAAGAAGAGAACTTTTGTTATTCCATTTCTTTATTATTCTGTTGGAATAACCTGTATATGCGGAATACCCTATACTTGGTGACATTCTTCTATTATTCTGTCTTTGTTATTCCGTTGGAACATCCTGTCTGTGCTATACGCCGGACATGGTTCCGTCTTTATTATTCTGTCTTTATTTTCAGTTGGAACATCCTGTCTGTGCTTTACGCCGGACCTAGTTCCGTCTTTATTATTATTCTGTCGGAATATCATGTCTGTGTGTTTTACACCGGATCTGGTTCCATTATTTATTATTCTGTCGGAATATCCTGTCTGTGCGTTTACGCCGGACCTGGTTCCATTATTATTATTCTGTTAAGAATAACCTGTCTGTGCGGTCTATCGCATGCATGGTGATTTCTTTCGTATTTCCATTCTTTATTGTACTCAGTTGGTTAAGTTTTGACTTCTATACTCCATGAAATTTGTGGAATATCCTTGATAATTGCGTTTCATCCAGTATCTTTTCATGAAAATATTCTTCTAAGCATTCTTGAATTTTACTCCACAAAGCAGTATCATGTTGACAATTTGGACGTTGTTAATTCTTGGATAAATTAATTCTTGAACTTGTTTTATTGAATTCTTATATCATTGTCATCATCCTTATGTTTATATTATGTTGAAAGTCATCTGTGGCCTGTAGTGCATAGATGGACTTGGTATGATTATGACCAGGGATTATTCGGTATAATCATGACCGTAATGTTACAAATGATGTGGTAAAAGTCCTCATTGGCCCGTAGTGCATTGATGGACAGTTGTTGGCATGATCATGACCATTAATGAATACACGAATATCCTTGGCCGTAGAGCAGGGGTGATTCGATGATGTGGATTATTTTATTAAGCTGAGTCTCAGCGATCACAGTGTTGAAAAACTTTTTAAATCATAAAAGATAGTAGAGTTTATTTTCTACTTGACTCTTTTAATGGATTGCTTGTTCCGCTGCAGTTAAACTTGATGTCTATTATATTTTATCAGTTTAACATTGTTGAAGGCTAATGATAATTTATTCTGCATTATCTTAGTCATAATATTTCTTACTGGGCTAGTTGAGCTCACCCTTTCTTTCACTGTTCTCTTCAGGAAATGAGAACGTAGCTGGGGCAAGTCGGAGAACGGAGTGATGGTCCGAATGATAGTATTAGTTAGTAGTCCTCACTATTCTATGTAATAGTGTGTTAATAAATGTAATGAGGACTCCTTTTAAGTATGAATACTCTCTAGAAGATAATATTTGTATTCAAACTCACAGTTTATGTTTTGTCGTATTGTACACGACAGTTGTATTAGTAAGTTGTATTTGTATTCTGTACTATGTATCTGACGACCCAAGATGGGTGATGTATACCTAATTTTGGGGGCGTCACAGTTGGTATCAGAGCTTAGGGATAGGATCCCTGGCTAGGATGTGAGAATAGAACTAGGAGGGGAGAGACGGGGAATTCCTTCGCTAGTATGACCTACCTAAGTTTATTTGGTATTTAATTGGTCGGTCAAAGTATATGGATAATATGTTATATGTTAATTAACCCTTGTTTTGTTGCAGTATTTGCAAATGGGATCCGAAAATATTGAGATAAACAATGAAGCACATGAGACCATTGAATCACCAACGATCAATGCTCAGGGTAATGTGCAACCAGAGGACAATAATCCTCATGAAAATAATAACACCGATGAAATGGTGAATGATGGGATGGTCAGAGACTTTATGCAATTCATGCAACAACAAAATAACTCTCGGACGGTCACCGCTAAGCAGTTCAAGGAGAAATTCATGCAACAACGGGTGAGAGCGGCTCCTATCCAAAATGAAGGAGGAAACAATGACAACCCACGGTTGGTCACCGCTAAGCAATTCAAAGAGCTAGGACCACCGGAGTTTTTGGGAAAGCCAGAACCACTTAAGGCGGAGACGTGGTTAAAGCAGATCACCAAGATATTTGATGTCTTGGGATGCTCCGAGGAGCAAAAGGTTCCCTTTCCCACCTTTATGTTGCGTGAAGAGGCAGATTACTGGTGGGAATCTGTAAAACGTACCCAGCCTGACGCACTCAAGATGTCTTGGGAGAAGTTCCAAGAACTGTTCAATGACAAGTACTTTCCCGAAAGTATTCGTCACATGAAGGAGGTAGAATTTATCAAGTTGGAGCAAAACAACATGACCGTGTCGCAGTACGAAGCCAAGTTTGCCGAGGTGTCCCGATTTGCATCCCACTTGGTGGATAATGAAGAGAGAATAACGCGGATGTTTTTAAGAGGTTTGAAACCGGAGATACGTCAATATCTTATTTCTCATAATCTGTGTTTGTATTCAGATGTTGTGAATAGGGCTCAGTTAGTGGAGCGCGATAACGAGTCAACGCAACCAAAAGAGAGCAGCCGGAAAAATGATAATACTGGTGATAACAATCATCAAAGCGGTGACAATAAGCATGGAGGGAATCAACATGCCAGAAATGGTAACCACTTCAATGGTAATCATGGTCAAAATAATAAGAATGGACATTTCAAGAAGAGGAAATTCAAAAATGATGGAAAGACGTCAGCACCAGCACCCGTTGTTAAGGAAGGAGAACGACCACCTATCATATGCTTCAAATGCGGAGGGGAGGGACACATCAGTCCAAACTGCGCGATGCCATCCAAAGCATGCTATAATTGTGGAAGAGAAGGTCACTTAGCCCGATTTTGTCGTTCACCGAAGACAAGTTCAGATAGGATGGAGGCACCAAAGACCGTCCCAGAAAAGCCAAAGCCAGTAGTTTAAGAGAGAGCGTTTTTTTCGTGACGAGGAACCTGAATAAAATTATCACGGGTATGTTAGTCATAAACTCTTGCGAAGTCTATACCGTGTTAGATACAGGTTCTACTCACTCTTTTATTTCACCTAGTTGTGTTCAATATTTGAACTTAACTCCGGAGAAGTTAGACTTTGATTTCTCTGTTGAAATTTCGTTGGGAGAAACCTTTGTTACCTCCACTATT
The DNA here is from genome assembly GCA_016801055.1 of Panax notoginseng. Taxonomy (NCBI): domain Eukaryota; kingdom Viridiplantae; phylum Streptophyta; class Magnoliopsida; order Apiales; family Araliaceae; genus Panax; species Panax notoginseng. The sequence goes on from CM029012.1 coordinate 129,868,538, forward strand.
TATAAATCTTGTTCAAATCAACACTTTCACGTTACCTGTTGATCTTATCTCTTTGAAAATACTTGCATTGATGTGATTTTTGGAAACGATTGGTTAACTGCTCATCATGCTTTTCGTAAGGTTGTTAGCTTTCATATTCCTAACCAATCTGTTATGCAAATTCAAAGTAACCAAACCACTAAAGTCAATCATTGTCATATCAAGCCATAAGTAAAAAATCCCCGTTCCTTTCGTTGTTGACTTCCTGGTGTGGAATGCACCGAAGCTAGACTTTTTGTAGGAGACGTTGTAAATGACGATGGCAAGTTGATAGGTATCAATGTGACGTGTTATCCAAGTCTTGGATGAGGGTCACAGTTTTGAACGATATTTCTATTGTTAATAAATTTCTTGACGTATTCTTGAAGACTTCTTAGCCTACCCCAGAGAGTAAAATTGAATTTTGTATTGACCCCAGTACAAAACTTATTTCTTAAACCCTCAAATATTTCTTCAACTAAAACGAACGTATTATGCGCCAAAGACGTTGGCTCGAGCTGTTGAAGATTACGACCGTACCATTCAATATCATTGTGGAAGAACGAACGTGGTAGCTGACGTGTTGAGTAGAAGATCGTATGTGTTTACGAGGGCGATGTTGTTAAAACAAAGACTCATTTCGTATAACTTACAAATGACGAAGATAGAGTTAAAAACTCGAGGGACCCATATGAAGATAACGAATATACGAGTAAAATCGACTTTAATCGACAACGTTAAAGCCGTTCAAGCTACACACCCGGAGCTGATGAATGTAAGAAGGTTCAAGAGGGCGTTATTCTAGAAGCAAGAATTGACAAAGGGAGGAAATCTCAACCCTCGATGTAATTGACCCATTTAAAATCCTCGATCGAGTAGGAACTGTGGCTTATAGACTCGTTTTACCGCCAAGCATGTCGTGTGTTCATAACGTTCTTTTTTCACGTATCGATGTTACGTAAATATGTGGATGGCCCGAACAACATTATTAATTTAGAACCGGACGAGATAGCGGATGATTTAATGTTTGAGGAGATACGTGTTAAAATCTTGGATAAGAAGGATCATATTCGACGCTCAAAGGTTATACCTCAAGAGTTAGAATTTGAAGTGAAGTCAAGGTATCCTCACATGTTCGGCATACCAAGTACGTACGTAAATTTTGAGGGCGAAATTCCATAAGGAGGGGAGATTGTGAGACCCCAGATTTTATGAATAAATATTTAATTTTTCTCGAAATAATTTTTTTATATTATGGTGTGGATTTGATATAATATTTATGGGTAGTATTTATAAATTTTGTAAAGTATGCAAGTTGTCATATTATATTCGATTAGTCGGGGAATATTCTTTTTGTCGGGGAATATCCGTACGACGGTACAATCATTGGTGGACCCCACAATAAAATTATTGTCGGATTGAAAAAACGACAAAATTATCTTTCTATAAAAATAACGGCTGAGGTGTTACCGTTAAAACCGTTAAAACTGTTGAACTACCCGGTAGTAAAAGTACAGTAATACGCGTGGTTGCATAGTAGCACACGGTATTGATTATTGATGCTTACGTGAGAAGTCACTCAGCTATACTCAATTATTGCTACAGTAATTGCTGTATCATATCTTTTAAATTATTGTCATAGTATCATCTGTATAATATGTTATATTATTAAATCAATAATTGAGATGTTGTGATAAGTTTGGTTATTTTTATGGGGGGCCATATGTCATCATCTAAGAGTCTCTTCGTCAATAGTAATTACCGTCGTCAATAGTAATTACCGTCGTCAATAGTATTTACCTTGGTCAATAGTATTTACCTTCGTCAATAGTATTTACCTTGGTCAATGGTAATTACTTTCGTCAATAGTAGTTGTCCCTTCAATATTACCAAGAGTCATTTGACCCTTCGTTAAGACCAAGAGTCATTTGACCCTTCGTTAAGACCAAGAGCCACCCTCAGTTTTTCTATAAATAGAGGCCTAGGGCTTCATTATTTTTCACGAATTCATTCAAGCTATAGAGAGAGAAAGTATAGAGAGAATAAGAGAGAGAGAGAGAGAATAAAAGTATTCTGCTACTTCACTTTTCCAATATCCAGTTCTTTTAAGGTAAGGGATATTATTCTTTTGTATTCAAGAAGAGAACTTTTGTTATTCCATTTCTTTATTATTCTGTTGGAATAACCTGTATATGCGGAATACCCTATACTTGGTGACATTCTTCTATTATTCTGTCTTTGTTATTCCGTTGGAACATCCTGTCTGTGCTATACGCCGGACATGGTTCCGTCTTTATTATTCTGTCTTTATTTTCAGTTGGAACATCCTGTCTGTGCTTTACGCCGGACCTAGTTCCGTCTTTATTATTATTCTGTCAGAATATCCTGTCTGTGTGTTTTACACCGGATCTGGTTCCATTATTTATTATTCTGTCGGAATATCCTGTCTGTGCGTTTACGCCGGACCTGGTTCCATTATTATTATTCTGTTAAGAATAACCTGTCTGTGCGGTCTATCGCATGCATGGTGATTTCTTTCGTATTTCCATTCTTTATTGTACTCAGTTGGTTAAGTTTTGACTTCTATACTCCATGAAATTTGTGGAATATCCTTGATAATTGCGTTTCATCCAGTATCTTTTCATGAAAATATTCTTCTAAGCATTCTTGAATTTTACTCCACAAAGTAGTATCATGTTGACAATTTGGACGTTGTTAATTCTTGGATAAATTAATTCTTGAACTTGTTTTATTGAATTCTTATATCATTGTCATCATCCTTATGTTTATATTATGTTGAAAGTCATCTGTGGCCTGTAGTGCATAGATGGACTTGGTATGATTATGACCAGGGATTATTCGGTATAATCATGACCGTAATGTTACAAATGATATGGTAAAAGTCCTCATTGGCCCGTAGTGCATTGATGGACAGTTGTTGGCATGATCATGACCATTAATGAATACACGAATATCCTTGGCCGTAGAGCAGGGGTGATTCGATGATGTGGATTATTTTATTAAGCTGAGTCTCAGCGATCACAGTGTTGAAAAACTTTTTAAATCATAAAAGATAGTAGAGTTTATTTTCTACTTGACTCTTTTAATGGATTGCTTGTTCCGCTGCAGTTAAACTTGATGTCTATTATATTTTATCAGTTTAACATTGTTGAAGGCTAATGATAATTTATTCTGCATTATCTTAGTCATAATATTTCTTACTGGGCTAGTTGAGCTCACCCTTTCTTTCACTGTTCTCTTCAGGAAATGAGAACGTAGCTGGGGCAAGTCGGAGAACGGAGTGATGGTCCGAATGATAGTATTAGTTAGTAGTCCTCACTATTCTATGTAATAGTGTGTTAATAAATGTAATGAGGACTCCTTTTGAGTATGAATACTCTCTAGAAGATAATATTTGTATTCAAACTCACAGTTTATGTTTTGTCGTATTGTACACGACAGTTGTATTAGTAAGTTGTATTTGTATTCCGTACTATGTATCTGACGACCCAAGATGGGTGATGTATACCTAATTTTGGGGGCGTCACAGTTGGTATCAGAGCTTAGGGATAGGATCCCTGGCTAGGATGTGAGAATAGAACTAGGAGGGGAGAGACGGGGAATTCCTTCGCTAGTATGACCTACCTAAGTTTATTTGGTATTTAATTGGTCGGTCAAAGTATATGGATAATATGTTATATGTTAATTAACCCTTGTTTTGTTGCAGTATTTGCAAATGGCATCCGAAAATATTGAGATAAACAATGAAGCACATGAGACCATTGAATCACCAACGATCAATGCTCAGGGTAATGTGCAACCAGAGGACAATAATCCTCATAAAAATAATAACACCGATGAAATGGTGAATGATGGGATGGTCAGAGACTTTATGCAATTCATGCAACAACAAAATAACTCTCGGACGGTCACCGCTAAGCAGTTCAAGGAGCAATTCATGCAACAACGGGCGAGAGCGGCTCCTATCCAAAATGAAGGAGGAAACAATGACAACCCACGGTTGGTCACCGCTAAGCAATTCAAGGAGCTAGGACCACCGGAGTTTTTGGGAAAGCCAGAACCACTTAAGGCGGAGACGTGGTTAAAGCAGATCACCAAGATATTTGATGTCTTGGGATGCTCCGAGGAGCAAAAGGTTCCCTTTGCCACCTTTATGTTGCGTGAAGAGGCAGATTACTGGTGGGAATCTGTAAAACGTACCCAGCCTGACGCACTCAAGATGTCTTAGGAGAAGTTCCAAGAACTGTTCAATGACAAGTACTTTTCCGAAAGTATTCGTCACATGAAGGAGGTGGAATTTATCAAGTTGGAGCAAAACAACATGACCGTGTCGCAGTACGAAGCCAAGTTTGCCGAGTTGTCCCGATTTGCATCCCACTTGGTGGATAATGAAGAGAGAATGACGCGGATGTTTTTAAGAGGTTTGAAACCGGAGATACGTCAATATCTTATTTCTCATAAACTGTGTTTGTATTCAGATGTTGTGAATAGGGCTCAATTAGTGGAGCGCGATAATGAGTCAACGCAACCAAAAGAGAGCAGCCGGAAAAATGATAATACTGGTGATAACAATCATCAAAGCGGTGACAATAAGCATGGAGGGAATCAACATGCTAGAAATGGTAACCACTTCAATGGTAATCATGGTCAAAATAATAAGAATGGACATTTCAAGAAGAGGAAATTCAAAAATGATGGAAAGACGTCAGCACCAGCACCCGTTGTTAAGGAAGGAGAACGACCACCTATCATATGCTTCAAATGCGGAGGGGAGGGACACATCAGTGATGGCCAGGAGAACGACCACCTACCATGTTATTTCCCAAATCGATACCGGTAAAGGAGAAGGAAGTCTTTGTTCCCGATTCCAAAGTGGAAGAAGAGGAACGAAGAATTAAACAAGACATCGTCAGGATGATGTCAGGCATACGCATCATTATCCATGATGAACATACAAACAGATACACCCCAGACAATGATTGCCCAGACGTAATAGTCATCATTCAGGAAAAGGAGGACGATGATAGCCCCTCCATCACTGCAGTCCACCCAGACTTCACCCTTACCAATTGAAGCAACACTCATTGCATTGGCTATAAGGGTAAAATGGGCAGAAACTCCTTCTGCCCTGTAGATAATCATAATTGCTTACTTTTCTGTACAGTATTAGCAGTTGTTTTGTCAGTACATGCTAACACTTTGTATGATTAAACAGTTTCATATATATTAAGTGAAAGCATATTTTGTTTCAAGACTCTGAATTTAGATGTGCCTGTAATTGCTGATAAGATGCCTCTTCTCCATAAGGATTGTAGTTTTGATGAAAAGTTGGACTCAGACTTGATGGAAATACAAGAGGACATTGAGGTGCCTCTTGAGATTAAGGAATGGGTCGAAGATAAACTTAAACCCAATCTCGATCAAACCACCTCCTTCAATCTTGGAACTTTAGAAAGCCCTAAGTTAATCCAGATTGGTTCAGACCTCACTCCAAACCAGAGGAATGACATGGTTACACTACTAACCCAATTCCAGGATGTGTTTGGATGGTCTCATGAAGACATGGTGGGTTTGTCTACTGACATTGTCCTTCATTGCCTTCCTATTAAAGAGGGATTCAAGCCAGTCAAGCAGAAGCTCGGGTAATTGAAACCTGAGTGGAGTTTAAAGGTGAAAGAAGAAATTGTGAAACAATTTCAAGCTAGTATTATCATGGTGTCAACATATCCTGAATGGATATCCAACATCGTTCCCGTGCCTAAACCAGGAGGAAAGGTCCGAGTTTGCGTGAATTACCGGGATCTGAATAAATCTCGCCTTAAAGATAGCTTTCCCGTGCCCTTTATTCACATTCTCATCGACAATACTGCTCAATACGGCATGTACTCCTTTGCTGATTGCTTTGTGGGGTACCATCAGATCATGGTTGCTGAGGAAGATCGTGAGAAAATTGCTTTCATCACGCCTTGGGAAACTTTTTTCTATAGACGGTTGTCGTTCGGCCTCATCAATGCCGGAGCCACCTATCAGCGAGCTATGATGGCTCTTTTCCACGATTTAATGCATAAAGAGATAGAGATCTATGTGGATGACATCATTGTCAAATCCTGAAGGGAGGAAGACCGCTTAGACCATCTCAGAAAGCTCTTCAACAGGTTGCGTAAGTAAAACTTGAAGTTGAATCCAGCCAAGTGCGTCTTTAGCATTAAATCAAGCAAGTTGCTAGGTTTCCTAGTCAGCCACAAGGGGATTGAGCTGGATCCCACCAAAATTCAGGCCATCACGGAAATGCCCATTCCTTAGACAGAGAAGAAAATACGGAGATTTTTGGAAAGAATCAACTTCATTAGTAGGTTTATTTCTCAACTCACAGCAACCTGTGAGCCCATCTTCAAGCTGTTAAGGAAGAACTCCTCCATGAAATGGAATGATGAGTGCTAGAAGGCCTTCCTTACAATCAAAGAGCAGCTAGTCAAAGCTCCTGTATTGGTACCACCCAGGGATGATGTTCTCCTGTTCATATACCTGTACATAAGTGACAATGCCATGGGCTGCATGCTGGGACAGAAAGATGATAGAGGTCGAGAACGAGCTATCTACTACCTCAGCAAAAGATTCAGCAGCAGTGAACACAAGTACACTCTGATTGAGAAGACTTGTTGTGTTTTAGCATGGGCTTCCATGAGGTTACAACATTACTTCCATGGTCACACAACCCATCTCATATCCCGCGTGGATCCTCTCAAGTACGTGTTCAGTAAACCCATGTTGAACTGCCGACTGTCCAAATGGTAGTTGATCCTACAACAATTTGACATCGTTTACGTGACGCAGAAGTCCATTAAAGGTCAAAGAATTGCGGATCAACTGGCCGCCGCACCTTCAAGGGATTTTAAACCCTTGGAAACATACTTTCCCGATGAAGGGGTAATGGCAATTCAGCAACACCGTCAGTACGATACATGCCGTACATGGAACATGTATTTCGATGGAGCTGTTAATATGGAAGGTTCTGGAGCTGGAGCAGTTCTAGTATTCGATACGGGGGAGCAGTATCCCGTCGCCGTCAAATTGTAGTTTGTCAACACCAACAACATAGCTGAGTATGAAGACTGTATCATGGGGCTAAAACTTACCCGTTCAATGGGCATCAGGCGGTTAACTGTCTTTGGGGATTCGGAGTTGGTAGTAAAATAATCCACGGGAATCTATCAAACCAAAGAGTTACATCTACTGCCTTACCGTCGGCAAGTTTTACAGATGGCTTCGGAGTTTGAAAAGATCTCCTTTCTACACATTCCTCGTAATAGGAATGACTTCGCAGACGCGCTAGCAACCTTGGCCTCCTTGATTCACATACCTGACAAGGAAGACATGTCAACCCTCACATTTGCTCTGCGAAAGGCACCAGCCTATGGGAACTATATTGGAGAAGTATCGAACGAGCTACCTCCCATCCAGCATCCTTGGTATCAACATATCAAGGAGTACTTACAAGATGGATCTACACCCGCTGAGGCGAGCCCGACTGAAAGAGGACGGATCCATCGACTGGCTATGAAATTCTACCTGAGCGGAGATTCACTCTACAAAAGAGATGCAGGATTAGGTCTCCTCAGATGTCTAGACCAGGACCAAGCTCATAGGCTCATGAATGAGGTCTATAATGGAGTATGCGGCCCACACATGAGCGGCCCGCTACTTGTTAAGAAGATCCTCAGAACAGGACATTACTGGCTTACTCTCAAGGCTGACTGTGATGATCACGTCAGGAGATGTTATCAATGCCAAATTCATGGGAATGCTATCCACGCCCCTCCGAGGGAGCTCCACAATATGAGTTCGTCTTGGCCCTTCTCAATGTGGGGAATGGTCGTGATCGGGCCCATCGAGCCCAAAGCCAGTAATGGGCATCGATTTATCTTCACCATGATCGACTACTTCACCAAGTGGGTAGAAGCAGCCTCTTTCCTCAGGGTTACCAAAGAAGTCATCATTTCTTCCATCAGAAACAATGTCATCTATTGATATGGATAACCAGAGGTAATTGTATCAGAAAATGCTAAGAACCTCAATAACAAAATGATGGAGGAGTAATGCAATAAATTCCACATCAAACATCTCAACTCCATCATCTACCATCCAAAGATGAATGGTGTTGTTGAAGCGGCTAACAAAAACATCAAGAAGATCATGCAAAAGATGTTTGCCAACCACAAAGGATGGTTTGACCTATTGCCTCTTACTCTGTTAGCCTACAGAACGTCAATGCGCACTTCCACTGGGGCAACCCTCTACTTATTGACCTATGGGATAGAAGAAGTGCTCCCCATAGAAGTGGAAATGGAATCCCTCAAAGTGTTAATAAACGCTCAGCTGGATGAAGACCAATAGGTACAAGACATGTATCACCAATTGTCTCTAATAGACGAAATACGAACCGCGGCTATCTTCTATGGTCAGTTATATCAACTAAGGATCGCCAGATCCTACAACAGAAAAGTCCGGCTACGGCAATTTAAACAACACTACTTGGTTTTGAAGAAGATCATTGACAACCAAGATCAGTTCAAGGGAAAATTCACTCCTAACTGGGAAGGCCCATTTGTTGTCAAGGAGGTATTGACAGGAGGCGCTCTCAGATTACAGGAAATAGACGGCGATGAATTTCCGCAGCTTATCAACTCGGACACCGTGAAACAGTACTATGTCTGAGGTTACCGTCAAACAAACATCTTGGTGTTGGATCATCAGATCACCAGTCATTCCGGTTCTTTAACCCTTCACTACATAAAACTCTTTTTCCACACTTTGCCCTTCAAGGAAATATACTCTTCAAGCCAGCAGCCTGGCTTCCCTCCATTCATACAACTTCGGTTATCCTATTAGGGATTGAACCTTTCACACTTACGGTTTGTCCCCAAACATGGGATCAAACTTTTTCACACTTGCAGTTTATCCTGAACTTAGGACTAAACTTTCTTTCCCCCTGCGGTTTGTCCTCCACATAGGATCAAACTTTTTGTCGGCTACAAATAGTCCTGAGGGGCGAACTACGTCGACCTGATCTCCCTAATACACGGGAGTACGTAGGTAACCATATTTTATATGGCCCGGTCGTAATAAAACAAAAACAACAAAAACACTTCTACACCCTTCTCATTACAAAAACAAAAACAACAAAAATATTCCTACACCTTTTTCTGCCACATACAGCGTTGAACCTCTTACACCAGGTTCGAACTACGCAGACCTGATCTCCTCTTCAATAGGAGTACATAGGCAGCCATTTATGGTTCAGTCTAACCCCCTACCTAAACACAAACACTTGTTAACGGTACTGGGATCATCTTTTAATCCACTATATTTCATTGGCTTCAGACCAAAGGGATGGAACTACTTAACCTCCTCCTAAATAGGAGATTCGGCGACCATCTAAGTTGCGGTTGTACCTTGAAGAGCAATACTAATCCATAAGAGATGGAATTAACTAGGCTCCTCTTAAATAGGAGTACTGGTGACCATCTGTGGTGCGGTCAATCTCATAGAGAAAAGCCACACTCCTTTCCACATTTCCATACAGAAATCAGTCCCAAGACACCAAAGATGGTAGGGGTATACACAGATCAACGATCTATTCTGAACTGTCCAGAGACAACTCAATGTCCATCCATCAAGGAGGAATTCAGAATACATCAAGATCACAAGCCCTGGAGAAGCAAGCAAAATATCAAGCAAGTAACAAAGCATATCTGAAAGGGAAGTGATCAAAAATATATTTCCCTATTCTATATAATGTTGTTTGATATACACAATGTAAACTGTACATGACAAAATAGCTAAGCTAGTCTATTTAGGTAAATACAAGCTCATCTACAAACTAGTGGATAAAAGAGCTATCAAGCCCAACATGGCATCTCTCTCAGAAGAATGAGGTAACGCTGCAATCTACTGGACAAGGGTATCCACACTAGCTAATAGATCTACAGCCATCTGCCTGGTGACACTGTGCTCATCAATGTATGTGCTCATCTCTGCAATCATACTAGTGGTAAGGGACCTCACTGTGGTATTATCTGTGATGGCTACATCCCAGGTAGATATGGCGACATCCCTCTCGACTATCATTGCATCTCTGGCTGATCTGGCCTCGTCCCGCTCAACAACAACGGCATCTCTATGTGCTAATGCCTCATATCTCTCTAATAGAGCTGCGTCTCTCCCATCAAGGGCTGTCAACATCAAGGATCTAGCCTGATCTCTCTCGAAGGTCATTAGATAAAGACTATGCTCGAAGTATTGTGCTAAATGCTGGATCACAACAATACTAGTACTGGGAGAATCTAAAAAAGCCACTGGTAACCCAGTAAATGGCTCATCCTCGGTGTGGGAATCAACGTCCTCCATGCGCTCTCCACCATCTGAATCAATACCCGGCACTGTGGATACTGCCGCAACCGATGAAGTCTATGTCTCCATCCACGCAGAATACTCTGGCGAACAACCCGAATGGCTAACAGAAAAAGCATCTATCTCAAGTTGATCCTAACAAGCACACACCCGGGATCGATCCTCTGCTGATAGATGGCGAGAAGCTAAACGCTGACCTAGCGCCCCGTCAAAAGGATGAAAGTCCTGAAACTGGTCGAACTGACATATCACGACCAGTGGGTGGTAGGTAGTCATGCCCCTCAAACCAGCCAGAGGAAGATAATCAATGCCCGGAGCATGAGTAATGAAGCTATAGGGTGAACTGAGCCCTGTACACAGTAAGATAGCAAACTGATCTCCGATCCAAGCTAGGAAAATGGACCAAGATGCAGGATCTGTACACTCAACAGGCTGGAAGGAATAAGACATAGCTATTTCATGGGTAAAGCAGTACCCGTGTCGGTGAAAAGTGCCAACCGGTCTCAAGTGTGACATAAACCACACGTATAACATGATCGAACTACCTGTAAAGACCCCTGCGAGGTAGGTACTGCAAAACGTGGCCGACCGCAATGTCTCCGCCAAGATCATCGGAATAATGGTATGACCCTCCCTGAGAGCTCTCACTGCCATGATGACACCTATGTCCAGCTCATCCATATATCGTGGCATGTATACATACGCCACTATACACATCATAAATACGTCTACTCTGGCCAAATGCCACTGATCCTCTGGTGTGGTGAAATCCCCAAAATGTCGTGTATAGCTGTCCGATGAGCTAAACCTTTACTACTCTACGCTGTAACCCAGTGAGAGTCATGAACTGCTGGCGCATATCTCCGACAGCTATATGAGCGCAAGGTCTGTCTAAGGGAAAAGCCATCAATCGCTCATACTCCTCCAAGGTAGGAGTCAACTCCTGGGTACTAAATCGAAAAACATGTCTCTCCGGTATCCAATGTTCCAGCATACCCTCTACAATGCCTATGGGAACCTGAAACATCAGGAGGGTCATAGAATGCTATAATAACTGATCTACAGTCACCCTATCTGAGGGTGACATGCTATCATACCAGGATCTCAGACGGGATGCCACCAATACTGGTGGGGTGTGATCTATGCAGCTGATTATCGAAGAAGACATCTGTGTGGGCCGTATCATAAGACTATCTAGGGGTCAATGCTAAATATCTCTGGACATACATACATATGCATAACATGATAAATGCATAACAGATAATATATGGAAATATGATGGAATAAAAGAAAGTACATACATTCCTAAGTACATCATCATCTACATACATCATCTCTGTACAGCTAAAATATAAGAAAATAGGGCACAAACGCCCTACTACTAACAGAGGCCTATCAAAAGATATAGCGAGAATGGGACATAGCCACCCAATATCTAACAGAGGCCTATCAAAAGAGATAAAGAGAATACACATCAGAAGAAGACAATGGTGTCAATATCTACATCATCAATCTTGTCCACCTGATGTAACTCCTCTTGAGTCACTGGATCTCTATCAGCAGGGATATCAGGCCTATACAAAGGAGGATCTGCACCGGCAAAGCCAAATGGGTTATCTGAAGGGCCAGCTCCTGCTCTGGAAGGATCAAATGAATCTGCCTATGCCAGATCTCTACCCAAATACCTGATAAAGAAATGTGCCAGGTCCAGTCGCTGGGTCAAACTGTCAATTTGTGTGACATGAGTCGGATCTCAGACACAGGCTAGCCAATCCGTCATCATCACGGATCCTAGATCCATATCCCTCATGAACTGAGTGGCGCGGGTTTGGGCTCCAATGGTACGAGGGGACCACTAATGCCAGAATATCTCTTAAGTGCAGGGACCCTCTGACAGTGCAAAACTGTCAACACCTAACAATGGGATATCAATGATGGGTGATTGCGACACAGGCTAATAACGCCTGGCAGGAGGCAAGATTTGTATACGAATCTCTCCTGTGGTGTTCCTAATAGCATGCTCTCCTAAATAGAGCTCCCATCCTCCATCTGTGAAGAGAGGAATCCTATGGGTGGAAATCACATACTCGACATCAGTCAGGTACCCATCCTTAAATCCAATGGCCAAGTGCTCCCCAAAATAGGGAATCCATGTAATGACATCAGCTGTCAATAACTCCAGCTGTAGGCGACAATGAGTAAAACCCTCAGCTACAAGGACCTCCACCAGTATGGAATGATGCAATCGCCGTCCTCATGGATAGGTATCTAATCCTAACACGCTCACAGGACGCAAACATGGGAGCCTCTCATAGGCCTAGAACTGTCAATATAAAGGCAAACATCTGCTGTCAGTGAACACTTTTAACCTATACATGGGAAATTATAAGAGAAATACTCACCAGCAGAAATGGGTAGAATTCTAGCCAAGCCTCGGTCAAGCCCTGCGAACGCATACATATGCCCCTGAGGAAATAGGCAAAGGTATAGGAACCCCAATCATAATCTCTGATGCGGTCCACCTCCTGAGTGGCGCTGATCAAAGCGAACGACACCGTAGAAGAGTTATCTGCTATAAAGCAGCCCCTAATGATCATCAGGAATAATCGTTGAAGAATGTGATCCCTGACTCTGACATTAGCTAGTATGGGCTCACTTAATAGTCCACTCATAGCATCCACGCTCAGAGGACCCGTACGGATAGTCCTACCCTTGAATGCCTCCATCGGTACTCCTAGCAAGGATCTAACGGTAGTCGGGGTAATATCCACCGTACAAGGCACTAGTGCCCCCTCCAAACTCTATACCTGTGATAAATTATAAATCCATCGGCGTCATCATCACCTCACAGTCCAGTAAATAGAGAGACTGAGTCTAGTGAAACTAGCGCTCAAATAATGCCCTGAGGTAACCCCAGGGACAACGACAGGGAAGGACGGAAAAGAACGCCCCAAATCCCCAATCATGCACAATCGCTCTATAGACGGGATGCAGAGCCTGGTACATGGAGTGAATGCTAAACCAGTTCTCTTTGGGCTGTGTAAAGCCGGGAACCTGCATCACAAAGCAGATCAACATCAGAATCCTTTAATCCTCGTCAATAGGAAAGAAGGAAAATCTGAGTCCAGCTTTGTACCTTATTTGCGTGCAAGTACATCGAAGGGTGTCGACTCAAATCACCCAGAAGCTCTGGGTTTGCCACCTGAATACTCGGGAGATCCCTACGGGGAATATGCGCAGTAGGAGCGGGGTCCGCAATGGGTACATCCTCCTCATCCTCGATGTCTGGCGCATCAACCCGGACAGGACGTATCACCGTCTCCTCCAGACAACGAGGCTGTCTAACAGAACGTGGTCGAGGCACTTCAGAAGTCCTCCTCCGTACTCCTAAAGTGGTTCTGCGGGAACTACTCGGCTGATCCAGATCCATAATATGTGGACAAAAGTCTCCAAATCACCTCAGAAAGGGTGTGGTATTTTCTAACCTGAAGCTTTTCAAAATGCATTTAATGACTACGTGCATGCATTATTTTAACATACATCTACAGTAGAGTTAAAAAATGCATGACTACCCAAGGCCTACATTTTGGAAAATTTTGCCATAGTCCCCTCTGTAAATAGGACTATCCATATGCACATAGGCATGACTAGGTGGCCATTCAGTAGCACACCTGCCCACAGTTATATACATACTATTTGCATTAAAAAGTTAAAGTCATCAATCCATAAGGGTAGCCTAATTACCAGGATTACTTTGCATTGCCACATTTGCTCATTTGTCCTCAAATGGGATAAGAAATAGCAAAAAAAAGGTGTCAAGTTAACTGTTTCAAAAGTTAATTTTTTTCACATCATTATGTTCAGCATGGTTTAATACTAACATTTACTATGTTGAATATTTTTTATCAAGTCATACGAGCATGCATATTCATTACTATGTGTTTAGATGCATTTCATGTGATAAGTCATTTTCCAACGGATAAAAACTAGAAAAGAAGACATGCATACGTTACTAGGACAGTGTAGAACACTTGTACGGTGACAGAATTTGCAGAAAGACGCCTGAACTCAGCAGATCTGAAGAAGAGCTCTCAAATTTCCTTCGCAGCGCAGCTTGAAAATGACTTGGGAAAGCAACCAGTCCATTTAAGGACATTTACGGTTGGCCGCAGGTCCACCTGCAGCTGCTTCAAGTGTACCTGCAGCACCCCTATATAGGGCCCACCCCTCCGGCTCGATCCAGTTCGAGTTGCAAAGGAGTTCTCACAAGCTGAAAAGGCCAAATCAAGAATAAAAACACTACGCGATTGAGCGGAATGGCTTGGAATCTTGGTTTTCTCAAACCGAACCATGGGTCTACACATCACTCATTGGTATTTGCCCGAACACAGGGTACACTATACCGATGATCTCACCTATTACAAGTCATCTTTGGCAATACCTTATGCTGGTCTAATGCCTCCAAGTAAGGGTCGTCACCCTAATCCTCTCAGATACCCCGGCGGGGGCATCACGCATCTTCATCTGTCCAAATACAGATACCCCAGCGGGGGCATCACGCATCTTCATCTGTCCAAATATAGATTCCCTGGCGGGGGTATCACGCATTATCATTCGTTGATGCACGTGTCAACGAAGGTCAAGTAACCTTGACATCACTTCAGCCGTTGGCAAGTAAATCCAACGAAGCGTCGAAAGTTATTCGATGATTTCAGCTGTTGACACACACGTCAGCGAAGATCAAGCAGTTTCCCCAGCGGGGGCAGCACGCATTCTTAAGCAGTTTCCCCGGCGGGGGCAGCACACATTCTCAAGCAGTTTCCCCGGCGGGGGCGTCACGCGTTTTCATGTGTCGAAGTACATATCCCCGGCGGGGGTATCACGTATTTTTCATTGATACACAAATCAGCGAAGGTCAAGCAACCTTGACAGTTTATCCGACAGGGATATTATCCGGTGATGTAAATGTCAGCGAAGGTTAGGCAACCCAGATAACATAAATTGTTGGCAGTAACTCTGACAGCACATTGATATGTCCTGGTGATACAAATCAGGAAGGATCATCTTCATCGGGGAGGACCGATGATGGAATATGTTATACACATCCTCAAACAAACAAGGATACATCCCCACAGAATCTCTGATACATAAAGGATACATCTTCAGTATAAAGTCTGTGTCAAGGATTCAAGACTTTGGTGATAACCCTAATGTCAATAATCCTAGAAATTCTTGGTAGTTGTGGATCGCACATCCATGACAATTCATCAGGCTGCTTATCTATTGTCGTCCCCGGTAGAAGCAACAGGGAGCTAACAATCTTCCCATCTTGTTAGACAATAATCCAACAAAACATATGCATCATACATTTGCATCATGTTGTTGTACATTGCATCATGTTTATCTTGTTGCATTTCAAGTGTCTAGTATTCTTTATCCTATCCATGCCATTGCATTGCATGAATATGATAAAGAGGGGCATCTGTAGACACTCGAAATTTTTCTGCATACTTATTTCTAACATTGCAGGAGGGCAGAATCGTCTTTCAAAGATAAACCTGGAACACAGCTCAGCTTAAACCCGGAGATAACCCTGGGATACTCAGTATCACCATCTCGGAGATAACCCCGAGACATCCAGCTCAGACCCGAATACCACCGGAAGTTTCAACCTCAACCCCGGCTACAACACCAGGAGTTTTAGTTTCAACCTCGAAGATAACCCCGAGATACTCAGTCTCAGCCCTGGACAACACCGAGAAAGATAATATCCACCTCGGAGATAACCCCGAGGAATACAGTTACAGTTCCAGAGATAACCCCGAAAATACTTGTTTCAAACACATGCAAACAGCTTCAAAACACTCGACAAAAGCCCCGAGGCACTCATGCCATAAGCCCGGAGATAACCCCGGGAAGTCAGACACATCTCAGAAATAAACCTGAGGACGGTCAACACCTGCAGCAGTCCAATCTCAAAGATAACCCTGAGCAACGACCGCTAACACAACTCAAATCGTAGATAACCCCGGGGAAGGGCAGGACCATTATTTTGCCATCCCAATGCCACATCGCGCCGTCTCATCATTTCATACATACATTTTTACACAGTAATGTCCCATAAAAACCAAGGAAATCCAATCCCAAGTGACTATTGCGCAGGGCAACGAATAGAATTTGAAGCTTGAAGACCGGAGGGCATGGTCCCATCTTCCTGACTTCGTACAACCTCTAATCCCATGTCATTACGTAACTCTCGACAACGGCGGTCCGAAATAGGTCTCGTACACCTCAATCGGATGCCCGGATTGCAGTTCTGAAAGTTCGAGAGGATATCACATTGCACGCGTGCACGTACTTCGAGACGGTAGGACCCACAGAGCTTGGGGCACCCCGGGCAGTCGCAGGTACATCTGTAGCTGTCGTAGGTACACCTGCGGCTCCCCTCCTCTATAAATAGAGGGCTTGGGGCAGCCATTTTGCAAAGAGAAAAGGCGAGGAAGCCCTATCTAATTTGCTCTGTACACACCCTAAACCGAGTGCTTTCTCATTTTAAACACTTGTAAGCTCATATATAGCTACTTTTTTACCTGCAAGAGCTAAGTGTTCATACCTTTTAAGTTATTGAAGTCTTCTTTGGCAACCCACTGTAAGCCTTCTTACACACTTTAAAGTTTTTCTCTTCATCTTTGCACACACCGTTCTTCACGTTGAGAGTCGTGTTGCGTGTGCTTGCCCGGACTTCGGTCCGTGGTTTTTATTTCTATTATATATATATATATATATATATATATATATATATGGACTAACATTATCGAGTTATGCCTAGATTGAGCCTAGACTTATGTCTATATATATATATATATATGAACTGTGTGTCGAACTCTGTTCGATTAGCCTAGACTCACGTCTGGAGCATTTAATTGCTTTCGTATATATATATATATATATATATATATATATATATATATATATATATATATATATATATATATATATATATATATGATTATATATATGAACTGTGTGTTGAACTATGTTTGATGAGCCTGGATTTACATCCGGAGCGTTAACTTGCTTTTATATATACATACATATATATATATATATGAACTGTTGTCGAACTTTGTTCGATGAGCCTGGATTTTACATCCGGTGCGTTTACCTACTTTATATATATATATATATATATATATATATATATATATATTTACGTTTCGTCCCGCCTGGAGTTTACTTCGTGGCGGTTGACCGTTTTTACTGCTTTCTTTATATTTTATCCCGCCTGGAGTTTACTCCGTGGCGGTTGATCGCTTTTACAGCTTTTTTTACATTTTTGATCCCCCATGGAGGTGCTTTGTGGTGGTTGATCATGTCTGTATATATATATATTTACAACTTTTATATATATAACTGCTTATAGATTTCATACAAACTGCGTTATCATGTGAGCCTAGGATTCATGCGATCACAGATTTAGTCTACTGAATCTAAATTCGGTTCCCGTGATGGACATTTTCAGTTGTAAGCAACTTGTAAATTATTTACGGCGTTTGGATTTCCTCACATGGTTTTTATGCCCATGAGGAATCTGGCACTGCTTTGTACATTATTTTCTCGAAGATGCTTCGCATCTCGAAAATAAAAGTAATCAAGCCGACCATTTTAATAAAAATGGAAGTATTAAAAAGTCTTAATTACTATTGAGCATAAGGGTTTGAAAAACCTCTTTTACAAAACATCACTGCTATATCTTATTTAAAACTAAATTTTTACATAAATTCAAACCCTGTGTATATAGGTGCGAACGAGGCCTTGCACTACTTCCAAATAATTGTACATTGATCCACACACACACATGCACACATTCATATAACAGTTTCTTAAAAAGTGACGGTCACCGTGGCAACACGGATGTCGGGGGGTGCCTAACACCTTCCCTCCGTATAAGCAAGTCCCCGGACCCTAATGAATCTCGATTTCACAGACCCGTTTAGCAGTGTCACATCACTGGGTCAATGTACAAATCTTTTCTCGGTTGTGTTGGTACAACCAGTTAAAAAACCAACTGGTTACTCTTACAGTCCAATCGTCGACATATAAATGTTGGACCTTTTCGCAACTTATTTTTTCAAATAAATCTCACCTAACATGAGAACACAAAAGAACAAGAACAGAAAAGGGACAAATAAAAATCCCAACGTCGACACCCGTTTTAACAGATTTGGACGCAGATTTACTTTTTAAATTAGTTATTTTCAGTAACTTTCATATTCCTATTGTAACTAGGTTACTTCTAGCTTAGAGTTTGATTCTAAATTACTTGTAATTCCTTATAGGGATTCTAGGGTTTCATAGTTATTATAAATAAACTATATGATTGCAATTCATACATATTATTCAATACAACTTTCAGATTTTATATCCTTGTGAGATTATTCTCTACTTTGGATTCTTTGAAGAATTTCTAAGTTTTTTTTTCTTAGTTTTTCTTTGAGATTTTATTTGACTTCTCATACAACAATACATAGTTGTGTGTGGTGTCTTCTACCGCATCAATCGTCAATTGTACTAAGATTATCGCTTCAATATAAACGAAGGGTAAAGGTGTCGTTGGTGAACATTCAACGCAGAATTCCTAACACGAGCAATTGTAACAAGATTACCGTCTATATATAGACGAGGGGTAAAGTTGTTAAGAGCAATTCATCTTATGACTTTGCTAGAAATGTTCCGGGCGACAACCACCTCACGCAAGAGTGTCGTGGAGTCTATCATTTGGTATCAAAACTAAGCCTTTCTAGCGAGTTACTTATCTTTAATTTTCTTTTTGAATTTTTGAGTAAAAAAAGAGTATAGAAAATATTCCTATTTTAATTTCAATTGCGTGCTATCGTTGAGATTCATGCCTTCTATAATTTGTTCCGTGATAATTTATTTTTGAATTTATTAGTAAAAATGTGAATTTTGCTTGGTGAGTTCAAAAAGAACCTATTAGAAAGAATATTTAGAGGTAAAAGGCAATAGTAGTAAGTTTAATTGAGGGTAAAAAGGTAATTTTGAGTCCATATATGAGTGAAGCATTAATTCGAGCGAAACACATAAGGGAGTTGTAAGGAAAAAGTTTTCTACTAACCTTTGTTTTGTAGCAACATTATGTCTAGTTCAAAGGATAAAGGTTTTATGGAGGAGACTCCATCAAAGTTCGATACAAAATTTGTGCTGGAAGCTATAATGAAAGAATTTACTAGGAAGTTGAATGTGACGATGAAGCAAATGAACGAGCATTTTGATCAAATGAATGTATCTCAAGGAAATCAATTTTAACACCCTCTTGGGGCACATCGACAAGGTATAATGCATCAAAGAGGGGCTAGAACGGAAGGAGAAAATTACTACGATGACAGAAATAACGAAGAAGAGGACCGTGAATCCTATTTCATTTATTAGAAACGTGGTGCAAGGAATAGAGGATACAGAGAACTGGTGGACAATAACTTTGATAACATCAAAATTAAAATTTTTGCTTTCCAAGATGAAACTTGGGCAGAGATGAATACAGTTATGAAAAAAAGGTTCATGCCAAGCCACTACCACCAAAATTTGTTTCGAAGTTTGCAAAATTTAAAACAAGGAAGTAGGAATGTAGAAGACTACTTCAAAGAGATGGAGATGTTGATGGCTAGAGCTAATATAGATGAGGATAGTGAGGCAAAAATGGCTCAATTTTCAGCAAGGTTAAATTAGAAAATTACAAATTTGGTGGAACGACAGCATTCTTTAGAGTTGGAGGATATGGTACAGTTGGCTATCAAAATTGAGAAATAGCTTAAGAGGAGAGGTTGCCAATGATAAAATCCTACCATTGGTATATCACGGAAGTCTAATGTTACAAAGCGCGAGGAAAAACTAGTTGTTATCAAACCGAAGGTGGAGCCTAAGCAAGGAACGACTAACAGAGGATTGCAAGGTAAAATTGAACAACCTTCCTTTAGTCATAATAGAGATATTGTATGTTTTAAGTGTCAAGGCATGGGACATATTTCTAGTCAATGTCCAAATCAAAGAACTATATTGCTGCTTGACAATGGAGAGGTGGAAATCGAAGGAGAAGATAGTGACACCGATTCTATGTCACCATTAAAGGAGGTAGATGATAGGGAGGTTGTTATCTATGGTGATGTTTTAGTTACAAGGAGAGCATTTAGTACATAGGTGAAAGAAGAAAGTAGTGAACAGTGGGAAAATCTTTTCCATGGTAGATGTCTTGTGAATGAGAAGATTTGTTGTGTCATGATAGATGGAGTTAGTTGTACTAATGTGGCAGGTACTACCATGGTGGAGAAATTGGGATTGTCTACATCTAAGCATCCACAACTGTATCGTTTGCAATGGCTCAATGACAGTTCATATATCAAAGTGACCAAGCAGGTATTGGTTCCATTTACTATTGGTCGATATGTGGATGAGATATTGTACGATGTGGTTCCTATGCAGGCATGACATTTTTTATTTGGTAGGCCATGACAGTTCGATAGGAGGGTTAAATATGATGGATTTATTGATGAATATTCTTTTGTACATAATAAAAGGAAAGTCACTTTGTGTCCTATATCACCACAACAGGTGCGTGAGGATCAAATGTATTTGCAAAAAGATAATGTTAAAAAAAGAGTGAAGAAAAGTAAAATCACGAGAAAAAAAGAGAGAAAAACAAACATTTACACACAAAAAATTGATGTGAGGCGAGTTTTGGATTCTAAACAGCCGATGATTATACTACGGTATAAAGATACGCTTTTGAATACTAACGTTAATAATTCTTTGCCTAATATTGTTTCATCTCTTTTGTAGAATTACATGGATGTATTTCTCGAGTATCTTCCACAAGGACTACCACCGATTCGGGGAATTGGACATCAAATTGATTTCGTACCTGGTGCTACCATTCTAAATCGACCAGCTTATCGGAGCAATCACGAGGAAACGAAGGAGTTTCAAAAGAAAGCTGGTGAGTTGATGGAGAAAGGGTTCTTAAGGGAAAGCATGAGTCCATGTGCAGTTCTGGTCATATTGGTTCCTAAGAAGGATGGGAAATGGCGTATGTGCATCGATTGTCGAGCAGTAAATAATATTACGATAAAACATCGACATCTCATTCCTCGTTTAGATAACATGTTAAATGAATTGCATGGGTCATGTGTGTTTTCTAAAATTAACTTAAGAAGTGGGTATCATCAAATAAGAATGCATGAAGGCGATGAGTGAAAAATTGCATTTAAAACTAAATATGGGTTTTATAAGTAGTTAGTATTAACTTTCGGGTTAACTAATGCACCTAGTACATTCATGCGATAAATGAACTATGTTTTGCATCCAAAATTTGTTGTTATGTATTTTGATAATATCTTGATTTATAGCAAAAACTTGGAAGAACATGTATTGTATTTAAAATATGTTTTAGATGTACTTCGTAAGGAAAAATTGTTTGCTAATATGAAAAAGTGCACGTTTTATTCTGATACAATTTTTTTTCTTGTCTTTGTTATGGGTTCACAGGGAGTCTAAATGGATGAGGACAAGATACTTGCAATTCGGGAATGGTTGAGTCTGACAAATGTGAGTAAAGTTCGAAGCTTTCATAGAATCGCGAGCTTTTATCGATGCTTTGTAAGAAACTTCAACGAAATTACAGCAACTTTGATAGAGGTTATCAAGAAAAGTGTGGGATTTAAGTGGGGTGATGAGCAAGAGAAGGCATTTCAGTTGATTAAGAATAAATTGACTAATTTTCCTTTACTTGTTTTATCTAATTTGCTAAAACTTTTGAAATTGAATGTGATGCTTCAGGTGTAGGAATTGGGGCTTTTTTTATGCAAGAAGGAAAATCGGTGGCGTACTTCAGCGAGAAATTCAATGGGGCAGTTGTGAACTATCTTACTTATGACAAAGAGATTTACGCATTGGTCCGGGCATTGGAAACGTGGCTAAACTACCTTTGGCCTAAATAGTTCGTGATTCACACTAATCATGAATCATTGAAGTACTTGAAGGGTTAACATAAGTTGAATAAGAGGCATGCACGATGGATGGAGCTTATCGAGACATTTCCATATGTCATTCGATACAAGCAAGGTAAAGAGAATGTCGTTATGGATGCTCTTTCGCGTAGGTATATGTTGTTAAATACTCTTGATACGAAATTGTTTGGTTTTAAACAAATCAAAAAGTTATATGTTAATGACCATAATTTCTGTGAAGAGTTTAAATCTTGTGAATATAATGTTGTAGGTAAATACTTTAAAGTTGATGGATTCTTGTTTTGTGAGAATAAATTATGTATACCTACATGTTCTTTACGTGAATTATTGGTTAGGGAGTCACATGGGGGTGGTTTGATGGGTCATTTTGGCGTTGATAAGACTTTATCTGTTTTAAAAGAACATTTTTATTGGCCTCATATGAAATAAGATGTAGAAAGAATTTGTGATAAATGCATTAAATGTCGGCAAGCTAAATCTCGTGTTCAACCCCATGGATTGTATACACCATTATCTATTCCTAATGAACCTTGGATTGATTTGTCTATGGACTTTGTGTTGGGTTTGCCCAGGTCTAAGCATGGTCATGATTCTATATTTTTTGGATTTTTAAAAAATGGCACATTTTATTCCATGTCACAAAACTAATGATGCATCCCATGTAACTGACTTGTTCTTTAGGGAGATTGTGCGTTTGTATGGTATGCCTAAAACTATTGTTTCTGATAGAGATACAAAGCTCTTGAGTTACTTTTAGAAGACCTTGTGGTGTAAATTGGGTACTAAATTGTTATTTTCAACTACTTGTCATCCACAAATTGACGGTCAAACTAAGGTAGTTAATAGAACTTTATCTGCATTGTTTAGGACTATCATTAAGAAGAACATCAAACATTGGAAAGAATGTTTAGGTTGAATTTGTTAAGCAGGTACATGAAAAGACGAGGCTCAACATTAAAAGGAGGACGGAACAATATCAAAAGAAGGTTAACAAGGGTCGACATCGAGTTATCTTTGAACCGGATATTGGGTGTGGTTACACATGAGGAAAGAAAGATTTTTTGCTCAAAGGCGATCAAAATTGCTTCCGAGAAGAGATGGTTTATTTCAAGTTCTTAAGCGCATTAATGAAAATGCCTACGAGTTGTATTTACCTTGTGAGTATAATGTTATTGCAACATTCAACGTTACTGATCTAATTATGTTTGATGTAAGTGATGATTTGAGGACAAATCATTTTCAAGATGAGAGGAATGACGAGGACATCTCTAGCTCAGGATTGATTGGCAACCAAGGAGTGGATTCGGTTCGAGTTCCAGTTAGACCCGTGACGAGAGCACGAGCTAAACACTTTAAGGAATGTTTTATTAGTTTGGTGCGAGATCCGTGGATCAAGAATGACGTGACAACTTATAATAAGGAGATTGAGATTGATCCCAAGATCATGACCATGGTCCAAGTATATGTTCTAAGTCAAGCCAAAACGAGCATGCCAAGCCAGGAGACAAGGGAAGTTATCTTGCTAAAATCTGGGAGCTCGCTCCGACGAGCTCACCAAGGCTATTGAGCTCGCTTTGGCGAGTTCACCTCAGTCCAGACTCGCCCCAGCCAGTAGCTCTCTACTTGAGTTCACCCCAACGAGCTTGAATTCACCCCAGCGAGTTGGTCTGGTTTTAGTTGGATTTTTAACGCATTTTGACAAATTTGGACACATATTTACTTTCTAAATTAGTTATTTTTGGTATCTTTCAGATTCCTATTGTAATTAGGTTACTTTAGCTTAGAGTTTGATTCTAAATTACTTGTAATTCCTTATAGGGGTTCTAGAATTTCATAGCTACTATAATTAAACTATATGATTGTAATTCATACACAATATTTAATACAATTTTTAGATTTTATATTTTATATTTTACGATATTATTCTCTACTTTTGCGATGAATAACTCATGCAAGCGTGCCGTGGAGTCTATCATGTAATGTTTGTCTAACTGAAAAAATTCTATTCAGTTAACACTATCCTTCAAGATCGGTCAACTGCTTAGCCGAAACTAGTCAAACGATTAAAGAGAAGAAAGAACTGCTTCTCTACGAGTCTTTTTGCCTTTTGTTGGGGCATGATATTTCTTTCATTGGGCCTGACCGATTGGGCCCATCCGTTTAATTAGCCTAGTGGACCTTTATCACTAAGTCTTATAGTCATTGGGCTTAACATTTATATTACCTTTATTGTATCCCCTTAATAATGGGCTGGGTCAAGTGGCCGGCCCATAAGATCTTTTAATATCTAAGACTTTGACTGGTAATGATGAAAGGAGGAGGGCAGTTAACCAAGCGCCTGCAGATCATTAATGTGGATGGGATCTTATCCGGCCGGCGGCAGGAACAGTGGAAAAAAGGTGATAACCTGCATACAGTCGGCTGGGACAAGAGGTGACTGGGAGGAGGTGTCAGATCATGGTTGGTGGCACAAAAAACCGGGCACGAGAGTATAACCTAGCAAGGGGGTCTCCTAACAAAAGGTACGCATACACTTTCTATCTGGAAAAACACACTAGAGATTTTTTATACCCTCCATTGTTAAACCTTGAACACCTGTATTGACTCTCACGCCGGAGCTATCCCCCGACGGTCCAGCCGTCAAGCTTTTGGTGTTGATCGTGTTTTCTGTGCAGGATTAGGGCGTCTTACGTGATTGGGACGTCATCAAAGATCTTGGCGTTAACATTGGCGCTAGAAGGAGGGCTGAGTTCTAGTGTTCCAGAGCTTTCAATCACAAACATTTATTTGTTCCACACTCTCGGGATGGGGAAGAGCAGGGCAGACACGCCTGAAGGACAACCGATGACTGTTGGTGACTCACCACCACGAGTTTCTGTTAGAGATCGTTTGGGGCCCACACTAAGTGCTCATGCTAGCACAGCCTCCAAGCGGTCACATGGAGACTCTCGTCCAAGAGCCGTGGGCAAAGCTAAGAGAAAGTTAATCTTCACGACGGATAAAGAATCCGGTCGCGGCCGGAAACAGCTAGACCACGACGAGAAGACCTCCCGATTGGCTAAGATGGCGGAAGTGGCAGATAGGGCCATGGAGTCACTCATGAAGCAGAGGCAGGATATAGCCGAGCAGATGTCCCGGATGGAAGAGTTGAGGGATGAAGCATCGAGTTATGTCCAGTCTGAAAGGCGTGTGCATCGCAGCGGGAAGGAGCCGGTTCAGTCAGAACGTGGGTTTCAAAGCCAACATCGGGAGAGAGAAAGATCGAAGAGCCCTACTCCTCGAAGATCGAAGGAAGCACTCCGTCGTGATGTCCCTACGGGGCAGACCCGAAGTGGTAGGAAAGGCCGATCCAGAGAACGAACTCCAGAGAGCATGAAAAGGGCACTCATTGTCGCACACTCCCACCACAGTCATCGGACCCAGAGGCGAAGCAGATCTGGGGGTCGTACACCCGAAAGTCGGGTACTTCGCTCAGAAGACCGTCGTCGCGAAAGTCCTTCGAAGGTTGGGGGTATTATGATCAACGACCGACCTACTCCAAGAAAGAGAGAGTCGTCGGAGAAGGAAGTGTCGTCACAGCCGGAAGGAGTAGAGTACCTCGTAAAAGAACTGAAGGCACTCCAGAAGCAGTTGGCCGAGGTCCAGCAGGTGAAGAATACTCCGGGAAAGAAAGCATCCCCGTTTTCCTCGGACATTCTTAAGGCGAAGGCGGACACCTCTAAGAAGTTGCCTCACCTGGAAAGTTACGATGGTTCGGGAGATCCTTACGACCATAGCCAAGCATTTGACCGGTTGATGGACTACTACGATTTCGCTGACGCTGCTAAATGCCACATGTTTGTTACGACGTTGAGAAAGGACGCGAGGCAGTGGATGGGGAATTTACCGGCAGATTCAATTTCCTCATGGTCCGAACTCTGCGATAAGTTCCATGCTCGTTTTGGGAGTAACCGAAGGAGGGGGAAGCCCACGGGCTCTTTGGCACAGGTCAGGCAGTACACCGATGAGTCTTTGGGTCAGTATGTGAAGAGGTTCCGAGAAGCCGTTGGCCAGGTGTCAGATTTGAACGATCTCCAAGCCGTGGGTTTGTTTCAGAACGGTCTGGACCTAGTAAAGTCGGAGAAGCTGGTGAAGAAGTTGATGTTCAATCACCCGAAGAGCCTGGCAGAGGCATTCGATAAGGCAGAAGGTTATATCGTTGTGGAAGAGGCTATGAGTAGCTTGAAGCGTTCCTCTACGGAACAGATGAAAGAGGCAGATGCCCCTAAAACCCGAGATGATCCGAAGAAGACTGGGGGGTACAATGATAGATCGGAGAGCCGTTCCAAGAAGTTCAACAACTCGTGGCGACAAGGAGATACTCGTTCGCCTGCTTCCACCCCGAAGGTGAATAAGGTTTATACCAAGCTGAACACAGACAGATCGGTGATTCTAGACCAAATCCGGAACCAGCCATTCTTTGAGCCACCGAGGGACAACTATAGGACCGGGCAGGGCAACCCTCGAAAATATTGTAACTACCATCAAGCCGCAGGCCATGGCACCAATGAGTGTTGTAATCTGAAGGATTTTGTGGAAAGAAAGATCCAGAGCGGTCTGTTAGTCCAATATGTGGCCGAAAAGAGTCACCAAGGTGCCGACCGCACCGTTCAGACAGTTCAAACGGATCCTCCTGTGCAGCCCGTCCCGAACCCGCCACCAAGGCATGTCATCGACGTAATAACAGGGGAAACGTCGGGGAAATTGGTAGGAAGAAAGAGAAGGGGGTATCTGGATTCGGTTATGTCCATATCAGGTGCCTCTCCAAAGATGGATAGACCATTTCCCGGAACTATTATATCTTTTACAGACGCGGACTATCCTTTGGAGCCCATTGATCCACATGAAGGAGCGTTAGTGATCACCGCGCAAGTGGGCTCAGTAGACATGAAGCGTATGATGATAGATAACGGGTCTTCAGTGGATATTCTGTACGCCCACGCATATCAAAGAATGCATCTTGAAGGGCGAAAGATGGAAGTTGGGCAGGAGGCTCCTCTATATGGTTTCAGCAACGATCCGGTCAAAGTTGCAGGCACTATCGAACTCCCAGTGATCTTCGGCACAGCCCCTCAGCAGGCAGAAATAATGTGTAAATTCTATGTTGTGCATGTAGATTCGGCTTACAACGCCATACTGGGAAGACCTACCCTGACGGCTCTCCAAGCCGTGACTTCCATCCACCATTTCAAAATCAAGTTCCCTACAGCGCACGGAGTCAGAGAGGTGGCTGGGGATTTGGATCTAGCCCGACGCTGTTATCGGAATGCGTGCATCTCTTCCGGAGTAGGGGTTAGCAAACAGAAACAAACCATGGCAATCGAGATTGAGCCCTTCACTGAAAGCAGTTCCGAGCCATTGGTAACACCTGCGGGGGAGACGGAGGAGATTGAGTTGATCCTCGGGAAGGCGGACAAGACAGTGAAAATTGGTTTGGGTCTACCAGAGCCTCTTCGGACAAATCTTATGGAACTCCTTCGCAGCTATGCGGACATTTTTGCATGGGAACCAAAGGACATGCCTGGGATTAGCAGAAAGGTTGCTGAGCACCGATTGGAGGTAGATCCCTCGAAGAAGCCTGTTCGGCAAAAGAGACGGATATTCGCACCCGAGCGACAGAAGATAATTGACGAAGAGATCGCCAAGCTGTTGGCTGCTGATTTTATTTTTGAGATCGACTACCCACAGTGGATGGCCAATGTAGTATTGGTGCAGAAGCAGAACCAGAAATGGCGAGTTTGCATTGATTACACCGACCTAAATAAAGCTTGCCCGAAGGACTTTTATCCTTTACCCCATATTGATCAACTTATTGATGCAACTTCAGGTTATGCTCTACTAAGCTTTATGGATGCTTTTTCAGGTTATCATCAAATATCTATGTGTAGGGAAGATATCCCAAAGACAGCATTCATTACACACCGTTCGGTATACGCCTATAAGAAGATGACCTTTGGCCTTATAAATGCTGGAGCAACCTACCAAAGAATGATGAATTTTATCTTCCACAAGCAGCTGGGAAAGAATATGGAGGTTTATGTGGACGACATGATCGTTAAAAGCGTGCAGGTTCAGAAACATTTGGATGATCTGGAGGAATGTTTTCAGACTGTCCGACATCACAAATTGAGGCTTAATCCCGCAAAATGTACCTTCGGCCTCGGTGCGGGAAAGTTCTTGGGGTATCTGGTCAGTCAGAGGGGCATCGAAGCTAATCCAGAGAAAATTCAAGCCGTCCTTGACATGAAGACTCCTCAGTCATTTAAAGACGTCCAACGTCTGACCAGTAGGATTGCAGCTCTGAGGAGGTTCATGTCCAAATCCGCAGAGAGGTGTCTACCATTCTTCGACACACTGAAGGGGCCGAAGAATGCTAAGACTTTCCAATGGACCTCGCCCTGTGAAGAAGCCTTCCAAGGCATAAAGACCTATCTGTCCTCTGCTCCCCTATTGGTAAAACCCACTCCGAAAGAAACCTTATATCTCTACCTTGCAGCGAGTCCCTTAGCCGTTGGAGCGGTGTTGATTCGGGAGATCAGTGGAAAGCAGCACCCGGTCTATTACGTCAGTCACGTCCTACGAGACGCCGAAACCAGGTATCCAAATATTGAAAAGATTGCCTTTGCTTTAGTAATTGCTAGCCGAAAGCTTCGGCAATACTTTCAGGGTAGGCTCTTGATCGTCTACACAGATCAACCACTGAAAAAGGTAATGGGTAAGCCGGAGGTTTCGGGGAGATTGGCAGCATGGACCATGGAATTGTCCCAATTTTTCCTCGAATACCATCCCCGAACCGCTATCAAGGGACAAGCTTTGGCCGACTTTGTGGTAGAATGTTCCTTCACCGAGGCAGATGCCGAGTTACAGGAAACGGGGACATCTGATCGAACTGTTACACTTCTTCAGCACGGTCAGAATGCATGGACACTGTATGTAGATGGGTCTTCCATAGTAAATGTCAGTGGAGCAGGGATTATTCTGACCAGTCCGGAGGGGTTCAAGGTACAACAAGCCATTAGATTCGGGTTTAAGGCGACTAACAACGAGGCCGAGTATGAAGCCGTTCTAGCTGGGGTTCGGCTGGCGAAGAGCCTAGAAGTCCAGAAGTTGATTATTTATAGTGACTCTCAGTTGGTCGTCAAGCAGTTATCAGGAGAATATGAAGCTCGGGGGACGAGGATGATCAGGTATTTGGCAGAGTTGAAAGACAGACTCCGATACTTTGCTTTTCATGAATTTCAAGGCATAGAGCGTAACGATAATTCTATTGCCGATGCCTTATCAAAGTTGGCCACTACAGATGCTGTCGTTTTCAATGGGTCAGTCTATCTGGAGGTCTTACAGCAGCCGAGTGTTCAACATGACTCAGTGATGTGTATCGAGCGACCTGACTGCTGGATGACTCCCTACATCAATTATTTGGCAGATGGCGTCCTTCCTTCGGATCAGATGTTAGCAAAAAAGGTCAAATACAAAAGTGCCAACTTCGTTCTTATTGACGGGGATCTTTATCGGAGGGCATTTTCGTCACCATTATTGAAATGTCTGGTCCCGTCCGAAGCAGAGTACGCCCTTCGGGAAGTTTATGAGGGTATCTGCGGTGATCACATGGCGGCTAAGTCGCTGGCATACAAAGTTCTTCGGCAGGGGTACTACTGGCCAACGATCTTCAAGGAGGCTACGGAATACGTGAAAAAATGTGATAAATGTCAGCTCAACGGTCCGATCCCGCATCAGCCACCGGAAGAGCTATACTCGATTCTATCTCCTATACCCTTCGCTGTCTGGGGGGTTGATATACTGGGTCCGTTACCGAAGGCTAAGGGGCAGGTCAGCTTCGTCATCGTCGCTATTGATTATATGACCAAATGGGTCGAGACGAAACCACTTCGGCTGATAACGGAACAGGAGTGTCTGAAATTTATAAAGGAATTCATAGTGTTTCGCTTCGGGATCCCTCAAGTGGTGATATCAGACAACGGACGTCAGTTTGTGGGATCAAAATTTGAAGGCTTTCTGAAGGAACTGGGAGTCCAGCACAGGAAGACTTCAGTGGCTCATCCGCAATCAAATGGGCAGGTCGAAGTGACTAACAGAACACTTCTAAACGGGATCAAGCGCAGATTGGACGAAGCCAAAGGAAGATGGCCGGAAGAGCTGCTCAGCGTATTGTGGGCTTATAGGACTACGCCGAGGACAACAACAGGGGACTCGCCTTTCAGATTGGCCTACGGCACTGATGCCTTAGTCCCAGTTGAGATTGGATCTCCAAGTCTTCGAGTTAGTCAGTTCAGTGAGATCTACAATGACGAGGGACTAAAGGCCAACTTGGACCTGCTAGAGGAAGTCAGAGAAGTGGCTATGATCAAGTTAGCAGCCTACCAGAGAAGAGTCGCCAAGCACTACAACAAAGGGGTAAAGCTCCGAAGATTTGAGGTGGGAGACCTCGTTCTCAGAGAGGCCGAAGCGTCTACACCGCAGAACACTGGGAAGTTGATGCCGAACTGGGAAGGACCGTATGAAGTGGCCGAAGCACCGAAGCCCGGGACATATCGACTGAAGGCTTTGGATGGATCCGAAATTCAGAACACATGGCACGCAGGCAGGCTCCGAAAGTACTTTCAATAGAAACCAAGTCAGTCCACTGGGAGTCTATACATAACCGTTCATCATCAATAAAAAGTCACTTTTTTCACAACTGATCTTCGCATTTGTCCTAATGTCACAGTGGAGTAAGGAGGTATGGTAGGACTCGCTGGCCATTCGATGGCAGCCAATCTATTTGATACCCCGTGTGGTAGTCAAATCCTGGATCCTATATTGTTTTTTACCAAGGGTGGTAAAATCAATGGTCACCGAAGTAAGGAGGTATGGTAGGACTCGCTGGCCATTCGATGGCAGCCAATTTATTTGGTACCCCGCGTGGTAGTCAAATCCTGGATCCTATATTATTTTTTACCAAGGGTGGTAAAATCAATGGTCACCGGTGTAAGGAGGTTCGGACGGACTCGTCGACCATTCGATGATAGCCTCATCGGCAGGTGATCCTAAGAACCTTATCAGGCCCTTCGGGGTAGGCAGGTATCGTCATTCAGACTTCGTCCGATCCCTCGCGACACCTACCTCACACTTCGGTAACGAATAAGTATTCCTTTACTTTGTTTTTATTGCCTAAATCTTTCTAAGTGTTGAGTTCGGAAGGCCATGTTATTTAGCTTCGTCTTATCTGTTATACGACTTGCTTAGTTGTTAATTAACAGTTTAAAGTTAGGCCCACGGAGGAGCTTGTACATTTTTCAAATTAAATACATATTGAAGTGTTGGTAAACAGTGAAAAAACCGAAGTCATAAAGGATGGTACTGATAATACTGATATTTTATTTACATAATGATGTTTACAAAGCGATAGAAGCTTTACAAAAATCCTACAGCTAAGGGAAAGAAAACCATCTTCAGAGATCGGCTTCGTCTTCCGAAGAGTCCAGGATGGTCGGTTCAACCTTGGCAGCGACAAGTCTTGCCTTGTCTTTGCTTCGGCATTCGTCGTATCCATCCGAGAACATCTGGATGATCTCCTCGTTCAACTCGGCAGATTTTCGGTATTCTTGTTGGATTTTCCTCCGAAGATCTCCGGTTAGAGGAGGACCCAAGTCTCTCAGAGCCCGAAGTTCGCGGAGCTCCTCTTCGAGTTTTGTCCGCTCCTTCAGATGTCTCAGATCCCTGGCCTCAAGGTCGTGTACTTGTATAGCCAAGCTCTTATTGGTCTTCACCATCGTCTCGTTCTTCCCAACAAGAACCTCATTCTGACGAACCAGGTCTATGTTCGTAGTAACGGTCAGCTGATGGGTGGCCTCGGATGTCTCCAACTGTTCTTTCAACTTATTTAAGTCCTTCTGAAGGCCTTCTTTATTGAAGATAGTGATACCATGAGCCCTTCTCTCCCTCTCCAGAGCAAAAGTCATAGTAGCCATCTCTCGCCTGGCTGCATCTTCTTCGGCTTCAGACTCTCTGTATCGGGGAAGAAGTCTCCCGAAGACAGCATTTGCCTGCGGACATTTAAAGTGAATTAGTATAAGAAACAGATGATTCCTAAATATTTCGATTGAACCAACTCACCTTAGCCTGGTAACTCATGCCCTCTTCGATCAAATCCCTGATCGAACTGTTTCCGAACCGATGGTCATCGGTCTCCCGAACAAAGGAGTCGAACAGCTGAAAAGGAAAGTTCTCGTTAAAATCCGGCCATACAGTGGGAGAAGACGCAGCTTCTCGCCGGAAGGTGGAGGAAGAGGGTCTCGGCGGAGAAGGCACTGATGGTTCAGGGGGCGGTGCTGGTTGATCCTCGAAAGACTGCTTCCTTTTACGAGACAGAAGAGGAGACTCATTCGGGTTTTCGAGCTCATCTTCTGAAACATGGATCTCCACGGGGATGACGGGGGGAGGCTCAACTGCAGCAGGACGAGGAACTCGAAGCTCATCGGCAGACAGAGGAGTCACGTGGGTCCTCCTTTTCTTAATCCGGAGAGCCTGCATTCATTCGGTCGCAGGCAAGTCAATCAAACTCGCTGTAGAAGTTGATTGAGTTCCTTGGGGATTTGACCGGACTTTCCGAACCGCCCTCTTCTTCTGTCGAGGTCGGCTAGGCTCCTCAGCAAGTTCTGATCCGCGGAAGACCTCTGCATCCTGGGCCTCCGAGGCCGGAAGTTCTTCTTGGGGAACTTCGATGGAAGGGGATGAAGGCTTGCCAGAAAGGTACCTATCCAAGTCCTTCCGATCGGTCGAAGTCGGCTTGATGAGAGACAACTTGTGGTCATACAACCAGGCTTGTTTGCCCAAGAGGCCGAAGCTCCACTCCTTCAGGGGTATCTTCTCTATGATGCGCGTCATTTCTCTTATACGCTCCTCGGATATGTCTCCGAAGTCTGCAGAGACGCGATCAGAAGTGGTCCAGTCAGGAACAGAGGAGATTTCGGGCCCGTTGACGAAGAACCATTTATTATGCCATCCTCGGTTGCTCGAAGGAGTGTCCATTAGAGACCGCTTCTCGATCCTGGCATTGGGCTTGGGGGCTATCTTACTTAGCACCTTGAAGCCTTTCTCCCGAGATTTCCCCACCGAGAAGAGGGTAAAGAAGGAATCCACAGCAGGAGGAACTCCTATCTCGTAGCAGAAGGCTATGTAAGCCAGTATGTGGATGTACGAGTTCGGCACTAATTGGGCGAACCTCACTCCAACAAACCCTAGGAGGGTGATCAAGAAGGCGTGAAGGGGGGACCTCACCCCCTTCTCCAGAAAAGTTGCCGGAACGGCGATCCAGCCGTCGGGACGCTGGTACATCCTTTCGTGAGGGGCCGCTATCCGTACCCTGTGGGTATCCGGTATTTGATAGTGAGCTCTAATGTTGCAGAGCTCAGTTTCATTGACGGTGGAAGGGGTGTTGGCATGAGGAAAGTCTTCCTCGTTTTGGAAAAAATCAGATGGGTTGGGGAGTGATTCCATGGGCGGAGCTTCCTTACTCGCGGCACCGACTTGGGGGTTTGAGCCCGGAACCTCTTTGTCAGGATTGGAGTGAGGGGTCACGGTGGAGATGGGGGCGACACGAAGGGGAGAACTTGTATCGGGGTTCTGGGATGCCATTGTTGAGAATTTGCAGAGAAAATGAAGAAATTTGAGGAGGAGAAGACAATAAGCTCTTATGAATTCGAAATAGCAGGGAACCCTCCAAGGAGAATGGGCAGCGGCTTTTATAGCGAGTGATTTTTTCAAAATTTGCACGAGGGCCAAGGGCGGCGCATTAATTGGGGATAATGATGAGGGAGAGGAAAGGGTAACGTCCGATTTTGGCTTTGGTGGGTTATCCAAGGTAGGCTGGCGCTTAGTGGGCTCTTTCTTCCTGTGGACTCGCGCTATTTACAGTCAGTCTTCCACTAAACATCCTGTTTAATAAAAGACTAGGGGGCAATGTTGGGGCATGATATTTCTTTCATTGGGCCTGACCGATTGGGCCCATCCGTTTAATTAGCCTAGTGGACCTTTATCACTAAGTCTTATAGTCATTGGGCTTAACATTTATATTACCTTTATTGTATCCCCTTAATAATGGGCTGGGTCAAGTGGCCGGCCCATAAGATCTTTTAATATCTAAGACTTTGACTGGTAATGATGAAAGGAGGAGGGCAGTTGACCAAGCGCCTGCAGATCATTAATGTGGATGGGATCTTATCCGGCCGGCGGCAGGAACAGTGGAAAAAAGGTGATAACCTGCATGCAGTCGGTTGGGACAAGAGGTGATTGGGAGGAGGTGTCAGATCATGGTTGGTGGCACAAAAAACCGGGCACGAGAGTATAACCTAGCAAGGGGGTCTCCTAACAAAAGGTACGCATACACTTTCTATCTGGAAAAACACACTAGAGATTTTTTATACCCTCCATTGTTAAACCTTGAACACCTGTATTGACTCTCACGCCGGAGCTATCCCCCGACGGTCCAGCCGTCAAGCTTTTGGTGTTGATCGTGTTTTCTGTGCAGGATTAGGGCGTCTTACGTGATTGGGACGTCATCAAAGATCTTGGCGTTAACACCTTTGACTAAGGACTTCAATGTTAGATACTTGATTTTAAGGTTAATTAATCCAATATACTACTTGTTGGTTTATTGCCAGAGTTAAACTACACAATAAATAACAAGTTGTTAACCAGTATTAGTTAAGTTATTCTATTCGTTGATTTAATGATTATGGTTAAGTTCGCATGCACCACAACCACTAATGTCATATAGGCTAACTAATCAGCTATAGTTTTATTTTATTGACTAAATGATTAAGTTCAATTGAGCATATGAAACTTAAGTGAAATAACCGAACAGTGTCAGATCATTGATTATATACCCATTATTACAATTATAAAGCAGTGTTAAACTTATCCTATATTTTGATTAGCACTTCACTATTAACAAATACATGCAACAAATAATCATTAATGTCAAACAGTTAATAAAAACATAAATATAATTGATAGGATATGTTGTCGAAATAATTAGGAATGAACATACAACTAGGTACAGCTGAACGTAACAAGTTGCATGTCCAAATTTGAATACACGTAACAAACAGTGGATTCGATATAATTAATCTAATACAATAACTAAGCCAAAAGTTGGTGTAACAAGGTAAATGTCATATCCTAAGCTGAAATGTTGAAAAACTGGAAATACCTAAGTTAATAGTTGGCGTAACAAGCTAGTTGTTGTAGCCTAAGCTAAAATACTAGAAAAAACTTGAATAAACTAGGATAAAACTAGAAGAACTATGAGTTCTGGACTAGATAGGTATGTTCTTGGATTGGGTGTGAACCAATTAATTTGCTTGTAAGAATGATGATTGTTATTTATAGAATTGCCACTTAAGTGCTGCACAACCTTAGCTTTCCACTTAGTCACGTTCTCCTTGAAATTCGTTCCACAAACCCACTTTCTGGTAATACACCAGGAAATTGAACATGGCCCCACTGTTGAATTGAAAGAATGTGGGTCTTGACTTGCTTGTTTTATTTATTTGACTTATGTCATGCCCCTTTGTTGGTGCTCCACTTAACTGAACTTTGGTCATTCCATGTTGCTGAGTTGAAGGAACGTGCATGTCCAACTATTATTCCACGTGTATGACTGTTTCAAAACAAAACTCCCTAAAATGATATGACGTGCTTTTTAAGTAATTAACCAACTTATTTAAAAAATTTAAGTTATTAAAAAGAGATTCCAATAATGTATATCATATTAATACCAGAGGCGAAATCAGGGGGCGGGTGGGGACAGTTGCCCCCGGTAACCGGACGCAAGACGCGGGACGCGGTAGGGAGGCGGTCGCCGGACGCCGATCAGGGGGTGGACAGAACCAGTGGGGCGGAACTTCGACCCTACACTGCTGAATTTGAAGAAAGTGGGTTTGGTGGATTGGACGAGAATTTTGGGGAGATTGACGGAGAAGACGTCGAAACTGTACTGGGGTCTGCCAACAGTGGAGAAGATGATGGTTCCTTTTGGAGTATTCTTATCCGCCATTGATGTGGAGTAAGAGTGAGAAGAGTAGTAGGACTGTAAGAGTAGTAGGACTGTAGGAATAATAATAATAAGATAATAAAGTGAACTCTCTGTTATAAGCTAAATAAATTTATTTTATTCTTGTATATAGGAGGTTTACAAGTTTTACTCTGCTTATTTCAAAGGATTTAGATTATAATTTTCAAAATCCTACCTTATTATGAAGTTATTTGATTTATATATATAATTCTCAGTTTTTGATTAAGGAAGTAACTTCAATTCAATTAATATATATATATATATATATATATATATATATATATATATATAATTAAGGTACAACCAAATGAGAGAAATATTTGCTGAATATTTTTCTTTTTATATATAATTTTTTATTAGTCCACTCGTAATTATGTTGATTGAGAGGTATCAGCAACAGTTGAAAGTTTGCAAGAAATTTGACACAAATAAGTTTTATTAGTCCACTCATAATATTCTGTTGTTTGATTTGTCTATTAGTAGAATCACTTCTGCCAGCTGCCGTTCGTCGCCGTCTGCCGGCTACCGCCTGTCGCCGCCGCAGGCCCGTCACCGCTTGGTTTACAAATTTTGACCCCCTACAAAAAGGTTCTGTGGTTCCGCCACTGATTAATACTCACCTTCAAATACGACTTGTATATGAAGTAGAGGTGCACAAAAAGATCAAATTAGCCTGAAATATCGGCCTGACGTTGGGACCGGCCTATTCGATCTCCCTAAGTTTCTGCCATCCATCCCCTTTAAAATGTGACGCAAAAGAATGAGTTATTTTATACCCGGGATAAAATTCACAAATTTAACATAAATGAGAATGGCTCATTACAATTTTTTTTCATTCTTGCAATCTAAAGCTAAGATCAATAATAATAATAATAATAATAATAATACTAAATTAATTATAATAATAATTATAATTAATACTAAATTAATAATTATTATTAATAATAATACTAAATTAATTATAATACTAAATTAATTAAAGTAGTTCAGAGAAATAATTCGTTGTAAAAATTTGCGATGAACAAAAAAAACCCTTAACCATACGATATTTAACTGAATATAATCATATTGTTATAATTTTTATATACCTAAAATCATATTTTTAATATTTAAATATATTCCTATTATTTCAAATCGTAGAATATAATTACATAATTATGCTGAAATGTACAAATCGCTATCATTCGAGTACCAGCACTCGAATTCAAATACTAATAAATATTTGTGTTTATGTTGATATCTAGCAGACTCCAAAACAAAACTCCCTCCCTACTAGTCCTAGACAATTGTGTTACTGAGCTTATCCTACAGAAATATACAAATCTCTTATCATATGAGTACTAGCAGTCTAGCACTCCAATCACTCAAATTCAAATATTGTGATATACAACAATTACTGTATGTGTATGTTGATATTTAGCAGAAGAGAATCACAATATACAGAAAATAATAGTATTGTGTCCATTCGTGTATCTTCCGTATGAAAAAGAAAGAAGCATTCCTCATCTATCTACCCTCTCCAACAATGTCATGAAGCGTAGAATCCGAGACATGTACCGGTGTGTAAATTTGATCAGCTAGCAAGCTTGTACTCGATGATGAGCCGTAAGGAGTATTCTGATCAGTTTTTGTTGTTGAATTCTCGTCACTCACAAAGGTGGTGGTATCGTTAAATTTCCAGTCCGTGAGGTACCCAGGCTTTGAAGTGACTGTGCTTACTTCAGCGTCGCCTGATAACATTGCTACCACGCGAGACATTGAGGGGCGTAATGTTGGCGATGTTTGAGTGCACAAGAGTGCCACATCAATCAGCCTTTTAACTTCGTTCTCGTCGAATTTGGACAAACTTGAATCGACAAGCTCAACTCCACGATTATCCTCGTGTAGTTGCCATGCCTAAAAGAGGAAGAAATATTTAAAAACTAAGAAGCACGACAACAGGTGTGGGGATATTGGTGTGTCGTATGAAGATACAACAATTCGCCAAATTTTAAAATATGGGGATTTGGATTTATTTTTATTCTTTTTAGGGGGGGGGATACAACACATTTTTTATTTATATCTATATTATATATATGATAAATCATTCAACAAATAGAGATACAATAAGAGAAAAATAACAAGCATCCAACAAACTTATAATATAAATTTTGTGCTTCTGTAAACATGAAGTCATAAATAATAACAAAAAACAATCATAGATAATTCTAAACACACAAGTTATAAAGGAGAAGAGAATCCCGAGAATCGGATAATCCAATGTAGGGATAATGCAATTTTCCGGGATAATGAAGATTCCCTACTTCCTAGCTGCCAAAGAAATCGAAGATGGACAATATTGTAGTTGTAAATAAAATAAGGATTGTGTGCCAAGCTCATCTATATTGAGTTTGGTCCAAACCCAAATATAGAGTTATACAACCAAATCGTAGTTAATAAGCAATCAATTTTTTTGTTAAGAAAAACAAATCATGTGGTCTTTCACTTTTAATTTTTCTCATTTCAAGGGTTTGAGCAGTTTCGGATGTGTTTTTATATTGATCAGTATAATCCTTTTAACAAATGCTCACACTAAAAGACTAGAATGTTGCTATGTCTATTGAAATGTCGAGAACATTACCAAACTATGCTAAAATGCAGAGTTATAACACTTTGAATGAGCCATGCTAGAGTGGGGAGAGGATAGTGGACAAGGTGAATCATACCCATTCAAGAAGATATATTTTGTCCTCTTCCAAACTTGAGTCAGAATTTGACCTTCCACTTACTATCTCTAGAGCTACTACACCAAAGCCAAACACATCAGCCTTTTCTGTAAGGTGCCCACGCATAGCATACTCAGGTGCAAGATATCCACTATAGGAAAAGGAAAAAGTATAAGACTTGTTCTTTAAATAGGAAAAACATCAAAAAAAATTAAACTATACATATACTGATGGACATTTATTCACTGTTGAGAATCATACATTGTGCCTGCAACTCGAGTACTTATGTGAGTCTTCTTGTCATCATAAAGTTTGGCCAAGCCAAAATCTGAAATTTTGGGGGAGAGATCAGAATCAAGCAGAATGTTGCTTGCCTTTACATCTCTGTGTACAATTCGTATCCGTGATTCCTCATGAAGATATGTTAGACCACGTGCCACTCCAAGACATATATCATAACGGGTTGGCCAGTCAAGAGACAAACTTCTATTTCCTGTTTCATTGACACAAATTAAAATAAATAAATATATATATAATGTTACTTAGATTATCAATATTAATGTAATGCAAGAGCTTTAAATGTTTACCAAATAATGCTTGATCAAGACTGTTATTGACAAGATACTCGTAAACAAGCAGTCTCTTATCTCCCTCGATGCAGCATCCATATAATTTGACTAGGTTACGATGCTGCACAGCAGATATTGTAGCAATCTCTGCAACAAACTGACTCTTTCCTTGGTGGGATGCTACAGAAAGTTGTTTAACAGCAACCACTCTCCCATCAGAAAGTGTCCCCTGTTGATTAGGACGATTATTGTATCATCACATCCGTAGCTTTAGTTCTCTTGCTGCATTTATAGGGAATCTAGAAATGTGTTATCTGGTTTTTGCTCGTCTTATTTGTTTCTGCTGTTGGTTCCTTGAGCATCAGAAATTTTTACTCCAAGTAATGCATTGAGAGCAAAGATTCAAAATTTTAATATTCAAATTTCTAGATGTCTTTCAAATAGATACATAAACCCCTGTAGACAGTAGTCATGAGACCAAGTGAAACTGTTTAACTCTTCCATCCAAGATGAGCCCTTCCCTTTGTGTTTTATTTTGAAATTATTGTACAAATGTTTTAAACAGTACTTGTGTTCATAATTTCAAAGCAAAACACAAAGGAAATGGGTCATCTTGGACGGAAACGTAAACGGTTTCACTTGGCCTCACGACTACAGCGGTTTACGTGTCTATTTTTTAACAATAGGTGGTCATGTGGGATTTTTTCAAAACTCTAGGCGGTCATCAGAAAAATGGATTGTTCTGCATCTCTCCAATGGTGCAGTTTGAAAGGTGGGAGAATGAAGCACTTTTCCAGTCATTCAAGAAAAAGAGGTTATGTGGAAGCCTCTCACTCATAATAAAAGGTGACTAGAAGCATGACTTACCTTGTAAACAGGTCCAAATCCTCCCTCTCCAAGCTTATTAGTGGGATTAAAGTCATCTGTTGCAACTTTTAGTTCAGCATAACTGAAGGTGTATGGTCTAGCATCCATCCCCAGGAACTCTGTCAATTCCAAAAAAAAAAATATACTTGAATAATACCGCATATTAAAAGCTTATATATTGCTTTAACCCCAAAAGCAAATATAATATTGGACACAAAAATAGAAACAACAACTACGACATTACCAAGGACAATATGATTTTTGTTAACTAGCCAGGGTCACTGCAAATAGAAACTCTTGAATACGAGACCTCCCACATATGAGCTATATTTTCGCGCACACAACAACCCCCCTGGGCCCCATCACATGGGGATGTAATAGCAATTCAGCTTGAGTGATAGAGTTGTTTTACTAATGTCGAAATCGGGTTGATTTATTTCGAGATTTTAGGTTACACAGCTCATGAGTTAATGCCTCAGTTTGCTCCTACTCCTCCATTCTATCTACTTTTTGGCAATCTATTCTATTTGTTTGTTTCAGCGTCTATCCATGAATGAGGGAACATTCTTGAGGTTGGATGTCAAAGCTGTATACTGCTGGGTGATATTCCCCAGGTTTTTTTACAAGCGTGGAAACCCCAGAATAATTCACTAACAGTCTAAGCTGTGGGGACAGCTGGTAATCTAGAATATGACTGGGTTTTGTCCAAACTGGGTTAAATGGGGTTCTCGTAAAAATGGTTTTTGATAATGTATAAGTGGAAGGAAGCAATCCTCAGAAAAACTGATTGCTGGCAAGCACATTAGAAGGTTGTCAATCACCCATAAATGGAACTCAAGTTTCTAAGACAGACTAGAAGCAACGATGATTGTTACTGATAAAGGATCTGATAAAAATAAAAAAAGCTGCACATGTTCCTAGGGTACCAATGAAATAACAATAGAGACAGATGTGAATTGAAGCACATTTTTGAAAATGTAAACAACATGCAGTAAACCTTACTTTGTGTCAATACAAGCTCACATGCATATGAATAATGGTATACTCATACAAACATCCAAACAGCAGTTCCAGTAAAAGAAGAAATACAAGCAAGCAAATGATG
Source organism: Panax notoginseng (assembly GCA_016801055.1). NCBI lineage: Eukaryota > Viridiplantae > Streptophyta > Magnoliopsida > Apiales > Araliaceae > Panax > Panax notoginseng. The sequence continues at coordinate 129,910,390 of CM029012.1, forward strand.
CGTCGGGCAATGGAATCCTGTCAAGAAGTCAGACTACAATAACATATGTAAAGCGATTTTCCCTTCTTTACCTTCATCTTCATAGGTATCTCGCTTTTTTCTTCTTTGAATGATGAAAAACACCAAAAATACAGACAGAAAGCTGACAACAGCAACAGGAACAACAATCCCCACAATCAAACCAGTTCTATTCTTCTTTTTGGTAGGAGGGTTGTTACTAACAGTAGGAGTGAAGTCTGTACGATATGAAATCAGTTAATAGAATTCAAATAAAAGTAATAAGATTCAAGCTGTTCTGTTACTAGTGTGGTAGGTATATTACCTGGGGTGGCACTGATTGCTGAGATAGAGGGTCCATATGTACCTTGATTAGGTACACAACACGTCCCTTTTCCAGCCCAAAACAGATGGATCTCAAGGTAGTTTTCGGAAACCTGAACCTTGTATTCCTTTGAAACTGCACGAAAAGAGGCCCCCCCAGCTTCTTTACGTATATCAAAATCTTTTAACACACGGTTCCCCTGAAATAAACAAACTAATATATTAGAACATCAACTTTAATAAAAATAAATAAATATAAGAAAAGAATTGAAAATGCTTTCGAGACCTGGAACATATCCAAATTTAACTCCAAGTAGTTAAGATTCAGCAACTTAATAATTTTGGAAACTATTATTGATTGTAGTTTCCATAATCAATGTGTAAACATTATTGTAATTTAGGAATTACCATAACTGTAATTAGGATACTTGTGTGTATATATATCATCCTATGTAATAGAGAAAAATCATTCAACGAAATATTCTATTCAGTTTTAACATGGTATTAAAGCTTGATCCTTTATCAGAAGTATTTTTCCTCTTCTTTTTCTCTTTTTTCCACTGCCATTCATAGTTTCTATTAGAAAACTAGTTGAACAATTGTATATAGAGGAATTGAGATCATAATTGGAGTACTTGTTGTCGGGCGATCAGATCGGAGTTTTCAATTTTCTGACCCACTGTCGCACGCGCCCTTACACGCCGCTCCACACACCGCTCCACTCGCTTGCCGTTGACGTCACGCGCCATCATTGGCCGACGCGTGAGCCTTTTTCTTGCAACCTTTTCTGGCACGGCTTCTTTCAGGGTCGATTCTCTCTCCTCTTGCTATTTACAGTGGACTTAAGGCGTTTTGTTAAGTTTTTTTTCACAAACCTTTGTTAACAGTGTTTTTTTTTCGCGAATGGAGTCACTGTTAAATAATTGAGTTGGTTAACAGTTTTTTTGGCTTTGCCTGCCTATCCTGTGTTTTGGAGTGTTGTACAATCCCTTTATATCATTTGGAAAGTTTATTCTCCTTGGTATAGATTGTATCTCCCTGTTAATACTATTTTATGGCGGAAAAAAGTGGTGCTAGCAGTAAGGTTCAGAACAGTGGAATGGAACAACAAGACTTGTTCAGGAGTCATACTCTTAATTCAGCATTGACTCTCAACCCTTTTAAATTGGATGGAACCAACTATTTAACATGGTCTCAAGCGTGTCGCATGTCCATTGAGGCTAATCGTATGCTACATTTCATTAATGGAACAACCACTATGCTTGAGAAATCGGGTTTGGCCCAAGAAGAATGAAAATCTAATAATTCCATGGTGAAAACGTGGATTTTTAATTCCATGGAACCTAGTATGCGGAGTAATTACATGTTCTTAGACACGACCTATGAGTTTTGGGAGGCATCTCTCAAACTTTCTCTGTTTCTGGTAATATGTCCAAGGCATATGACATTCGTAAAAGAATCCGTAAGCTAAGTCAAGGGGAGAGGACAGTGGCTCAGTATTTCGCAGAAATTAATATTCTTTGGCAGGAACTTGATCATTACCGGGTTTTTTCAGCTAAATGTCTAGAAGATGCAGCTGCTTATCAAAATTTTGTTAGTGCGGATAGAGTTGTGGATCTCTTGGCAAGTTTGAATATAAAATTTAATCAAGTTCGAGCACAGTTGATTGGTCAGACCCTTTTGTCATCACTGCGAGAGGCTCATGCTAGAGTCCAACAAGAAGAAAGTAGGCGTCGGGTGATGGTTCTAAATTTTGTTGATCGATCAGCTATGGTTGCTTCGTATCCTATGTTTGGATCCACCATTCAGTCTCCTGTTGAGAAGAAATCCCGCGAATGTGATTACTGTGAGGAAAAAAATCATACCAGTGATCGTTTTTTAAGTTTCATGGATGTCCTAAAGGACGATGAGGTCGGTTTAGTAGTGGTCGTGGACGTGGATCTCAGGCCTATGCGACTACTACAACACTTCCTGTTGATGCATCCAGTGCTTCAGACACTACCACTGCACTTACTCCTGAGTAAATCTCAGCTTTTCGAAAATTCTATTCTAAATCTACTTCTTCTCATTATACTCAGTCAGGTATACATTCTTGTGTTTTTAATGTTTCATCAACTTATCCTGGTTGGATCATTGACACAGGTGCTTCTGAGCATATGACCGGATCCTCCACCCTCTTTACTTCATACACGCCTTGTTCTGAAAAAGACAAAGTTCGCGTAGCTGATAGTTCCCTCTCTTCTACCTCTGGGAGAGGCTTTGTAGTTTGTACTCTTTCATTAACATTATCATCTATTCTCCATATTCCTTCCTTTACTGCAAATTTGTTATCTGGTAAACGTCTTTTTGAATCTTTACATTGTTCAGTAACCTTTTTCTCATCTCATTGTGTTTTTCAGGATTTGGTGATAGGGCAGTGGTAGTGCAGTTGGTGGTCTTTATTATTTAGATGTTCCCTCATCTAATATGTTCCCTACTCAGGTTCTTCACTTCTGACTCAATCCTAACTTTTCTCCATTAATGGCATCGACGTTTGGGACATCCCTCTTTTTCCATATTAGAGTCTTTGTTTCTATCTTTAGTTAAACAATGTAATAAAACTCGGTTTTTTTTTAAACAAAAGTAACTTCTAAATTTAGAAAAAAAAAACTCAATTTTTGTGTGAACCATGTGAATTGGGAAAACACAAATACTCTGTTTATTCTGCTATTAACAGTCGACATTCTGAATCTTTTACTATTTTACATACTGATATATGGGGACCCTTTCGAGTTGTTTTCCGTTCTGGTCATAGATGGTTTGTTACCTTTATTGATTGTCATTCTCGTGTCACTTGGATTTATCTTCTTCGTTTCAAAGATGAAGTGTTTGATTGTTTCCAGGAACTTCATAAAATGATTCAAACCCAATTTAAAGCTACAATAAAGATTCTACATAGTGATAATGGTCGTGAATATAGTAATAATAATACTTTTGCATCTTATCTCTCTCAGCATGACATTATTCTTCAAACCTCTTGTGTCAAAACTCCTGAACAAAATGGAGTAGCTGAAAGAAAATATCGACACTTACTAGAGGTATCCCGCACTCTTATGTTCACTATGAACACCCCTAAATTTCTATAGGGAGATGTTATGACTGCTTCATTTCTAATAAATCGACTTCCTTTTAGAATTCTTGGGAACAAATGTCCAATCTCTTTTCTCCAATACATAACCAGTCCTTCTCCTTCACCTCGCGTTTTTGATTGTGTGTTATGTTCATGATCCCACTCGGGAAAAATTAGATCCCAAGTCTCTTCGGTGTGTTTTCATTGGTTATTCTCCAACCCAAAAAGGTTATAAATGTTATCATCCTCCTTCACACAAAGTCTTTGTTACTCAGGATGTAACTTTTTGAGAATTGGAACCTTTTTATTCTTCTTCACATTCTCCTCAGGGGGAGGATGTTATTGATGAGGAAAGTTTCCTCCTAAGGCTGGCATTACAAGTTCTATTATACCATCTTATCATGTTCCTGTTGTTGCTTCTGATAATTCTACACAGGGGGAGTTACAGTTACAAGAGTCATATGCTAGACAGAATAAGCCTGAGTTGAGAACCTATGTTCGAAGAGGCAAGAATAAGGTCACCATTTCTGCACCACTACACTAACCCTGCTCAGAACCTTGTCTTGATAATGCTAATGGTGAGAATCCTAATCTTACTTATTCTTCTGATGATACTGACATTCCTATTGCTCTTAGAAAAGGGGTTATAGCTTGTACTCAAAATCCTATCTCTAATTTCTTAGCCTATAATAAATTATCTGCATCCAACCACTCCTTTATTTCTTCCTTGTCTTCAATATCTATACCTCAGGGGTGGAGAGAAATAATTAGTGATGAGAATTAGAAACAGGCTATGATAGAGGAGATGAATGCCCTGAAAAATAATAATACACGGGAACTAGTTTCTCTTCCTTACGAGAAAAAATCAGTCTGTTGCAAATGAGTATATACAGTCAAACAGAAGGAAGCCCAGAAGCCAGATGGGACAGTTGAAAGACTCAAAGTCAGGCTAGTTGCAAAAGCGTATACTTAAACTCATGGAATTGATTACCAGGAGACATTTGCTCCTGCGGCAAAGATGAACTCTGTTCGTACTATAATCTCATGTGCAGCAAACTTTGGTCGGGATATTCAACAATTGGATGTGAAAAATGCGTTCCTTCATAGTGACTTGGCGGAGGAAGTATACATGGAAATTCCCTCTGATTTTGCTTCATCTGTCACCAAGGGTAAGGTGTGTAAACTGCGAAAGACTTTATATGGTTTAAAGCAATCTCCCAGAGCCTGGTTTGGTAGATTTCACTAAACAATGATAAGATTTGGGTACAAGCAGAGTCGAGTAGACCATACTCTATTTGTCAAACAGATAAAAGGTAAAACTACCATTCTTATCGTTTATGTTGATGACATTGTGGTGACAGGAGATCATAGAGAAGAGATAGTTAATCTCAAAGCGAATCTAGCCAAAGAGTTTGAGATTAAAGATTTTGGTCCTTTGAAATATTTCCTTGGTATTGAAGTAGCAAGATCTTCCAGTGGGATTTTTCTATCTCAAGGGAAGTATGTTCTTGATCTTTTAACAGAAACTGGCATGTAGGGATGTAAGTCTGCTGATTCTCCTATTGAAGTTAATCATCATCTAGCAGGTGGCATAGGACCTACAGTTGATATCAACGTTTGGTAGGACGATTGATATACATTTCTCATACTAGACCCGATATATCTTATATTATGGGAATAATTAGTCAGTATATGCATGACTCTCAACATTGTCACATGGAAACTGTTTAAAGAATTCTGAAGTATCTCATATCTGCTCCTGAAAAAGTTTTATTGTTCGCACCACACGGTCATATGAGAGTTGAAGCTTTTTCCGACTCAGATTGGACTGGCTCTACAGAGAATCGTCGTTCTATGTCAGGTTACTGTTCAATTGTTGGAGGTAATCTTGTTACTTGGCGCAGTAAGAAATAGTCCTTGGTGGCAAGATCCAGTGCTAAGGCTGAATATCGAGCTATATCGTCTTGGGTATATGTGAACTAATGTGGCTCCGAACCTTGCTAGAAGATTTGGGTGTTACAACTAAAAGGCCTATGCAGTTATTCTGTGATAATAAGGCAGCCATTAGTATTGCAAACGACCCAGTACAACACGATAAAACAAAGCACATTGAGATTGACAGGCACTTCATCAAAGAAAAGTTAACTAGTGGTCTTATTTGCTTACTTTTCGTCAAAACAGAACATCAGCTTGCTGATATTTTGACTAAGGGTCCTAGTAGTAAGATGTTTCATCCATTATGTTTCAAGTTGGGTATGCAAAACATCTATACACCAACTTGAGGGGGATTGTTAGAAGATATTCCATGATTGTAATTTTCATAATCAATGTGTTCACATTATTGTAATTTAAGAATTACCATAATTGTAATTAGGATACTTGTGTATATATATATCAACCTATGTAATAGAGAAAAATCATTCAATGAAATATTCTATTCAGTTTTAACAGAAACTACACAGGTTTTAAAAATTAGTTTAGAAATTTTTAGGAAATCAAGGGTGAGAGTAGCTAGCCCAGATTTTGGACAAAATTTTGAGAACAATAAAAATTACAGTTGTCGAGGAGTAATTTAAAAACATAAGAAAACATTTGAAGGAAAAATATGCTATAGATAAAGATGTATTTACAACTTCCCGATTTAGATTTTGGAAATCTCTCTACAATTTTTTCCCTCTTCTTTGGAGGCCACTTGCTAATCCCTCGTATAAACAAGCAGTGTAGACATGCCAAATATCAGCTTTTAAAAATTAGTATAGAAATTTCTTGGAAATGAAGGATGAGAGTAGCCAGCAATTTTGGGAACAATAAAAATTACAGTTGATGTGAAGTAATTTAAAAAATAAAGAAGAAAACATCTTGAAGACAAAACATACTATAAATAAAGATGCTTTTATAACTTCCCGACATAGATTTTGGAAATCTCTCTACAATTTTTCCCTCTTCTTTGGAGCCACTTAATTAATCCCTCATATAAAAAAGAAGCGTGGACATGCTATATATTAGCTAGTCAGCATTGAGAATTGAGCTTTTAAAATAAGTTAACAGATAAAATAAACATTATTATTGCTGTTCATTGGACCCATTGATCATGTGAGAGTAAAAACAATCATTCCCGGAATGACTTAAAAGATCATTTTGGTTCATAGAGCCTATAAGAGAACACGGTACGCTACAATGACTTAAAAGTGGTATGTAGGGTTGCTTTATATGGATGCTTATAGTTAGGATTCTCTTAGAATCCAAATGCACAAAAAGCTAAAATTTATAGAAGACTTTTATTTAGATAAACAAATTGATTGTTCCACAATTAATTTAGTAAAAATGAGACGTTCAAGCATTCAATACTAAGTTGTAATATGGATATTTGTGCAATTAGAGGTAAAAAAACAAAGAAATATTTAACTAAATTTCGGAAAAATATCATGTTTGGTAATGCAAGTAGTTCGCTAGGTCAAGAAGAATATCCATAATTTGATTGAAAAGCATGGGAAAACAAGTGCACGGAACGAATTTGAGTCTGAAGAATAAAGCAGAATCTTGCTCTATACCTAATACATTACTAACGGGTGCCCATGAAAGACTTTTGATAAGACCACTACAATTTTATTGGTGGCCCTGTGTATACTTATTTTCATCTTCTCTCTTTGACAGATGTATATATTCGAACCCGTGAGTAAATGTGTTACAAAATAATACTCTCATTATTCCACAAAAAAGAGTCTCATTTGGACTTCTTAAAGTCCATTTACAAAATACTAAAATATAAATAGACGTAATTCATGTGAGTTTGGAAAACAACAATTTTTGTAACTAGTAGTACTCTTTAGATAGTTTAGCATATTTAGGATTGCACTAACTAAAATCAAATAAATTCATACGAATTTCAAAGTTTAGGATATCACAAATTAACTTCAAAATGTCAAAATGGGACTCGTTTTGTAGAATAGAGTAAATAATAAAGTTCCGATAATTATAGTATGAAAGGATCAGATCACAAGAAACTTTCATATGTAATCAAGTCTAGACATGATATAAATTATACTCCCTTCATCTGGAAATGATTGTCCTACAGTTTGGTTGATGTATTTTTAATATCAAGGGTTTGCATGTGACGCACTTAGATATAAATGTTTTAGGATGATCCTTCTTCCAATATTAAACTTCAAAGAGTACAATTTATAATTCCAATAATTATTACTGAAAATTATGTCAAAATGTATCGAACGTAAACCATTAAAAAACAAAACAAAAAACGAAAAAAGAAAAAGAAATATAAAAAAAAGTAGGACTATCATTTTCAAACAGAGAATGTAAAATTTACAGGTTAATAAGGAGCTCTTCAAGCAAAAATGTAATTCCAAGCACAATTTGAGTCGATTAAATGCATAACACAGCTGTTATATTTTAAATATAAATACATTCACACATACCTGGATAATTATATCAAAAACACGCTTTCCAAGACTCCTCCAAGTAGTAGGATTTAGGATGGCTATCTCTGCAAACTGGAGTCTCACGGTATAATTACCATTCTCGAGCCCCAAGCCATAGTATCGGAGCGATCCAGCAGAAATTCGTGCTGTCTGGAATAGCTCTGAGTCCAAAGTATTTGTAAATTGAGATAAAGAGAAACTTGTATATTGTGGATTATTGTTCTCAGCGAACCGTCCAACATTGTTGACTGCCCACCTCTTTGTTGGTGTAACATGGTACATTGCTGGACCAAGGGTATCATTATCCCTCTCATATACAATCCCATTTGAAGATGAAATTTGTGGACCACCACACTTGATTGAAAAGTTGAAATCTGTACAATAATGCAAAAGAGGAATTTATTTGTTAAATTTACAAAAGTTAAAACTGTTTACAATATAGTTTTTCATTTCTTTTCTTTTGAGGCCAAACATCGGTATGCACTTCAGGCACCCAAATACTTTTGTATGGGATTTCTCGACTTCAAATGAATATTCAAGAATATTCTATCAGCAGAACACTAAAGTGCATAAAGTAAAATTACAGGTGAAACTATGAGCCATTAGCTTTTGGCTCTTGTAACAAAATTAGGCTCGTACCCTACACTGATAGGCTACCTCCATCCAAAAATGAGAATTCAAATTTGGAACACAGAGTTTTTAATGTATGTTGCATATTTATCATAGTCGATATAGCCTAGATCATAACTAAATTAACTATGAAGAGATTTGAAATATTTATTTCAAAAGTGGACTCTCATTTTGGGACATCCAAAAAAGAAATGTTATCATCAATTTGGAACAAAAAATATTGGGATTGTCTGTCATGGCTAAAATGTTTCAACATATTCTTTCAATTGATGATCACATGAGATAAAAAGATGCGTCTATCAATGAAAAATTGTTCAAAATCACATGAACAAAGTATAAACACGCAATCACACACTCCACCTGTTTGCTCTAAAGAACTGCTCCCCCAAAATGAAAAGTTCTTCATTAAAAACAAAAGTTAGTCCAGTGACGTAAAATGAGCCAAGTACACTTCACAGCATTAGGTTAATCTCATCAGAAAAATGCTAAATGCATCTAATTTTCCATCCACTAATTTGTCAAAGGTTGTTTTAAAATCAATTGAATAAGTAGATCTTAGTTTCATGCATGTGTAAATCAACTCTCTACTACAAATCATTATCATTTTTGCCAAATAAACAATCTGAAAGAAAATTGTTGAAAATGATAAATAGTCCCTCTGTCCTGCTTTTAGTTGCTTCCTTGTCTTTATATACGCATATCAAGAAAGTTGGAAAAGTGTATAAATTTTGGATTTAAGTTCCAGTTTTAGCTTTCTAATGGACCATCTCAATAAAGAGCAAACACAACAAAGGGTAGGCTGGTAAAATTCATAAAAGACAAAAACTAGAGAAGCTTACTTTTGGGACTCTAAAGAGAGAAGAGAATCAACTAAAGTGCGATACAGGGGTGGCCAAGGAAAAAATCATAACTTGGGAAGAAAGGGCGGCAGTAATGGCTGCCAGGCCCTAGTTCATATTGGTGTTTATAGAATAAAATGGTACACCTCAAGCACCAATAATTCAAATTAGAATTTCTCTATTTAAGGCACAAAATACCTCGTCAAGATTAAAACGATTTACATTGCACTTACACTTGGGAGAACCACGATTGCAAGGAAAACCACGTTGAAGACAGTCCAATCCTGAAGGCAGAAGACTAAGAGCAGAGAAATGCAGGTCAATTAGGGAACCATTGTACAAGAGAAGATACTTGAAAAACTAAACTTGAAAAAATGATCTCTCCCGGACAAAGAGCTTGGACCAAGAATAACAGTGCCTCCTGATCATTGTCGCCATTAATATTCCACAAAACATGTCATAGTCCAAACTACCATTGCACTTATGCATTTTTGAATCACTATATCTATGTAGTTGAGCTATATCTTCTCTCTGGATTATAATAAACATATTTATGAGAAATCTTTTCGGATGCTTCAAAAAATGAAAAGGCACTTCAACCTTAATACCGCAATGACAATAAATATTTTATTTTTAAATTAGCCAATGAGAGAAAATTTCTCTCTATGAACATATGATATGCTATTAACTAATAAAAGGATGTTAATCTTGAAACTGGTCAGCATACTATTACTATCAATTTCTATTTATGGTGTCAATTTCATTTCATACATTTTGACCCCATACAAGAAAAGCATGGCTCCTTCAGATCCCAGATTTTAAAAACTAGCAAAGCATAAAGAATAGTAATTTTTGTTTGGACAGAAGACTCCTCGAACTCTGTTCATGTGAGAATTTTAGGAGCAGCTGTTGATGACACAACAGCTTCTTAAACACTCGTTAGTTTTACTTTCAGCAGCACCACTGCCCATGCTTGAGTGCAGAAGTAAGTGTTCCTAACCATCACATCAAAAAACTCAAATATAAATATAAGGAGAAACGCTATTCCATTCTTCTATGATCGATTTTAGGCCCATCTCTTGCTGCAATACTATACTATCTACAAATGCATATCTAAATTATTGCTGCTAGACTAAAAAACACTCTGCCAGAGCTTATTTCCAAATCTCAAGCAGCTTTTGTTCCTGGTAGGAAAATTGGGGATAATATCCTTCTTGCTCAAGAGCTTTTGAGGAACTATCACCATTCACCGGCCCAGTGGGCCTCAAAGATGTGCGACAAAAATTGATTTAAAGAAAGCTTTTGACTCGGTAAGATGGGATTTTATTTTTGATGCCCTTGCCTTTTTTGGATTCCCTTCTAAATTTGTTCATTGGATTAAAGCTTGTGTCTCCACAGCTATGTTTTCTGTTAAATTAAATGGATCCCTCTGTGGGTACTTTCAAGGTCAACAAGGTATTAGGCAATTTGATCCCTTATCTCCCTATCTTTTTGTTATTGCCATGGAGGGGCTGGCTCTGTCTATTGAAAAAGAAATTACTAATTCAGATTTTAAATTATGTTGGAGAACTAAGCCTCGTAAGCTCACTCATTTATGTTTTGCTGATGATCTTTCGTTGTTCTGTCATGGTGATTATACCTCTACTGAAATTCTGAACAATAGCCTCACCTCCTATTCTAATCTTTCGGGTTTTGCTATCAATCACAGTAAAAGTCAATGGTTTCTTGCTAACAGTCCTCAGAATCATTCTGACCGAATTCTCTCTTGCCTTAATATTTCTCTTTAGGAGTTCCTCTTATTTCTACTAAGCTCACTGCAAATAACTGTGCTCCTCTTCTCCACAAGATTACTCGCAGAATCTCCTCTTGGGCGAACTGCTTCCTTTCTTATGCTGGCAGATTGCAGTTAATCAAGTCTATTCTTTTTGCAATTCAATCTTATTGGTCTGCTCATTTTTTGCTGCCTAAAGCAGTCATTAAAAGGATTGATCAGCTGCTGTTTAGGTTCTTATGGAAAGGCTCTTCCCTTGATAAATATGGGACCAAAGTTGCTCGGGAAAATGTTACTCTTCCTTTTTTTGAGGGTGGTCTTGGGCTGAAGAAAATTGTGGAGTTGAATTCTTCTCAAATTCTTTTCATTCTGTGGCAGATTATCAGTTTCAACTCCTCCTCTTTTTGGGCTGAATGGGTCCGGAAAACTGTTCTTCTAAAGCATAATTTCTGGACAACTTGTATTCCTTCAGATGCTTCTTGGATTTGGAAAAAAGTTCTCAATCTAAGGACCATGGCTGCTCGGTTCATTTCTTATAAGGTAGGCAATGGTTGTCTTATTAATCTTTGGCATGACCCATGGCTGGGTGGGCAGCCCCTTGCTTGGCAGCATACTGATTCTTTGTTTCCCATTCTAGATTGCCTTATTCTGCCAAAGTCAGTGCAATCATTCAAAATGATTGCTGGAATCCCCCTCTTTCTACTCACTCGAGTATTCTGAATATGAAGGAAGATTTTCGTTCTGCTCCTCTGCCTTCTAATGCTCAAGATCAGATTCTTTGGGCGGGTTCCTCTCAGGTTAAGGCTGCTCTCATCTGGCAGTCCATTCATCATTCCAAACCTCCTGTTATTTGGCAAAATTTGGTATGGCATAAAACGTATATTCCTAGATTTTCTTTCTTTCTTTGGCTGGCAATGCACAAAAGGTTACCGACTTGGCACATGAATATCTGCTGCTTATGTGAGCACTCGGTTGAGTCTTTCCACCACCTCTTCTTTGACCGATCCTTCTCTAGACTCTTGTTATGCACTGTTTTTGCCTTTCATGGCCGGTTTGGCGTGCCTACTGAGCGAGATCAGCTTCTTAGACTTATTCAGTTTACTCGGATGTATCAAATGACCTTTAACATCATCAAGTTATGTTTGGAAACAATGGTTTATAAAATTTGGAATGAAAGAAATAGGAGAGCTCATGCTGAACATTCTTCCACAGCTGCTATTCTCGCTCAAGAATGCAATAGATTAGTAAAATGCAACTTGTTTCTGTAACTAAATTTAGCAATTATGTTGATAGGTTTCCTCATCTTATGGTTTGGCAGTTATAGCCTTTTTATCCTATAGCCTTGGCATCGTTAGGCCTGTCTTCTGATGTGGATGCTATAGGTTTCCGCGGGGTATGCCCCTTGTTACTATAAAGTTTTTTGGTTTATATAATATTCAAATTATCAAAAAAAGATGAAGAAAGAAATTCTAGTCCATTCTCCTTTGAGGCAGTTTCATTTTAATGCGTTCATGCTTTATAATTAAAATAATGATAATAATAACAATAACAATCACGATTATAATAGTATAGGGGAAAACAATTATAATAACAACAACAGCAACAATAATAGCAATATAGAATAAGAGAAGGAGAAAAATCTTTGTGGCTTTGAGAGAATAACCTGTTGTTTGAACTTTCAATTGTGAAGTTGTTGGCAACTAAATTACTGCATATTCACACCATAAAGCTCTCAATGTTAGTTTCCCAATTATTCAATACATGAAGAACATGTTACATAAATAGCAACTATAGTAAATCTTTAAACAAAATAACAATCATATTATAAGATGGTAATGGTAACTGTAAAGCAGACTATATAAAAATAAAACAAGGATGATATATATAAATTATGGTACATACAGTTGTAAATTTGATTGGTTGATCCACCGCGGAAATGTCCCGGATAGTTCATTGTATGACAAATCTCTGCAATAACATAGTTGGGATGTCAAGTATATATTATATTTACTGACAACTAATGATACAAATCCTATTTTATTTTATTTTATATGATGGTGGAACCTGCTGCTACTGCCATTACGTCCTGTTTGTAAGTTTTATTTTGATAGAAAGGGGTTGACCTGGTGGTCAAGAAGGTGTGATCCCTTAACTTCCTAAGTTAGAACCTTGGGGCCAGCACCCAGGAGACTACTCCTAAATGCACTAGGCCGATGTGGAGGGTGCGCCCTTAAGATCACCCCTGGAAGGGATGTCTCGATTGATGCGTAAGCTAGCCCGCAGATACCCTTACCAAGCAAATAAAAAAAAGGAAGGGAAGGGAAAGTTGGAGACTTCTTTCCAAAAAATTAGAAATAAAGTTCCATCTTTCCCTTCCCCCCACCCCCCCAGAATAAAACTCACAAACATGTTAAACAAAATGTTATGCACTAAAGACTTTAAAGCTAAGTCAATGCAATCATCAAGATAAGTTTCATCCATATCTTTACATCTACTTAAGCTCTACATTTTACTAATTACATTTCACATTTGCTTGGATATATTAGCATCATTCCATTTTTATAACATACCCAAGTAATCAAATAGTAATGAATTCTTAATGACTGAAACAAATATATATTCTTACAACACATGCTTGGCCGGAATAGGGAGTGCCTCAAAATTATCACAAATATAATAACGAGATTATGATTATATTACTACAAGAGTGCATGGCAACATTTAATGTAAGTATGTAACTATATTAGAGGTGGAAATATTTGGTTGAATTAACAGTATACCTACCTTTTCTCTTCTATCTTATAGAACATAGGGCTCCACAAATCATTCAGATTATAGATGTTTCCAAACATAATGTAGATAAAAAGATCATAAAAAGCTTCATGCTACATTTGGAATGATGGGAAAGGGAGGGTGGAAATTGGAGGGATACAAGAAAAAAAAAATTCTTGGGTGGAAAAACTTGATGGAAGTCAAAAGTCGTTACTAGGTATTCTATTTGGCCACCATTTTTATCCTCCCAAAAGTGCATGGAGAATAGAAGGGAAATGGGGAAAAGTTTTGATGGTAAAATATAATCACAGCATTCCTTCTACCTTTCCTTCCATGCTACCAAACAAAAAAGAGTGGTAATAGTTTTTAATCCTTTTCCTAAGCATGAGAAAGTTCATCACTTGTATCTTTCCATCCCCTAAGCCAAAGGGGACATAACTTATTTCTAGATTATACTGTTGTTAAATCGTGAATCTTAAAGTGAATCATGAATCTATCCTGAATCATATTGTGAATTGAATCCTAAGATTGAATACACATTGCAAAATATGATAAATAGTATTTGAAACAAGTAGAAAGATAAAATTTAGAACTATAGAGTATAACAAAGAACTACTATGATAGTACTAGGGGTGCTCAAAAAATTTGCTAAAACTGCTTTTACCGGTACAACTGATTCAATAAATATTTACACTACTTCGACACCGTACAAAGAGCCGGTAATTACCATATAATTAGTATCACTACAGATATGCAATTTTTAATGTATGGTAGATCTTGTACCATACCTATAATACCGTTTTAATGTATACTGTAGAATAGACAAACTTATCTTTAGGCATATTTGCAAATAAGAATAGCAGGAAATCATATATAATTTTGGATAAAGTATTTATTATAACACAATTTTCAAACTTCTTTACAATATGACCAATTGATCCTTCTCAGACAAAATGCGTCTCTTTAAAATTCCAAATATCATGTACTAAGTTAAAATTGAGACATTTCAGCACTTCAAATATTTGAAGGGACGAGGGAAGCACAGTCCACCCACAAGCCACATCATTAAAATTTAAAAGCAAATAAGATATTAAAACATTTTATTGCAGAAAAATCTAATACTTTTAAACAAGATGATATGAAAATAAAATATTATAACTTTATTAGTATTGTGACAAATGAATTCTTAGTTTCCGAATTTTAATTGCACAAATATAATCAAACTTGCTATTTATATATCAAATTAAGAAGTTTTATTCTTGCAATTTTATTTTGTCTTTTCTTAGCATATCATACCAAGTAAGCATGTCTACGTCAAGTTAGCTTACTGCATCAAACTGTCATGCTACATGTTGCTTTTTTAGTCGTTACGTCATTAATTTGAATTAGCTAAACCATTAATATCTTGCTTGAAATACAATGGAAAGTTGAGGAAAAAGATAAAATTCAACCTATAGAGAATGACATTTATCGATATTTCTGATACAACAAGCGCATATTGAATTTTTCTTATAAATCATTATTCAGTATGATTCGCTATTTTAAGTATGGTACATGCCGATGGGCACCCCTAGATAGTACGAATATGTTATCTTATATAAGTTAGATATAAATTTATTTATTCACTGCTTCTGTATTTTTACTCATCCCGTTTATAGTATTGTTGACCTCCAGTTTTTCCCTTTCTTGCAATGCATCCATAAGTTTTCTAATTTGATTTGCCTAGATCTTGAATAATTCTGCTTATTCAATGGTGTTCTTCTTGTTCCCTCCCAAAGTATCATTCTTGGTAGCTTTATCATATTGCTATGCACTTTAGTGTTGTGATCACAAGTGGATCACTATGCTTATACGTTTACAACCATTTTAACTCAAATTACTAAATAAACATGTAACCAAGAGACCAATGAAAATAGGAAGGAAAAAATACAAAAAAAATATTTTTTTTAAAAGTACTAAATAAACACGTAACCAAGAGAATGAAAATAGGAAGGGAAAAAATATAAGAAAATATTTTAGTTTTCAAAAAAAATGTTAAACAACAAAAGGACTTGTTTTACACTTCAATTTTGAACCGTGAGATAATCAGGCCAGTTAGTAAGATCTATATCGTGAATCATAAGATCCATTCAAGTTTTTTTTTATGCAAAATAGATTCACCCTTTTATTCATATTGTTAGCAGTCTCTGAATCATATCGAATACATATCTTGAATTGTTAAGTTTGAACCTCAATGCTACATTTGGTATGATGGGAGGCTGAAAAGTGGATGGATGGAGAAATTTTCCTTTCTTTGGTAGGGATGGAAAGGAAAAGTCGATGGCTAGGTTTTCTATATGGACTCACCATTTTCATCCTCCCAAATTGGGTGGAAAATACAAGGAAATGGGGAAGATATTGAAGGCCTTGTCATAAGAGATTTCACTTTATCCGGTTCAAAATCATAATAGGAGATGCACGATTTTGGATCTCCAACCGGCCTCACATTTTTTAGGCGGGACCCTCAATTTACATATATATCTTCTACAAATAATATTACCTAATATGCATCTCTATATAATAAGGATATAATGGTAAAATATACTCACAACAAACCCTTTATCTTTCCTTTGCTACCAAAAAGGAGAGTGAAACCCTTCCTAATTCTTCATCCTACCCTTCAAATTATACCAAACAATTTAACAGAAAGAGGCCTTCCTTTTCCTAAGGAGTAGAAAATTCATCACTCATATCTTTCTGAGTATAACTAAATTCTAGAGTATACCATCCCACACACCAGCTCACTAACACACATAAATGTCCTTCCCTCATAAATTGTAGCATGTTTCCACATATTATACTGCTTAGAGTTAAGTGTATAACATGTGTCTCACCCTTGGAGTTATATAAAATATCGTTATATAAAATTAGATTAACACAAAATTTGAGAAGCCTTGTGTCTGCACAAGAATGAGCTACTGAAATACTGAAACTAATTACTCAATGCCACCAATTCCATACTCTTAAACAGATCCACGAATAATTGTAGAAGATGTACTCACATATTGAGGAGCAGTGCACTCTTTTGAATAGGCAGGATGCCAGTTAACCTATTGTTTCCAAGAAACCTGACAAAAAGAAAAGAAAAAAACAAACGAATACACACTTCAATTCTAAATGGACATATTAAATGTACAGACCATTGAATTGAGTAACATTATTGATTGACTAAGTTCATGCAATGTACATTTGAAAAATAACAGATGTTTATTACAAGTAAGAAAGTGAACTCAAATTGAACAGCGAGTTTGGAATCTGTCCAGTCAAATTGTTGAAGCTCAAATCTCTGAAAAAAAGAACATCATGATTGTAAGAGAAATAAAAAGTAAAATTTATTGGCTGATAATATCAAATATTAAAAATAAAATAAAATAACAATCAGAAACTTATAGTGTTGGCCCGCTAATTAAAGGGGTGTGTGTTGTAGTTTACTTTCAGGTTTTAGATTGCTGATTCGAAAATCTAAGATATAAATGAGCAGGACATAACCCAACTTCTGCTTGAAACTTGCAGGTCCTGATTTGAGTATGAAGAATCAACTACCAACAAGAATAACTTACAATTGAGACAAACTTTGATATTCTCCAATGTTGGAAGGGATAGAACCAGAAATATTATTATTCCGCAAAATCCTGCAGAAGAAAAAATAAAAGAACGTATTTATCATAGTAGACCTTTTAGAAGAGAAACTGGGAAATTTAGAAAATAATTATGCATTGAATTACAGTGAATAGCATATACATTAGGAACTACAACGAAATTTCCTTACAAGGTGGTCAGAGATTTCATATCTTTAATGAATTCCAGTGAAGACCTCCCATTAGATAAATCACTTATTCTCCTGCACAGTACATTTTACAAAAGGATATTATCATTTACCAAATAAGGAAAAGCAGAACCTACAAACAAATTTCCAAAAACAATTCAAAAAACTGAAAGAGCTAAGACTTACAAGTCTGTCAATGAGGTCAAATTGGAAAGTGTAGTTGGTATGGGACCTTCAAAAGAGTTCCCTTGAAACCTCCTAAAGGAATACCAAGATACAGCTTAACATTGAGTATGCCATACTATTATGTATAAAATTTACATATTATATCCTTCACATTGAGATTATAATTTAAACTTGAATTTGTTAAATTCCAAAATGGTTTAACTAAAATGAGAAGAAAGCAAAGTATGGTATTGTCTTACAGAACAGTAAGCTTTGACCAAGTCCCAATGAAATCGGGTATCCTTCCTGTGAGGTCGTTGTCAAAAGCCCACCTGAGATCCCCCGGTAGTTCCTCTCATTAAATTAGATCAAAGTAAACAAATCATTTGAAATTAATAGTTATCCTAATTCGGCTCAGATTATATCAAGAAATATGTCTGAAAGATCTTACACTGTAGCCAGGTTTTGTAGATTAGCAAATGTTTGAGGTATCCCACCACTCACTCCGGAACTATCAAAGTAACTGACAAGGTGAACAATGTTAATGAAAACAATGCTACAACGCATTTTTTTTACTTGATGCTACTTATAATTCAAAATTTTCTCTTACTAAACAATTGAGGATGACCACGAGTCATGGCAACCCACAAAACGGGCAGGAAGAATAAACAACGATAAGATCAGTGGAAAACAAGCACTACATAGAGAAGTATATATATGACAGAATTTTATTCTTATCACGTTGACAATGCAGATTTTACAGAAAGAGTGTTCTATGTTTAGCAGAAGATACATCCAGTCTTGGTGCCCGTGTTTATACTTAATTGAGGATACAATAATACCCATGGGAAAATGGTCATGAACTAGGAGATAGTAATAGATATAATAAATCTGAAGTCATACTAAAATGGATGATAAAAAGTGATATACAGTTTAATCATTCACTGGTATCAAAATTTTGCAGGGCAGACCCCTGTGACATGAGAGACTATATCAGCTAGCTGCTAAGTACAGAGAACCTAAACCGTTTACTTCTACCACTCAAATGGTTTACATTTATTAATTAGAGATATTAAATATTGATGAAATAATTATCCATAGAAATAAAAAAAAATATCTTAATGTTTGTCATGTAATACATCCAACGAGGTTATCTTCCAAAACCACCATAATTATATGTCCATTTAATGATGTTTATGTTTATGTAAACTAGCGAAGTCGATAGAGGTCTTCTCAAATAATTTTTGCTAATTCAAAGATAATTAGTGATGCATGCTAATTCAAAGATAATTAGTAACACATAAGTACAATTCAAAACAGTTGGCATATTGTCCATATAATTCTGTTAATCTTTTTCAGAATGTTTTTACTAATTTAAAGACATTCCGTAATAAGTGGGTATTAGTTAAGACAGTTGACGTATTCTGGACATAGTTCTATCAATCTTTCTATATGAGATTAAATGATTACTTCATTATTCCAAAGTATTCTTATGGCTCGGAATCTAGAACTAAAATTAACGCTATGCTATTCTGAATGTCTTCCCCTTTTCACCAGTTTTTAGAGTATATGGCCATAATGAAAAATCTCTTTAGATAACAATCAATGTGTGAAGGCCAAGGTTATGAGGGGTTCCGCATCTGTAAAGTCCTCAGGGAAGTTAATTAAAATATATAATAAAACTGAGTTACAGAAATCATTACTTTTTAGTAGAATAAAAGGCTTTGTAGTTCGTTACTAAATTTTAGATGATCATTAGGAAAATCAATACAAAGTGCTGCCCAAGATGAGTGATGAGTGAGTTTTATACCTATGAATTAAGTGTGTTTGAGCTTCATCTTTTGGAAGTTTTTAAGTGTTTGTGTCTATTCATGCATGTTTTACTTTGTTTCGTAAGAATTAGGATAAAAGTTACTTAGATCGACGTTTGGGATGGCTAGATTCGCATTATCGACTTGCCATTTACATAGCAGCCACTTCAGGGCCAATTTCGGCATTGCTCCACCCCGTATTTCGAAAAACTCAAAGAATGAAAGTTGTAGATCAACGTCTCCTCTTTCTGGAACATTCTGAATCATCGAAATCGGAGTTCAGACGAAGAAGTTATGGCCATTTTCCCAAAGGACATCAGAGCAAAAAATTACCAAAAAGAGCCCAGCGCCGGGGCTCCCATTTCTAGTACATTTCCAGCGCCGGGGCGCCCAGAGGCATATTTGCAGTGCCGGGGCGCTGGGGTTGGGTTAGATCAAGTTGGGACGCATTTTTGAGAGAATTTTGACACTTTTTTTACTCCAAATTGGATTGGAGTTTCCTCCTAAGCTTAGAAATTGAACTTGTAACCTATAAATACATGATGGGAGACATAAATTAGAGAGTATATTAGATTGGGGAGAATATGTTAGATTAGAGATACACACAACACAAAGAGACTTGGAGACAAAATTGAAGCTTGGGATTGGAGATTGCATAGAAAGCATCACAATGAGTTCAAATTGGAAATTTGAGATTGAAGATACTTATTGAGTTTTCTCTTTCCTTCTTCTTTTTAATTTGTAATTTAATTGTGATGACTTATTTGGGAGATTTGGTTTCAATTTTCAATATGAACTAATTCTTAAATTAAGGCTACAATTGAACCTTTTAAGCTCACGAATTGATTACTCTATTTAATCCAACTATTTATTCATATTGAGTTATCTATCATATTTTACGCTTATTGATTAATTGCCTGATCAACAATTACCATGTTACACTAGATGAATTCGGGAGATGAAATCTAAGGTTAGAACTGAATGTGATAGCATGTATTCTTAGTTATTTGCATGACATAAATAATTAGGGTTGTGAATTGAATAGGGATATATCTTTTCACTGCATGTAACAATTGAGAATTGATGCTTAATGAATTTAATTCTTTTATTTTGCATAGGAATATCGCAGAATTAATTGAATTAAATATTTTTATTTGATCACTTGGAATAGGGCTTATAAATACCTTGAATTCCTGTTAACAACTCAGATGGATTTAATAATTGGATAAATTGGGTAATTGATTTATATTGCATAATTGGGAATATTGTAGTATTAAGTTTTTAAAATCTGAATCCAATCTTGTGTTAAAATTAGTTAGTTAATTTAATTTAGTTCTAATCGGAGGTTGTTTAAATAAAATTGATTTGGTTAAGAGTTAGTACTTGGTAATTTTTATTAAATAATTCCAAGTGGGAACGATACTCTACTTACACTTTATTACTTGTTGACCGTGTATACTTGCACGCATGTTTCGATTGTGAAATCAACCAACAATGAGAAATAAAGGTTTAACTCCTGGTAACAGACAATGTCTCAGTGTCATGGAGATTGGGGTGGAGATACTATTTGTGAAGGTTAATAAATGGAACAAAATTTGTTCCAAGTGGAGGGCTCCAGCTTACTACATTTGGAATCATTTATCATTTGGAATCATTTGAATGATATGTCATACCTTACAAATGCGATACAGATATTAAACTGCGTGAATGCTTCTTTGTTGCACCATTCTCTCAAATGGTATAGATATGCATGTTGCAAGTAACACTAAATATAATTACTTCTGTGTTAAGTAGATTAATCCTACAACTCGAAGGAATATAACCCCACCAGGCTCCAGCAAATATGGTACGAATTAAGCAAACTAACTTTCCTAATTTGATTCAATTCATTCAGAGTTCATCAGATCATTTGTTCATTATTTGAGCTTGACACTCATTGGTTACTCATTGGTAAAGTTACGGAGACTAATATAAAGATTTGTTCTGCAAAAAATTGCAGTAAAAAGTTAAACATTGTTTATAACTTTCAAGTGCAAAAAGCAAGATCACGCGGAGTATTGTCACCTATCAAGAAATTGTAGTGTGCCATAACAGCCCCCCACACAAGTGAAAATTCCTTGCCAACCCTTGTAAGGCCATAACAGGATGGTATCATGAGACTCATCTCTAGTTTTGTCAAGTATTTGGACTGATTTCCTAAACCATGTGAGAGCATCACTTTTTATAGAGATTGAAGTAAGCACTTACATTTGATCTAACTTTGTTAAACTCCCAAGCTCAGATGGCAACGGGCCAGAGAAGTTGTTTGTGCTAAAAGAACTGCAATATGAACAAGAAAGACACATTTAAACATGTTAGAACTTAGAGATAAAATAGATGTATTGAATATTGTTATTGTTTTATTACAAAGAGTACTAAAGCTTTATATATAGGCGACAAGTTGAGTAGTGGCCAAGTATGTGTGAGCACTGAGCATACTTGGTGAACAAGTTCTAATAATAATATACCAACAGTCCCCCTCAAGTTGGAAGTCTTATACCACGACTTACAACTTGTTAAGTGACATAGTCCTAAAAAGACTCAAACGAACCATGCCACAAAATTATTTTATCCTCAACACAGAATTTATTTTTTACCGGAATTTGCATGGAATTTTTATTTATTTGTTTACGTTCAAATTTAGATTTCTCACCCTCAATACCTTCACCCATCCACTTTCTGAAGATATCATGTGCCGACAATAATGAAGAACACTCGTCTCCCACAACAAATGTGAAGGACTCTCTATCCTTCAAAAAGAACTACAAAGGACTCCTTGTCTTCCTCAACAACGGAGGACTCTCTAGCCTCTCAAAAAATCAAAGGACACACTCCTTCCTGAAATCTCGGCTCCATGCAATCCATACTTTCCAATGAACCATCCATTTACATATTTAACAGGAGAAATAACTACTAAGAACAAACCGTTTTTGTTTCACCACAAAAACAAACAACGACCATGAATTTTTATTTTGTTTTCTCTAAAAAAAAAATTAAAAAAGAACTGTAAGAAGAAAAGATACCCGTCGTCGGCTATGTGTTGTCGACGGCGGAAGCAAGACTTCTAGTTGGCCTCCCAAGATCAAACTAGCTCCGATACCATATTAGAGATAAAATAGATGTATTGAATATTGTTGTTGTTTTATTACAAAGAGTACTAAACCCCTACAAGTTGAGTAGTGGCCAAGTACGTATGGGCACCAAGCAAGTTCTAATAATAATATACTCTCACAAAACACACAGTATAAAATACCCTTGCAGTTAATAGAGAATCAAACATCAAATTTCTACAAGTTAATAACATACAGGGATCTCAAGTCTGTAAGCTTCCCTAGTTCCTTGGGAAGCTCCCCTGACAGAGCATTGATGCCCAAGCTCCTAAAGACAACAAAATAATATCAGTTTGATAGAGTAGTAAATATAATATAAAATAAAAACACTTAAACATAAGTTATATATCAGAAAAAGATGGGCTTACAGGTACTGCATGCGAGCTAAATTGCCAATGGAGGCAGATAGAGAACCTCTCAAGTAATTTTGGCCCAAATTCCTGCAGTTTATATATAGGAACAAAATTTAGAAATATTTACAAAAAAGATTTGTTAGTGGACCAATGGGGGAATATAGGCAATGATTTAGAAAATTTGCTTTGTTAATATTCAGCATTATAGTACACTGCAACTACAGCTGACTAATAGACCAGAAGACGTAAAAGAAATCGTTAATGCCTTTAACTAAATATTATCAACTTAGAAACTATACAGATTGGTGAGGAAAGTCAAATTCCATAGCTCATCTGGGATGACGCCTACAACATCCAATGCATAAACTTTCCTGTCAAAAGAAAAAAAAAACATGAATAGCTCGCAAGCCATGAGCATTAGCAAACTAAGGATGTTCAAGGAATTTTGGGTTTAAAACTATGTCTCCACATGAAGAATTCTTTTTTAGATAAAATTATAGAAGGAAATTTATATAAGACTTGGGATGTTCACAACCAAAAAGACTACTACATAAAACTTCACACTGTTAAATTTGGATTAATCCCAATCACTTCTAACAGGAAAGAGCATTGTGGATGTTTAAGTACTTTTTAATGAAGATAAAGTCATAAAACCAGGGCCAAAAAAGCTTAAAACCTAGACATGAAACTGTCTAGAACATAACATGCACTTAAAAGCCATGCATAGATTTGGGCCACAACAAGTCCAAGAATGTAACATGCCCTCAAGTAACTTATTGAGCAGGTCAAAGATTTTCCAAAATTCAGCAGCCATATATTTCCTTGCAAACTCAAGTGTTGCAATGGGAAATGTAGGGATATTTTGGGCAATCTTAATAAACCTGGTTGCATAAATTAAAGAAGCTAACAATATTAATATTTTATTGTGCCAAAGATGAAAGAAAAACAACAACACAAAGATACCAACATTTATGTGGAAAATCCTCTCAAAATATAAGAGGTAAATAAACACAGGACAATCTTTGAATCCACTATACCTGAAAATAAGGAATACAACATCTCTCTCAACTCTCAAATTTAAGACCAAAAATTGGGGTACAGACAAATAAAGAAAATATAAGAAAACCTCTTTTGGGATGAAAAACTTGCACCCAAAGGAACTCAAAATCACTCATGTATTTTACCGCTCCCTACTTCTTCGACATTAATCGAAACCCTCAGACTAACAGTAGAGAAATTCTCTCACTTGGACTCTCTCACTGAAAGCTCTCTTATTAGAGCTTCTTGTTCTCCACTCACTTAGCTTAGTACTGAACTCGTTTGTTACCCCTCTATTTATAGGAGAGGTGTGCTACAACCAAAACATATTTCTTCTGCAAGATCCATAAAAATGATGGGTGGACTTTCATAAACAAAGGCTTTCAATATGAAAGCAAAAAATTTCTGCATAGCCATCCTGCAAGTGTGCAATATGTTGCTATCTTGGACCTTGAGTACGAAACTGACTCTTGCAAAAAAATTCACTTGGGTGAGGACAAGACCATACGTGACTAAAATGAAAAGGCCAAACAAAACAATTTAAGTTGAAGTGTAGAAATGAGAACTCCTGATGTTTCAAAAATTTACAGAATTACAACACAAACACTTAGAAGTTGGTAAAATTATTAACTGGCCTGCTGACTGTTGCATGACATCAGGAGGAAAGTAATTAGGACATGACATATTATTGCACAACAAACTATATCAAGAAAACATGAAAACAAATCAGTTTTGTAAGTAATACTCACTTTTTCCAGAAAAGAGAGTCCTACCATTTTACCCAATATTAAGATTTGTACAAGACACACGTAGACATTATATGACATTTTTTTCAGTTTTAAACTTTAAAGACTAAAATTATTAGAAAATAAATGGTAAAACTAAGGAAAGTCCCACTGTAGTTGGCACATTTTACTTATTACACCATTAAACTTTTAAAAATTCAAATTACCCCATTGAACTAATTAAAATTTTGAAATTATACCATTATGTTAATAAGATTGAATGTCCGTCAAATTGGCTCAGATTCTTACAGGTAAAACTAAGAAAACTCCACTATAGTTGACACGTTTTACTTATTACACAATTAAACTTTTAAAAATTGAAATTACCCCCATTGAACTAATTAATATTTTGAAATTACATCATTTTGTTAATAAGATTAGACGTCCATCAAATTGACTCTGATTTTTCAGACATGGTTAGTGATAACAAGAAAAAAAATGACATATGTCAGTCCTACATGGATTAGGCAGTAAAATCAACTCATCTCCCAAGCACCTCTCCAAAGCCTAAATAAAAAACGCAAAGAGAGAAAACCTACCAAGTGTAGAAGAAGGCGGTGGCACAAGGTGAGGCAACGGTGGAGGCTCCATGTGACAGTTGTGGCAGCAACGACAGTGGAGACTCATTGTGGTGGTGGCGACGTTGGAGGCTCCTTATGGTTGCGGTAGCTCCTTTGGTGTTGAAACTTTTAACGACAGTGATGGGTGCACTACTAGTTGGTTCACTTTTTCTCCACCTTTTTTTTTATCTAGGCTACGTGGGTTGATATTGCAGCGGAGTTAGTTCAAGTAATTAGGCAAATAAAGGCTGATTTGGGGTGTTGGGGGCTGATAATGGGGCAATGTTTTGGTAAATAGAATTGGGGTTTCGATAGAGGTGACTAGGGTTGTAAAAGTTGTGATTGCAAAAGGTAGGCAGAGGAGGATCGAGAAGACAAAAATTGTAAAATGGAGAAAAAAACATACCTATTATAGTCGTTAGGGTTCTAAACCCCTCCTATGATTTGTCTATAAAAATGGTGGTGTATATACGTTCAAATTTTATAAAATCTATCAAATTAATGATGTAATTTGAACAAATTGAATATGAAGAAAAAGAATCAAATTTGAGTATATTTAATTTTGTCAAATAACATCATTAATTTCATCAATTTGATAAATTTGAAGCAATAATCTATGGGGTAATTCCGGTTGGTTTGTAAATTTGAAGCACAAATCTAGCCACGTCTGGAAAAATCTTAGGCAATTTGACGCCCATCCAATCTTATTAACGAAATGGTATAATTTCAAAATTTTAATTAGTTCAATGGGGCAATTTCAATTTTTAAAAGTTTAATGGTGTAATAAGTAAAATGTGTCAACTGTAATGGGGTTTTCCTTAGTTTTTGAGTAAAAGAATATAAGCCAATTTGACGGACGTCAAATCTTATTAACGGAATGGTGAAATTTCAAAATTTTAATTAATTCAATGGGGTAATTTGAATTTTTAAAAGTTTAATAGTGTAATAAGTAAAACGTGCCAATTACAGTGAGACTTTCGCTAGTTTCGCCGAAAATAATTATTGAACAAAAATTATGTGATTATGTCTATTTTGTCTTATGCAAAACTTAATATTAGGAAAAGAGAGAGCGAGAGATAAGAGGTCAAGATAAAAAGTACGACGCTCATTGGAAATGACAGAGGCAGTATTATTCTGATTATTATCCTTGAAACTGTTAAGAACAATAATGAATACAGAAAAATAGGAACAAGGATTGACACGGGTAGTCCCTGTCCTTAAGGTGTTTATTGCCTATTACCACTAAGGTTTGCTAAAGGCTACTAGCAATATACCTCCAGAATTTATGTCAAAGCCTATATATGTTCTAAGTGATAGCAACTCACTATATGAACCTCAATTTATGCTACTGTGTAAATATGATAAGATGGAAAAAGATGGAGATGGAGACTGTGCAGTTTCATAACTGAATTAAGCATTATTTACAAAGTAAATAATGTAATAATCACATATCAGTTTTAAAACTCATTTATATCCCATAATGATTAAACACAAAACTGTTTATACATTAATGAAGTTTATTAATTTGGTTCAATGCCAAAAAGTAGGCTCTTGGCTCAGGCGAGGCTCCTAGCGACGATGCGTACGTGCAAAGTGCACCTAAAGCGCCAATGCGACCCGGAACCCGGCTCCCATGACGCGGGCGGGTGGTGCTTTGCACCACGTCATTGTGACCAACTCCAAGCATTTCCTTTAGTACCACTAGTGAATTAAACTATTCCACATATACTTATAAAGTATTAAATATTTTTATTCCTACTCAATGTGAGACTTAAAAGAAAATAGTTTTCTTAAACAACAATGAACCTTTTCATTTACTCCACTTTGGATACAATTAAAACATAATATATAATTCCTACTTGAATCATATACTACTCATCTCCTTGTAATAGACTATCAAATGCACTTTTAATTTTATATAAATTCAATCAATTAATGGGTCTAAATTAATCCCCAAATTGATCAAAACCCAAGTAAGAAAAGGTGCAATTAACAGAAACATTATCTTAAATCCTGAACTGCTCATTCAAAACCAAACTATTAAATTGTCTACCTGCCACCTAGTCATCTGTATCTTTGCCACAGGGATTACTGATTAGTCCCCTTCAAAACTACTCTAAAAACGACAAATTATTAACCCATTCTTTTCACCCTTCAGTTAATAAGTACTCTGTAAATGGCATTACATTCTATAGCTTAATCCCATATGTATGAGTAATGACTATTGACATGTTAGTTCAATTGTGTTAAGAGTATATAACCTGTCCCGCATCGAATACCTTGAAAAATTATGTCTAATATATAATGACTAGGACTAACACTTCTTGTATCCAATTGATTGAGGATATCTTTATATACTAGATTTGGGCTCATATTATAAATATGACAAACTATATAGTAATGAGCACCTACTTGCCAATAAAAAAATTTCAGGTTAAGCATAAAGCTACCCCATTTAATTCAAATAATCAAATCATAGGCATAGGCGTACTACCAAAGTAGAAAGTTAGACAACAATAAAATAAAAAGATTCTTTATAAACAAATGGCTCTTATACCTAGTAAAATAAGACTAATGGTGAGACTCTGCATATACTTTCCAGGCCACTAAAGAGTTTGGACTCAACCAGCTTGTACCCACATGACCACAGCACATCAATTCTGTCACTAAATTAAATACCACCCAGTGTAATAATAAGGTTGAAAAAATACCTCTTGGGCATTTTATTAAACGTTTGGGGCCCGTGAAATAATATACCGCCATTATAATTATTTTTAGCAATGGAATATGATTTAAGGCATCTTCCGGAACTCCTTATTTTAAAGGACTTATAAGTTAAAATATAAGTTGACTTATAAGTTATTTTAAGTTGTGATTTATAAATAAAAGTGTTCTGCATCAATTTGACTTATAAGTCAAAAATAAAGTTAAAACAAGTTATGAAGAATAACTTATTAGTTAAAATAATGTAAAGATTACTAAAAATGACATTAATAAAAAGAGGGGCAAAATAAATATTACATTTGGTCAAACTAACATATTTAAAAATGACTTATAAGTCATTTTCAAATATGTCACAAATAGTTACTTATTTTTTTTTTAACTTAAAAACCAACTTATAAGTTAAAAAATAAGTAGCTCTCAAACACTCAATCAGTGGCAAATGACTTATAAGTTGGTTTGAACAACTTATAAGTCATTACCGAAATAATACACTAGAATTAATCACAAATAAAAAACTAGATTCTCTTGGGTACTTAATCAAACAGATGGGATGCGTGAAATAATACACTAGAATTATTGATTTTAGCAGTGGCATATGATTAGAAATATAAATGTTGAATGACTTACAGCTGGGTAATACGACAAGTAGTGCCACTGTCATGAGAACAGTCACATTTAAGGGCTGGGTTATAGCCGTTGTCATCAAAGTTGGTTTGGTCAGTGGCAGCTCCACTGCATACTTCACCGCTTATGTTCCATCGATAGGTATCCGAAATCGATGACGAAATTGATGACGAAATCCCCCATTGCCGGAAAATGGAATTCAAGATTCTCGCTGCAAGCACAGGTTACACCTTTGTTTCAAAATGAGAGAGATTTTCCTTTTTATCCGTTTTAAAATTATAAAGACATTCATTTTTATCGTGAATTGTGACACTACTACTGTAGTATTTTTAATTTATATTTTGAATACTTTTAAAAATAAAATTAATATTAACAATTTAAAATCAGATAATAACATAAGGTCGATTAAGAAGAAGTTATAAGTTAATTAATTATTATGACAATAAAATAAAGCTAATTTGCGATTTTTGTAAGCTAAACAAACTTATCTTACATCAACTTGACAGCAAAATCATTGACAATAATTTAAAAAGTCTCATATCAGCTTTATCTTACATCAACTTGAAAGTTTAGCATGGAGGGTTGAAGATATTTTAAAATATATCTTTGTAAATAATGAAAGCTTAATCCTAAAGCTAATTTGACACTATTAAATCTATATTATATCCCCAGATTTATAAATAATAAAAAAAAAAAGTCACATTCGACTTTAATACTATAGTTAATTTTAGAATTTTAAAAATATGATGTAAACTTAATTTACTTTTTGAAATATATTTGTAATTAATAATAATTTACTTTTGTATAAGTGTTATTTGATAATTTATCTACGGCAATCAAAAAATCAACCTAAACTTTTGATATATATATATATATATATATATATATATATATATCATTTTCTTTAATGTATAAATTCTCAACAGCAGAAAAAAGAATTAACTCGTCATTGATATTTACGTGAATTCACTACTAACAAGACGAGATTAAAAAAATTAAAATAAAACATCTAATTTAGTTAGTATTTGTGGTACACACCGTGTGTGCAATTAAAAAAAAGCATTTAAATAAAAAATATGTGAGGAAGAATGAAAGAGGTATTTTAGGGATAAAGAGTCGAATATAGAAAAAAAAATTAATATTTAAAATAAAATTGTAACACAACTTCAAGAAGGTTATATTTTTTTTCTTCTCCTTTTATACATAGAGATAATATACAAATAGTTGACATGTCATATTTTCGAATTTCTATCTGCTCCGGCTGCAAAATCTATAAGAAAAACAATTTTAATTCCCATTTTGTGGCATTTAAGTGATATTCATAAAACAATTTATTATAACATTAACAAATGAAAGAAAATACTAAAATTGCATTATGAATCATTGTATAAGCATGATTCATACAATTATTATGCCAATTATCATTAACTAGTCATCCGTACAGTAATGATATGTACTCATCATCTAAGTGGTTAATATGAATTTTATTTTTGGATAAGTTGGTCAATTGACCAATAGAACGCTAACACACAGGCAAAATTTTATGTGTGTGCCAGCATTTTATTGGCCAATTGACCAACTTACCAAAAAAATAAGCTTTATACTAAACGGATCTATCTATAACAAATGTGCAGACGGTATATATTCATCCATTCAATTAGCAAACTGCATGTGTATATATATATATATATATATATATATATATATATATATATATATATATATGGGGGCAGATCAATGTCACTAAGTTTTCTACATAATTTTTTGACTCTTGAATTTGAACACTTTTAATGGCTAAGATTAAACTGATTTTTAATTTATAACTAAATAAAAATAAAAACAAAACCGGGAGCTTTTCACTTTTCTTCTTTCACGTTTAAAACTTCAACTGGAACTGTCAAACTTTCAGATGGAGGAAGCTCAAGATGTATCATTCAACTCTCATATATCTTACCATAATCTTTGTTTTTGTTTTTATTTAGTTATAAATTAAAAATCAGTTTTAATCTTAATCATAGAGTTTTCAAATCCAAGAGTCAAAAAATTGTGTAAAAAACTTAGTGTCATTGATTCGCCCCAATATATATATATATATATATATATATATATATATATATATATATATATATATATATATATATATATATATATATATATATTTACCACCGTAAATGCTATAAATGTTATAAACGTTGATAATTAAATATACTCTATAAATCATCTCTAATTAACTAGAGGAGGAGAGAGAAAATTGAAGAGCACATGCACCTTCGGTAGGATCTGTTGTAGCATTTATCTGTTTTTGAGCTCCAACTATGGCAATCAGACTGAAGAAGATGGTAGCAAAGTAGAAAACAACTGCCGCCGGAGATCTTCTCGCCGCCGTGATTACTTCTCTCATTGGAACTAACTAGTTATCAGGTTGGTTGTTGGCAATGGAGAAAGAAAGTGTTAATGTACCGGATCATCTATCTGAGTCGGCTAAATTAGCTAGATGGTATGTTCAAGGCTAGAATAGTAATTATAATAAAGTTAGCTAAGGTCACTTGTGTACTTTCATTATAAGCTGGTCAGAGTTAGGAGGTGTTTGATAAAAACTGAATAAATTTGAATCTGAATCTGAATGAGCTGAATCTGAATCTGAATGAAAAAATGTGTTTGATAATTGACATGTCTGAAATATCTGAATGACAAAATTTTAGTATTTTACCCCCTCTGAAAAAATTCAAAATTGTTATAAATTTATTTAATATTACTTTAATAGTTAATATTTTTTTAATTTTTTAATTTTTTTAATTTTTTTTTACTTCATTCAGCTGCTCATTCAGCTCAAAAAATTTGACTTAGCCATTCAACTCGTCTATCTTACCGATTCAGCCATCCAGACCAAAATAAACGTACTGATCGATTCAACCATTTATATTCAGCTCTAAACAAATACCCCCTTAGACTAGTTGGTAGCAGACCAATAAATTAATGCAGTAGTCTCTCTCATTTCAATTTGTGGTCTACTTTTTCTTTCTCCATTGAAGACTTCTTATAGAAAGAGAGAATTGAACTTGAGGGGAGAGGGGAGAGGGGAGAGGGGAGAGGGGAGAGGGGAGAGGGGAGATAGAAATAAAAATCTAGTTGTCACGGCACACGCGTTGTGTGTAAATTATATGGGATAAAATAAAAATTTTATAAGATTTAGAGAGGAGATTAGTATTAAAAAAGACGACGTTAACAAATTTCTAAGAAGCATTAATTATAATTTTTCTTTATTACCCTCAAGTAAACCTAGTAATATAATTGGTTAACTGTCGGGTCAACCCATATTAACTGGAACCAAATGGGTTGGTTAACTATTTTTTTTATTTGGGATGGGTAAAGTTTGAAACCATATTTTTAAAAAGAAATATAGGTCCAATCCGGTTAACCATTTTTCGAATCATATTTTATTTCAAATTCAAATCAAAAGTTCTTTTCACCCATATTTACATATTCAAGAAGCTCAATCACCCACTCACCCCACGCACCTAGGGTGCTCATCGATAAAAAATCGAACCGGTATCGATCCAAAATTATCGAAAAAATAAGAACCGAAATCGGTATCGAATTACCGGTTTCGGTACCGGTTCGATACAAAATCGGTACCGGTTT
Source organism: Panax notoginseng (assembly GCA_016801055.1). Classification (NCBI taxonomy): domain Eukaryota; kingdom Viridiplantae; phylum Streptophyta; class Magnoliopsida; order Apiales; family Araliaceae; genus Panax; species Panax notoginseng. The sequence goes on from CM029012.1 coordinate 129,942,924, forward strand.
TTTTTATTCGATTTTCGGTTATACCGCATGGTAATATATATAATTATTAATAATAATTAAATAATTTTTTTATATATTAATACTTTTTTAAAAAACTAAAAAATCATTAACTATTAATAATAATTAATATATAAAATAAATCTACAAAACATTATTAATATATATAAAAAAATTTAATAAAACTACTATTATATAGAAATTATTAATATATATAAAAAATTATTTAATGTAAGACCCCAACTTTTATAATAAAGATGAATTTTCTATAAATATCATTTTTGAATAATATGGAGTTAATTTGATATAATGTTATAGTTGTGGGTAATATTTATAAATTTTATAAAGTACGTAAGTTGTTATATAATATTCGATTGGTGGGGGAATATTCGTTTTAACAGGGAATATTCGTATAACGGCACAATCATTGGTGGACCCCACAACGGAATTATTGTCGGATTGAGAAAACGACAAAAATATTTTATTAAAAATAACGGCGGAAGTTTTACCATTGATACTGTTGAACTACTCGGTAGTAAAAGTGCAGTAATACGTGTGGTTGCATAGTAGCACACGGTATTAATTATTAATGCTTATGTGAGAAGTCACTCAATTTGATTCAATTATTGTCAGTTAATAATATGAATTATTTAGCGATAATGACGTTTTGTTTTATTCGTATTATTAACGTAATAAAACAGAAACATCTTTTTATATAAAACAGAATACTTTATTAAAGTTATTCTATAAATAGAATATATTATATTTTATTTAAAAGATTTTTCTTTAAATATGGACCGTCAGATTAAAGTAATCAATCTGGACCGTTCATGGATTAGTTACTATGCATTCTATTTTTTTATAAATAGCAGCTCATTCCTTCATTATTTCTTACGAATTCACTAAACTCTAGAGAGGAAAACTATAGAGAGAAACTATAGAGAGAGAGAAGAAAAGTATTCTGCTACTTAACTACTTCCTTATTTCAGCTCTTCTTTAAAACGGTAAGGGGTGTTATTCTTTCTTATTCATGAAGAGAACTGTTGTTGTTCCATTTCTTATTATTTTGTTGAAATAACCTGTATACGCGGTCTACCCTATACTTGGTGACATTCTTCTATTATTCTATTGGTACATCCTGTCTGTGTGTTTTACACCGGACCTGGTTCCGTCTTTATTATTATTCTGTTGGAATATCCTGTCTGTGCGTTTTACGCCGGACCTGGTTCCATCTTTATTATTATTCTGTTGGAATATCCTGTCTGTGCGTTTTACGCCGGACCTGGTTCTATTATTTATTATTCTGTTGGAATACCTGTCTGTGCGGTCTATCGCATGCATGGTGATTTTTTTTGTTATTACATTCTTTATTATACTCAGTTGGTTAAGTTTTGACTTCTATACTCCATGAAATTGGTGGAATATCTTTGATAATTGCGTTTCATTCAGTATCTTTTCATGAAAATATTCTTCTAAGTATTCTTGAATTTTACTCCACAAAGCAATATCATGTTGACAATTTGAACGTTGTTAATTCTTGGATAAATTAATTCTTGAACTTGTTTTATTGAATTCTTATATCATTGTCATCATCCTCATGTTTATAAAATATTGAAAGTCATCTGTGGTCAGTGCATAGATGGACTTGGTATGATTATGACCATGGATTATTCGATATAATCATGATCGTAATGTTACAAATGATGTGGTAAAAGTCATCATTGGCCAGTAGTGCATTGATGGACAGTTGTTGGCATGATCATGACCATTAATGAATACACAAATATCCTTGGCCGTAGTGCAGGGGTGATTCGATGATGTGAATTATTTTATTAAGTTGAGTCCCAGCGATAACAGTGTTGAAAAACCTTTTAAATCATAGAAGATAGTAGATTTTATTTTCTACTTGACTCTTTTAATGGATTGCTTGTTCCGCTGCAGTTAAACTTAATGTTCGTTATATTTTATCAGTTTAACACTGTTGAAGGCTAATGATAATTTATTCTGCATTATCTTAGTCATAATATTTCTTACTGGGCTAGTTGAGCTCACCCTTTCTTTCACTGTTCTCTTCAGAAAATTAGAATATAGCTGGGACGAGTCGAAAAACAGAGTGATGGTCCAGAGGATAGCATTAGTAGTCCTCACTATTCTGTGAAATAGTGTGATAATAATTGTAATGATGACTCCTTTTGAGTATGAATATTCTCTAGAAGACAATATTTGTATTCAAACTCACAGGTTATGTTTGGTCGTATTGTACAGGACAGTTGTATTATTAAGTTTTATTTGTATTCAGTACCATGTATCTGGCGACCCAAGATGGGTGATGTATACCTAATTTTGGGGGCGTCACATTTAATATATAAAATTATAAAATATTAAATATTAATTATTAAATTATTAAATTTCGGTATTTTCGGTATTTCGGTTTTTACCAAATTCAAAAAAGTCATTACCGCTATAGGTACCGAAAAGTGTTAAAATACCAAAACGGAAAGCGATTGGATGAAGAAAACGACAAGTATAAGTTGTTTATAAATAACGGCGTAGTTGTTACCGTTAATACTGTTGGAATACCCGGTGGTTAAAATACAGTAATACACATTGTTGCACAGTAGCACACGGTATTGCACCAATTATTGATTCTTACGTAAGAAGGCACTACTCAATAATTGTTACAGTAATTACTGTTCAGTATTTTATTTTATTGATTCAATAATTGCTGCATTGATATTTTATATTACTGTTGTTTCAATAATTATCACTACACAGTATTTTCTATTATCGGAGCAATAATTCATATTATCTGAATAATATTATTAGATAACATTATTGGTAATGTCTAGAAAGTTCTGTCTAAGGAAAGATTTGGTCACCTAATTGCGCGTCAGTAAGAAGAAATCCTTATTGGAAAGCCCCCTCTTTCCTAGGAACGGCCTGGTTGTCAGTACTGTGATTCTGTAATATTATTTGTGAATAATTAATTATTGATTTATATGATGAGAAAAATATTAATTTTATGTGGATATAGATGGAAAAAAGTTTTAAAGTGACAATTGTTAAAAATTGATATTTTATCTTTTCTGATAAAATAATATTTTATTATATTATTATAATATAATAATGGTGATATTTTTACAATGATTGTGGGATATATGAGTATATGAGGAGAAAAAGTATTTTTATTGCATTAAATGATTAACACATGTATTGTGTGTCGGTGGACCCCATTTCTTGACTGAAATTTGATTATAGCCTGTAAAATCGTCTGTATGTGAATTTCGGCCAATTTTTATTTAGAATTTGGAAAAACTTTCTTCTGCAAAGTTGTAGAGAATTGAATTTCCTATAAAAAATCGCGAGATTCAAATTTTCTGATAAAATGACTATTTATTATAAATTATTGAAGTTCTATAGTTCCGAAATAATTGATTTTTGGAAGTTTTAATTATTTTTTATATGAAAAACATTTTTGTCATTAATTGTGGGTCTTGCATGTGATGTAGTTGCTGAATTCAGATTCAAGAAGTGGGCGTAGGAAATTTGTTTATATATAATATTATTATATTAAATTTTCTGCTTTGGTGTTCTAAGCATTTTCCTATAAATAGGGTGCTTAGGTTAGAATTGAAAATTACACCAGAAACTGAAGTTTTCTCTCTCTTTCTCTCTCGATATATTGAGCGTATTCTTGTGAGTATTTTGATACTTTGAGTGTTGTTATACGGTGCAAGTTCCCTTCGGCTCTATATCCAGTATTTCAGTCAGAAGTACTGTCTTTTCGAGGTAAGGGATGTTATTTTATTCGAAAATGATATTATTTCTTCAATATCATTATGCCGAAATATTGGTTAGAAATTTTTATCAAATTTAAAACTTTTTCATGTCGGGATTACTATTCACGAGTTACTATTCACGAGTTACTATTCATGAGTTACTATTCACGAGTTACTATTTACGAGTACTATTCACAAAGCATGATGATTTTTTTATGAAATTTCTATCTTTTAGTGTCGGAGTTACTATTCACGTATACGGCATTATTCACGTATACGACACTGTTCACGAATACGACACTATTCACAAAAAAATTAAATTTTCTTTTCTGTGTTCAAAATCGTCTGTTATGATTCCTATCTTGGATTGGATCTATCTTTTGGTCTTCATTCTTGAATTTTACTCCACTCTGGTTATTTATGAAGTATTTTGAACTTAGATTGTTTAAAGTACGAATCCTTAATATTTGTTCTTTTGTTTCACTGGATTCGTTTTCATTAAAATATTTTTCATCATCCTCAGTCCTAAATGATGATATAACTGAATATCTTTGGCCTGTAGTGCAAAGATTAATGATTTTATGATGAATATCTTTGACCCGTAGTGCAAAGATGAACAGGTGTTGAGATGAACATGACTAACTGATGAATATCTTTGGCCTGTAGTGCAAAGATGAATATTTGATTCAAGATGTTTATTGATTGATGTTACAGGGATAAAATATCGATGATGGACTTTTAAATTCATAGATGATAGTAGATTTCATTCTCTACTTAACTCTTCTAATGAATTGTTATTTTCGCTGCAGTTGTTGATCTAAAACTTGTTGTCTATTGTATTCTATCAGATTTTTCCCTGTTGAGGACTAACGATAATTTGTTCTATATTATCTTAGTCATAATATTCTTTACTGGGTTAACTGGGTTAATTGAGCTCACCTTTTTCCTTTTTGTTCCATTTTTCTTCTCAGGAGAAGAAAATATAGCGAGTACTAGTCGACGTATGGAATGAAGGTTCAAGATAGTTATTTTAGTAGTCCTCACTATTTTGTAAGATAGTGTATCAATAAGTATAGTGATGACTTATTTGAGTATGAATACTGTCTAGATGACAATATTTGTATTTAAACTAACAATATACGTGTTATCGTATTTTGCACGACAATTGTAATAATAAAGTTGTAGTTATTTCTGTACCATATATTTGACGACTCAAAATGGGTTGGGTGGAATGGACCTATTTTGGGGGCGTCACAATTATGTATACACTTCTTACCCCCATCCACCCCACCCCACCCACGCCCACTCCCACCCCCATCCAACCCCCACTCAACCCCCACCCACCCACAAAAAAAATATTATGTGATAATGTATACATCCCTTACCTCCACCCCACCCCCCGCCCCGCTCCTCACCCCACCCCCACCCCCACCCCCACCCCCACCCCACTTACCTATCCACCCACCCGCCCAACACTCCCTCCAAAAAAAATGATATTAAGCGATTATGTATGCATCACCCACACCACCCACATCCTACCCCCACCTACCCACGCCACTCCCACCCTACCCCACCCACCCACCCACCCACCCAACACTCCCTTCAAAAAAAATTATTAAGCGATTATGTATACACCACCGACCCCACTCCCCACCCCCCCCACCACCCTCTCACTCCCTCCTAAAAAAATAATATTTAGTGATTATGTATAAATGACATATTTAATAATAATTTATTAAATTGAATCATAATAACGGTATATTTAATAACCCTATATTTGAACCATAACCATATGGTTCTTCCAACCCACATAACCCATATTAAAAATGGTTAATATGATTTTAGTTCTTAAATGGAACCATAACCATATTTAGTGATTATGTATAAATGATATATTTAATAATAATTTATTAAATTGAATCATAATAACGGTATATTTAATAACCCTATATTTGAACCATAACCATATGGTTCTTCCAACCCACATAACCCATATTAAAAATGGTTAATATGATTTTAGTTCTTAAATGGAACCATAATCATATTTTGAAAATCAAAACTAATTTATAACCATATTTTGCCAGGCCTACCCTCAAGTATCTTTCTATTTCATTTATCCAGACAACTTTATATATATTTTCTTAATTAATGCAAGGATAATTGTGGTAATACATATTAATCTTAATGACATAATTGGAGTAATAAATGACTTGCTTAATAAGTGTAAAACTCTCTAAAACGTCACTTATTTAGAATTGAGGGAGTAATATATTTAAAGTTGTAAGGGTAAAAAAGGAAAAAATGTGATCAAATTACACTAAACTTCCTTAAAAAGTCTTATCAAAATAGATATATAATCCAGACCGAGTCCAATGAACCAAATTGGGGATATAATATTCAAATTTTGATATGATAGGAGAGGAGAAATTGGGAAAGCTCAGTGCTTGTGATAATTAATTGATTAATACTGCCACCCAGCTCTAATTTATTACCAGTGGAACTGGTATTAGGTTTTGTAAGATTCCCTTAAGGCGAAATTAGTAAATATTATATTTGTATTGGCCCTACAAATAGGATGCTAAATATAATTTTTATTTTATTTTAAGAACCAATTATGTTAGTATAATTTAATTCTAAAAACGCATTGCACTCCAGATGTACTTGAACATGTTATAATAAAGATAAAAATATATATCACTAAGCTATTATTTTTGGTCTTAAGAAGTTAGATTTAAAATAAAAAATTTATGTCATAAAAAGATAAAACTTTATAATAATCTATGCCCAGTTTATTTCAGCTTCTGACTTCTGAGAAACTACATCAGTGGTGTTTATTTCAGCTTTTAGATCTAAAAACTACAAAAAAACTAAAAGTCGAGTACGAACACCATAATACATAAAAAAAAACTGGAAGTTAGAATCACCTATGTAGGTGCTTCTTAACTTCTCAACGCTTAATAAAATAAAATAAAATAAAATAAAATTATTTATATATACTACATATTATTTACTAGTTATGTTTTGTGCCTCCGGCACTATATGGACGGTGAGATTTATTCCAAACTTTGGACGGCCCAGATAATTTATTAGGGTGAGCGAGAAATTTAAAATCAGTTGTATTTTGTTAGATAGATATCTACTACATATTTATATTATTTATTGGTGTCCTGTTGCAGGTAGGGGTGCTCATCGGTAAAAAACTGAACCGGTACCGAAAAAACCGAACCGGTACCGATCCGAAAATACCGAAAAACTAAGAACCGAAACCGGTACCGAATTACCGGTTTCGGTACCGGTTCGGTACACAATCGGTATCGGTTTTTTCGGTTCGGTTTTCGGTTATACCGCATGGTGATATATATAATTATTAATAAATAATAATAATTAAATATATATTTTTAATAAGCTACTGTTTATTCTTTATTTTTAATTTTCCTTTTAAACTCATGTTTTGGATTATAATGTTCTTTATTTCTTGTTGAATGTTGATATGGTTATTAGTTGCAACTTGAAACTAGCAGTGTTGATATGGTGCTTTGTTCTTACAGATATGGTTTTACATCAATAGCTAGTGTGTAAAACTTTTGATGCTTCATCATGTAAAAGTCACAAAATACTATTTAATGATACTTTTACGGTTAGTATTTTAATAGTATTTAATATATTTAAATGACATATTATCTTATAATAATATTTTTGTTCCGATACAATAGGAATAAATAATATCTAGTTGCACCGTTGAATAAAAATATCTCATCTGGAAATTTTATAAATAATAAAATATATTAATTTTCCAAGTATATCTCTTAAAATATTTTAAGAAATAATTAGTTCGCTTGTAATGATATAATAATAGAATTATTCTGATAAATTTTTTATATCATTAATAAATAAAGATGAGATTACTATTTTAGAAAGGTTAAATAAGTTTTGATGTTTTTATACCGGAGATGACTATACTTAATTTTTTTAAAGGGAGAAATAAATGTGGTTGGTTTCACCATTTCAGGTTCAAGAACAAATGACTACTCGGGCTATATGAAACGTACAAGCAAAGTAGTAAATATTGGAGCTGTTAAATCAAGACTGTAATAAGTAATAGTACTATAGTAGTAGTAACTTGCTTTTGACAAAGTGGTGACTAACTGACAAAGTAGTAAATATTACTGCTAGTATTCTTTTTAGTAAAATTTTAATCCAAGAAACCATCACAAAAGTCGGCATTGCTAGAACAAAAAAGGACAAAGTCGGTTTTTTTTCGGTTTTTCGATTTTACCGAATTTCAAATTCTTATTACCGCTACCGGTACCGAAAAGTATAAAAAAACCGAAAAATCGAAACCGAAAAAATCGAAACCGAAAAAAACCGGTACCGCCGGTACCGGTTTCAACCGGTTCGATAAAAAAACCGAAAAACCGAATTTTTTGAGCACCCCTAGTTGCAGGCAACCAAAAATAAATTCTTATTGTAAACAATATTTATGTATTAGTGCAAGTAAAAGTCAATCTCACAAAGAATGATTAGTCTAAGTTCTATGTTATGTAAACCAAAATTGAGGGGGGTTTAGAATATTGTTGATCAAAGTAAACTAATACGTAAATAACGAAAAAATAATCTATCAAAATAAATCAGGAATACAAACATTGGATTAAGTCAACTTGCACTTCAGAACCTTACATTGATTATTGAATCAAGCATAATCAATTAATATCTTGAATATTCATTGTCAGAATTACTTCTGTGTCTTTCCTTAATTATAGTTAGATAGAAACAAGCGATCTAAATAACTTAACTACTAAACAACTTTAAACAAGTGCTGAAAGTTTAATCTAGTAACAGCTTTAAGAATTAGAAAAAATTGATGAAGCTAAACAACACAAGCACAAGCGGTTGTATTTAATTTAGTTAAGTATTCTTTCTAAGATATAATAATCTCATGATTTGCAGTCAATTATAAACTTTAGTTACCTCGCAAATTAAAGTGACCAAACAATTACGTATTTGATATCTAATTTAGCAGTAGATTTCAACAAATAATAAACCAGTATGCATCGTAGCAATTAAACATATCAATCATTAGAAATTAAGTGCAAAATAATAATCAATACTCAAAATATAAATTGAACAATTAAAATCAATTAGATCTCACAGTGTAATAATATGAGTCTTTCGTCTTCTTAATCCAAGAATAGAAGTTTATTTACATATGGTCATGAAAAACACTAAAGAATAATTGAGAGAGAAATGTGTATACAAGTCTACCAATATCTCTTGGTAATCCTCTATTTATAGGCATAAGAGATTAATTCTTTTCCATGTAGGTTTCAATTTCCTAGTGACAATCAACTTTATTCAATGAGATCTTCTAGATAAACTTTTATTTCCTTCATTGAATTTGACTTGCATACCACAATTGTTCCACCTCCTTCATACTCCTTGTAGAATTTCTCTTGTTTCTTTCCTTTGATATATAGGAGCATTAAATATTGCTTGATCACAAAGATATTGACTTTATTAAAATTTTGTGCTTGTGTAATTACAACTTTTCCCCTCCTTTTACTTTAAGTCCAAATATTGCTCAATTTGTCTTCAAAGCACTTCCAAAGTCACTAAATCATTTAATTGCACCTTAAATAAAAATATAAAATAGTGAGTGTATTTTGGCACAAAATAAATATAAAAGATTAAGTATTAAGGGATAAAAATATAACATATTTTATTCTCATCAAATTCCCCACACTCATCTTTTGCTCGTCCTCGGGCAAAACAAAAATAAACTATAACACAGAAATTCAACTAACAAAACTAACAAATTTAACAAAATTGAGCCAAAAATTAATATGACCTTCAAAATTGACCTCAAAAATTCTAAATAATAACTCTCGAAAAACTTCAGAATAATGTATCATCTAAATTTCTAGATCACTTATCAATCTTACTTTCCTCTCAACCCCTCGTGTGTGTGTGTGTGACTCCAAATGTATCAAACTAATCAGAAACTCAGAAAATTTTATGAAATCAAAGCCATATAGGAGAAAGAGAAACCCTAAACACCTATTTTTACACCACTCTCAATTAACACAGGCAGATAACACCAGAGGATCAAAAGGTTTTCAAATTTTTTCTTTTTCTTTTTCTTTTTCTTTTTCTTTTCTTAGGTGAGTGTATTTTATATGCTTCATCTCACCAACGAGTGCGTTTTACGCTCTATCTAGCATGGCATGTGTTTATAAGTGAGCGCGTTTTACGCTCCATCTCAACCCACCACATGAATCATTTTTTCCTCTTTTTTTTTCAAATTTGCGAACTTTGCCTAAATCATTTCCCCTTTCTTAAATAATACCTCATATTAACTTCAAGTTATGATAAAACAAATGATAGAGTTCAAAAATTTCTCCCCTAAACACTTAATCAAATAAATCCTTCCAAATTAAAACTAGGTCGAACAAATGGACATGTGCTCAAGAATGAATGGTACCTCAAATAAAGTAATAACCAACAAAGAAACCAAATTCAGACTACACAATTTATATCAATCTTCCAAGAAGTTATCAAAGAGAAATAAATTTTTATCATTGGTTAAGACTCAAAATCCAAATTAACTCATTGCTCAAGTGACTCATCCTAAAAACTACCACATTTTCGTAGGAAACACGATTGCACTTAGCATGTGCAACTTTAAACCCCAAGGTTATCCCAAATGGACAAGTTTTATCTCGTGAGGGTTTGCAGTGAATATACCCACAAAATTCAAAATTCTACACAAAAATTATCGAAATAAAATAACAAATAACCTAAATCTTTCCCCCCACACTTAAAACTACATTGTCCGCAATGTAAAGTAAAAGGCAAAGAAAAAGCATATATAACAAAAAAATAAATGCGATAAACTAAAATAAAATAAAAATTGGTACTCCCCTCTTGGGTTGTCTTTAAAGTAACGCCTTTGTTTATTGTCATTGCCTCGACGACTTCCTCATCTCTCAATCTGGTTCAAACACATAAATTGTCATTTCATGCCGCCCCTTAGTCTTTTCATTGAATTCCTTGGCATCATTGTACTTGTGAAAACTCCCGAACTCATCTTCCTCCGTCAACATAAAATAATTGTCACCATTCGATTCACCATTTCTTGTATCCTTGATGACATTAATCCGGGAACACCTCAAAACCATTTGAAAGCTCGATTGCTTGCAACAAAGAGGATAAAGACTTCTCGTTAGAAACCGACAATTGAACATAAAAGATATCACCTGCCTTCGGAGTATCATTCAACACTACAATAGATTCTTGAAATTCGGTACCCAAGGTCAATTTCACACTTTCTTCATCAATGTTCTTACTAAGTGTAATTTTCAAGGTATCTTTTTTGACGCCCCCAAAATTAGGTATACATCACCCATCTTGGGTCGCCAAATACATGGTACAGAATTCAAATACAACTTACTAATACAACTGTCGTGTACAATACGACAAAATATAAACTGTGAGTTTGAATACAAATATTGTCTTCTAAAGAGTATCCATACTCAAAAGGAGTCCTCATTACAATTATTATCACACTATTACATAGAATAGTGAGGACTACTAATGCTATCATCTGGTCCATCACTCCATTTTCCGACTCGTCCAAGCTATATTCTCATTTCCTGAAGAGAACCATGAAAGAAAGGGTGAGCTCAACTAGCCCAGTAAGAAATATTATGACTAAGATAATGCAGAATAAATTATCATTAGTCTTCAACAATGTTAAACAGATAAAATACAATAGACATCAAGTTTAACTGCAGCGGATTAAGCAATCCATTAAAAGAGTTAAGTAGAGAATAAAATCTACTATCTTTTATGATTTAAAAGGTTTTTCATGACTTTTATCGCTGGGACTCAGCTTAATAAATAATTCACATCATCGAATCACCCCTGCACTACGGCCAAGGATATTCTTTAGTATCACGACCACGAATTATCTATGCACTACGGCTAAAGATAATCATGTTTTCATCAACGGTCCTGATCATTCCATAAAACAATTCATCTCTGCACTACGTCCAAAGAGAATCCATAGCCATAATCATACCAAATATTGTCCATCAATGCACTACGGGCCAATGAGGACTTTTTCCACATCATTTGTAATATTACGGTCATGATTACACCGATTAATCCCTGGTCATAATTATACCAAGTCCATCTATGCACTACAGGCCATAGATGACTTTCAACAAAATATAAACATGAGGATGATGACAATGATATAAGAATTCAATAAAACAAGTTCAAGAATTAATTTATCTAGGAATTAACAACGTCCAAATTGTCAATATGATACTGCTTTGTGGAGTAAAATTTAAGAATTCTTAGAAGAATATTTCCATGAAAAGATACTGGATGAAGCGCAAATATCAAAGATATTCCACTAATTTCATGGAGTATAGAAGTCAAAGTTTTAACTAACTGAGTATAATAAAGAATGGAATAACAAAAGAAATCACCATGCATGCGATAGACCGCACAGACAGGTTATTCCAACAGAATAATAAATAATGGAACTAGGTCCGGTGTAAAACGCACAGACAGGATATTCCAACAGAATAATAATAAAGACGGAACCAGGTCCGGTATAAAACACACAAACAGGATGTTTCAACAGAATAATAATAAAGACGGAACCAGGTCCGGTGTAAAACACACAGACTTGATGTTCCAACAGAATAATAATAAAGACGGAACCAGGTCCGGTGTAAAACACACAGACAGGATGTTCCAATAGAATAATAATAAAGACGGAATCAGGTCCGATATAAAACACACAGACAGGATGTTCTAACAGAATAATAATAAAGACGGAACCAGGTCCGGTGTAAAACACACAGACAAGATGTTCCAACAGAATAATAGAAGAATGTCACCAAGTATAGGGTAGACCGCGTATACAGGTTATTCCAACAGAATAATAAATAATGGAATAACAGAAGTTCTCTTCATGAATACAAAAGAAATAATACCCCTTATGGGTACAACAAATAATATTCCTTACCTTTGAAAGAGGAGTATTCCGACTGGTGGGGCGATGATATACTCGAAGAAAACTTGCACTACGCTCAAAGCTTTCTTAAACTCTAAAGAAATATGCTCAAGATTATAGAAGAAGAACTCTCTCTATAGTTTCTCTCTCTAGAGTTTCAGTGAATTCGTAAGAAATAATGAAGGAATGAGCTTCTATTTATAGGAAAATGGAATGCATAGTAATTAATCCATGAACGATCCAGATTGATTTACTTTAATCTGACGGTCCATATTTAAAGAAAAATCTTTTAAATAAAATATGATATATTTTATTTATAGAATAACTTTAATAAAGTATTCTGTTTTATATAGAAAGATGTTTCTGTTTTATTACGTTAATAATACGAATAAAACAAAACTTCATTATCGCTAAATAATTCATATTATTAATTGACAATAATTGAATCAAACTGAGTGACTAATCACGTAAGCCTCAATAATCAATACCGTATGCTACTATGCAACCACACGTATTACTGTACTTTTACTATCGAGTAGTTCAACAGTATCAACGGTAAAACTTTCGCCGTTATTTTTAATAAAATATTTTTGTCGTTTTCTCAATCCGACAATAATTCCGTTGTGGGATCCACCAATAATTGTGCTGTCGTACGAATATTCCCCGACAAAAATAATATTCCCCGACCAATCGAATATAATACAACAACTTGCATACTTTACAAAATTTATAAATACTACCCACAACTATAACATTATCTCAAATTCACACCATAATATTTAAAATTTTTTTTTCGAAAAATTAAATATTTATTCATAAAATCTGGGGTTTCACAATCTCCCCTCCTTATGAAATTTCGCCCTCGAAATTTTCATACGTACCTGGTATGCCGAACAGATGAGGACACTTCGTCAGATTCTAACTCTTGAGGTATAACCTTTGAGCGTCGAATATGATCCTTCTTATCCAAGATATTAACACGTAATCTTCTCATACGTTAAATCTTCTGCAATATCGTCTAGTTTTAATTCAATAATGTGGTTCAGGTCGTCCACATATTTACGTAACATCAATACGTTAAAAAATGTTATGAACACGCGACATACTTGGCGGTAAAACGAGTCTATAAGCCACAGTTCTTACTCGATCGAGGATTTCAAATGGGTCAATTAAATCGAGGGTTGAGATTTTCTCTCTTCATCGATTCTTGTTTCTAGAATAATGCCCTCTTGAACCTTCTTCTTCACATTCATCAGCTCTGAGTATGTAGCTTGATCGGCTTTAATTTTATCGATTAAAGTCGATTCTAATCGTATATTCGTTATCTTCACGTGGATCCCTAGAGTCTTTAACTCTATCTTCATCATTTGTAAGTTATACGAAATGGGTTTTTGTGTTAACAACATCTCACTCGCATACGATCTTCTACTCAACGCGTCAGCTACCACGTTCGCACTTCCACGATGATATTGAATGGTACAATCGTAATCTTCAATAGCTCGAGCCAACGTCTTTGGCGCATGATACGTTCGCTTTAGTTGAAGAAATATTTAAGGGTTTAAGAAATGGGTTTTGTACTGGGGTCAACACAAAATTCGATTTCACGCTCTGGGGTAGGCTAAGAAGTCTTCAAGAATATGTCACGAAATTTATTAACAATAGAAATATCATTCAAAACTGTGACTCTCATCCAAGACTTGGATAGTACGTCACATTGATACCTATCAACTTGCCATCGTCATTCACAACGTTGCCTACAGAAAGTCTGGCTTCGGTGCATTCCACACAAGAAAAGTCAACAACGAAAGGATCGGGGCTCTTTATTTATGGCTTGATATGACAATGATTGACTTTAGTGGTTTGGTTACTTTGAATTCGCATAACATGTTGGTTAGGAGTATGAAAGCTAACAACCTTACAAAAAGCATGATGAGTAGTTAACCAATCGATTCCTAAAATCACATCAAAGGCAAGTATTTTCAAAGAGGTAAGATCGACATGTAACGTGAAAGTGTTGATTTGAACAAGATTTATAAATTGTGGAGGTAACGAAGGTTTCTCCCAACTGAGTTTAAACAGATAAATCAAAGTTTAACTTCTCTGGAGTTAAGTTCAAACATTGAACACAACTAGGTGAAATAAAAGAGTGAGTAGAACCGGTATCTAACACGGTATAGACTTCGCAAGAGTTTATGACTAATATACCCATGATAATTTTATTCAGGTTCCTCGTCACGAAAAAAAAATGCTCTCTCTTAAACTACCGACTTTGGCTTGTCTGGGACATCATTTGGCATCACTATCCCAGCTGGACTTGACTTCACCATACGACAAAATCGAGCTAGGTGACCTTCTCTTCCGCAATTAAAACACGCTTTGGATTGCTGCGTACAGTTTGGACAGATGTGTCCCTCCTGTCCGCATTTGAAACATACGACCGGTGGTCGTTCTTCTTCCTTTGAAACGGGTACTGGTACCGACGTCTTCACGTCATTGTTGAACCTTCTCTTCTTGAAATGTCCATTCTTATTGTTTTGGTCATGATTACCACCGAAGTGGTTACCATTTCTGGTATGTTGATTCCCTCCATGCTTATTGTCACCGCTTTGATGACTGTTATCACCGGTATTATCATTTTACCGGCTGCTCTCTTTTGGTTGCGTTGACTCGTTATCGCGCTCTACTAACTGAGCCCTATTTACAACATCTGAATACAAACACAGTTTATGAGAAATAAGATATTGAAGTATCTCTGGCTTCAAACCTCTTAAAAACATCCGCATCATTCTTTCTTCATTATCAACCAAGTGGGACGCAAATCGGGATAACTCGGCAAACTTGGCTTCGTACTGCAACACGGTCACGTTGTTTTGCTCCAACTTGATAAATTCCACCTCCTTCATGTGACGAATGCTTTCGAGAAAGTACTTGTCGTTGAATAGCTCCTGGAATTCCTCCCAAGACATCTTGAGTGCGTCAGGCTGGGTACGTTTTATAGATTTCCACTAGTGATCTGCCTCTTTACGCAACATAAAGGTGGCAAAGGGAACCTTTTGCTCCTCGCAGCATCCCTAGACATCAAATATCTTGGTGATCTGCTTTAACCACGTCTCCGCCTTAAGTGGTTCTGGCTTTCCCAAAAACTCCTGTGGTCCCAGCTCCTTGAACTGCTTAACGGTGACCAACCGTGGGTTGCCATTATTTTTACCTGCATTATGAACAGGAGCCGCCTTCGCCTGATGTTGCCTGAATTCTAAAAAACTCCTAAACGTACCGTCGTTCGTTAATTGATTAGTGTTGTTGTTTACAGGAGGATTATCGCCATCCTGTTGCACATTGTCCTGATTATTGATCTGTGGAGACTCAACGGTCTCCTGTGCTCCATTGCTTATCTAAACATTTTCAGATGCCATTATCAAATACTGCAACAAAACAAGGGTTAATTAATATATCACATATCATCTCTATACTCTGACCGACCAATTAAATAACAAGTAAACTTAGGTAGGTCATACTAGCGAAGGAATTTCCCGTCTCTCCCCTCCTAGTTCTAGTCTCACATCTTAGCCAGGGATCATATCCCTAAGCTCTGATACCAACTGTGACGCCCCCAAAATTAGGTATACATCACCCATCTTGGGTCGCCAAATACATAGAACAGAATTCAAATACAACTTATTAATACAACTGTCGTGTACAATACGACAAAATATAAACTGTGAGTTTGAATACAAATATTGTCTTCTAGAGAGTATCCATACTCAAAAGGAGTCCTCATTACAATTATTATCACACTATTACATAGAATAGTGAGGACTATTAATGCTATCATCTGGTCCATCACTCCGTTTCTCGACTCGTCCCAGCTATATTCTCATTTCATGAAGAGAACCGTGAAAGAAAGAGTGAGCTCAACTAGCCCAGTAAGAAACATTATGACTAAGATAATGCAGAATAAATTATCATTAGTCTTCAACAATGTTAAACTGATAAAATACAATAGACATCAAGTTTAACTGCAGCGGATTAAGCAATCCATTAAAAGAGTTAAGTAGAGAATAAAATCTACTATCTTTTATGATTTAAAAGGTTTTTCATGACTTTTATCGCTGGGACTCAGCTTAATAAATAATTCACATCATCGAATCACCCCTGCACTACGGCCAAGGATATTCTTTAGTATCACGACCACGAATTATCTATGCACTACGGCTAAAGATAATCATGTTTTCATCAACGGTCCTGATCATTCCATAAAACAATTCATCTCTGCACTACGTCCAAAGAGAATCCATAGCCATAATCATACCAAATATTGTCCATCAATGCACTACGGGCCAATGAGGACTTTTTCCACATCATTTGTAATATTACGGTCATGATTACACCGATTAATCCCTGGTCATAATTATACCAAGTCCATCTATGCACTACAGGCCATAGATGACTTTCAACAAAATATAAACATGAGGATGATGACAATGATATAAGAATTCAATAAAACAAGTTCAAGAATTAATTTATCTAGGAATTAACAACGTCCAAATTGTCAATATGATACTGCTTTGTGGAGTAAAATTTAAGAATTCTTAGAAGAATATTTCCATGAAAAGATACTGGATGAAGCGCAAATATCAAAGATATTCCACTAATTTCATGGAGTATAGAAGTCAAAGTTTTAACTAACTGAGTATAATAAAGAATGGAATAACAAAAGAAATCACCATGCATGCGATAGACCGCACAGACAGGTTATTCCAACAGAATAATAAATAATGGAACTAGGTCCGGCGTAAAACGCACATACAGGATATTTCAACAGAATAATAATAAAGACGGAACCAGGTCCGGTGTAAAACACACAGACATGATGTTTCAACAGAATAATAATAAAGACGGAAGCAGGTCAGGTGTAAAACACACAGACTTGATGTTCCAACAGAATAATAATAAAGACGGAACCAGGTCCGGTGTAAAACACACAGACATGATGTTACAACAGAATAATAATAAAGACGGAACCAGGTCCGGTGTAAAACACACAGACAGGATGTTCCAACAGAATAATAATAAAGACGGAACCAGGTCCGGTGTAAAACACACAGATAGGATGTTCCAACAGAATAATAGAAGAATGTCACCAAGTATAGGGTAGACCGCGTATACAGGTTATTCCAACAGAATAATGAATAATGGAATAACATAAGTTCTCTTCATGAATACAAAAGAAATAATACCCCTTATGGGTACAACAAATAATATTCTTTACCTTTGAAAGAGGAGTATTCTGACTGGTGGGGCGAGGATATACTCGAACAAAACTTGCACTACGCTCAAAGCTTTCTTAAACTCTAAAAAAATACGCTCAAGATTATAGAAGAAGAACTCTCTCTATAGTTTCTCTCTCTAGAGTTTCAGTGAATTCGTAAGAAATAATGAAGGAATGAGCTTCTATTTATAGGAAAATGGAATGCATAGTAACTAATCCATGAACGGTCCAGATTGATTTACTTTAATCTGACGGTCCATATTTAAAAAAAAATCTTTTAAATAAAATATGATATATTTTATTTATAGAATAACTTTAATAAAGTATTCTGTTTTATATAGAAAGATGTTTCTGTTTTATTACGTTAATAATACGAATAAAACAAAACTTCATTATCGCTAAATAATTCATATTATTAATTGACAATAATTGAATCAAACTGAGTGACTAATCACGTAAGTCTCAATAATCAATACCGTATGCTACTATGCAACCACACGTATTACTGTACTTTTACTACTGAGTAGTTCAACAGTATCGACGGTAAAACTTCTGCCGTTATTTATAATAAAATATTTTTGTCATTTTCTCAATCCGACAATAATTCCGTTGTGGGGTCCACCAATAATTGTGCCGTCGTACGCATATTTCCCTACAAAAATAATATTTCCCGACCAATCGAATATAATACAACAACATGCATACTTTGCAAAATTTATAAATACTACCCATAACTACAACATTATCTCAAATTCACACCATAATATTTAAAAAAAATATTTCGAAAAATTAAATATTTATTCATAAAATCTGGGGTTTCACATTTTTCATCATGTTCAAAGGCTTCCTATGTAAGACACCAACTTTTATGAATAAAGAATAATTTTCTCGAAATATATTTTTGAATATTATGGTGTGGATTTGATATAATGTTATAGTTGTGTGTAATATTTATAAATTTTGTAAAGTAAACAAGTGGTTATATAATATTCGATTGGTCGGGAAATATTCGTTTTAACAGGGAATATTCGTACGACGGTACAATCATTGGTGGTCCCCACAACGGAAGTATTGTCGTAGTTAGAAAACGACAGAATGATCTTTTTATAAAAATAACGACGAAAGTGTTACCGTTAAAACTGTTAAACTACCTGGTAGTAAAAGTACCGTAATACGCGTAGTTACATAGTATCACACGATATTGATTATTGATGCTTACGTGAGAAGTCACTCAGTTATACTCAATTATTACTATAATAATTGCTGCATCATATCTCTCATATTATTGATTCAAATATTGTCACTGTAAGACCCCAACTTTTATAAATAAAAATAAATTTTCTATAAATATCATTTTTGAATATTATGAAATTAATTTGATATAATGTTATAGTTGTGGGTAATATTTAGAAATTTTGTAAAGTACGCAAGTTGATATATAATATTCGATTGGTCGGGGAATATTCGTTTTAACAGAGAATATTCGTACAACGGCACAATCATTGGTGGACCCCACAACGGACTTATTGTCGGATTGAAAAAATGATAAAAAATACTTTATGAAAATAACGGCGGAAGTTTTACCGTTAACTGTTAAAACACCCGGTGTTAAAAGTACAGTAATACGTATAGTAGCACACGGTATTGATTATTGATGCTTACGTGAGAAGTCACTCAGTTTTGCTTATTTTATAGACACTCATTTACCCATTTTTCAAAATAATTGGTAGAAAGTTAATTAAATATAATGGGACCTATCTATGATTATGACATGTTGGTGGGAGGGGAACATGTGGGGCCCACAGGGGAGAAAATGAATTTGAAGGAAAAGAATCTAGCAAGTGGTTACGGATATATATATATATATATATATATATATATATATATATATATAATAAGTTTGTTTTATTTGATCATTATGGTATCAGTTGAATTGCTAGGCATTTGATGGTCAACAAAATCAACCCGTGAATTATCAGACGAATTGTTAAGCGCCCGTGAGTTTATATATATATATATATATATATATAATATATATATATATATATAATATATTATATTTTATTTAAAAGATTTTGTTTTAAATATGGACCGTCCGATTAAAAGTAAATCAATCTGGACCGTTCATGAATTAGTTACTATGCAGTCCATTCTTCTATAAATAGAAGCTCATTCCTTCATTATTTCTTACAAATTCACTGAAACTCTAGAGAGAGAAATTATAGAGAAGCTATAGAAAAGTATCATGCTCCTAAAGCTGTAAAATGAGCAAACAGTTCGGGCTCGATTCGTACTCGCTCGACTAAAAGTTCGATTCGAGCTCGACTCGAAATATAAATGAGTCAAATATGAGCAAATTTAAAAGTTCGATAAATTACTCGTACCTCCTCAAAATGTAATTTTCTATTGATACTCGGATCATATTCGTTCAAAAAATTCAAACTGCTCGGGCTCGATTCGGAATCGTGCTCGACTCGGTAGCTAAATGAGCCTCAATCAAACCTTATTTTATACTCGATAAATTTTGTGAACTAAATCTGAGCAACTCAATACTCGGATCGACTCGATTCGTTTACACCCTTACCTGCTCCTTCCCTACTCTTATATTCAGTTTATTTTACGGTAAGGGATATTATTTCTTTTGTATTCATGAATAGAACTTCTGTTATTCCATTCTTTATTATTCTGCTGGAATAGCCAGTATACGCGGACTACCCTATACTTGGTGACATTCTTCTAATATTCCGTCTTTATTATTATTCTGTTGAAATATACTGTCTGTGCATTTATGCCAGACCTGGTTTCGTCTTTATTATTATTCTGTTAGAATATCCTGTCTGTGCGTTTACGCCAGACCTGGTTCCGTCTTTATTATTATTCTGTTGGAATATCCTGTCTGTACGTTTACGCCGGACCTGGTTCCGTCTTTATTATTCTGTTGGAACATCCTGTCGGTGAGAATTTCACCTGACCTGGTTCCGTTACTTATTAATTTGTTGGAATAACCAGTCGATGCGAAGTACCGCATGCATGGTGATTTCTTTTGTTATTCCATTCTTTATTATATTCAGTTGGTTAAAGTTTTGATTTCTATACTCCATGAAATTAGTGGAATATCCTTGATAATTGCGCTTCATCCAGTATCTTTTCATGGAAATATTCTTTTAAGCATTCTTGAATTTTACTCCACAAAGCAGTATCATGTTGACAATTTGGACGTTACTAGTTCTTGGATAAATTAATTCTTGAACTTGTTTTATTGAATTGTCATCATCCTCATGTTTATAATATGTTAAAATTCATCTGTGACCTATAGTGCATAGATGGACTTGGTATGATTATGACCAGGGATTATTCGGTATAATCATGACCGTAATATTACAAATGACGTGGTGGACAGATGTTGGCATGGTCATGACCATTAATGAATACACAAATATTCTTAGCCCGTAGTGCATGGATAATTATGGTCGTGATACTAAAGAATATCTTTAGCCGTGGTGCAGGGGTGATTCGATGATGTGGATTATTTATTAAGCTGAGTCTCAGCGATAACAGTGATGAAAAACCTTTTAAATCATAAAAGATAGTAGATTTTAATCTCTACTTGATTTTTTTAATCGATTACTAGTTTCGCTGCAGTTAAACTTGATGTCTATTGTATTTTATCAGTTTAACACTATTGAAGGCTAATGATAAGTTATTCTACATTATCTTAGTCATAATATTTTTTACTGGGCTAGTTCAGCTCACCCTTTCTTTCACTGTTCTCTTCAGGAAATGAGAATATAGCTGGGACGAGTCGGGGAACGGAGTGATGGACTAGATGATAGTATTAGTAGTCCTCACTATTCTGTAAAATAG
This sequence comes from Panax notoginseng, assembly GCA_016801055.1. Classification (NCBI taxonomy): domain Eukaryota; kingdom Viridiplantae; phylum Streptophyta; class Magnoliopsida; order Apiales; family Araliaceae; genus Panax; species Panax notoginseng. Next base: position 129,964,858 of record CM029012.1, read on the forward strand.
TGTGATAATAATTATAATGAGGACTCCTTTTGAGTTTTTATACTCTCTAGTAGACCATATTTATATTCAAACTCACAGGTTATGTTTGGTCGTATTGTACACGACAGTTGTATTATTAAGTTGTATTTATATTCAGTACCTTGTATCTGACGACTCAAGATGGGTGATGTATACCTATTTTGGGGGCATCACAGTCACAGTATCATCTGCATAATATGTTATATTATTAAATCAATAATTGAGACGATAAAGTTATTCATATTATTATTTGCAACATTGACAATGTCTAGAAGTTCTGTCAAGGAGAGGTGCGCGCCAATAAGGAGAAATCCTTATTGGAAAGCCCCCTCTTTCCTAGGAACGATCTGGTTGTTAAATATTATGAGTTATAATATTAATGATGAATAAGTTCGTGTTGATTAAAGATGAAATTGATAGTTCCATTGTGTTAGGATTATTAGTGTTAGTGGAAATCGACATTTATTTCGATAATAATTGATGTCTGGAGGTTATATTGACCAATTGGATAATTAACCGGATAAATGAGCAATTAATTGCTATTAATTCACATGCTTATAACTATGTGTTCATATGTGTGTACTATTGATTCACATGATTTACTATTAGGGGAGTTGGTGCAAGATTGATAATACTTTCATGACTAAGTTAAAAATGGAGATATTGTTGAAGGTACTATACTGTAATTATTTTTTTCACATGATTAGAACTATTGAGTCACATGATTTACTATTGATTCACATGATTTACTAATAGGGGAGGTGGTGCAACATTGATAATACTTGCATGACTGAATTAAAAATGAAGAAAAAGAGGAAGGTATTATACTGTAATATTTCGAGACCCAAAACGTGCAATTATTAAAACTATATTTTTCTATAAATAGAAGCTCATCCTTCCTTCATTTCTCACCAATGCACTAAGTCTCACAAGAGCAATTATTATTTAGAGAAATTATAGAGAGAAAGAAGAAGAGAAGTTTGCTACCTCACTATTCCAGTATCCAGTTTTCTTCTAAGGTAAGGGGTATTATTTCTTTCGTATTCATGAAGAGAGTTATTTTCTTTCAATACTCATAAGAGTTGTTATTCCATTCTTTATTATTCTGTTGGAATAACCTGTCTATGCGAAGTACCGCATATATACATGGTAAAATTATTCTGTTATTCCATTTTTTATTATTCTGTTGGAATAACCTGTCTGTGCGGTCTATCACATGCTTGGTGAATTCTGTTGTTATTCCGTTTTTTATTATTCTGTTGGAATATGCTGTCTATGCGGATTACGCATGACCTGGTTCCCTTCTTTATTATTCTGTTGGAATAATCTTTCTGTGCGGTCTATCACATGCCTGATGAATTCTTCTGTTATTCCATTCTTTATTATTCTATTGGAATAACCTGTCTATATGGATTATCGCATGCATGGTGAATGATCCTTCATATTCATTCCTTATTAAATTGTGGAAATGATCTGTCTACGTGGATTACCGCATGGCGGGCAAAAATCCATTTGCAGTTTTATATATTCTATTATACTCTGTTGGTTAAAGTTTTGGCTTCTATATTCCATGAAATTAGTTGAATATCCTGGATATTTGCGTTTCATCCAGTATCTTTTCATGAAAATATTCTTCTGAGTATTCTTGAATTTTACTCCACAAAGCAGTATCATTTTGACAATTTGGACGTTATTGATTTCTGGATAAATTAAAATTATAAATATTTAAAATTTATCTTGAACTTGTTTTATTAAATTGTCATCATCCTCATGCTTATATTGTGATTAAAGTCATCTTTGGCTTATGTACATAGATGGACTTGGTATGATTATGACCAGGGATTATTCGCTATAATCATGACCGTAATGTGACGAATGATGTTGTAAAAAAGTACTCATTGGCCTGTAGTTCATTGATGGACAGTTGTTGGTATGATTATGACCAGGGATTATTCGGTATAATCATGACCATTGATGATTACATGAATATCCTTGGCCGTGATGCAGGGAGGATTCGATTTTATTTATTAAGCTGAGTCTCAGCGATAAAGTTGATGAAAAACTTTTTAAATCATAGAAGATAGTAGATTTTATGCTCTACTTGACTCTTCTAATGGATTGCTTGTTCCGCTGCAGTTAAACTTGTTGTCTATTATATTCTATCAGTTTAACATTGTTGAAGGCTAATGATAATTTATTCTGTATTATCTTAGTCATAATATTTTTTACTGGGCTAGTTGATCTCACCCTTTCTTTCACTGTTCTCTTCAGAAAATGAGAACGTAGCCGGGACTAGTCGGGGAACGGAGTGACGGTCCAGATGATAGCATTAGTAGTCCTCACTATTCTGTTAAATAGTGTGATAATAAATGTAATGAGGACTCCATTGAGTGTGAATATTGTCTAGATGACAATATTCTTATTAAAACTCTTAGATTACATTTTGTCGTATTTTACACGACTGTTGTATAATTAAGTTGTATTTAAATTTTGTACCATGTATTTGGCGACTCAAGATGGGTGATGTATATCTATTTTGGGGGCATCACATTAATTATTAATTATTATATTATTAAATTTCGGTTTTTTCGATATTTCGATTTTTAGTGAATTCAAAAAGTTCCATATCGCTACCGATGCCGAAAAATGTTAAAAAATCAAAAAATCGGTATCGAAAAAACTAGTACCGAAATAAATTGGTATCACCGATTTCAGTATCAAACGGTTTGGTAAAAAATCGAAAAAATTGAATTTTTTGAGCACCCCTAGTTAGTATTATGGATTTTTGATTTGTAATATGTTATTCGAAAAAGGATATTATCCGTATTCGGATATTACTCCGAATAACGGATACATATATATTTTTTGAAATCCGCCGGATACCGGATACGAATACGTATAATGAATTAATTTTTTGGATACTGATACGGATACCACTGTATCCGGATTCGTATATATCCGTTTACACCCCTATCTATTGGGATATGACTGCTTATACTGTTGATAACTTGGAAAATTTTGATTTGCGAGCTGATTTGCTTGTGGATTCCCATAGCTAAAATTAGGATAATCCCCCCATCTAGGATTGTATGCGTTTGAATAGGGATCAAATTTCCTTTATGGTTTTTCAAGAAATCCATATACTATATTCACTTTTTCAATGGATTCCTCTTGAAGAGTTGGGCACATATATGTCAGATATCTAATAACCGCAAAAATTCCTCAAGCTCTTGCTGGTTGTGTATTACGTACAACCATTTGACAAACAGGAGCAGTTAGACTTGCAATTTGTTGTGTAATTGATGATATTTTTACCTTATTAACATTCCTAGGTGAATAATCAAGCCTAGCTAGTGCCAAATTGCTAAGAATTAGCCTCTATATTTGTAATCAAATTCCTTGCAGTCTCGAGAGTTTTTTCTACCAAAGCTCCTTCACTAGTAACATCAATCATGCTTCTATCGGTAGATAGAAGTCCTTCATAAAAATATTGGATAAGAAGTTGATCACTAATTTGATGATGGGGACAACTTGCACATAATCTCTTGAAACGTTCTCAATATTCATATAGGGATTCTCCGTTGTTCTGCTGCACTCCACAAATTTCTTTTTGAATATTGACAGTCCTTGAAGTAGGAAAATATTTCTTTAGGAACAATCTCTGCATCCCTTCCCATGTGGTAATGCTTCCGAAGGGCAGATAATATAGCTAATCCTTAGCCAAATCTTTTAGAGAAAATGGGAAGACTCTCAATTTGATTTTCTCTTCGGTTACTGCGGTAGGTTTCATACTTGTACAAACCACATGAAATTCCATCAGATGCTTGTAAGGATCTTCACCTGCAAGGCCATGAAAAGAGGATAGAAGATGTTTTAGCCCAAATTTTAACTCAAAAGGAGTATTATCATCTAAATTAGGAAAAGCTACGCATAAGGGTTGTTGAGCCAAATTAGGTGTGACGCCCCCAGAATAGGTTCACACAACCCATTCTCGATTGCTAAATACACATTGCAGAATTCAAATACAAACTTCATTTATACAACTGTTAAACTGTCGTGCAAAATACGACAACACATAAGCTGTGAGTTTTAATAGAAATAACAATGCTCACACTCCAAACCAATGATACTTTATATAAAGGTACAGTCGATAACTGTTTTAGAAATTAAAATCTTTGAAAAATACTCAAGGAATCCTTCATACATGAGAGGCAATGCATCTAAGTTATAATATATATCATAGGACTTGAGCATTAACCTTGGTTGACCCAATAGAACCCAAAGAAGAACGAGAAGATTACTATCATGTTCATTCCAATGGTGTGTATCTTCTTGCCATATAATTACCTCTATTGTCTCAAACTGAGGATTATATTCCAACCATACTCCAAGATTATATTGATAATGCTAATAGATATAGTCAGCAAGTGGATGTGCACAACCATATCTTATGATAACATGTGTTTGAATGTGGTTAGAGATCATGTATGATAGTGGAAACACACCCTTAAAGCTCTTAGTACAATTCTGTCCTCCTCATTCTAACGGGGTGCATTTTTTACGCTTTCACAGTCAGGTTCTCCTCACCTTATTGTTGTTTACCAAAATCAATTATTAAATGATGTATAAAATACGACACACACATTTTAAGTTCTTAATACATTTATATATTGTCATGTTGTTTTATAATGTATTGAGAAACTTCAACAGTCACAGACCCTCATTCTATTCCCTTGTTATCCCTGCTCGACCCAGCTACACTCTTATTACCTGAAAGAAATTGTGAAGCAAAATAGTGAGCTCAACTAGCCCAGTAAAGAATATTATGACTAAGATAATGTAGAAAAAATTATTCTTAGCCCTCAATAGGGAAAAATTTGATAGAATACAATAGACAACAAGTTTTAGATCAACAACTGCAGCGGAAACATCAATCCATTAGAAGAGTCAAGTAGAGAATGAAGTCTACTATCTTCTATGATTTAAAAGTCCATCATTAATATTTTATCTCTATAATACCCATCAACATTTTTTTGTTGTACCCAAGACAAAGAGAACTTTCATTACCTGTCTTCACCTGAACCACAAAAGATTATAGTTAAATTCATAATTCATGTTTATAATAATGTAAATCAACAGTTTGTCCTTGCCACAAAGTCTTAATAGAACTTTCACTCAATATCCTTGCCCCAAAGGCTAAAGACATTCAACCATAATAACAATGATCATACCAATTAATTGTCTATCTTTGCACTATGGGCAAAAGATACTCAACTATAAAATCAATGGTCATGATCATGTCAATCAATTGTCTGTCAGTGTACTACGGCCAAAGACATTCAACTGTAAAACCAATGGTCATGATCCTGTCAAACAATAGTTTATCTTTGCACTACGGGCCAAAGATATTTATTTTTATCATCAGTGGTCATGATCATATCATACACTTGTCCATTTTTCCATTACGGGCCAAAGATATAAATCAACAGTTCTTCTTTGCACTATGGGCCAAAGAGAGCATTCATCTCAAGTCTTTATCTATAACATTAAAGGTCATGATTATACCAATACACAGTTTATGGTCATAACCATACCAATCAACAGTCCATCTTTGCACTATGGGTCAAAGATGACTTTCACCACAATATAAACATGAGAATGATGACAATGATATAAAGAATCAATCAAGTAAGATCAATGATAAATATTAGAGATTTATAATTCAATTTATCAAGAGTTCAAGAATGTCCAAATTGTCAACATGATAACTAATTGTGGAGTAAAATTCAAGAATGATATTCATGTATCAAAAATAATTTGGACAAAAAAGAAAATTAAATTCTGTTGTGAATAGTACTCATGAATAGTACCATATGAATAGTTCCGTATGAATAGTTCTTTATGAATATTACCGTATGAATAGTATCCCGTGAATAGTAACCAAATGAATAGTATCCCGTCATGCAAAGTACCCCGAATGAATAGTACCCGAATAAATAGTACTCTAATATGAATAGTACCCATAAATGGAGAATACAAAAGAAAATGATATCCTATGACGAGTACAAAAAAAATGATATCTCATACGAGTATAAAAGAATATACGAAACTGCAAATGAATTTTCACCCGTCATGCGGTAATCCGCGTAGATAGATCATTTCCATAATTTAATAAAGAATGAATACGAAGGATTATTGACCATGCATGCGGTAATCCGCGTAGATAGGTTACTCTCGCATATTAATAAAGAATGAATACGAAGGGTCATTCACCATGTATGCGGTAATCCGTGTAGACAGGTTACTCCCGCAGATTAATAAAGAATGAATACGAAGGGTCATTCACAATGCATGCGGTAATCCGCGTAGACAGGTTACTCCCGTAGATTAATACAGAATGAATACGAAAAAAATAATACCCCTTATGAATACGAAAAGTAATATCCCTTACCATACGAAAAGTAACATCTTATATACTGCAATAGTGTAGTAGCAGAATACTCTTCTTCTTTCTCTCTTATTATCTCTCTGTAGTTTCTCTCTATAGTTTTAGTGAATTCGTAAGAAATAATGAAGGAATGAGCTTCTATTTATAGGAGAATGGACTAAATAGTAACTAATTCACGAACGGTCCAGATTGATTTACTATTAAAACGGGCGGTCTATTTTGATTTACTATTAAAACCACAACCGACGGTCCATATTGATTTACTATTAAAACCACAATCGATGGTCCAAAAAATTAGTACAACTCCCCATGGAATAATAAGTCAAACTTACAACAAATGCCTCATGACAAACCCCTCTATTTATATCAAAAATTGAATAAATATTTACCACAAATCACTTATCTTCAATAAACACATTTTTAACCTTTTAACAATATTTATTCATCATTTAATATTATAACTCACAATATTGACAACTAGATCGTTCCCAGGAAAGAGGGGGCTTTCTGATAAGGATTTCTCCTTACTGGCGCGCAATTAAATAACCAAACCCCTTTCCTTGACAAAACTTTCTAGACATTGTCAATAATGCAAATAATAATATGAATAATTGTGTCGTCTCAATTATTGATTTAATAATATAAAATATTGTGTAGATGATACTGTATTAATAATTGAGTCAATAGTATGAGATACTATGCAGTAACTACTGTAGCAATTATTAAATGAAACTTAGTGACTTCTTACTTAAGCATCAATAATCAGAGATACTATGCAATACCGTGTGTTACTGTGCAACAACTCGTATTATTGTACTTTTTTTCACCCGGTATTTCAAAAGTTTAACGGTAAAAGTTTTGCAATTATTTTTATAAAAAGGTTATTTCTGTCGCTTTTTATATCCGACAGTCATTCCGTTGTGGGGTCCACCAATGATTGTGTCGTCGTACGGATATTCCCCGACAAAAAGAATATTTCCTAACAAAAAGAATATTCTCCGACCAAACGAATATTTTATGATAATTTTCTTACTTTGTAAAATTTGCACATATCACCCTTAACTTTAACCTTTTATCAATTTAACCATTTACTGAATAGAATAATAATTATAACAAAAATTGAATACTTTTATTTCATAAAATTTGGGGACTTACATCAGGGACTGCAAGCTCTTTCAAAGTTCGATTCTCTTCAATATTCCTCCGAGCTGTCTTTCTCAACCTATGAATAATCCTCTCTATCTCTGAATCACACTCTAAATCATCTTGATTAGTAGATCGATTTTTTGTCATAAACAATTAAGGAAACTCAATTAAACTATGAAAAACAACTAAGAAAATTTTTGAAAGTTACTAAAACGAAATAAGGATCACAAAAGCACGTACAAAATTAAACTAGAATCAATCCCCGAAAAAGATGTTAAAATTTGGGGTATTATCGCAGGCAACCAAAAATAAATTCTTACTATGAACAATATTTATGTATTAGTGTAAGTAAGAGTCGATCCCACAGAGAATGATTAGTTATGCATTCTAGCAATTAAACATACCAACCATAGAAATAAAGTGCAGAAGAATAATCAATACTAAAAATATAAATTGAATAATTAAAATCAATTTGATCTCAAATTGTAATAATATGAGGCTTTCGTCTTCTTAATCAGAGAATAGAAGTTTATTTACACATGGCCATGAAAAACACTAAAGAATAGTAGAGAGAGAAATTTGTATAAAAGTCTACCAATATCTCTTTGTAGTCCTCCATTTACAAGCATAATACATTAATTCTTCTTCATTTAGGTTTCAATTTCATAGTGACAATCAACTTCCTTCAAAGAGGTCTTCTAGATAGACTTTCCTTTCATTCATTGGATTTGACTTGCACACCAAGATTGTTCCAACTCCTTCATACTCCTTGTAGGATTCCTCTTGTTTCTTTCCTTTGATAAATAGGAGCATTAAATATTGTTTGATTACCAAGATATTAACTTTATTAAAATCATGTGCTCGCGTAATTACAACTTTGCTCCTCCTTTTACTTCAAGTCCAAATAATGCTCAATTTGTCTCTAAAGCACTTCCAAAGTCACTAAATCCTTTAATTGCACCTTAAATAAAAATATAAGAATAGTGAGTGTATCTAGGCACAAAATAAATATAAAAGATTAAGTATTAAGGGATAAAAATATAATATATTTTATTCTCATCAAATTCACTCACACTTATCTTTTGCTCGTCCTCGGGCAAAACAAAAATAAAATATAACATAGAAATTCAACTAACTAAATTAACAAATTTGACAAACTTGAGCCACAAATTAATATGAACTTCAAAATTGACCTCAAAGATTCTAAATATTAACTTTCAAAAAACTTCAGAACAATGCATCATCTAAAATTCAAGATCACTTATCAATCTTACTTTACTCTCAACCACTAATGTGTGTGTGTTACTCCAAATGTATCAAACTTATCAGAACTCAGAAACACACAATATTGAACAGTATTTCGTATTATTGTCACAGTAACAACTACATAATATTTCATATTATTGAACCAATAATTGTCACAATAACAAATGCACAGTATTTTACGTTATTGAACTAATAATTGTCACAGTAGCAATTACATAGTATTTCATAGTATTGAACCAATAATTTTCATCGTAATAAGGGTAATAATGGAAAGTTATGTAATTAAAATTCACAAGTATTAAGTAGTTAGACACACTCATTATTTGAAGAACACTAATATCTGTGATATTAATACATTAAGTTAATAATGCAAAAGATAGATAATTGATGAATAGATTATAGATAATATTGAAAAAAATATGAATAATTGATGAATAATATTTTGAAAAAAGTATGAATAATTGATGAAGGGTATAAAGACAATCTTAAAAAAGTGTGAATAATTGATTAATAGTATATTGAAAAGGTGTGAATAATTGATGAATGATATAAATTAAAGATAATATTGAAAAGTGTGAATAATTGATGAATGATATAGATTAAAAGTAATCTTGAAAAAGTGTGAATAATTGATGAATAGTATATTGAAAATGTGTGAATAATTGACGAATATTATAAATTAAAGATAATATTGAAAAAGTGTGAATAATTGACGAATGGTATAAATTAAAGATAATCTTGAAATAATGTGAATAATTGATGAATAGTATATTGAAAAAGTGTGAATAATTGATGAATAGTATAGATTAAAGATGATATTGAAAAAATGTGATAATTGGTGTGTGGTAGATGTTGGTTAAGTTTTAACTATAAGTAGGAGGCTTAGCATAAGAAGTTTCATAACTTTCTTGCTTATCATTCCTTTCACTCTATGAAAATTACTTAGTGTAAGTGTCTCTCTGAATGTGCTAAGGCTACCTTAAGTATTGATAAATATCAGTAAGAGTGCAAGAATTGTTCAGGTGAGCTTTCTATAAAAGTTGCATAAACACTTACACACATCACACAATATTTATAACTCTTCTTTTATAAGATTTATTTTTGAAAAGCTTCATCCCGAAGATTATTTTGAAATATTATTTTATTTCTTCAAAAACTATTTTGAAGCTTATTCTAATATTTTTTGTACAGTGCTACACAAATTTATACAATCAAGTCACTTTTGACGATTTCATAATATTATTTCCCAAAGGCACTTACAGATCTAGAAAGGAGGTTGAATAGATCTTTAAAATTTTTGATTGTTTAGAAGATATTACCAAATAATTTTTTAATCAGATTAATTAATCACAACAGAATATAATATTTGAAAAACCCTTTGAAGATTAAAAAGAAATCTCAAATCTAAATTTATTTAGGTAAGCAACCCTAAGCAAGCTAAATAATTAGATATAATGTAAGAACTGGAAAAGTAAAGACAAAACAAAGTTTAAGTGATTCGGAGACTAAATAACTCCTAATCCACTGTTCTACTCCACGAGTATGAAATCCACTAATGATCAAGATCATTAAGATCTATTACACCTGAACCACTTAGGTTCCCTCGAGTCACTAAGTCTCGGAACCAACACTGAACCACTTAAGTTCCTTCGAGTCACTAACTCTCGGAATCTGGGTCACTAAGTCCCACGATGAACATTCGTTTGAATGTTGTTGAGATGTGCTACTAAGATGACGTTTAGCTATTCTTCTCAAGTACTTAACAACTTGAACTTGATGTTCAAAAATCATAGAGTGAATTTTTTAGACTTTGGTAGAGCTTAGGATTTTTGGTTAGAGTTCGTTACTTTTTAAGTTTGAATCTATGTTGCCTTTTATAGTCTACTGAAAATCTTCCCGTTGCTAAATGTCCGTTGGTGCATTTAATGCTAAGATATTCTGAGATCCTTGATGTAGATCTTTTATAGCTTTCCTATCACATCAATCTGCTTTCTCAACTAAAACCACTGGCATGTCGCTTTCAGCAACCTAGCTATTAAAAACGTCTTTTGATCTTCGATTTCAAACAAGGATGTTGTAAGACCCTGAATTTTATGAAATAAAAGTATTCAATTTTTCTTATAATTACAATTCAGTAAATGGTTAAATTGATAAAAAGTTAAAGTTATGGGTGAAATGTGAAATTTTTTTAAAATAAACAAGTGGTTATAAAATAATCATTGTTGTCGGGGAATATTCGTTGGTCGTGGAATATTCTTTTTGTCGGAGAATATTCGTACGACGATGCAGCTATTTGTGGGCCCCATAACGAAAAATAGTCAGATGAAGATAACGACAAAAATTGAGTTTTTATAAATAACAGCGTAGTTGTTACCGTTAACACTGTTGGAATACCCGGTGGTTAAAACACAGTAATACGCGTTGTTGCACAGTAGTACACGATATTGCACCAATTATTGATTTTTACGTAAGAAGGCATTACTCAATAATTGTTACAGTAATTACTGTTCAGTATTTTATTTTATTGATTCAATAATTGATGCGTTGATATTTTATATTACTGTTGTTTTAATAATTGTCACTACACAGTATTTTCTATTATCGGAGCAATAATTCATATTATCTGAATAATATTATTAGATAACATTATTGGCAATGTCTAGAAAGTTCTATCTAAGGAGAGGTTTGGTCATCTAATTGCGCGCCAGTAAGGAAGAGATCCTTATTGGAAAGCCCCCTCTTTCCTGGGAACTGCCTGGCTGTCAGTAATGTGATTCTATAATATTATTTGTGAATAATTAATTATTGATTTATATGATGAGGAAAATATTGATTTTATGTGGATATAGATGGAGAAAAATTTTAATGTGACAATTGTTGAAAATTAATATTTTATTTTTTCTGATAAAATAATTCATTTAAATATATTATTTTAATAATATATTAATAGTGATATTTTTACAATAAATGTGGGATATATAAATAAATGAGGGGGAATAGTATTTTTGTTGGATTAAATGTTTAACACATGTTTTGTGTGTTGGTGGACAAAATTCTTGACCGAAAATTTATTATAGACGGTAAAATCGCCCGTTTATAGATTTCGGTAAATTTCTGTTTGAAATTTGGAAAAACTTTCTTCTGTAAAGTTGTAGAGAATTGAATTTCGTATAAAAAGTCGCGAGATTCGATTTTTCTGATAAAAGGGCTATTTATTATGAATTATTGAAGTTCCGAAGTTCCGAAATAATTGATTTTTAGAAGTTTTATTTATTTTTATTAACAAAAACATTTTTTACACTTTGGTGGGCCCCACTTGCACATGTTGATGGCTGAATCCAGATTTTCAAAGGTGGACTAAGAAAAATTTATAATTATATTATTATTTTATTAAATTTTCTGCTTTGGTGTTCTAAGCAATTTCCTATAAATAGGGTGCTTAGGTTAGAATTGAAAATCACACCAGAAACTGAAATTTTCTCTCTATTTCTTTCTCTATATTATCGAGTGTATTCTTGTGAGTATTTTGATATCTTGAGTGTTGCTATACGGTGCAAGTTCGTTCAGCGTTATTCCAGTCAGGAGTACTGCTCTTTTGAGGTAAGAGATTGTAAGGGATAGTAAGGGATGTTATTTTTTTTATCAATGATATTATTTCTTTCAATATCATTATACCGAAATATTGGTAAGATTTTTCTTGTAAAATTCTTATCTTTTCATGTCGGGGTTACTATTCACGAGTTAGTATTCATGAGTTACTATTCACGAGTTATTATTCAAGAGTTAGTATTCACGAGTTACTATTCACGAGTTACTATTCACTAGTTACTATTCACGAGTTACTATTTATGGGTTACTATTCACGAGTTACTATTCATGACAAAATTAGTTTCTTTTTCTAACCAAATTATAGTTGATTTATGAATATTACTCTTGAGATTAAAACTATATGTTGATCATATTATTTTTATTATCATATATAACATTTTTATAATCCTAATGATGATATTTCTCTTTGACTTGAGTGTAAAGATGGGTAGATTTTTGGTACGATCATGACTATGGATTCTCTTTGGCCAGTAGTGCAAAGTTGAATTGTTGACTGGTATGATCATGACCATTGAATTTATAATTGAATATCTTTAGCTTAAGTGCAAAGGTGAAATGATCAACGTGGTTATAATTATTGGTTATATAAATTCTGAAATGATTATATATTTCTTTGAGATAATAATATATTTGGCCTGTAGTGTAAATATGAACTGTTGAGGAATATCTTTGGCCTGTAGTGCAAAGATGAGTTGTTGATGAATATCTTTGGCCCGTAGTGCAAAGATGACTTGTTGAATATCTTTGGCATGTAGTGTAAAGATGAACTGTTGATGAATATCTTTGGCCCGTGGTGCAAAGATGAATTTATTAGTATGATTATGAACAGGAACTGTGATTTGGTATAACCATGATCTTTGATGTTTCAGGTAAAGACAGGTGATGAAAATTATCTTCGTCTTGGATGCGAAGAGGAATTTAGAATCACAATTATGATTATGAATTATTCATATGATTGTGGAAAGGAACTGTTGATTGATGTTACAGGGATAAAACATTATTGGTGAATTTTTAACATGGAGAAGATAATAGACTTTATGGTCTATTTGACTCTTCTAATGGATTGCTCGTTCCGCTGCAACTATGGTTGAAAAGTTTTATCATCTACCATATGTTCTAAATCTCTGATTTAATTCTGTTGAAGCCTATTGATAACTTATTTATCTTTAGTCATGATATTCTTTACTGGGCTAGTTGTGCTCAGCCTTCTGTTTTACAATTCCTTTCAGGTAATAAGAGTGTAGCTGGGTCGAGCGGGGGTAACAGGGGAATAGAACGGTGGTCATCATTTAGTAGTTATATTTGGTGAATCATCTAGGGTAAAGCGAACCCAACGTTGGAAGGGTGTTTTGCCACTATCATACAAGATGTCTAACGACACACAACCTCGTGTCATCATAAGACATGGTTGTGCACATCCACTTGTCGAGTATATCTACGAGCACTACCTATATAATCTTGGTGTTTGTTTGAAGTATAATTCTCAGTTAGAGACAGTGGAGATAATGATATGTCAAGAGAAGACTCACCATTGGAAAGAATATGATAGTAATCTCCTCATTTTTCTTTGGGGTCTATTGGGTCAACCAAGGATAATTCTGTGGTCATATGATATCTATCATAACCTAGAAGCATGGCCTCCCATGTATGAGAGTTTCCTTGAGCACTTCCCAAAGATTCTAATTTCTAAAATAGTTTTTGACTATACCTTTATGTAATGTGTCATTGTGACGTGCTATCCAAGGTTGGGACATGAGTCACAATTGGTATATATTTGTATCCAAACTCACAACATATGTGTTGTTGTATTTTGTACGATAATTGTTGTAATAAAGTTGTAGTTGTTATCTGTACCATGTATTTGGCGACTCAAAATGGGTTGGATGGAATGGACCTATTTTGGGGGCGTTACAGATGTTTGGTGAATGCATTGGGACCTTCAATCAGCAACGCTCCAATGTCATTCATATTGTCAGACTTGTCCAACTCAACAAAAATGATGGATCTTAGTGTTTTACCCTACGTTCTGCTCTTCTGCGATAGTTTCTCTATGATGGAATTTGCATTCTACGGATGAATTTACGATTAGCTCGACGAATGTTGCTTTACGATTTCTAAGCTGACTTTGCACTCTTATTTTACTGAAAAATCCTTGAGAAACTTTACGCTATGCCTTTTCCTTAGCGATTGCGCTTGGAGTACTCTATGCTTAGTTCTAACTCATCGAGTGCAAGACCCTAACTTTTATGAATAAAGATATAATTTTCTCGAAATATTTTTTTTAATATTAAGGTATGGATTTGATATAATGTTGTAGTTGTGGATAATATTTAAAAATTTTGCAAAGTAAGCAAGTTGTTATAAAATATTCATTTTATCAGGGAATATTCTTACGACGACACAATCATTGGTGGATGACACAATCATTGGTGGACCTCACAACGGAATTACTGTCAGAGTTAGAAAACGATAGAAATCACTTTCTATAAAAATAATAGCGAAAGTTTTACCGTTAACTATTGAAATACTCGGTGATAAAAGTACAGTAATACGTGTGGTTGCATAGTAGCACACTGTATTGATTATTGATGCTTACGTGAGAAGTCACTCAGTTTTATTTAATTATTGTCACAGTAATTGCTGCATAGTATCTCACGTTATTGATTCAATTATTGTACAATATTTTATATTATTAAATCTATAATTGAGACGACAAAGTTAATTGTATTATTATTTGCATTATTGACGATGTCTAGAAAATTCTGTCGATGAAAGGGGTTTGGTCACCTAATTACGCGCCAATAGGAAGAAATCCTTATCAGAAAGCCCCCTCTTTCCTGGGTAGACCTGGCAAACGGGCCGAGCTATGGCCGGGTTGGGCCTTTGACGGGCCAAAAAATGCAAGCCCAGAGTCCACTTTTTAGCGGGTGGGCCGGGCCGAGATTGTTTTATGCCTATTTTTTTGACATTTTTTGGGCTTAAACTAAACGGGCGGGGCCAAAAAGGCCCGATTTTCTGTGGGCCAAAAAAATGCAGCCCAAAGCTCGCTTTTTGATGGGCGGGCTGGGCCGGCCCGCAGGCTTTGGGCCCGTTTGCCAGGTCTATTCCTGAGAATGATCTGGTTGTTAAATATTGCGAGTTATAATAATGATGAATAAATGTTGTCAAAAATGTGTTTCGAGAAGCCAAGTGAATTGAGATAGATAGATGGGATTTTTTTGAAGTATTTGTTGTAAATTTAACTTATTATTTGGACCCTCACTTACCCATTTTTCAAAATTGTCGGTAGAAAGTTATTCAGTATATATATATATATATATATATATATATATATAAGTTTTGTTTTCTAATGTTAAATAGAATATATTATATTTTATTATGCATAGTGTTTGCATAATAAAAATTAGAAAATTTTCTGCAGAATTTTCTGCGCCCGTGAAGTTGCCACTGTGCAGTCCGTGGTTATTTTTCTAAATAGTATCCTACCATTCTCCTATAAATAGGATGTTCAGTTTAGAAATGAAAATCACTCCAGAATAAGAGAATTTTTCTTCTATTATATTGAGCGTATTTCTTTTGAGTTTAAGGAAGCTTTGAGTGTAAAAAATAGTGAAAGTTTTTTTTAAGAATATATCCGTTATACCAGTCAGAAATACTCTTCTTTTGAGATAAGGGGTATTATTTATTTCATATTCGCTTACGATATTATTTTTCATATTCGTAAGGAATTTTATTTTTCGTTCAATATTCGTAAGGAATATTATTTTTGTTTAATATTCGTAAGGAATATTATCTTCATTCAATATTCGTAGGAATATTAGTTTCGTTCAACAGTTGTAAGGGATATTATTTTTATTCAATATTCGTAAGAAATAATATTTTCTTCCATACTTTGTAATATGTAAGTAATATTATTTCGTTTCAGATTCTGAATTCTACATTCATTTTGTTAAGTATTGCTTCTATACTCCTTGAAATTAGAAGAATATCCTTAAAATTTGCGCTTCATCTAGTATCGTTTCACAAGGATTTTTTTCTGAACATTCTTGTTAAATTTTAAGCTTTTCATGCCGGAGTATTATTCATAGGTACTATTCATACATACGACACTATTCATACGTACTATTCATACGTACGACACTATTCATAAAGTACTATTCATAGGGTACTATTAACGAAGTACTATTCACGGGGTACTATTTACTCCAGTACTATTCATCCGGGGTACTATTCATGACAAAAATTGATTTCTTTTTTGTCCAAATTATTTTTGATACGTGAATATTATTCTTGAATTTTGCTCTATAAAGCAGTATCACGTTGACAATTTGTATATTATTGAATTCTGGATAAATTGAATTATAAATCTTTAAAATTTATTATTTTCTTTCATTAAATTGAATTCTTATATCATTGTCATCATCCTCATGCTTTTATTGTGATGAAAGTCATCTTTAGCCCGTAGTGCATGTGACAACCCGATAATTTAGACAATTTAATAAAATATTAAAAGATTGAATAAAAGTTAAATAATAGACCTAGACAGAAAATAAGTGTATGGATTTGACAATTTTATGAGGGATTTTTATGGATTTAAAAATTTTTCATGAAGACTTATAGGGTTAAGTGTATGAGTGTATACGAATTTGATATATGTGATTATATGTGTATAATTTATGGTTAAGGGTCAGTGGTTGATCAGATAAATTATATCAGTGACAAACCCTAATGTTATGTTAAGAACTTCGACGTTCAGTTAGTAAATCCTAATGATTGATAGGAAACCTTAATACTGGCTTTGGAAACCCTAATTTTAGTTTTGGAAATCCGAAACCCTAACCGGGAATATTAAAACCCTAATTTGCAAGCCTTAATGTTAATTAGGAAACCTATATCTTAATTGGCAAGCCTTAATGTAATTAGGAAACCTAATATGATTAGGAAACCCTAATTTCTAAAATAAAAAACCTAATTTTCTATTTTAAACCCTAATTAGAAAATCCTAGAAATTAATTTGTAAAACCTAAGGGTTGAAACCTAAGGGTTAGGTCACATTACAAGATTGTCATTAAAATTATAAGCCAAATGTCTAAAGTGCCCTTTTTGCATTTTTATAAGAAAGTGTGAGAATATTGCCATATCTTAGGTTGGTTACCAACTAAAGATTATCCCATGTGTTCAAATCTCCACAAATCAGCTAAGTCTTGCCATCTAACATCATTCAAATTCATTGCATCAAATGATTTAGTGATTAAAGAGAGAGAAAATCACAAAGCAAGCCTTATTTGTGCTCAAACCTTCAACCAAGTCATTCTCTCTCTAAACCCACGAATTTGTTTAGTGGACCAGTCCTTAATCAAACCCTTAGCACCCCAAGAACAAACATCAAAGATCATATTCAAGTGTTAAGCATGAAAGAAGTATAAACCCTAATTTTTGTAAATCGTTAAAATTGGTGTTAATGTTGTTATTTGTTGTTTAGATTAGTGTTTAAGGATGTTATTTAGTGATCTAAGATGTTTCATCAAGGATCCATAACATCTAGAGGCACGAAAATAAGATTTTAAGAACTGATCATGAACCTTAAAATTGTCAGGGCGTCTAGATCTGCGTGTATTAGATGATATGATGGATTAGTGTTATAGACTTGTTCTTTGCCATGAGGAGAATATAATTGAAGTGGAATCAAGTCCATATCATATCTAGATCTCAAGATATAAGTGGTCAAACATGGTTGACCAACTATGGAAACTGAGTTTCTGGGCCACCCAGAAACCCAGAATGACTGACAACGTTTTTGTAGAGCTTTGATCTTACCGATGTTTGATAGTTAGGCCATGTTAGTGTTTAATTTGTGTAGAATGACATGTAGACTACACATCTATGCCCTTAGAACACCCAGATCATTAACAGAATGAAAGATAATCATGGTCAAACATTGGTTGACCAACTGCTTGGGGAGTTTTCTGGAAACCCCAGAATCCTTCAAGAACAGGCGTTCTGACATGGTTTGATCGACCTTGATCTCTCACCTGTGATGTTGTTAGACTGACTTAGTGTGTGTACTAGATGATATGATGGATTAGTGTTATAGACTTGTTCTTTGCCATGAGGAGAATATAATTGAAGTGGAATCAAGTCCATATCATATCTAGATCTCAAGATATAAGTGGTCAAACATGGTTGACCGACTATGGAAACTGAGTTTCTGGGCCACCCAGAAACCCAGAATGACTGACAACGTTTTTGTAGAGCTTTGATCTTACTGATGTTTGATAGTTAGGCCATGTTAGTGTTTGATTTGTGTAGAATGACATGTAGACTACACATCTATGCCCTTAGAACACCCAGATCATTAACAGAATGAAAGATAATCATGGTCAAACATTGGTTGACCAACTGCTTGGGGAGTTTTCTGGAAAACCTAGAATCCTTCAAGAACATGCGTTCTGACATGGTTTGATCGGCTTTGATCTCTCATGTTAGACTGACTTAGTGTGTTATATATGTTCCTTGACATGTATACTATAAGATTAAACCACTAGATCACACAAACTAAGCCCAGAATCCAAAATTCAAATGCTGGAAAGTAGGTACCTTGACTGTTCTTCATTTCTGGGTAACCCAGAAAATGAAGAATAGGCCTGACAAGGTTTTTGAAGGCCTGTAACTCACTGATGTGATGTTGTATGAACATGAAATTTGTTAGTAATTGTAGTATTACATAAATACTACAATCCTATTACATTAGACTGCTCAGAAACTTAAAGATCTAAGATCTATGAATGGTCAAACTAGGTAACCTGTTAACTGGCCATGAATGTTCTTCGTTACTCAAGAACACCTATAGCGACAGTTTTGTCGCTATAGGCACCTTTAGTAAAAGTTTATTTATGTAATTATTATTTTTATTAAATAATTAATATTAAATGGTTTTTAATTATGAAAAATTCATAATAAATTTATAAAAATTATTTTAAAGCCTAAAAATGGGTTTTTAATAATTTGAAGTATATTTCATTAATATTTTAATATTTTTAAATATTAATGATATTTAATTTATTTATATATTATATTAAATAAATTACTTAAAAATGATTTTAATACTTTAAAAATCATTTAAAAATATATTAAAGTGTTAGAAAATATTTTAAGTTAATTTGAATAACATTTAATATTTTGTGATGTATTTCATTAATAATTTAATATTAATGATAATTAATTTATTTAATAATGTATTAAATAAATTGTGAGAAAATAGTTTTAATGCTTTAAAAATCATATAAAAATGATTTAAAGGTTATAAAAATGATTTAAGTTATAAAATATAACTTTTGATATTTTGTCAAGAAATATATTAATATTTTAATATTAATGGCATTTATTTAATAATAGTTTTAATTAATTTAAAATCATTTAAAACCAATAATAAAGTATTAAAAATACTTTGAAATATTATAAATAATTTATAATATTATGTTGTGTATTTTATTAATATTTGACATTAATTAAATATTAATGATAATAGAATTTAGTGATATTTAAATCATATAAATAAGATTTTAAGGATTGAAAAATTATTTTAAATGATAATAATTATTTAAAAATTATTACGAGCTTTTGAAAAATATTTTGATTATTTAATAAATTATCTAAGTTAATATTATAGCGTTTAGGCAGAGTCTTGATGGAATTAGTTTCGATAATTATTCGATTAGGCAATCAGGATGTCGAAATAGTACCGAACTCAAATCAGACTGAAATAGTTTAACTTGATATTAGGTCTTATGTGCGTTATTGACTGTTAGGATTATATGGTAATGTGTTTAGGTTATTTTATAATTGTGATAATATTATTCTAATTTGAATATCGATATTATTAATATTAGGTATTCAGACAAAGCTAAATAGATTACGTAGCAGTAGTCGACGATAAATGCAAGTTCTCTAACTCGAACTCGAGTTGTTCTTTCAAGTTTACTAGTGGTTAATCATTGTTGATTATATCACGTCTATAATTTGTTGATTCGCACTTTGTACATATTGCATGTGTTCATCAGGTATAAAAGGCTGATCACCTTCATTACCATCTGGTCCAGTTGATTTGCTCATGTTCATTATTGACCATTCATTCTTATTGTCCTGATCATTCAGTTATGAAACTTGATTCATGCTAGTTCACAATTGTTATATTGTTGAACGTTAGCCAGCTTATTGTTCAATTCTTTCAATCATGATATATCCTTTATTGAACTTAAACTTGCTGGGCAAACTTATTGCTCACCCTTGCTATATCATGATAAACATTGCAGATTAGGACGAATACGTCAGATACAGGCAAAGTCAAAGATAGTTCCAGCATTGGTTTAGCGTACAGATAAAACTTGTAATAATATTATATGTTAATGACATTGTATGTTAAATAGAATATTGAATTCAGGTAATACGTTAAGGTTATCGACCTTGGGGTTTATGTTGTAAAGTTTAATGTATAAATAATTTATATTTATATCTTCCGCAATAGTTATAGAATTAGTGTACCAGATTCGTGGTGATTAGTACACGAATTTGGGGACGCTACAGTGCATAGATGGACTGTTGATTGGTATGATTATGACCAGAGATTATTCGGTATAATCATGACCTGTAATGTTATAAATGATATGGTAAAGTCCTCATTGGCCCGTAGTGCATTGATGGACAGATGTTGGTATGATCATGACCACGTGTTCTCTTCGGCCAAGGGTGCAAAGATGAATTGTTGTTTGGCAGATCATGACCATTGGTGATAACACGAATATCATTGGCCCGTAGTGTATGGATAATTTATGGTTATGATACTAATGAATATCCTTTGCCTGTAGTGCATGGATAATTCAGTGATATGAATTATTTATTAAGATGAGTCTCAGCGATAAAATTAATGATAAACTTTTTAAATCATAAAAGATAGTTGATATTATGCTCTATTTGACTCTTCTAATGGATTGCTTGTTCCGCTGCAGTTAAACTTGTTGTCTATTATATTCTATCAGTTTAACACTGTTGAGGGCTAACGATAATTTATTCTGCATTATCTTAGTCATAATATTTCTTACTGGGCTAGTTGAACTCACCCTTTTGCTTTCATTGTTCTCTTCAGGAAATGAGAACGTAGCCGGGACTAGTCGGGGAATGGAGTGACGGTCCGAGATGGTGGATGTAGTAGTCCTCACTATTTTATAAAATAGTGTGATAATAATTTTAATGAGGAGTCTATTTGAGTTTGGATATTTTCTAGAAGACAATATTCTTGTTAAAACCCTCAGCTATATTTTGTCATATTTTATAAATGAAGTTTGTATTTAATTTCTTTACCATATATTTGGTGACTCAGAATGGGTGATGTATACCTATTTTGGGGGCGTCACAACGAGCTTTGATTGACTTTATGATTCTTTGTTCACTTTGCGAATTGATGTTTACTTTACGATTTGAAATGAGCTTTGCAAAAAGTGCACATGTTATTCGATTCGTCTGATGTACTATGGTCATGAGTTTACTTTGTGATCCATTTTCACAATACGAATTGGCATAGTAACTTTAGAATAAACAAAATCCCATTAGCTTTACATCAGATCAATTAAATAAGATCAAATTAACATTATTTGATCTTTTCTAATCTAACTCATTGTACATAGAATCAAATCATTATTAAAGACATTACAAAACTTACTAGTACAATTATACATTAATTGCATTAATCATCAAATTTAAGTATGCAAACTCTAACACATAATATTCGAGTTAATGTACACCATGAAAATTATATGTGATAGTTACTACTATTATAAATATACATATAGGTTGACCAACTACATAGAAAACAGTATCTAGTCACGTGCTAAGGTAAGAAATATTATTTTCTTTCATATTCTTAAATCTAAACTTACTACGGTAAAAAAAATATTATTCGTTTATACAGACTTAACATTAAACAGGAACTAAATTAGAATTTCCTTAATAGTTTTTTGATTCATCTAATATCTTTTGACATGAACTTTACTATTGAATTTTAACTATTATATATTTGAACTATGAACCTTATATATTATTCTTGAAATCGAATCGATATTCTATGTAAGACCCCAACTTTTATAAATAAAGATGAATTTTTTATAAATATCATTTTTGAATATTATGGAGTTAATTTGATATAATGTTATAGTTGTGGGTAATATTTATAAATTTTGCAAAGTACGCAAGTTGTTATATAATATTCGATTGGTCGGGGAATATTCGTTTTAACAGGGAATATTCGTACAACGACACAATCATTGGTGGACCCCACAACGGAATTATTGTCGGATTGAGAAAACGACAAAAATATTTTATTAAAAATAACGGCAGAAATTTTACCATTGTTACTGTTGAACTACTCGGTAGTAAAAGTACAGTAATACTTGTGGTTGCATAGTAGCACACGGTATTGATTATTAATGCTTATGTGAGAAGTCACTCAGTTTGATTCTATTATTGTCAGTTAATAATATGAATTATTTAGCGATAATGGCGTTTTGTTTTATTCGTATTATTAACGTAATAAAACAGAAACATCTTTTTATATAAAACAAAATACTTTATTAAAGTTATTCTATAAATAGAATATATTTTATTTTATTTGAAAGATTTTTCTTTAAATATGGACCGTCAGATTAAAGTAATCAATCTGGACCGTTCATGGATTAGTTACTATGCATTCTATTTTTCTATAAATAGCAGCTCATTCCTTCATTATTTCCTACGAATTCACTGAACTCTAGAGAGAGAAACTATAGAGAGAAACTATAGAGAGAGAAGAAGAGTATTCTGCTACTTAACTACTTCCTTACTTCAGCTCTTCTTTAAAACGGTAAGGGGTGTTATTCTTTCTTATTCATGAAGAGAACTGTTGTTATTCCATTTATTATTATTCTGTTGGAATAACCTGTATACGCGGTCTACCCTATACTTGGTGACATTCTTCTATTATTCTGTTGGAACATCCTGTCTGTGTGTTTTACACCGGACCTGGTTCCGTTTTTATTATTATTCTGTTGGAACATCCTGTCTGTGTGTTTTACACCGGACCTGGTTCCATTATTTATTATTCTGTCGGAATATCCTGTCTGTGCGTTTACGCCGGACCTGGTTCCATTATTTATTATTCTGTCGGAATATCCTGTCTGTGCGTTTACGCCGGACCTGGTTCCATTATTTATTATTCTGTTGGAATAACCTGTCTGTGCGGTCTATCGCATGCATGGTGATTTCTTTTGTTATTCTATTCTTTATTATACTCAGTTGGTTAAGTTTTGACTTCTATACTCCATGAAATTTGTGGAATATCCTTGATATTTGCGCTTTATCTAGTATCTATTCATGAAAATAATCTCCTGATCATTCTTGAATTTTACTCCACAAAGTAGTATCATGTTGACAATTTGGACGTTGTTAATTCTTGGATAAATTAATTCTTGAACTTGTTTTATTGAATTCTTATATCATTGTCATCATCCTCATGTTTATAAAATGTTGAAAGTCATCTGTGGCCTGTAGTGCATAGATGGACTTGGTATGATTATGACCAGGGATTATTCGGTATAATCATGACCGTAATGTTACAAATGATGTGGTAAAAGTCCTCATTGGCCCGTAGTGCATTGATGGACAGTTGTTGGCATGATCATGACCATTAATGAATATACGAATATCCTTGGCCGTAGTGCAGGGGTGATTCGATGATGTGGATTATTTTATTAAGCTGAGTCTCAGCGATCACAGTGTTGGAAAATCTTTTAAATCATAAAAGATAGTAGAGTTTATTTTCTACTTGACTCTTTTAATGGATTGCTTGTTCCGCTACAGTTAAACTTGATGTCTATTATATTTTATCAGTTTAACATTGTTGAAGGCTAATGATAATTTATTCTGCATTATCTTAGTCATAATATTTCTTACTGGGCTAGTTGAGCTCACCCTTTCTTTCACTGTTCTCTTCAGGAAATGAGAACGTAGCTGGGGCAAGTCGGGGAACGGAGTGATGGTCCGAATGATAGTATTAGTTAGTAGTCCTCACTATTCTATGTAATGGTGTGTAAATAAATGTAATGAGGACTCCTTTTGAGTATGAATACTCTCTAGAAGATAATATTTGTATTCAAACTCACAGTTTATGTTTTGTCGTATTGTACACGACAGTTGTATTATTAAGTTGTATTTGTATTCTGTACTATGTATCTGACGACCCAAGATGGGTGATGTATACCTAATTTTGGGGGCGTCACAGTTGGTATCAGAGCTTAGGGATATGATCCCTGGCTAAGATGTGAGAATAGAACTAGGAGGGAAGAGACGGGGAATTCCTTCGCTAGTATGACCTACCTAAGTTTATTTGCATGGTATTTAATTGGTCGGTCATAATATAAGGATAATATATGACATATCAATTAACTTTTATTTTGTGGCAGTATCTGAAAATGGCATCTGAGAATGTTGAGAATAGCAATGGAGCACAGGCGACTATTGATTCACCACATATCAATAATCAGGATAATGTGCATCAGGAAGGTGACAATCCTCATGCAAACAACAACACTGACCAGATGATGAATGATGGAATGTTCAGAGGTTTTATGCAATTCATGCAACAACAGGTGAAAGCGGCTCCTGTCCACAACGTAGGTGGAAATACTGGAAACTCTCAGGCGGTCACCGCTAAACAGTTTAAGGAGCTGGGACCACCGGAGTTTAAGGGAGAACCCAAACCACTTGTAGCTGAAACATGGATAAAGCAGATCACCAAGATATTTGATGTCTTGGGTTGCTCCGAGGAGCAAAAGGTTCCCTTTGCCGCCTTTATGTTGCGAGGAGAGGCAGATTACTGGTGGGAATCGATAAAGCGTACTCAACCTGCCGCACTGAAGATGTCTTGGGAGAAGTTCCAAGAGCTGTTTAACGACAAATACTTTCCCGAGAGTATTCGTCACATGAAGGAGGTGGAGTTCATCAAATTGGAGCAGAATAATATGACCGTGTCGCAGTACGAGGCAAAATTTGCGGAGTTATCCCGGTTTGCGTCCCACCTGGTGGATAATGAAGAAAGAATGACGCGGATGTTTTTAAGAGGTTTGAAGCCGGAGATACGTCAACATCTTGTTTCTCATAAACTGTGTTTGTATTCAGATGTTGTAAATAGGGCTCAGTTGGTGGAGCGCGATAACGAGACAACGCAACCAAAAGAGAGCAGCCGACAAAATGATAATACCAGTGAGAGCAGTCATCGAAGCGGTGACAACAAGCGTGGAGGGAATCAACAGGCCAGAAATGGTAACCACTTCGGTGGTAATCAGGGCCAAAACAATAAGAATGGGCATTTCAAGAAGAGGAGATTCAACAATGATGGAAAGACGTCAGCACCAGCACCTGTCGTTAAGGAAGGAGAACGACCACCTATCATATGTTTCAAATGCGGAGGGGAGGGGCACATCAGTCCAAACTGCGCGATGCCGTCCAAAGCATGTTATAATTGTGGAAGAGAAGGTCATTTAGCCCGATTTTGTCGTTTACCGAAGACAAATTCAGCTAGGATGGAGGCACCAAAGGCCGTCCCAGAAAAGTCAAAACCGGTTGTGCAAGGGAGAGCGTTTGTTGTGACCTCCCAGAACGCAAGGAACCCGAATGAGGTCATCACGGGTAAGCTTATCATAAACTCTAACGAAGTCTATACTTTATTTGATACCGGTTCTACCCATTCTTTTATTTCTCCTACTTGCGCTCATCGATTAAATTTGATTCCGGAGAAATTAGACTTTGACTTAGCAGTTGAAACTCCATTGGGAGAAACCTTCATTACATCCACGGTTTATAAGTCTTGTTTGGTTCAAGTTGGTACCCACACATTACCTGTCGATCTTATTTCATTAAAAATACTTGCATTTGACGTGATTCTAGGGATTGATTGGTTAACTACTCATCATGCAAAAATTGATTGTTTTCGTAAGGTTGTTAGCTTTCATATTCCTAATCGACCTATTATGCGAATTCAAGCAACCAAACCATTAAAATCAATCGCTGTCATCTCAAGCCATAAAGCTATTCGTTTATTGAAAAACGGATGTCAAGCTTTCTTAGCTCATGTCACAGATCTAAACAAAAATACGTCAGCTTTGAATGATATTTCTGTTGTTAATAAATTTCCTGACGTATTTCCCGAAGAACTTCCTGGCCTACCCCCAGAGCGTGAAATTGAATTTTGTATCGACCTTGAACCCGGTACAAAACCCATTTCCAAAGCCCCATATCGAATGGCTCCTATTGAACTTCAGGAGTTAAAGACCCAACTGCAGGAATTGTTAGACATTGGTTTTATTCGTCCTAGTACTTCTCCTTGGGGTGCTCCTGTTCTGTTCGTGAAGAAGAAAGATGGGAGTATGCGACTTTGTATTGATTATCGGGAGTTGAATCATGTCACCATCAAAAATAGGTACCCATTGCCACGTATTGATGACCTGTTTGACCAGTTGCAAGGAGCACAATTCTTTTCAAAGATCGATCTTCGTTCTGGATATCATCAGCTGAAGGTTAGAACTGAGGATATTCCAAAGACGGCTTTTAGAACTCGGTACGGGCATTATGAATTCTTAGTTATGTCTTTTGGATTGACTAATGCTCCTGCTGCCTTCATGGATATGATGAACAGGGTATTTAAGGAATATTTGGATCACTTTGTGGTCGTCTTTATCGATGACATCCTTGTTTATTCCAAAAGCCGTGAAGATCATGAGCAACACTTGAGGCTGGTACTCCAAAAGCTTCGTGAATACAAACTTTATGCCAAGTTGAAGAAATGCGAGTTCTGGCTGGAAGAGGTAGCATTCCTTGGGCACGTAGTATCAAGTCGTGGAATATCTGTTGACCCGGCAAAGATTGAAGCTATTCAAAGCTGGGAGCAACCTAAATCAGTGACCGAAGTACGTAGCTTTCTTGGTTTAGCTGGTTATTATCGGAGATTCGTGGAAGGATTTTCTCGAATCGCTACTCCATTAACTCAGCTGACTCGGAAAGATACAAAGTTCGGTTGGAGCGAAGAATGTGAGCAGAGTTTTCAAGAACTCAAGAGGAGACTCATTTCAGCACCTGTTCTAACAATACCATCTGGCTCGGAGGGATTTGTCATCTACAGTGATGCTTCGAGCAAAGGGTTGGGATGTGTTCTCATGCAACATGGAAAAGTCATAGCCTATGCATCAAGACAACTCAAGGAATATGAGAGGAATTATCCTACTCATGATCTAGAGTTGGCAGCTGTTGTCTTTGCACTTAAAATTTGGAGGCATTACTTGTATGGGGAGAAGGTGGAGATCTTTACGGATCATAAAAGCCTCAAATATTTTTTCACTCAAAAGGAACTCAACATGCGACAACGACGTTGGCTTGAACTGTTGAAAGATTATGATCATACCATTCAATATCATCATCCTGGAAAAGCGAACGTGGTAGCTGACGCATTGAGTAGAAGATCATATGCAAGTACGAGTGCGATATTGTCAACACAAAAACCCATTTTGTGTGATTTGCAAAGGATGGAGATAGAGTTAAAGACTCCAGGGACCCATGTGATGATGGCGAATATACGAGTAGAACCGACTTTAATCGATAAAGTTAAAGCTGCTCAAGCTACAGACCTGGAGCTGATGCGTATGAGGAAGAAAGTGCAAGAAGGTGCTATGCCGGAAGCAAGAATCGATGAAGAAGGAATACTTCGAGTCAACTCCAGACTTTGTGTTCCTAACAACCCTGATTTAAAGTATGAAATCATGATGGAGGCGCACAACACACCGTTTGCAATCCATCCTGGAAGTACCAAAATGTATCATGATCTTCGTCATACATTTTGGTGGAGCAATATGAAGAGAGAGATAGCGTTGTTTATCTCAAGGTGTCTAACTTGTCAACGAGTCAAAGCGGAGCATCAAGTACCAAAAGGTCCATTGCAACCACTTGAAATTCCAGAATGGAAGTGGGAGCACATTACCATGGATTTCGTTACCGGTCTTCCTAGGGTTTCTCAAGGTATTGATGCGATTTGGGTCATTGTTGATAGATTGACCAAGTCTGCTCATTTCTTACCGATACGAGAAACTTATACACTTGAACGTCTTGCTCGTATGTACATAAACGAGATTGTAAGACTGCATGGTATGCCAGTATCCATAGTTTCTGATCGAGACCCAAGATTCACTTCACGATTTTGGGTTAGTTTACAAAAAGCTATGGGCACGGAGTTACGATTTAGTTCAGCATATCATCCTCAGACGGACGGACAATCAGAGAGGACTATTCAAACTCTTGAAGATCTATTAAGACTCTGTGTCTTTGACTTCAAGGGAAGTTGGGACAAGTTCTTACCATTGGTGGAGTTTTCCTACAACAACAGTTATCAAGCAAGTATTGGCATGGCTCCATTCGAAGCATTGTATGGAAGAAAATGTCGTTCTCCAGTATGCTGGGATGAGGTGGGTGAAGCAACGTTGTTGGGACCGGAGTTGGTACGTATGACTACAGAAAAGATTCAAACGATCCGACAACGTATAAAAACCTCACAAGATCGACAAAAGAGTTATGCTGATCTTCATCGAAAGGACGTGGAATTTGATGTAGGAGATCATGTGTTCTTACGTGTTGCTCCATGGAAAGGAGTTACGAGATTTGGAAAGAGAGGAAAGCTCAATCCTCGATTCATCGGTCCATTTTTAATCCTCGATCGAGTAGGAACTGTGGCTTATAGACTCGCTTTACCGCCAAGTATGTCTCGTGTTCATAACGTTTTTCACATATCCATGTTACGCAAATATGTGGAAGACCCGAACCACATTATTGAGTTAGAACCGGACGAAATAGCGGAAGATTTGACGTATGAAGAAGTTCCTGTTCAAATCTTGGATAAGAAGGAACATATTTTACGCTCCAAGGTTATACCTCAAGTCAAAGTTTTGTGGAGAAACCACGATATTGTGGAAATGACTTGGAAGTTAAAAACTGAAATGAAATCAAGGTATCCTTA
Source organism: Panax notoginseng (assembly GCA_016801055.1). Classification (NCBI taxonomy): domain Eukaryota; kingdom Viridiplantae; phylum Streptophyta; class Magnoliopsida; order Apiales; family Araliaceae; genus Panax; species Panax notoginseng. Next base: position 129,994,428 of record CM029012.1, read on the forward strand.
CCTCTTCGACATACCAGGTACGTACCCTAATTTCGAGGGCGAAATTTCATAAGAAGGGGAGGTTGTAAGACCCCAACTTTTATAAATAAAGATGAATTTTTTATAAATATCATTTTTGAATATTATGGAGTTAATTTGATATAATGTTATAGTTGTGGGTAATATTTATAAATTTTATAAAGTACGCAAGTTGTTATATAATATTCGATTGGTCGGGGAATATTCGTTTTAACAGGGAATATTCGTACAACGACACAATCATTGGTGGACCCCACAACGGAATTATTGTCGGATTGAGAAAACGACAAAAATATTTTATTAAAAATAACGGCGGAAATTTTACCATTGTTACTGTTGAACTACTCGGTAGTAAAAGTACAGTAATACGTGTGGTTGCATAGTAGCACACGGTATTGATTATTAATGCTTATGTGAGAAGTCACTCAGTTTGATTCTATTATTGTCAGTTAATAATATGAATTATTTAGCGATAATGACGTTTTGCTTTATTCGTATTAGTAACATAATAAAACAGAAACATCTTTTTATATAAAACAAAATACTTTATTAAAGTTATTCTATAAATAGAATATATTTTATTTTATTTAAAAGATTTTTCTTTAAATATGGACCGTCAGATTAAAGTAATCAATCTGGACCGTTCATGGATTAGTTACTATGCATTCTATTTTTCTATAAATAGCAGCTCATTCCTTCATTATTTCTTACGAATTCACTGAACTCTAGAGAGAGAAACTATAGAGAGAAACTATAGAGAGAGAGAAGAAGAGTATTCTGCTACTTAACTACTTCCTTACTTCAGCTCTTCTTTAAAACGGTAAGGGGTGTTATTCTTTCTTATTCATGAAGAGAACTGTTGTTATTCCATTTATTATTATTCTGTTGGAATAACCTGTATACGCGGTCTACCCTATACTTGGTGACATTCTTCTATTATTCTGTTGGAACATCCTGTCTGTGTGTTTTACACCGGACCTGGTTCCGTTTTTATTATTATTCTGTTGGAACATCCTGTCTGTGTGTTTTACACCGGACCTGGTTCCATTATTTATTATTCTGTCGGAATATCCTGTCTGTGCGTTTATGCCGGACCTGGTTCCATTATTTATTATTCTGTCGGAATACCCTGTCTGTGCGTTTACGCCGGACCTGGTTCCATTATTTATTATTCTGTTGGAATAACCTGTCTGTGTGGTCTATCGCATGCATGGTGATTTCTTTTGTTATCCATTCTTTATTATACTCAGTTGGTTAAGTTTTGACTTCTATACTCCATGAAATTTGTGGAATATCCTTGACATTTGCGCTTTATCTAGTATCTATTCATGAAAATATTCTCCTGATCATTCTTGAATTTTACTCCACAAAGTAGTATCATGTTGACAATTTGGACGTTGTAAATTTTTGGATAAATTAATTCTTGAACTTGTTTTATTGAATTCTTATATCATTGTCATCATCCTCATGTTTATAAAATGTTAAAAGTCATCTGTGGCCTGTAGTGCATAGATGGACTTGGTATGATTATGACCAGGGATTATTCGGTATAATCATGACCGTAATGTTACGAATGATGTGGTAAATGTCCTCATTGGCCCGTAGTGCATTGATGGACAGTTGTTGGCATGATCATGACCATTAATGAATATACGAATATCCTTGGCCGTAGTGCAGGGGTGATTCGATGATGTGGATTATTTTATTAAGCTGAGTCTCAGCGATCAAAGTGTTGGAAAATCTTTTAAATCATAAAAGATAGTAGAGTTTATTTTCTACTTGACTCTTTTAATGGATTGCTTATTCCGCTACAGTTAAACTTGATGTCTATTGTATTTTATCAGTTTAACATTGTTGAAGGCTAATGATAATTTATTTTGCATTATCTTAGTCATAATATTTCTTACTGGGCTAGTTGAGCTCACCCTTTCTTTCACTGTTCTCTTCAGGAAATGAGAACGTAGCTGGGACAAGTCGGGGAACGGAGTGATGGTCCGAATGATAGTATTAGTTAGTAGTCCTCACTATTCTATGTAATGGTGTGTAAATAAATGTAATGAGGACTCCTTTTGAGTATGAATACTCTCTAGAAGATAATATTTGTATTCAAACTCACAGTTTATATTTTGTCGTATTGTACACGACAGTTGTATTATTAAGTTGTATTTATATTCTGTAATATGTATCTGACGACCCAAGATGGGTGATGTATACCTAATTTTGGGGGCGTCACATTCTAGATATTGTGTTAACAATTTGGACATTATTTGTGACGCTCCCAAAAATAGGTCCACAGAACCCATTTTGAGTCGCTAAATACATACTACAAAATTCAAACACAAACTTCCCTATTTACAATTATTAAACTGTCATTCAAAATACGACCACACATACTATAAGTTTGAATACAAATATTATAACGTACATAATAAGACAATATCCAAACTTAAATTAAGTCTTCATTGCAGTTATTATCACACTATTTCACAATATAGTGAAGAGTAGTCCCAGCTACACTTTCATTTCCTGAGAAGAACAATGGAACAAAAAGAAAAAGAGAGAGCTCAACTAGCCCATTAAAGAATATTATGTTTAAGATAAGGAAGAATACATTATTCTTAGTCCTCAACAGTGAAAAAAATCTGATAGAATATAATAGACAACAAGTTTTAGATCAACAACTGCAGCGGAATAAGCAATCCATTAGAAGAGTAAAGTAGAGCATGATGTCTACTATCTTCTATAATTTAAAAATACATCATCAATATTTTATCCCTGTAACACTAATCAATAATTATTTCAAATCAACGAATTATCTATGCACTACGGGCCAAAGATATTCGTTTGTATCACCAGTGGTCATGATCATGTCAAACACTTGTCCATCTATGCACTACGGGCCAAAGAGGACTTTCACCACAAATCTTTATCTGTAACATTAAAGGTCATGATTATACCAATACACAATTCTTGGTCATAATCATACCAATCAACAGTCCATCTTTGCACTACGGGCCAAAGATGACTTTCACCACAATATAAGCATGAGAATGATGGCAATGATATAAAGAATGAATCAAATAAGATCAAAGATAAATATTAGAGATTTATAATTTAATTTATCCAGAATTCAAAAATGTACAAATTGTCAACATGATCATCAATTGTGGAGTAAAATTCAAGAATGATGTTTAAGATTTTTATTTCAAGATTATTTGAACAAAGAAAAAAATATTAAATTTCGTCGTGAATAGTACTCTGACATGAATAGTATCCCGAATGAATAGTACTCCAACATGAATAGTATCCCGGATGAATAGTACTTCGGTATTTATAGTACCACGGATGAATAGTGCCCCAAAATGAAAAGATTAAAATTTAATAAGAAAGTTCAGACCAATATTCAAGTGAAATGATATTAGATGAATCGCAAACCTCAAAGAATTTCTAATCTTTTCAGAAATTATAGGAGCAATAATTACCATATTAAGTTTAAATTTAGGAATATAAAATAAAATAATATCACTTACATAATATGAAGTATGAAAGAAAATGATATCCTTTACGAGTATTGAAATAAAACAACATCCTTTACCTTAGTAGAAAACTAGATTTGACTTGGTATAACAGATATTATCCTGAGAAAATCTTGCACTATAAATTTCACTCAAAGTATCCTTATACTAAAAAAAACACTCACAATATTATAGTAGAAACACTTTTGTTTTTAGTGTCTTTAGGATGAAGGGTAACCTCCCTTTTATAGTGCAACTCGAAGGAAAAACTAAAGAAAGCTGCCTAACTCCCAACCTAACTTTCCTCTGCCTAACTATCTTTCTTTATTTTTATTGGTTGAGAGCCCACAAATTTGGAAAAAACATGACTTTGAAGGAGAAACTACAAGCCACCGATTTGAAAAAAAAAAAGAATGTGCAGGAGAGAAGTGTACGGAAGATTTTTGAAAAACTTAACCTGACAAAGTTAACATTATAATATTATATCATTATAAAATAACAAACAATTATAAAACTATACAATTATAATATAATATTATAATAATTTATTTGAATGAATATTAATGTCGAAGAAGATAATATGCCAAACTTTCAACAAATGTTTTATGCTAAATTCTTCTATTTATAAAATTGAACAATTATTTACTTATCATATTTATCAACAATTTTTATTAATCAATTAATATTACAGAATCACAATATTGACACTCAAACCGTTCTTAGAAAAGAAGAGGCTTTCCGATAAGGATTTTTCCTTACTAGCGCGCAATTATATAACCTAACCCCATTTCTCGACAGAACTTTTTAGACATTTTTAATAATGCTATCTAACAATATCATTTCAATAATATGAATTACTGTGTCGTGACAATTATTGATTTAATAATATAAAATATTATACTGATGCTACTGTAACAATTATTGAATCAATAATATGAGATACTATGCAGCTGTTACTGTAGCAATTATTGAATCAATATTCAGAAATACTATGCAATATCGTGTACTACTATGAAACAACACATATTACTGTACTTTTAGCACCGTGTATTTCAACAGTTAATAGTGAAAGTTTTGCCTTTATTTTATAAAAAAATTATTTATGTCGCTTTCTATATCTGAAAGTTATTTCGTTATGGGGTCGTACGAATATTTTCCGACAAAAAGAATATTCTCCGACCAAACGAATATTTTTTGACAACTGTTTACTTTGTATTATTTGCACATATCACCCACAACTATAATATTTATTAAATCAACACTTTACTATTTAGAATAATATATAAAGAAAATCAAATCTTATTCATAAAAAGTTAAGGTTTTACATTATTGGACTCTGGACAAATTAAATTACAAATCTATAATGTTTATTTTTATCTTATTATTCTGATCATTTCTGTCCATCCTTCATATCATTATTATTTGTACTAATCATCAAGACTAAGTTGTTGTGAATATCTTTGGCATGAGTGCAAAGACAAGATAATTTTTGAGTGTCTTTAACATGTTTGACAAGTACACGTGGTGAAAGTTCTCTTTGGCTTAAGTGCAAAGAGGAACTGTCGCTTGCATTGATCATGATCATTGGTGTTATAATTGATGAAATCTTGATGGTGAAATTTTTTTAATTGGAAAAGTTAACATACATTATATTCTATTTAACTCTTCTAATAGATTGTTCATTCCACTACATTTGTCGTTGAAAATTATGTTAACTATCATTTTGTAAATATCTTATTTATCACTATTGAAGGCTGATGATAATTTATTCCTCGTTATCTCAGTCATAATATTCTTTACTGGATATTAATTTCTTTCAGAAAATGAGAGTGTAGCGGGGGCTAGCAGGGAAAATAGGAAAATGGAATGATGGTTCAAGTTAGTAATTGTACTAGTTTTCATCATGTTGTAAAATAGCGTGACAATAATTGTAGTGATGACTTAATGTGTATATTGTCGTGTTATACATTGTATTAAAATAATAGGAGAATTTATGTATTGTTTTGTATTTTGGTGATTCAAATTGAGTGATGTAGACTCGAATTTAGCGACGTCACAAATGTAATAATAATTATATTATATTTTTATATATGTTGATATATTTTTCTAATATATATAAAATATATATATCTTATATTATATATAATTATTTATAAATATATATTACATATTAATATATATTTATAAATAATTATATATAATATAAGATATATATATATATATATATATATATATATATATAAAATTAAATATATAATATAAGATTTTTATTTTAAATATTTATATATATATATTTATGTACATACAAATTGTAGATACTCGAAATTTCGTTTTCCTGTTATTGACTATACAGGAGGACAAAAATGTCTTTTTCACACTCCAAAGATAACCCTAGAGAACCACAACATTAGTTTCAACCCTGGAGATAACCCCGGGAGATCCAATCTTCAACCCCGGAAGATCTAGTTTCCAACCGCGGAGATAACCCTGGGAGATCAGTTTTCAACCCCGGGAGGGGCAAAATGGTCATTTTTCCAACTCAATATCAGTTCAACTCAAACTGTTTTAAAAGAAGTCTTGCAAGAACCATATCTTAACTTCCGAGCACAAACTACGCAAAACAGCTCAACGGACTACCTGCGGAGACCCGAAGATGCCATTTCATTCATGGACCCATCTTCTCGGATTTGGAAAAAGTCAAACCCTATGTCATTACGTAGCTCTCGGAAAGAGTTTTTCGGAATGGTATGGCACGCTTCCATCGGACTCTCGAATTAAAAGTTATCAAGGTTCAAGCGGACAACACGTTGTCCGAGTGCACGTACTTCGAGACAACGGGACCTGCAAGGCCCGGGTCAACTCAGGCCACCACAGATAAACCCGCGGCTGCCACGGGTTGACTCGCGCCCATTTTGTTCTATAACTAGACCCCCCTCCATCAGCCATAAAATGTAAGAAAAAAAGAAGAAAAGAGAGAAAACTATGTCTATTTCAGCCCTTAACCTATTCTAGAGTACTCCAAAATTTGTGATTCTTCTTTCTAAACACTTGTAAGCTTGTGATTTACAACATACTAAAATTTAACCGGTGGAAACCGAGTTTTCAGGCCCCAAAAGCTATCTAAAGTCTTATTAGCAGCCCATTATAAGATTTTTCAGTTTTTTAAGCTTTCTACTACTTTAATATATATATATATATATATATATATATATATATATATATATATATATATATATATCGAGAATCTCATCGAGTAGTTACGCCCAGATCGTCGATCCGTGGTTTTTTTCTTCTTTTATATATATATAACTATATATATAGACTCGAACAGTTGAGCCTAGATCAAATATTCGTGGCTTTTACCGCTTATATATATATATATATATATATATATATATATATATATACTCGAACCGTTGAGCCTGGATCGAACTCGAACCTGGATATCCGTGGCTTTTACCGTTTTTGTATATATATATACTCAAACTCGAACTGTTGAGCTTGGATCGAGTTTGAGTATATATATATATATATATATATATATATATATATATATTTACATTTCCAGTTTGACCTGGAGTTTACTTCATGGCCTTTTACTACTTTTATAAATATATATATTTCCATTCCAAAGTCCTGCCTGGATTCTGAATTCGTGGCAGTTGATCGTCTATATATATATATATATATATATATATATATATATATATATATATATATATAGTCCGGATCTTAAGCTCACCCCTTATCCAACTCACTCTAGCTCACCCTCCTTTAGCGACAGACCAGGCGATGGTTCGATCATACAACCGTCGTCTATACTTTTAGCGACGGACAATATATAGCGTCGCTAAAAGTATAGACGATGATTGTATGACCGAACCGTCGTCGGGTCCATCGCTAAAGGGGGGGTGAGCTTGGGTGAGTTGAATAAGGGGTGAGCTTAAGATCCGGACCGTATATATATATATATATATATATATATATATATATATATATATATATATATATATATATATATATATATATATATGGTTTAACTGTTTTCGCAATGAAGATATTTAATCTTCCAGTCTGTGGACTAAATTTATCTAAATCTAGCTATCTCTAACTTTAACCGGTTCAAAAGTGACTAAATTGGAACTGTTGAAGCTAGAATTGCTTAGATTTATTTAAATCTAGTTTTCTTTCTAGCTTTTGTACATATTAATCTATCATGTGAGCCTAGGAGCCATGAGATTGAACATTCAGCATGTGAATCTAGATCCGATTCCCACCATGGACATTTTTCAGCTGTAGTCAGCTTATAAATTATCTTCGGTGTCTGGACATCCTTGGATGGCTCTCATGCCCATAAGGAGCTCATCACTGCTATGTATCTTATTTTCTCAAAGATGCTTCGCATCTCAAAAATAAAATCAATCCAGTCGAATACATAATAAAATGAAAGTATCAAATGCCTCAATTACTATTGAGCATAAGAGTTTGAAAACCTATTTTTCAAAACATCACTGCTATATCTTGCCTAAAACTGAACTTTTATACAAGTCAAACCCTTTGTATATAGGGGAAAACGAGGCATAACACTACTTCCAGATAATTGCACATAGGCCTAATAAACACACACACATACATGCAGATAAATTAGGGTAATTGAAAAGTTGCGGTAACCGTATTTTCACGAAAGTCGGGGGGTGCCTAACACATTCCCCACGCTTAATCAAGCCCCCGAACTCAATGAATCTCGGTTTCCAAGGCCTGTTAAATAGTGTCCAACCATTGGGCTTTTGTGTAAACTTTTTCAAAATCGGTTCAGTTGGTACAACCATTTCAAATCTACCAACTGGCGACTCTGATTTTTAAATCGTCGACATTTAAATATCGGACCTTTTCAAACTCGTATTTTTAGACAATACTCAACCAATTGAGAACACAAAAAGGTAGAAAAGAAAAGAGTAAATTTTCCCGACGTCGACACAAATATATATTAATAAATAAACATAATATATATCAATAAATAATTATATTTTAATATATATTTATACATAATTAACTATATAATATCAAATTTATATTTTAAATATGTTTATTTATATATAAACAAATAAAAATATTAATTGATACTTTGTTACCATAATTTAGCTTATCAGATTATTTACCAAACACTCATTAATAGATTTTAGAAAATCATAATCAGTTTAACAATCACTAGTTAATAATTTTTAAAGAATCAGAATTAGAATCAGAACCAACATTTTAAAATCACAAGTATAAGCAAAAGCTAAGACCGAAGAAGTGGAGACAAATATGGCTATAGTTTGACAACTTAATTTAACGGCTTCTATACATTTTAAGATTGGACATAATTATTACTCCCTCCCTTTCATAATAATATACTTTTTAGAAATAAAAAAATAATTTAATTTATTTGTAGTTTGCAACCAAGGCTGTAAAATGAGCAAACAGTTCAGGCTCGATTCGTACTTGTTCACTCGACTAAAAATTTGATTCGAGCTAGATTCGAAATATAAATGATTCAAATATGAATAAATTTTAAAATTTAATAAATTACTCAAATTTTTTCTAATTGTAATTTTCTATTGATACTCGGATCATATTCGTTTGAAAAGTTCAAACAGCTCGGGGTCGATTCGAGATCGTACACGACTCGGTAGCTAAACGAGTCTCATTCAAACCTTTTTTATGCTCGAAAAATTTTGTGAACCAAATCTGAGCAACTCAATTAGACCTAGCAAACGGGCGGGCCGGGCAGGGCTGGGCCGGGCTAAAATGGCTCGGGTTTTGATGGGCTGATATTGTGAGGCCTGTGGCCCAGGTTGGGCCAGGTCGGGCCGGCCCGCGGGCTTCTTCCTTCTTTTTTCTTCTTTTTTTTTGCAAAATCTTGCTACACCAGTTCAATGATACATTTGTAAATCGAAGTCTGGTAGACTTGAATACTTGAGATTTGTAAACAAATGTATATGGCTAGATTCACAAGAATTCATACTTAAGTAGTCGGTGGGAAATAGTTCAGTGAAGAAGTTGGTATCTTCAATAGTTCAATTAACTTGCTATATATATATATATATATATATATATATATATATATATATATATATATATATATATATATATAACCAATTTCACACTGATCAGCAAAAAGAAATAGTAATAATAATAAATATTAAAAATAATAAAATAATTAATAATAAACAATAATACAAATATACACGATTAATTAATTAATTTGCAAGAGAATCATGTCTATATATTCTATACAAAGTTGCAGATGTGACGCCCCCAAAATAGGTATACATCACCCATTTTGAGTTGCCAAATACATGGTACAGAATTCAAATACAAACTTAATTAATATAACTGTCGTGTAAAATACGACAAAACATAGCTGAGTTTTTACACGAATATTGTCTCATAGACAGTATCCAAACTCAAATTCAATCCTCATTACATTTATTATCACACTAAATAGTGAGGACTACTAAAAAAACTATCTCGGACCGTCACTCTATTCCCCGACTAGTCTCGGCTACGTTCTTATTTTCTGAAGAGAACAATGAAAGCAAAATGGTGAGCTCGACTAGCCCAGTAAGAAATATTATGACTAAGATAATGCAAAATAAATTATCGTTAGCCTTCAACAGTATTAAACTAAAAAATATAATAAACATCAAGTTTAACTGCAGCGGAGCAAGCAATCTATTAAAAGAGTCAAGTAGAGCATGATATCTACAATCTTCTATGATTTAAAAGGTTTATCATCAATTTTATCGCTGAGACTCAGATTAATAAATAATCCACATCATCGAATCATTCTTGCACTACGGCCAAGAATATTCATTAGTATCACGACCACGAATTATCCATGTACTACGGGCCAAGGATATTCGTGTTTTCATCAATGGTCATGATCATACTAGTAATTATCCATCAATGCACTACGGGCCAATGATGACTTTTACCATATCATTTGTAACATTACGGGTCATGATTATACCGAATGATCCCTAGTCATAATCATACCGATCAACAGTCCATCTATGCATTACGACCAAAGATGACTTTCATCACAATATAAACATGAGGATGATGACAATGATATAAGAATTAAATTAAATGCAAGCAAATGATAAATTTTAAAGATTTATAATTTAATTTATCCAGAATTCAATAATGTCCAAATTGTCAACATGATACTACTTTGTGGAGTAAAATTTAAGAGTAATATTGTATCAAAAATGATTTGGACCAAAACGAAATCAATTTTTGTCATGAATAGTACTCCGGGTGAATAGTAATCGAGTGAATAGTATCTCATGAATAGTACTTTGAGAATAGTATCCCGTGAATAGTACTCTGACATAAAAAAGTTAAAACTTATCAAGAATGTTCTGAATAATATTTTCATGAAAAGATACTGGATGAAGCGCAAATTTTAAGGATATTCAATTAATTTCATGGAGTATAGAAGCCAAAACTTAACAAAAATGAGTATAAAATTCAGAATCTGAAACGAAATAATATTACTTACATACTACAAAGTATGGAAGAAAGTATTATTTCTCACGAATACTTAACAAAATAATATCCCTTATCTTAAAAAGAAGAGTATTCCGACTTGTAGGGCAGAGATATTCTTGAAAAAAACTTGAATTGTTTACTACGCTCAAAGCTTCCTTAAACTCTAAAGAAATACGCTCAAGAATATAGAAGAAGAATTCTCTGATTTTAGTGTGATTTTCAATTCTAACTAAGCATCTTATTTATAGGAGAATGGAAAGGATACTATTTGAAAATTTTAATCACGGACGCACAGAACGAATTCACGGGCGAATTCGTTTGGCTGAAACGTTTGAAAATTTTGATTTACTATGCAGCACTATGCAATAAAATATTCTAATAAAACAAAAACTTTAAATAAAATATAATATATTCTATTTATAATCAAATAAAACAAAACTCAGATAATAATAATAATAATAATAATAATAATAATAATAATAATAATAATAATAATAATAATATGCCTTCCACACCCGGGCAATACTTGCCCCCCCTTTTAATTCATCATTTATTAAATATATGTACATATATATATATTCCCACCATTACAATGTCATCCCTTTCTTTTCTTACAACCCGTGATACCCCCACCCCACCAAAACATGTCATTTTCAACATATATATATATATATATATATATATATATATATATATATATATATATATATAATATTATCATACTCATAACACACATTATTTTGAAAAATGGGTAAATGGGGGTCCAAATAATAAGTAAATTTACAACAAATACATCATAAAAATTTTCTCAATATTTTTAACAATATTTATTCATCATTATTATTATTCGCAATATTTAACAACCAGATCATTCCCAGGAAAGAGGGGACTTTCTGATAAGAATTTCTCCCTATTGGCGCGCAATTAGGTGACCAAACCCCTTTTCTCTATAGAACTTTCTAGACATCGTCAATAATACAAATAATAATATAAATAACTTTGTCGTCTCAATTATTTATTTAATAATATAAAATATTGACAATAATTGAATTAAATAACGTGAGATACTATACAGCAATTACTGTAGCAATAATTGAGTATAACTGAGTGACTTCTCACGTAAGCATCAATAATCAATACCGTGTGCTATTATGCAACCACGCGTATTACTGTTCTTTTATCACCAGGTATTTCAACAGTTTAACGGTAAAACTTTCGCCGTTATTTTTATAAAAAGATATTTCTTTCATTTTCTCATTCTGATAATAATTCCGTTGTGGGGTCCACCAATGATTGTACCGTCGTACTAATATTCCCTGTTAAAATGAATATTTTCTGACCAATCGAATATTTTATGACAACTTGCATATTTTGCAAAATTAATAAATATTAGCCACAACTATAACATTATATCAAAACCACACCATAATATTCAAAAATATATTTCGAGAAAAAATTAATCTTTATTTACGAAAGTTGGGGTCTTACAACCTCCCCTTCTTATGAAATTTCGTCCTCGAAATTAGGGTACGTACCTGGTGTGTCGAAGAGGTGAGGATACCTTGATTTTATTTCAGATTCTAACTCCCAGGTCATTTCCTAAACATCATGGTTTCTCCACAAAAACTTGAGGTATAACCTTGGAGCGTAGAATATGTTCCTTCTTATCCAAGATTTTAATAGGTACCTCTTCATACGTTAAATCTTTCGCTATTTCATCCGGTTCTAACTCAATAATGTGATTCGGGTCTTTCACATATTTACATAACATAGATATGTGAAAAACGTTATGAACACGAGACATACTTGGTGGTAAGACGAGTTTATAGGCCACAGTTCCTACTCGATCGAGGATTTTGAATGGCCCAATAAATCGAGGATTGAGCCTTCCTCTCTTTCCAAATCTTGTAACTCCTTTCCATGGAGCAACACGTAACAACACATGTTCTCCAACATTGAATTCTACATATTTTCAATGAAGATCAACATAACTCATTTGTCGATCTTGTGAGGTTTTTATACGTTGCTGGATCATTTGAATCTTTTTCGTAGTCATACGTACCAACTCCAGTCCTAACAACGTTGCTTCACCCACCTCATCTCAGCATATTGGAGAACGGCACTTTCTTCCATATAACGCCTTAAATGGATCCATGTCAATACTTGCTTGATAACTGTTGTTGTAGGAGAATTCCACAAATGACAAGAACTTGTCCCAACTTCCCTTGAAATCAAGGACATAGAGTCTTAATAGATCCTCAAGAGTTTAAATAGTCCTCTTCGACTGCCCGTCCGTCTGAGGATGATATGCTGAGCTGAATCACAAATCTGTGCCCATAGCTTTTTGCAAACTAACCCATAATTGTGAAGTGAATCTTGGGTCTCGATTAGAAACAATGGATATTGTCATACCATGCAGTCTTACAATCTTGTTTATGTACATACGAGCAAGGCGTTCAAGGGAATAAGTTTCTCGTATATGTAAGAAATGAGGAGACTTGGTTAGTTTATCGACAATGACCCAAATCGCATCTATGCCTTGAGAAACCTTGGGAAGACTAGTAACAAAATCTATGATAATGTGCTCCCACTTCCATTCTGGAATTTCAAGTGGTTGCAATGGACCTTTTGGCACTTGATACTCTGCCTTGACACGCTGACAAATTAAACACCTTGAGATAAAATCCGCGATCTCTTTTTTCATATTTCTCCACCAAAATGTATGTCGATGATCACGATACATCTTGGTACTTCCGGGATGGATTGCAAACGGTGTGTTGTGCGCCTCTATCATGATTTCATAATTTAAATCAGGGTCGTTAGGAACACAAAGTCTGGAGTTGACTCAAAGTATTCTTTCTTCATCTATTCTTGCTTCCGGCATAGCACCTTCTTGCACTTTCTTCCTCATACGCATCAGCTCCAGGTCTATAGCTTGAGCAGCTTTAACTTTATCGATTAAAGTTGGTTCTACTCGTATATTTGCCATCATCACGTGGGTCCCTGGAGTCTTTAACTCTATCTCCATTCTTTGTAAGTCATACAAAATGGGCCTTTGCGTTGATAATATCGCACTCGTACCCGCATATGATCTTCTACTCAAAGCGTCAGCTACTACGTTCGCTTTTTCAGGATGGTATTGAATGGTATGATTGTAATCTTTCAACAGCTCGAGCCAACGCCGTTGTCGCATGTTGAGTTCCTTTTGGGTGAAGAAATATTTGAGGCTTTTATGATCCGTATAGATCTCCACTTTCTCCCTATACAGGTAATGCTTCCAGATCTTTAGCACAAAAACGCTTGCCGCCAACTCTAGTTCATGAGTAGGATAATTCCTCTCATATTCTTTGAGTTGTCGTGAGACATAGGCTATGACATTCTCATATTGCATGAGAACATATCCTAACCCTCTGCCTGAAGCATCGCTGTAGATGAAATTCTTGAAAATTCTTCTCACATTCCAAGCTCCAATCGAATTTTGTATCTTTTCGAGTCAGCTGAGTTAATGGAGTAGCGATTCGAGAAAATCCTTCCATGAATCTCCGATAATAACCAGCTAAGCCTAAAAAGCTACGTACTTTGGTCACTGACTTAGGTTGCTTCCAACTTTGAATTGCTTCAATCTTTGTCGGGTCAACAGATATTCCATGATTTGATATCACGTGCCCAAGGAATGCTACTTCCGCAAGCCAGAACTAGCATTTCTTCAACTTGGCATAAAGCTTATTTTCACGAAGCTTTTGGAGTATCAGCCTCAAGTGATGTTCATGATCTTTACGGCTTTTGGAGTAAATGAGGATGTTATCAATAAAGACGACCATAAAGTGATCCAAATATTTCTTGAATACTCAGTTCATCTCATATCTATGAATGCAGCAGGAGCATTAGTTAATCCAAAAAGACATGACTAGGAATTCGTTCTAAAAGCAATCTTTGGAATGTCATCAGCTTTAATCTTTAACTGATGATATCCAGAACGAAGATCGATCTTTGAAAAGAATTTGGCGCCTTGCAACTGGTCAAACAGGTCATCAATACGTGGCAACGGGTACCTATTTTTGATGGTGATATGATTCAACTCCCGATAATCAATACAAAGTCGCATACTTCCATCTTTCTTCTTCACGAATAGAACAGGAGCAACCCAAGGAGATGTACTAAGACGAATGAAATCGATGTCTAACAACTCCTATAGTTGGGTCTTTAACTCCTGAAGTTTAATAGGAGCCATTCGATATGGGGCTTTGGAAATGAGTTTTGTACCGGGTTCAAGGATGATACCAAACTCGATTTCATGCTCCGGGGGTAGGCCAAGAAGTTCTTCGGAGAATACGTTAGGAAATTTATTAACAATAGAAATATCACTCAAATCTGACGTATTTTTGTTTAAATCTGTGACATGGGCTAAGAAAGCTTGACATCCGTTTTTCAATAAACGAATAGCTTTATGGCTTGATATGACAGTGATTGACTTTAGTGGTTCGGTTGCTTGAATTCGCATAATAGGTTGGTTAGGAATATGAAAGCTAACAACCTTACGAAAATAATTAATTTTTGCATGATGAGTGGTTAACCAATCAATCCCTAAAATCACATCAAATGCAAGTATTTTCAAAGAAATAAGATCGATAGGTAATGTGCGGTTACCGATTTGAATCAAACAAGACTTATAAACAGTGGATGTAATAAAGGTTTCTCCCAACGGAGTTTCAACAGATAAGTCAAAGTCTAATTTCTTCGTAGTCAAATTTAAACGTTGAGTGCAAGTAGGAGAAATAAAAGAATGGGTAGAACCGGTATCAAATAAGGTATAGACTTCGCTAGAGTTTATGATTAGCTTACCCGTGATAACCTCGTTCGGGTTCTTTGCTTTTTGGGAGGTCATGACAAATGCTCTCCTTTGGACTACCGGTTTTGATTTCTCTGGAACGGCCTTTGGTGCCTCCATCCCAGCTGGACTTGGCTTCACTGCACAACAAAATCGAGCCAGGTGACCTTTTCTTCCACAATTGTAATATATTTTGGACTGCTGCGTACAGTTTGGACTGATGTGTCCCTCCCCTCTGCATTTATAGCATACGATCGATGGTCGTTCTCCTTCTTTAACAACGGGTACTGGTACTGACGTCTTTCCATCATTATTGAATCTCCTCTTCTTGAAATTTCCACTCCTATTGTCTTGGCCATAATTACCACTGAAGTGGTTACCATTTCTGGCATGTTGAATTCCTCCACGTTTGTTGTCACCGCTTCGATGACTGCTACCACTAGTATTATCATTTTGCCGGATGCTCTCTCTTGGTTGGGTTGAATCATTATCACGTTCCAATAACTGAGCCCTATTTACGACATCTGAATACAAACACAGTTTGTGAGAAATGAGATATTGACGTATTTCAGGTTTTAAACCTCGCAGAAATATTTGCGTCATTCTCTCCTCATTATCAACCAAGTGGGACGCAAACCGGGATAACTCGGCAAACTTAGCTTCGTACTGCGATACGATCATATTGTTTTTCTCCAGCTTGATAAACTCCACCTCTTTCATATGACGAGTACTTTCGGAAAACTACTTGTCGTTGAACAGTTCTTGAAACTTCTCCCAAAACATCTTCAGTGCGGTAGGTTGGGTACGCTTTACGGATTCTCACCAGTAATCTGCCTCTCCTCTCAACATGAAGGTGGCAAAGGGAACCTTTTGCTACTCGAAGCATCCCAAAATATCAAATATCTTTGTGATCTGCTTTATCAACGTCTCCGCCTTAAGTGGTTTTGGCTCTCCCAAAAACTTCGGTGGTCCCAGCTCCTTGAACTTCTTAACGGTGACTATCCGAGAGTTGCCTGTGATTCCACCTGTATTTTGAACAGGAGTCGCTGTCGCCTGATGTTGCATGAATTGCATAAAGCCTCTGAACATCCAAATATTCCTTGAATACTCAGTTCATCATATCCATGAAGGCAGCAGAAGCATTAGTTAATCCAAAAAGACATGACTAGGAATTCGTTCTAAAAGCAGTCTTTGGAATGTCATCAGTTTTAATCTTTAACTGATGATATCCGGAACGAAGATCGATCTTTGAAAAGAATATGGCGCCTTGCAACTGGTCAAACAGGTCATCAATACGTGGCAATGGGTACCTATTTTTGATGGTGATATGATTCAACTCCCGATAATCAATACAAAGTCGCATACTTCCATCTTTCTTCTTCACGAATAGAACAGGAGCAACCCAAGGAGATGTACTAAGACGAATGAAATCGATGTCTAACAACTCCTATAGTTGGGTCTTTAACTCCTGAAGTTCAATAGGAGCCATTCGATATGGGGCTTTGGAAATGGGTTTTGTACCGGGTTCAAGGATGATACCAAAATCGATTTCACGCTCTGGGGGTAGGCCAAGAAGTTCTTCGAGGAATACGTCAGGAAATTTATTAACAATAGAAATATCATTCAAATCTGACGTATTTTTGTTTAAATCTGTGACATGGGCTAAGAAAGCTTGACATCCGTTTTTTAATAAACGAATAACTTTATGGCTTGATATGACAGTGATTGACTTTAGTGGTTTGGTTGCTTGAATTCGCATAATAGGTTGGTTAAGAATATGAAAGCTAATAACCTTACGAAAATAATTAATTTTTTCATAATCAGTGGTTAACCAATAAATCCCTAAAATCACATCAAATGCAAGTATTTTCAAAGAAATAAGATCGATAGGTAATGTGCGGTTGCCAATTTGAATCAAACAAGACTTATAAACAGTGGATGTAATGAAGGTTTCTCCCAACGGAGTTTCAGCAGATAAGTCAAAGTCTAATTTCTCCGTAGTCAAATTTAAACGTTGAGTGCAAGTAGGAGAAATAAAAGAATGGGTAGAACCGGTATCAAATAAGGTATAGACTTCGCTAGAGTTTATGATTAGCTTACCCGTGATAACCTCGTTCGGGTTCTTTGCTTTTTGGGAGGTCATGACAAATGCTCTCCTTTGGACTACCGGTTTTGATTTCTCTGGAACGGCCTTTGGTGCCTCCATCCCAGCTGGACTTGGCTTCACTGCACAACAAAATCGAGCCAGGTGACCTTTTCTTCCACAATTGTAATATATTTTGGACTACTGCGTACAGTTTGGACTGATGTGTCCCTCCCCTCCGCATTTATAGCATACGATCGATGGTCGTTCTCCTTCTTTAACAACGGGTACTGGTACTGACGTCTTTCCATCATTATTGAATCTCCTCTTCTTGAAATTTTCACTCCTATTGTCTTGGCCATGATTACCACTGAAGTGGTTACCATTTCTGGCATGTTGAATTTCTCCACGTTTGTTGTCACCGCTTCGATGACTGCTACCACTAGTATTATCATTTTGCCGGATGCTCTCTCTTGGTTGGGTTGAATCATTATCACGTTCCAATAACTGAGCCCTATTTACGACATCTGAATACAAACACAGTTTGTGAGAAATGAGATATTGACGTATTTCAGGTTTTAAACCTCGCAGAAATATTTGCGTCATTCTCTCCTCATTATCAACCAAGTGGGACGCAAACCGGGATAACTCGGCAAACTTAGCTTCGTACTGCGATACGATCATATTGTTTTTCTCTAGCTTGATAAACTCCACCTCTTTCATATGACGAGTACTTTCGGAAAACTACTTGTCGTTGAACAGTTCTTGAAACTTCTCCCAAAACATCTTCAGTGCGGTAGGTTGGGTACGCTTTACGGATTCTCACCAGTAATCTGCCTCTCCTCTCAACATGAAGGTGGCTAAGGGAACCTTTTGCTACTCGAAGCATCCCAAAATATCAAATATCTTTGTGATCTGCTTTATCAACGTCTCCGCCTTAAGTGATTTTGGCTCTCCCAAAAACTTCGGTGGTCCCAGCTCCTTGAACTTCTTAACGGTGACTATCCGAGAGTTGCCTGTGATTCCACCTGTATTTTGAACAGGATTCGCTGTCGCCTGATGTTGCATGAATTGCATAAAGCCTCTGAACATCCAAATATTCCTTGAATACTCAGTTCATCATATCCATGAAGGCAGCAGAAGCATTAGTTAATCCAAAAAGACATGACTAGGAATTCGTTCTAAAAGCAGTCTTTGGAATGTCATCAGTTTTAATCTTTAACTGATGATATCCGGAACGAAGATCGATCTTTGAAAAGAATTTGGCGCCTTGCAACTGGTCAAACAGGTCATCAATACGTGGCAACGGGTACCTATTTTTGATGGTGATATGATTCAACTCCCGATAATCAATACAAAGTCGCATACTTCCATCTTTCTTCTTCACGAATAGAACAGGAGCAACCCAAGGAGATGTACTAAGACGAATGAAATCGATGTCTAACAACTCCTATAGTTGGGTCTTTAACTCCTGAAGTTCAATAGGAGCCATTCGATATGGGGCTTTGGAAATGGGTTTTGTACCGGGTTCAAGGATGATACCAAAATCGATTTCACGCTCTGGGGGTAGGCCAAGAAGTTCTTCGAGGAATACGTCAGGAAATTTATTAACAATAGAAATATCATTCAAATCTGACGTATTTTTGTTTAAATCTGTGACATGGGCTAAGAAAGCTTGACATCCGTTTTTTAATAAACGAATAACTTTATGGCTTGATATGACAGTGATTGACTTTAGTGGTTTGGTTGCTTGAATTCGCATAATAGGTTGGTTAAGAATATGAAAGCTAATAACCTTACGAAAATAATTAATTTTTTCATAATCAGTGGTTAACCAATAAATCCCTAAAATCACATCAAATGCAAGTATTTTCAAAGAAATAAGATCGATAGGTAATGTGCGGTTGCCAATTTGAATCAAACAAGACTTATAAACAGTGGATGTAATGAAGGTTTCTCCCAACGGAGTTTCAGCAGATAAGTCAAAGTCTAATTTCTCCGTAGTCAAATTTAAACGTTGAGTGCAAGTAGGAGAAATAAAAGAATGGGTAGAACCGGTATCAAATAAGGTATAGACTTCGCTAGAGTTTATGATTAGCTTACCCGTGATAACCTCGTTCGGGTTCTTTGCTTTTTGGGAGGTCATGACAAATGCTCTCCTTTGGACTACCGGTTTTGATTTCTCTGGAACGGCCTTTGGTGCCTCCATCCCAGCTGGACTTGGCTTCACTGCACAACAAAATCGAGCCAGGTGACCTTTTCTTCCACAATTGTAATATATTTTGGACTACTGCGTACAGTTTGGACTGATGTGTCCCTCCCCTCTGCATTTATAGCATACGATCGATGGTCGTTCTCCTTCTTTAACAACGGCTGCTGGTGCTGATATCTTTCCATCATTATTGAATCTCCTCTTCTTGAAATTTCCACTCCTATTGTCTTGGCCATGATTACCACTGAAGTGGTTACCATTTCTGGCATGTTGAATTCCTCCACGTTTGTTGTCACCGCTTCGATGACTGCTACCACTAGTATTATCATTTTGCCGGATGCTCTCTCTTGGTTGGGTTGAATCATTATCACGTTCCAATAACTGAGCCCTATTTACGACATCTGAATACAAACACAGTTTGTGAGAAATGAGATATTGACGTATTTCAGGTTTTAAACCTCGCAGAAATATTTGCGTCATTCTCTCCTCATTATCAACCAAGTGGGACGCAAACCGGGATAACTCGGCAAACTTAGCTTCGTACTGCGATACGATCATATTGTTTTTCTCCAGCTTGATAAACTCCACCTCTTTCATATGACGAGTACTTTCGGAAAACTACTTGTCGTTGAACAGTTCTTGAAACTTCTCCCAAAACATCTTCAGTGCGGTAGGTTGGGTACGCTTTACGGATTCTCACCAGTAATCTGCCTCTCCTCTCAACATGAAGGTGGCTAAGGGAACCTTTTGCTACTCGAAGCATCCCAAAATATCAAATATCTTTGTGATCTGCTTTATCAACGTCTCCGCCTTAAGTGGTTTTGGCTCTCCCAAAAACTTCGGTGGTCCCAGCTCCTTGAACTTCTTAACGGTGACTATCCGAGAGTTGCCTGTGATTCCACCTGTATTTTGAACAGGAGTCGCTGTCGCCTGATGTTGCATGAATTGCATAAAGCCTCTGAACATCCAAATATTCCTTGAATACTCAGTTCATCATATCCATGAAGGCAGCAGAAGCATTAGTTAATCCAAAAAGACATGACTAGGAATTCGTTCTAAAAGCAGTCTTTGGAATGTCATCAGTTTTAATCTTTAACTGATGATATCCGGAACGAAGATCGATCTTTGAAAAGAATTTGGCGCCTTGCAACTGGTCAAACAGGTCATCAATACGTGGCAACCGGTACCTATTTTTGATGGTGATATGATTCAACTCCCGATAATCAATACAAAGTCACATACTTCCATCTTTCTTCTTCACGAATAGAACAGGAGCAACCCAAGGAGATGTACTAAGACGAATGAAATCGATGTCTAACAACTCCTATAGTTGGGTCTTTAACTCCTGAAGTTCAATAGGAGCCATTCGATATGGGGCTTTGGAAATGGGTTTTGTACCGGGTTCAAGGATGATACCAAAATCGATTTCACGCTCTGGGGGTAGGCCAAGAAGTTCTTCGAGGAATACGTCAGGAAATTTATTAACAATAGAAATATCATTCAAATCTGACGTATTTTTGTTTAAATCTGTGACATGGGCTAAGAAAGCTTGACATCCGTTTTTTAATAAACGAATAACTTTATGGCTTGATATGACAGTGATTGACTTTAGTGGTTTGGTTGCTTGAATTCGCATAATAGGTTGGTTAAGAATATGAAAGCTAACAACCTTACGAAAATAATCAATTTTTTCATAATCAGTGGTTAACCAATAAATCCCTAAAATCACATCAAATGCAAGTATTTTCAAAGAAATAAGATCGATAGGTAATGTGCGGTTGCCAATTTGAATCAAACAAGACTTATAAACAGTGGATGTAATGAAGGTTTCTCCCAACGGAGTTTCAGCAGATAAGTCAAAGTCTAATTTCTCCGTAGTCAAATTTAAACGTTGAGTGCAAGTAGGAGAAATAAAAGAATGGGTAGAACCGGTATCAAATAAGGTATAGACTTCGCTAGAGTTTATGATTAGCTTACCCGTGATAACCTCGTTCGGGTTCTTTGCTTTTTGGGAGGTCATGACAAATGCTCTCCTTTGGACTACCGGTTTTGATTTCTCTGGAACGGCCTTTGGTGCCTCCATCCCAGCTGGACTTGGCTTCACTGCACAACAAAATCGAGCCAGGTGACCTTTTCTTCCACAATTGTAATATATTTTGGACTGCTGCGTACAGTTTGGACTGATGTGTCCCTCCCCTCTGCATTTATAGCATACGATCGATGGTCGTTCTCCTTCTTTAACAACGGGTACTGGTACTGACGTCTTTCCATCATTATTGAATCTCCTCTTCTTGCCACTCCTATTGTCTTGGCCATGATTACCACTGAAGTGGTTACCATTTCTGGCATATTGACTTCCTCCACGTTTGTTGTCACTGCTTCGATGACTGCTACCACTAGTATTATTGTGACGCCCCCAAAATAGGTATACAACACCCATTCTGAGTCGCCAAATACATGGTACAGAAAACAAACTACAACTTCAATAATACAATTGTCGTGCAAAATACGACAACACATACTGTGAGTTTAAATACAAATATTGTCTTTTAGACAATATCCACACTCAAATAAGTCCTCGTTACAATTATTCAAACACTATTTTACAGAAATAGTGAGGACTGCTAAAACATCTTTCTAGAATCATCACTCCGTACCCCGACTAGTTCCTGCTATGTTCTCACCTCCTGAGAAGAAAAATGGAACAAAAAGGAAAAGGGTGAGCTCAACTAGCCCAGTAAAGAATATTATGACTAAGATAATATACAAACAAATTATCGTTAGTCTTCAACAGGGAAAAATCTGATAGAATATAATCGACAACAAGTTTTAGATCAACAACTGCAGCGGAAATAGCAAACCATTAGAAGAGTCAAGTAGAGAAAGAATTCTACTATCTTCTAAGATTTAAAAGTCCATCATCAATATTTTATCCCTGTAACATCAATTAATAATCATCTTTATCCAAATATTCATCTTTGCACTACAGGCCAAAGATATTCATTTGTATCACCTGTCAGTCATGTTCATCTCAACACCTGTTCATCTTTGCACTACAGGCCAAAGATATTCATCAAGTAATCATACATCTTTGCACTACAGGCCAAAGATATTCATCAAGTAATCATACATCTTTGCACTACAGGCCAAAGATATTCATTAATATCATCATTTAGGACTGAGGATGATGAAAAATATCTTAAAGAGAACGAATCCAATGAGACAGAAAAACAAATAGTAGGGATTCGTATAACAGTTTATCCAAGATCAATAATACTTCATAATAATCAATTGTGAAGCAGAATTCAAAAATAAAGATTAAAACATGGATACAATCAAAGATAGTAACCATAATAGACATCTTGGACAAAAAAAAAGAAAATTTTATTTTTCGGTGAATAGTGTCGTATTCGTGAATAGTACCGTATACGTGAATAGTGCCGTATACGTGAATAGTAACCCCGACACAAAAAGTTCCAAATTTGATAAAAACTCATATCAATATTTCAGCATAATGATATTGAAGAAAATAATATCATTAAAAAGAAAATAATATCCCTTACCTCAAGATATCAGTACTTCTGGTCGGAATACCGGTATAAGGCTGAAAGAAACTTGCTCTGATGAATAGAAACTCTCAAAGTATCTAAATACTCACAAAATACACTCAATAATCTAGAGAGAGAAAGAGAGAAAACTTATTTCTGGTGTGATTTTCAATTCTAACTTAGCCCTCTATTTATAGGAAAATTTTGGTAGGTTTGACCTGCAACCTGATGGCTTTACCTGCTACTATTCCCACCCACCACATTTGAAATATAATTCAGCACATTTTTTCACCAACCACAAGTGGGGCCCACCAATTCTAGAATTTTCCACCAAAATGATAAACTCCGAAAATTCAACAATTTCTGAACCAGTCATCTTGTAAAATTCGTAATAAATCATACGTTCATTTTTAACGGTTCAAAATTTGTGGACATATACTCAACTTATATATGTATAACATATCCAAAAATTACCACGATCCAACGGTCGGATTAAAAATTATAACCCCCGCAAACTATCTCAAAAACCCTGATTTTTAATACCTCCATTCCGACAAAAATACTGACAAAAACCTCAACATTAACTCCTTCATTTTTAACCACAAAAATATATCCCTCATTTATATCCACATAAAATAAATATTTCCTTATCATATGAATCAATAATTAATTATTCACAAATAATATTACAGAATCACATTTATGACAACCAGGCCGTTCCCAGGAAAGAGGGGGCTTTCCAATAAGGATTTCTCCTTACTGGCGCGCAATTAGATGACCAAACCTCTCCTTAGACAGAACTTTCTAGACATTGCCAATAATGTTATCTAATAATATTATTCAAATAATATGAATTATTGATCTGATAAATGAAAATACTGTGCAGCAACAATTATTGAAACAACAATAATATAAAATATCAACGCAGCAATTATTGAATCAATAAAATAAAATATTGAATAATAACTACTGTAACAATTATTGAGTAGTGCCTTCTTACGTACGAATCAATAATTCAACTATACTGTGCAATCCGTGTGCTACTGTGCAACCACGCGTTATTACTGTATTTTTAACCACCGGGTATTTTAACAGTGTTAACGGTAACAACTACGCCGTTATTAATAAACAACTTATACTTGTCGTTTTTTTCATCCAATCGCTTTCCGTTATGGGGCCCACACAAGGCTGCGCCGTCGTACGAATATTCCCCGACAGCAAGAATATTCCACGACCAAACGAATATTCCCCGACAAAATGAATATTTTATAACCACTTGCTTATTTTGCAAAATTTGCACATTTCACCCATAACCAAAGTATTATATCAAATTAACCCCTTATTATTCACAATAATATTTAGAGAAAATTTGATTTTATTCATTAATAAGTTGGGGTCTTACAACCTCCCCTCCTTATGAAATTTCGTCCTCGAAATTGACGTACGTACCTGATGTTTCAAAAAGGTGAGGATACCTCGCTTTCATTTCTGATTCCAACTCCCAGGTCATTTCTTCAATAGCATGGTTTCTCCACAAAACCTTAACTTGTGGTATAACCTTCGTGCGTAGGACATGCTCTTTCCTATCCAAGATCTTAACAGGTACCTCCTCGTACGTTAAATCTTCAGCTATCTCGTCTGGTTCTAACTCAATAATGTGGTTCGGGTCTTTAACATATTTACGAAGCATAGATATGTGAAAAACATTATGAACACGAGACATGCTTGGAGGTAATGCGAGTCTATATGCCACATTTCCTATTCGCTCAAGAATCTCAAATGGACCAACAAATCTTGGATTGAGCTTTCCTCTCTTCCCAAATCTTGTAACTCCCTTCCATGGTGCAACACGTAATAATACATGATCCCCAATATTAAATTCCACGTCCTTCCGATGAAGATCCGCATAACTCTTTTGTCGATCCTGTGCCGTTTGTATACGTTGTCGAATCGTTTGGATCTTCTCTGTAGTAATGCGTACCAACTCTGGTCCCAACAATGTTGCTTCACCCACCTCGTCCCAGCATACTGGAGAACGACATTTTCTTCCATACAACGCCTCGAATGGAGCCACACCTATGCTCGCCTGATAACTGTTGTTGTAGGAGAATTCCACCAATGGTAGGTACTTTTCCCAACTCCCTTTGAGATCTAGGACACAAAGTCTTAATAGATCTTCAAGAGTTTGAATAGTCCTCTCTGATTGTCCGTCCGTTTGAGGATGGTATGCCGAACTGAATCGTAAATCCGTGCCCATAGCTTTCTGCAAGCTAACCCAAAATCGTGAAGTGAATCTTGGGTCACGATCCGAAACTATGGATACTGGCATGCCATGCAATCTCACAATCTCGTTCACGTACATACTAGCAAGACGTTCAAGGGAATAAGTCTCACGTATCGGCAAGAAATGAGCGGACTTGGTTAATCTATCAACAATAACCCAAATCGCATCTATACCTTGAGAAACCTTGGGAAGACCCGTAACAAAATCCATAGTAATGTGTTCCCACTTCCATTTCGGAATCTCAAGTGGTTGCAATGGACCCTTTGGTACTTGATGCTCCGCTTTTACACGTTGACAAGTTAAACATCTCGAGATAAACTCCGCGATCTCTCTTTTCATATTGCTCCACCAAAATGTATGTCGAAGATCGTGATACATTTTGGTACTCCCAGGATGGATTGCAAACGGTGTGTTGTGTGCCTCCATCATTATTCTATGCTTCAAGTCAAAATCGTTAGGAACACAAAGTCTGGAGTTGACTCGAAGTATTCCTTCTTCATCGATTCTTGCTTCTGGAATAGCACCTTCTTGCACTTTCTTCTTCATACGCATCAGCTCTATATCCGTAGCTTGAGCAGCTTTAACTTTATCGATTAAAGTCGGTTCTACTCGTATATTTGATATCATCATGTGGGTACTTGGAGCCTTCATCTCTATCTCCATCCTTTGCAAGTCATACAAAATGGGCCTTTGTGTTAAAAACATTGCACTCGTACCCGCATATGATCTTCTACTCAATGCGTCAGCTACTACGTTTGCTTTTCCAGGATGGTATTGGATGGTATGATCGTAATCTTTCAACAGCTCAAGCCAACGTCGTTGCCGCATGTTGAGTTCCTTTTGGGTGAAGAAATTTTGAGGCTTTTATGATCTGTATAGATCTCCACTTTCTCCCCATACAGGTAGTGTCTCCAGATCTTCAACGCAAAAACGACTGCTGCCAACTCCAAATCATGAGTAGGATAATTCCTCTCATATTCTTTGAGTTGTCGTGAGGCATAGGCTATGACTTTCCCATGTTGCATGAGAACGCATCCTAACCCTTTGCCTGAAGCATCGCTGTAGATAACAAATCCATCCGAACCAGATGGTATTGTCAGAACAGGTGCCAAAATGAGTCTCCTCTTGAGTTCTTGGAAACTCTTCTCGCATTCCTCACTCCATACGAATTTTGTATCTTTCCGAGTCAGCTGAGTTAACGGAGTAGCGATTCGAGAAAATCCTTCCACAAATCTCCGATAATAACCAGCTAAGCCCAGAAAGCTACGTACTTCGATTACCTACTTAGATTGCTCTCAACTGTGACTCATATCCCAACCTTCGATAGCACGTCACAATGACACCTATCAGTTTACTACCGCACGAATATGGCATCCCCTACGGAGAGTCTGGATTCAGTGCATTCCATAAAGGAAGTCACCAGATAAAGGCTCGGTTATCAACTTCTATAGTTAGGTTTTTAACTCCCGAAGTTCAATAGGAGTCATTCGATATAAGATTTTAGAAATGAGTTTTGTATCGGGTTGAAGATCAATACAAAAATTCAATATCACGCTCTGGGTTAAGCCAGGAAATTCTTCAGGAAATACGTCAAAATTTTACTAACAATAGAAATATCATTCACATCTGACGTATTTTTGTTCAAGTTCATAACATAGCTAAGAAAGCTTGACATCCATTTTTCAATAAACGAATGACTTTACGGCTTGATATGAAAGAGTTTGACTTCAATGGTTTGGTTGCTTGAATTTGAATAATAAGTTGCTTAGGAATATGAAAACTAACAACCTTACAAAAGCAATCAATTTGGCATGATGAGTAGTTAACCAATCGATTCCTAAAATCACATCAAAAGCAAGTATCTTTAAAGAGATAAGGTCAACAGGTAATGTGATGGTGCCAACTTGGATCAAACAAGATTTATAAATAGTGGATGTGACGAAAGTTTCTCCTAACGGAGTTTCCACAGATAGGTCAAAGTTTAACTTCTCCGGAATCAAGTTTAAACGTTGAGCATAAGCAGGAGAGATAAAAGAATGGGTAGAACCGGTATCTAATAAGGTATAAACTTCGCAAAAATTTATAATTAACTAACCCGTGCTAATTTCGTTCGGGTTCCTCGCATTCTGACCAGTCACGAAAAACGCTCTTCCAGGAACCGTTGACTTTGACTTATCCGGGACAACTTTTGGAGTCACCATCCCCGCTGAACTTGGTTTTACTACAGAACACTCTCGAGCTATATGACCCTCCTTTCCACAGTTATAACATACCTTGAGCTGCTGTGGGCAGTTTGGACTTATATGTCCCTCTTCTCCGCATCTGTAACATCTAACTGGCGGTCGTTCTCCTCCCCTAGAATTTGTTCCTGGTGCTGGTGCTGCTATCGACGTCTTCCTGTCATCGTTAAATCTTCTCTTCTTGAAATTTTCACTTGACTCACCTCTCCTATTATCATGGCCACGATGACCACCCGAGTGGTTACCGCTTTTGTCCGAATGCTTTCCTTCTCTCTGGTTGTCATTGCTTCGATGACTGCCGCCACCGGTATGACCCTGGTTGTGGTCCCTCGGTTGAACATACTCATTATCTCGCTCTAATAATTGAGCCCTGTTTACAACATCTGAATATAAAGAAAATTTATGAGAGATAAGATATTGTCGAATCTCGGGTTTTAGACCTCTCAGAAACATCCTTGTCATTCGTTCCTCATTTTCGACCAAATGAGATGCAAACCTGGATAACTCTGCAAACTTCGCCTCGTACTGGGACACCGTCATGTTGTTTTGTTCCAGTCTGATAAACTCAACCTCCTTCATATGACGAATACTTTCAGGAAAGTATTTGTCATTGAACAGTTTTTGAAATGTTTCCCAGGGCATGTTGAGTGCGTCAGGCTGGGTACGCTTCACAGACTCCCACCAGTAGTCTGCCTCACCGCGGAACATAAAAGTGGCGAATGGAACCTTCTGTTCCTCCGTGCATCCCAAGACATCGAATATCTTGGTAATTTGCTTGACCCACGTTTCCGCCATGATCGGATCCGGCTTTCCCTTAAATTCTGGTGGTCCCAATTCTTTGAACTGCTTAGCTGTGACAAACCGCGCGTTGTTATCATTTCCACCCGTATTCTGCACACGAGTCTCCCTCGTCTGATTTTGCATGAACTGCAAAAAGCTCCTAAACATTCCATCATTCATCGTTTGCTCGGTAACGTTGTTTACAGGAGGAATATTGCCTTCCTGTTGCACGTTCCCCTGGGTGGTGATCAAAGGTGTCTCCACGGTCTGATTTACTCCATTATTAACGTTCTCAGCTGCCATTCTTAAATACTGCCATAAAACAAGGGTTAATAGTCATGTCATATATTATCCCTATACTCTGACCGACCAAATAAACACCAAATAAACTTAGTCAGGTCATACTAGCGAAGGAATTCCCCGTCTCTCCCCTCCTAGTTCTTGTCTCACATCTCAGCCAGGGATCATATCCCTAAGCTCTGATACCAACTGTGACGCCCCCAAAATAGGTATACAACACCCATTCTGAGTCGCCAAATACATGGTACAGAAAACAAACTACAACTTCAATAATACAATTGTCGTGCAAAATACGACAACACATACTGTGAGTTTAAATACAAATATTGTCTTCTAGACAATATCCACACTCAAATAAGTCCTCATTACAATTATTCAAACACTATTTTACAGAAATAGTGAGGACTGCTAAAACATCTTTCTAGAACCATCACTCCATACCCCGACTAGATCCTGCTATGTTCTCACCTCCTGAGAAGAAAAATGGAACAAAAAGGAAAAGGGTGAGCTCAACTAGCCCAGTAAAGAATATTATGACTAAGATAATATACAAACAAATTATCGTTAGTCTTCAACAGGGAAAAATCTGATAGAATATAATCGACAACAAGTTTTAGATCAACAACTGCAGCGGAAACAGCAAACCATTAGAAGAGTCAAGTAGAGAAAGAATTCTACTATCTTCTAAGATTTAAAAGTCCATCATCAATATTTTATCCCTGTAACATCAATTAATAATCATCTTTATCCAAATATTCATCTTTGCACTACAGGCCAAAGATATTCATTTGTATCACCTGTCAGTCATGTTCATCTCAACACCTGTTCATCTTTGCACTACAGGCCAAAGATATTCATCAAGTAATCATACATCTTTGCACTACAGGCCAAAGATATTCATCAAGTAATCATACATCTTTGCACTACAGGCCAAAGATATTCATTAATATCATCATTTAGGACTGAGGATGATGAAAAATATCTTAAAGAGAACGAATCCAATGAGACAGAAAAACAAATAGTAGGGATTCGTATAACAGTTTATCCAAGATCAATAATACTTCATAATAATCAATTGTGAAGCAGAATTCAAAAATAAAGATTAAAACATGGATACAATCAAAGATAGTAACCATAATAGACATCTTGGACAAAAAAAAAGAAAATTTTATTTTTCGGTGAATAGTGCGTATTCGTGAATAGTACCGTATACGTGAATAGTGCCGTATACGTGAATAGTAACCCCGACACAAAAAGTTCCAAATTTGATAAAAACTCATATCAATATTTCAGCATAATGATATTGAAGAAAATAATATCATTAAGAAGAAAATAATATCCCTTACCTCAAGATATCAGTACTTCTGGTCGGAATACCGGTATAAGGCTGAAAGAAACTTGCTCTGATGAATAGAAACTCTCAAAGTATCTAAATACTCACAAAATACACTCAATAATCTAGAGAGAGAAAGAGAGAAAACTTGTTTCTGGTGTGATTTTCAATTCTAACTTAGCCCTCTATTTATAGGAAAATTTTGGTAGGTTTGACCTGCAACCTGATGGCTTTACCTGCTACTATTCCCACCCACCACATTTGAAATATAATTCAGCACATTTCTTCACCAACCACAAGTGGGGCCCACCAATTCTAGAATTTTCCACCAAAATGATAAACTCCGAAAATTCAACAATTTCTGAACCAGTCATCTTGTAAAATTCGTAATAAATCATACGTTCATTTTTAACGGTTCAAAATTTGTGGACATATACTCAACTTATATATGTATAACATATCCAAAAATTACCACGATCCAACGGTCGGATTAAAAATTATAACCCCCGCAAACTATCTCAAAAACCCTGATTTTTAATACCTCCATTCCGACAAAAATACTGACAAAAACCTCAACATTAACTCCTTCATTTTTAACCACAAAAATATATCCCTCATTTATATCCACATAAAATAAATATTTCCTTATCATATGAATCAATAATTAATTATTTACAAATAATATTACAGAATCACATTTATGACAACCAGGCCGTTCCCAGGAAAGAGGGGGCTTTCCAATAAGGATTTCTCCTTACTGGCGCGCAATTAGATGACCAAACCTCTCCTTAGACAGAACTTTCTAGACATTGCCAATAATGTTATCTAATAATATTATTCAAATAATATGAATTATTGATCTGATAAATGAAAATACTGTGCAGCAACAATTATTGAAACAACAATAATATAAAATATCAACGCAGCAATTATTGAATCAATAAAATAAAATATTGAATAATAACTACTGTAACAATTATTGAGTAGTGCCTTCTTACGTACGAATCAATAATTCAACTATACTGTGCAATCCGTGTGCTACTGT
This sequence comes from Panax notoginseng, assembly GCA_016801055.1. Taxonomy (NCBI): domain Eukaryota; kingdom Viridiplantae; phylum Streptophyta; class Magnoliopsida; order Apiales; family Araliaceae; genus Panax; species Panax notoginseng. Next base: position 130,026,153 of record CM029012.1, read on the forward strand.
GCAACCACGCGTTATTACTGTATTTTTAACCACCGGGTATTTCAACAGTGTTAACGGTAACAACTACGCCGTTATTAATAAACAACTTATACTTGTCGTTTTTTTCATCCAATCGCTTTCCGTTATGGGGCCCACACAAGGCTGCGCCGTCGTACGAATATTCCCCGACAGCAAGAATATTCCACGACCAAACGAATATTCCCCGACAAAATGAATATTTTATAACCACTTGCTTATTTTGTAAAATTTGCACATTTCACCCATAACCAAAGTATTATATCAAATTAACCCCTTATTATTCACAATAATATTTAGAGAAAATTTGATTTTATTCCTTAATAAGTTGGGGTCTTACAATTATCATTTTGCCGGATGCTCTCTCTTGGTTGGGTTGAATCATTATCACGCTCTAATAACTGAGCCCTATTTACAACATCTGAATACAAACACAGTTTGTAAGAAATGAGATATTGACGTATTTCAGGTTTCAAACCTCGCAGAAACATTTGCGTCATTCTCTCCTCATTATCAACCAAGTGGGACACAAACCGGGATAACTCAGTAAACTTAGCTTCGTACTGCGATACGATCATATTGTTTTGCTCCAGCTTGATAAACTCCACCTCTTTCATGTCACGAATACTTTCAGGAAAGTACTTGTCGTTGAACAGTTCTTGAAACTTCTCCCAAAACATCTTCAGTGCGGTAGGTTGGGTACGCTTTACGGATTCCCACCAGTAATCTGCCTCTCCTCTCAACATGAAGGTGGCAAAGGGAACCTTTTGCTCCTCAGAGCATCCCAAGATATCAAATATCTTTGTGATCTACTTTATCAACGTCTCCGCCTTAAGTGGTTTTGGCTCTCCCAAAAACTCCGGTGGTCCCAGCTCCTTGAACTGCTTAACGGTGACCATCCGAGAGTTGCCAGTGATTCCACCTGTATTTTGAATAGGAGTCGCTCTCGCCTGATGTTGCATGAATTGCATAAAGCCTCTGAACATCCCATCATTTATCGTTTGGTCGGTGTTATTATTTTTCTGAGGATTATTGCCTTCCTGATGCACATTATCTTGGATATTGATCGTTGGTGACTCAACGGTCTCATGTGCTCCATTGCTTATCTCAATATTCTCGGATGTTATTTTCAAACACTGCCACAAAACAAGGGTTAATTGACACGCCACATATTATCCCTATATTCTGACCGACCAATTAAATAATCAAATAAGCTTAAGTAGGTCATACTAGCAAAGGATTTTCCCGTCTCTCCTCTCCTAGTTCAAGCCTTACGTCTCAGCCAGGGATCATATCCCTAAGCTTTGATACCAACTGTGACGCCCCCAAAATAGGTATACATCACCCATTCTGAGTTGCCAAATACATAGTACAGAATTCAAATACAAACTTAATTAATACAATTGTCATGTAAAATACGACAAAACATAGCTGAGTTTTTACACGAATATTGTCTCATAGACAGTATCCAAACTCAAATTCAATCCTTATTACATTTATTATCACACTAAATAGTGAGGACTACTAAAAAAACCATCTCGGACCGTCACTCCATTCCTCGACTAGTCTCGGCTAAGTTTTTCATTTCCTGAAGAGAATAATGAAAGCAAAAGCGTGAACTCAACTAGCCCAGTAAGAAATATTATGACTAAGATAATGCAGAATAAATTATCGTTAGCCTTCAACAGTGTTAAACTGATAAAATATAATAAACATCAAATTTAATTGCAGCGGAATAAGAAATCTATTAAAAGAGTCAAGTAGAGCATGATATCTACTATCTTCTATGATTTAAAAGGTTTATCATCAATTTTATCGCTAAGACTCAGATTAATAAATAATCCACATCATCGAATCATCCCTGCACTACGACTAAGGATATTCATTAGTATCACGACTTTAAGACCCCGAATTTTATGAAATAAAAGTATTCAATTTTTCTTATAGTTACTATTCAGTAAATGGTTAAATTGATAAAAGTTAAAGTTATGGGTGAAATGTGCACATTTTGCAAAATAAGCAGGTGGTTATAAAATATTCATTGTTGTCGGGGAATATTCGTTTGGTCGTGGAATATTCTTTCTGTCGGGGAATATTCGTACGACGGCGCAGTCTTTTGTGGGCCCCATAACGGAAAGCGATTGGATGAAAAAAACGACAAAAATAAGTTGTTTATAAATAACGACGTAGTTGTTACCGTTAATACTGTTGGAATACCCGGTGGTTAAAACACAGTAATACGCGTTGTTGCACAGTAGCACACGGTATTGCACCAATTATTGATTCTTATGTAAGAAGGCACTACTCAATAATGATTACAGTAATTACTGTTCAATATTGTATTTTATTGATTCAATAATTGCTGCGTTGATATTTTATATTACTGTTATTTTTATAATTGTCACTACACAGTATTTTCTATTATCGGAACAATAATTCATATTATCTGAATAATATTATTAGATAACATTATTGGCAATGTTTAAAAAGTTCTGTCTAAGGAGAGGTTTGGTCATCTAATTGCGTGCCAGTAAGGAGAGATCCTTATTGGAAAGCCCCCTCTTTCCTGGGAACGGCCTGTTTGCCAGTACTGTGATTCTGTAATATTATTTGTGTATAATTAATTATTGATTTATATGATGAGGAAAATATTGATTTTATGTGGATATAGATGGAGAAAATTTTTAACGTGACAATTGTTAAAAATTAATATTTTATCTTTTTCTGATAAAATAATTCATTTAAATATATTATTTTAATAATATATTGATGGTGATATTTTTATAATGAATGTGGGATATATGAGTATATAAGGAGGAAGAGTATTTTCTGTGGCATTAAATGATTAACACATGTTTTGTGTGTTTGTGGACACAATTCTTGACCGAAAATTTATTATTGACTGTAAAATCGCTCGTTTGTGGATTTCGGTCAATTTTTGTTTGGAATTTGGAAAAACTTTCTTCTGCAAAGTTGTAGAGAATTGAATTTCCTATAAAAACTCGCGAGATTCAAATTTTCTGATAAAAGAGCTATTTATTATGAATTATTGAAGTTCCGAAGTTCCGAAATAATTGATTTTTGGAAGTTTTATTTATTTTTATTAACAAAAACGTTTTTTACACTTTGGTGGGCCCCACTTGCACATGTTGATGGCTGAATCTAGATTTTCAAAGGTGGGCTAAGGAAAATTTATAATTATATTATTATTTTATTAAATTTTCTGCTTTGGTGTTCTAAGCAATTTCCTATAAATAGGGTGCTTAGGTTAGAATTGAAAATCACACCAGAAACTGAAGTTTTCTCTCTATTTCTCTCTCTATATTATCGAGTGTATTCTTGTGAATATTTTGATATCTTGAGTGTTGCTATACGGTGCAAGTTCGTTCAGCGTTATTCTAGTCAGGAGTACTGCTCTTTTGAGGTAAGGGGTATTGTTGTAAGGGATAGTAAGGGATGTTAGTTTCTTCGTAAGTGATATTATTTCTTCAATATCATTATGTTGAAATATTGGTTGAAACTTTTTATCAAATTTGGAACTTTTTCATGTCGGAGTTACTATTCATGAGTTACTATTCATGAGTTACTATTCACGAGTTACTATTCATGAATTACTATTCATGAGTTACTATTCACAAGTTACTATTCACGAGTTACTATTCATGAGTTACTATTTATGGGTTACTATTCACGAGTTATTATTCATGACAAAATTGGTTTCTTTTTCTAACCAAATTATAGTTAATTTATGAATATTACTCTTGAGATTAAAAATATATGTTGATCATATTATTTTTATTATCATATATAACATTTTTATAACCCTAATGATGATATTTCTCTTTAACTTGAGTGTAAAGATGGGTAGATTTTTGGTACGATCATGACTATGAGTTCTCTTTGGCCAGTAGTGCAAAGTTGAATTGTTGACTGGTATAATCATGACCATTGAATTTATAATTGAATATCTTTAGCTTAAGTGCAAAGGTGAAATGATCAACGTGGTTATAATTATTGGTTATATAAATTCTGAAATGATTATATATTTATTTGAGATATTAATATCTTTGGCCCGTAGTGCAAAGATGACATGTTGTTGAATATCTTGGCCCGTAGTGCAAAGATGACCTGTTGTTGAATATCTTTAGTTTGTAGTACAAAGATGAACTGTTGATGAATATCTTTGGGCCGTAGTGCAAAGATGAATTTATTAGTAGGATTATGAACATGAACTGTGATTTGGTATAACCATGATCTTTGATGTTTCAGGTGATGAAAATTAACTTTGTCCTGGATGAGGAAAGGAATTTAGAACTACAATTACGATTATGAGTTATACATGTGATTGTGGATAGGAATTGTTGATTTATGTTACAGGGATGAAACATTGTTGATGGACTTTTAACATGGAGAAGATAATAGACTTTATGGTCTATTTGACTCTTCTAATGGATTGCTCGTTCCGCTGCAACTATGGTTGAAAATTTTTATCATCTACCATATGTTCTAAATCTCTGATTTAATTCTGTTGAAGGCTATTGATAACTTATTTATCTTTAGTCATGATATTCTTTACTGGGCTAGTTGTGCTCACCCTTCTGTTTAACAATTCCTTTCAGGTAATAAGAGTGTAGCTGGGTTGAGCGGGGGTAACAGGGGAATAGAACGGTGGTCATCATTTAGTAGTTATATTTGGTGAATCATCTAGGGTGAAGCGAACCCAATGTTGGAAGGGTATTTTGCCACTATCATACAAGATGTCTAACGACACACAACCTCGTGTCATCATAAGACATGGTTGTGAACATCCACTTGTTGAGTATATCTACAAGCACTACCTATATGATCTTGGAGTTTGGTTGAAGTATAATTCTCAATTACAGACGGTGAAGATAATGATATGTCAAGAGAAGACTCACCATTGGAAAGAATATGATAGTAATCTTCTTATTTTTCTTTGGGGTCTACTAGGTCAACCAAGGATAATTCTGTGGCCATATGATATCTATCATAACCTAGAAGCATGGTCTCCCATGTATGAAGGTTTCCTTGAGCACTTCCCAGAGATTCTAATTTCTAAAACAGTTTTTGACTATACTTTTATGTAAGGTGTCATTGTGAGGTGCTGTCCACGGTTGGGACATAAGTCACATTTGGTATATATTTGTATCCAAACTCACAGCATATGTGTTGTTGTATTTTGCACGACAATTGTTGTAATAAAGTTATAGTTATTTTCTGTACCATGTATTTGGCGACTCAAAATGGGTTGGATGGAATGGACCTATTTTGGGGGCGTTACATTTGGTATCAGAGCTTAGGGATATGATCTCTGGCGGAGATCGGGGAATAGGACTAGGAGGGGAGAGACGAGTAAATCCTTCGCTAGTGTGTCCTACCTAAGCTTATTTGTTGGTCAGTCATAATATCGGGATATTATGTGATATGTTAATTTGTTCAATTAACCTTTGTTTTGAAGCTGTATTCTAGAATGATATCTGAAATACATGAGATGAGCAATGGAGAAATTATGATGACGGGGTGATAGAATCTTAAAATGAAAGCAAGGTATTCTCAACTCTTTGAAATACCAGGTACGTAAATTTCGAGGACGAAATTTCATAAGAAGGGGAGATTGTAAGACCCCGAATTTTATGAAATAAAAATATTCAATTTTTCTTATAGTTACTATTCAGTAAATGGTTAAATTGATAAAAGTTAAAGTTATGGGTGAAATGTGCACATTTTGCAAAATAAGCAGGTGGTTATAAAATATTCATTGTTGTCGGGGAATATTCGTTTGGTCGTGGAATATTCTTCCTGTCGGGGAATATTTGTACGACGGCGCAGTCTTTTGTGGGCCCCATAACGGAAAGCGATTGGATGAAGAAAATGACAAAAATAAGTTGTTTATAAATAACGGCGTAGTTGTTACCGTTAATACTGTTGGAATACCCGGTGGTTAAAACACAGTAATACGCGTTGTTGCACAGTAGCACACGGTATTGCACCAATTATTGATTCTTACGTAAGAAGGCACTACTCAATAATGATTACAGTAATTACTGTTCAATATTATATTTTATTGATTCAATAATTGCTGCGTTGATATTTTATATTACTGTTGTTTTTATAATTGTCACTACACAGTATTTTCTATTATCGGAACAATAATTCATATTATCTGAATAATATTATTAGATAACATTATTAGCAATGTCTAGAAAGTTTTGTCTAAGGAGAGGTTTGGTCATCTAATTGCGCGCCAGTAAGGAGAGATCCTTATTGGAAAGCCCCCTCTTTCTTGGGAACGGCCTGTTTGCCAGTACTGTGATTCTGTAATATTATTTGTGTATAATTAATTATTGATTTATATGATGAGGAAAATATTGATTTTATGTGGATATAGATGGAGAAAATTTTTAACGTGACAATTGTTGAAAATTAATATTTTATCTTTTTCTGATAAAATAATTCATTTAAATATATTATTTTAATAATATATTGATGGTGATATTTTTATAATGAATGTGGGATATATGAGTATATGAGGAGGAAGAGTATTTTTTGTGGCATTAAATGATTAACACATGTTTTGTGTGTTGGTGGACACAATTCTTGACCGAAAATTTATTATTGACTGTAAAATTACTCGTTTGTGGATTTCGGTCAATTTCTGTTTGGAATTTGGAAAAACTTTCTTCTGCAAAGTTGTAGAGAATTGAATTTCCTATAAAAACTCGCGAGATTCGAATTTTCTGATAAAAGAGCTATTTATTATGAATTATTGAAGTTCCGAAGTTCCGAAATAATTGATTTTTGGAAGTTTTATTTATTTTTATTAACAAAAACGTTTTTTACACTTTGGTGGGCCCCACTTGCACATGTTGATGGCTGAATCCAGATTTTCAAAGGTGGGCTAAGGAAAATTTTATAATTATATTATTATTTTATTAAATTTTCTGCTTTGGTGTTCTAAGCAATTTCCTATAAATAGGGTGCTTAGGTTAGAATTGAAAATCACACCAGAAACTGAAGTTTTCTCTCTATTTCTCTCTCTATATTATCGAGTGTATTCTTGTGAGTATTTTGATATTTTGAGTGTTGCTATACGGTGCAAGTTCGTTCAGCGTTATTTCAGTCAGGAGTACTGCTCTTTTGAGGTAAGGGGTATTGTTGTAAGGGATAGTAAGGGATGTTAGTTTCTTCGTAAGTGATATTATTTCTTCAATATCATTATGTCGAAATATTGGTTGAAACTTTTTATCAAATTTGAAACTTTTTCATGTCGGGGTTACTATTCTTGAGTTACTATTCATGAGTTACTATTCATGAGTTACTATTCACGAATTACTATTCATGAGTTACTATTCACGAATTACTATTCATGAGTTACTATTCATGAGTTACTATTCATGATTTACTATTCATGAGTTACTATTTATGGGTTACTATTCACGAGTTATTATTCATGACAAAATTGGTTTCTTTTTCTAACCAAATTATAGTTGATTTATGAATATTACTCTTGAGATTAAAAATATATGTTGATCATTTTATTTTTATTATCATATATAACATTTTTATAACCCTAATGATGATATTTCTCTTTAACTTGAGTGTAAAGATGGGTAGATTTTTGGTACGATCATGACTATGAGTTCTCTTTGGCCAGTAGTGCAAAGTTGAATTGTTGACTGGTATGATCATGACCATTGAATTTATAATTGAATATAATTATCAACGTGGTTATAATTATTGGTTATATAAATTCTGAAATGATTAAATATTTCTTTGAGATATTAATATCTTTGGCCCGTAGTGCAAAGATGACATGTTGTTGAATATCTTGGCCCGTAGTGCAAAGATGACCTGTTGTTGAATATCTTTAGTTTGTAGTACAAAGATGAACTGTTGATGAATATCTTTGGGCCGTAGTGCAAAGATGAATTTATTAGTAGGATTATGAACATGAACTGTGATTTGGTATAACCATGATCTTTGATGTTTCAGGTGATGAAAATTAACTTTGTCCTGGATGAGGAAAGGAATTTAGAACTACAATTACGATTATGAGTTATACATGTGATTGTGGATAGGAATTGTTGATTTATGTTACAGGGATGAAACATTGTTGATGGACTTTTAACATGGAGAAGATAATAGACTTTATGGTCTATTTGACTCTTCTAATGGATTGCTCGTTCCGCTGCAACTATGGTTGAAAATTTTTATCATCTACCATATGTTCTAAATCTCTGATTTAATTCTGTTGAAGGCTATTGATAACTTATTTATCTTTAGTCATGATATTCTTTACTGGGCTAGTTGTGCTTGTGACAACCCCAAAATAGGTTCATTCCATCCAACCTATTCTGAGTCGCCAAATACATGGTACAGAAAATAACTACAACTTTATTACAACAATTGTCGTGCAAAATACAACAACACATATGCTGTGAGTTTGGATACAAATATATACCAACTATGACTCATGTTCCAATCGTGGACATCACCTCACAATGACACCTTACATAAAGGTATAGTCAAAAATTGTTTTAGAAATTAGAATCTTTGGGAAGTGCTCAAGGAAACCTTCGTACATGGGAGGCCATGCGTCTAGGTTATGATAGATATCATATGGCCACAGAATTATCCTTGGTTGACCCAATAGACCCCAAAGAAAAACGAGAAGATTACTATCATATTCTTCCCAATGGTGAGTCTTCTCTTGACTTATCATTATCTCCACTGTCTCTAATTGAGAATTATACTTCAAACAAACACCAAGATTATATAGGTAGTGCCCATAGATATACTCAGCAAGTGGATGAGCACAACCCTGTCTTATGATGACACGAGGTTGTATGTCATTAGACATCTTGTATGATAGTGGCAAACCACCCTTCCAACGTTGGGTTCGCCTCACCCTATTTTCTTCACCAAATATAACTACTAAATGATGACCACCGTTCTATTCCCTTGTTACCCCCGCTCGACCCAGCTACACTCTTATTACCTGAAAGGAATTGTGAAGCAAAAGGGTGAGCACAACTAGCTCAGTAAAGAATATCATGACTAAAGATAATTAAATTATCAATAGCCTTCATCAATAATAAATCAGAGATTTAGAACATATGGTAAATGATAAAAATTTCAACCATAGTTGCAGCGGAACGAGCAATCCATTAGAAGAGTCAAATAGACTATAAAGTCTATTATCTTCTCCATGTTAAAAATCCACCAACAATGTTTTATCCATGTAACATCACTCAACAGTTCCTTTCCACAATCATATGAATAACTCATAATCATAATTGTGACTATAAATTTTTCTTCGCACCCAGGACGAAGAATATTTTCATCACCTGTCTTTACCTGAAACATCAAAGATCATGGTTATACCAAATCACAATTCCTGTTTATAATCATACTAACAAATCCATCTTTGCACTACGGGCCAAAGATATTCAACAACAGTTCATCTTTGCACTACAGGCCAAAGATATTCATCAACAGGCCATCTTTGCACTACATGCCAAAGATATTCATCAACAATTCATATTTGCACTACAGGCCAAATATATTCATATCTCAAAGAAATATATAATCATTTCAGAATTTATATAAACAATAATTATAACCATGTTGATCAATTCACCTTTGCACTTAAGCTTAAGATATTCAATTATAAATTCAATGGTCATGATCATACCAGTCACAATTCAACTTTGCACTACAGGCCAAAGAGAACCCTAGTCATGATCATACCAATAATCTACCCATCTTTACACTCCAGTGAAAGAGAATTTCAACATCAGGGTTATAAAAATGTTATATATGATGATAAAAATAATATGATCAACATATAGTTTTAATCTCAAGAGTAATATTTGTAATTCATGAATAGTAACTCATGAATAGTAACCCCGACACAAAAGATAGAAATTCCACAATAAAATCCATACCAATATTTCGGTATAATGATATTGAAAGAATAACATTACTTAAATTTATAAACAATTTATTTTAATTGTTTACACTTTACTAATTAATGCATTTAATCATCATAAAATGCCAACTCTTACAATTTCATCATCAATAACCAAAACCCTCATCAAAAATCTGCATATACCTCATATAGGATTCTCAAGCCATAAAATCCTATTTTCCAATTTTCTTACTTCACAAAACATATTTAATTCATTTACTCATAACTAGACCATTTTCATAAAAATACCAAATCAGTTCCAAAAATATTTCTTTTCTGGGATTTAGCATAATATAGTCCCATAGTGAACATATATTTTTCTCAGAATTTTTAAAAGTCATTTACTATTTTTCATATGGCCAAAATAGCCGAATATTTAGACATTTATCAAAAATTGTACTTTTGTCTAAAAATTCTGAAATTTACAGAGTATACTTCTATCATATACATGTACTCCCAATAAAAATTTCATCAATTTTGGAGTTAACCACAAGGAATTATAAGCTGTTACTTTTAAAATAGTCTTTTCTCATAAAATTCATAACTCTCAATCTATACATCCAAAAATCACCATTTTTGGACACAATCAAGAAAACTCATCAAAATATCATTTCAAATTTTTCCAGAATTTTTGAAGATCAAAAAATTTAAACTGAAAATCATAACAACCCTTAAAATCCCTTAATATCCCTTACCTCAAAAGAGCAGTACTTCTGACTGGATATCGGATATGATGCTGAAGGAAACTTGCACTGATGAATAGCAACTCACCAAGTATCTAAAAACTCACAAAATATGCTTCATAATATAGAGAGAGAAAGAGAGAAAGCTTATGTTTCTGGTGTGATTTTCAATTCTAACTTAGCCCTCTATTTATAGGAAAATTTTGGTAGGTTTGACCTGCAACCTGATGGCTTTACCTGCTACTATTCCCACCCACCACATTTGAAATATAATTCAGCACATTTCTTCACCAACCACAAGTGGGGCCCACCAATTCTAGAATTTTCCACCAAAATGATAAACTCCGAAAATTCAACAATTTCTGAACCAGTCATCTCGTAAAATTCATAATAAATCATACGTTCATTTTTAACGGTTCAAAATTTGTGGGCATATACTCAACTTATATATGTATAACATATCCAAAAATTACCACGATCCAACGGTCGGATTAAAAATTATAACCCCCGCAAAATATCTCAAAAACCCTGATTTTTAATACCTCCATTCCGACAAAAATATGATAAAAACCTCAACATTAACTCCTTCATTTTTAACCACAAAAATATATCCCTCATTTATATCCACATAAAATAAATATTTTCTTATCATATGAATCAATAATTAATTATTCACAAATAATATTACAGAATCACATTTATGACAACCAGGCCGTTCCCAGGAAAGAGGGGGCTTTCCAATAAGGATTTCTCCTTACTGGCGCGCAATTAGATGACCAAACCTCTCCTTAGACAGAACTTTCTAGACATTGCCAATAATGTTATCTAATAATATTATTCAAATAATATGAATTATTGATCTGATAATGAAAATACTGTGCAGCAACAATTATTGAAACAACAATAATATAAAATATCAACGCAGCAATTATTGAATCAATAAAATAAAATATTGAACAGTAATTACTGTAACAATTATTGAGTAGTGCCTTCTTACGTAAGAATCAATAATTTCAAAAATACTATGCAATACCGTGTGCTACTGTGCAATAACGCGTATTACTGTATTTTAACCACCGGGTATTCCAACAGTGTTAACGGTAACAACTACGCCGTTATTTGTAAAAACTCAAATTTGTCGTTTTCTTCACCCGACAGTTATTCGTTATGGGGCCCACAAATAGCTGCGCCGTCGTACGAATATTCCCCGACAGAAAGAATATTCCACGACCAAACGAATATTCCCCGACAACAATGATTATTTTATAACCACTTGCTTATTTTGAAAAAAAATTTATTTCACTCATAACTTTAAACTTTTATCAATTTAACCATTTACTGAATAGTAATTATAAGAAAAATTGAATACTTTTATTTCATAAAATTCGGGGTCTTACAATCTCCCCTCCTTATGAAATTTCGTCCCCGAAATTTACGTACCTGGTATTTCAAAAAGTTGAGAATACCTTCCTTTCATTTCAGATTCCATCTTCTCTGTCATCATGATTTCTCCATTGCTCATCTCCTGTATTTCAGATATCATTCTAGAATACAGCTTCAAAACAAGGGTTAATTGAACAAATTAACATATCACATAATATCCCGATATTATGACTGACCAACAAATAAGCTTAGGTAGGACACACTAGCGAAGGATTTACTCATCTCTCCCCTCCTAGTTGTATTCCCCGATCTCCGCCAGAGACCATATCCCTAAGCTCTGATACCACCTGTGACAACCCCAAAATAGGTTCATTCCATCCAACCTATTCTGAGTCGCCAAATACATGGTACAGAAAACAACTACAACTTTATTACAACAATTGTCGTGCAAAATACAACAACACATATGCTGTGAGTTTGGATACAAATATATACCAAATGTGACTCATGTTCCAACCGTGGACATCACCTCACAATAACACCTTACATAAAGGTATAGTCAAAAACTGTTTTAGAAATTAGAATCTTTGGGAAGTGCTCAAGGAAACCTTCGTACATGGGAGGCCATGCGTCTAGGTTATGATAGATATCATATGGCCACAGAATTATCCTTGGTTGACCCAATAGACCCCAAAGAAAAACGAGAAGATTACTATCATATTCTTCCCAATGGTGAGCCTTCTCTTGACTTATCATTATCTCCACTGTCTCTAATTGAGAATTATACTTCAAACAAACACCAAGATTATATAGGTAGTGCCCATAGATATACTCAGCAAGTGGATGAGCACAACCCTGTCTTATGATGACACGAGGTTGTATGTCATTAGACATCTTGTATGATAGTGGCAAACCACCCTTCCAACGTTGGGTTCGCCTCACCCTATTTTCTTCACCAAATATAACTACTAAATGATGACCACCGTTCTATTCCCTTGTTACCCCGCTCGACCCAGCTACACTCTTATTACCTGAAAGGAATTGTGAAGCAAAAGGGTGAGCACAACTAGCTCAGTAAAGAATATCATGACTAAAGATAATTAAATTATCAATAGCCTTCATCAATAATAAATCAGAGATTTAGAACATATGGTAAATGATAAAAATTTCAACCATAGTTGCAGCGGAACGAGCAATCCATTAGAAGAGTCAAATAGACTATAAAGTCTATTATCTTCTCCATGTTAAAAATCCACCAACAATATTTTATCCATGTAACATCACTCAACAGTTCCTTTCCACAATCATATGAATAACTCATAATCATAATTGTGACTATAAATTTTTCTTCGCACCCAGGACGAAGAATATTTTCATCACCTGTCTTTACCTGAAACATCAAAGATCATGGTTATACCAAATCACAATTCCTGTTTATAATCATACTAACAAATCCATCTTTGCACTACGGGCCAAAGATATTCAACAACAGTTCATCTTTGCACTACAGGCCAAAGATATTCATCAACAGGCCATCTTTGCACTACATGCCAAAGATATTCATCAACAATTCATATTTGCACTACAGGCCAAATATATTCATATCTCAAAGAAATATATAATCATTTCAGAATTTATATAAACAATAATTATAACCATGTTGATCAATTCACCTTTGCACTTAAGCTTAAGATATTCAATTATAAATTCAATGGTCATGATCATACCAGTCACAATTCAACTTTGCACTACAGGCCAAAGAGAACCCTAGTCATGATCATACCAATAATCTACCCATCTTTACACTCCAGTGAAAGAGAATTTCAACATCAGGGTTATAAAAATGTTATATATGATGATAAAAATAATATGATCAACATATAGTTTTAATCTCAAGAGTAATATTCGTAATTCATGAATAGTAAATCGTGAATAGTAACTCATGAATAGTAACCCCGACACAAAAGATAGAAATTCCACAATAAAATCCATACCAATATTTCGGTATAATGATATTGAAAGAATAACATTACTTAAATTTATAAACAATTTATTTTAATTGTTTACACTTTACTAATTAATGCATTTAATCATCATAAAATGCCAACTCTTACAATTTCATCATCAATAACCAAAACCCTCATCAAAAATCTGCATATACCTCATATAGGATTCTCAAGCCATAAAATCCTATTTTCCAATTTTCTTACTTCACAAAACATATTTAATTCATTTACTCATAACTAGACCATTTTCATGAAAAATACCAAATCAGTTCCAAAAATATTTCTTTTCTGGATTTAGCATAATATAGTCCCATAGTGAACATATATTTTTCTCAGAATTTTTAAAAGTCATTTACTATTTTTCATATGGCCAAAATAGCCGAATATTTAGACATTTATCAAAAATTGTACTTTTGTCTAAAAATTCTGAAATTTACAGAGTATACTTCTATCATATACATGTACTCCCAATAAAAATTTCATCAATTTTGGAGTTAACCACAAGGAATTATAAGCTGTTACTTTTAAAATAGTCTTTTCTCATAAAATTCATAACTCTCAATCTATACATCCAAAAATCACCATTTTTGGACACAATCAAGAAAACTCATCAAAATATCATTTCAAATTTTTCCAGAATTTTTGAAGATCAGAAAAATTACGAAACTGAAAATCATAACAACCCTTAAAATCCCTTAATATCCCTTACCTCAAAAGAGCAGTACTTCTGACTGGATATCGGATATGATGCTGAAGGAAACTTGCACTGATGAATAGCAACTCACCAAGTATCTAAATACTCACAAAATATGCTTCATAATATAGAGAGAGAAAGAGAGAAAGCTTATGTTTCTGGTGTGATTTTCAATTCTAACTTAGCCCTCTATTTATAGGAAAATTTTGGTAGGTTTGACCTGCAACCTGATGGCTTTACCTGCTACTATTCCCACCCACCACATTTGAAATATAATTCAGCACATTTCTTCACCAACCACAAGTGGGGCCCACCAATTCTAGAATTTTCCACCAAAATGATAAACTCCGAAAATTCAACAATTTCTGAACCAGTCATCTCGTAAAATTCATAATAAATCATACGTTCATTTTTAACGGTTCAAAATTTGTGGACATATACTCAACTTATATATGTATAACATATCAAAAATTACCACGATCCAACGGTCGGATTAAAAATTATAACCCCGCAAAATATCTCAAAAACCCTGATTTTTAATACCTCCATTCCGACAAAAATACGGATAAAAACCTCAACATTAACTCCTTCATTTTTAAACCACAAAAATATATCCCTCATTTATATCCACATAAAATAAATATTTTCCTTATCATATGAATCAATAATTAATTATTCACAAATAATATTACAGAATCACATTTATGACAACCAGGCCGTTCCCAGGAAAGAGGGGGCTTTCCAATAAGGATTTCTCCTTACTGGCGCGCAATTAGATGACCAAACCTCTCCTTAGACAGAACTTTCTAGACATTGCCAATAATGTTATCTAATAATATTATTCAAATAATATGAATTATTGATCTGATAATGGAAAATACTGTGCAGCAACAATTATTGAAACAACAATAATATAAAATATCAACGCAGCAATTATTGAATCAATAAAATAAAATATTGAACAGTAATTACTGTAACAATTATTGAGTAGTGCCTTCTTACGTAAGAATCAATAATTTCAAAAATACTATGCAATACCGTGTGCTACTGTGCAATAACGCGTATTACTGTATTTTAACCACCGGGTATTCCAACAGTGTTAACGGTAACAACTACGCCGTTATTTGTAAAAACTCAAATTTGTCGTTTTCTTCACCCGACAGTTATTCGTTATGGGGCCCACAAATAGCTGCGCCGTCGTACGAATATTCCCCGACAGAAAGAATATTCCACGACCAAACGAATATTCCCCGACAACAATGATTATTTTATAACCACTTGCTTATTTTGAAAAAAATTTTATTTCACCCATAACTTTAAACTTTTATCAATTTAACCATTTACTGAATAGTAATTATAAGAAAAATTGAATACTTTTATTTCATAAAATTCGGGGTCTTACAATCTCCCCTCCTTATGAAATTTCGTCCCGAAATTTACGTACCTGGTATTTCAAAGAGTTGAGAATACCTTCCTTTCATTTCAGATTCCATCTTCTCTGTCATCATGATTTCTCCATTGCTCATCTCCTGTATTTCAGATATCATTCTAGAATACAGCTTCAAAACAAGGGTTAATTGAACAAATTAACATATCACATAATATCCCGATATTATGACTGACCAACAAATAAGCTTAGGTAGGACACACTAGCGAAGGATTTACTCATCTCTCCCTCCTAGTTGTATTCCCCGATCTCCGCCAGAGATCATATCCCTAAGTTCTGATACCACCTGTGACAACCCCAAAATAGGTTCATTCCATCCAACCTATTCTGAGTCGCCAAATACATGCTACAGAAAACAACTACAACTTTATTACAACAATTGTCGTGCAAAATACAACAACACATATGCTGTGAGTTTGGATACAAATATATACCAAATGACTCATGTTCCAACCGTGGACATCACCTCACAATGACACCTTACATAAAGGTATAGTCAAAAACTGTTTTAGAAATTAGAATCTTTGGGAAGTGCTCAAGGAAACCTTCGTACATGGGAGGCCATGCGTCTAGGTTATGATAGATATCATATGGCCACAGAATTATCCTTGGTTGACCCAATAGACCCCAAAGAAAAACGAGAAGATTACTATCATATTCTTCCCAATGGTGAGTCTTCTCTTGACTTATCATTATCTCCACTGTCTCTAATTGAGAATTATACTTCAAACAAACACCAAGATTATATAGGTAGTGCCCATAGATATACTCAGCAAGTGGATGAGCACAACCCTGTCTTATGATGACACGAGGTTGTATGTCATTAGACATCTTGTATGATAGTGGCAAACCACCCTTCCAACGTTGGGTTCGCCTCACCCTATTTTCTTCACCAAATATAACTACTAAATGATGACCACCGTTCTATTCCCTTGTTACCCCCGCTCGACCCAGCTACACTCTTATTACCTGAAAGGAATTGTGAAGCAAAAGGGTGAGCACAACTAGCTCAGTAAAGAATATCATGACTAAAGATAATTAAATTATCAATAGCCTTCATCAATAATAAATCAGAGATTTAGAACATATGGTAAATGATAAAAATTTCAACCATAGTTGCAGCGGAACGAGCAATCCATTAGAAGAGTCAAATAGACTATAAAGTCTATTATCTTCTCCATGTTAAAAAATCCACCAACAATATTTTATCCATGTAACATCACTCAACAGTTCCTTTCCACAATCATATGAATAACTCATAATCATAATTGTGACTATAAATTTTTCTTCGCACCCAGGACGAAGAATATTTTCATCACCTGTCTTTACCTGAAACATCAAAGATCATGGTTATACCAAATCACATTCCTGTTTATAATCATACTAACAAATCCATCTTTGCACTACGGCCAAAGATATTCAACAACAGTTCATCTTTGCACTACAGGCCAAAGATATTCATCAACAGGCCATCTTTGCACTACATGCCAAAGATATTCATCAACAATTCATATTTGCACTACAGGCCAAATATATTCATATCTCAAAGAAATATATAATCATTTCAGAATTTATATAAACAATAATTATAACCATGTTGATCAATTCACCTTTGCACTTAAGCTTAAGATATTCAATTATAAATTCAATGGTCATGATCATACCAGTCACAATTCAACTTTGCACTACAGGCCAAAGAGAACCCTAGTCATGATCATACCAATAATCTACCCATCTTTACACTCCAGTGAAAGAGAATTTCAACATCAGGGTTATAAAAATGTTATATATGATGATAAAAATAATATGATCAACATATAGTTTTAATCTCAAGAGTAATATTCGTAACTCATGAATAGTAAATCGTGAATAGTAACTCATGAATAGTAACCCCGACACAAAAGATAGAAATTCCACAATAAAATCCATACCAATATTTCGGTATAATGATATTGAAAGAATAACATTACTTAAATTTATAAACAATTTATTTTAATTGTTTACACTTTACTAATTAATGCATTTAATCATCATAAAATGCCAACTCTTACAATTTCATCATCAATAACCAAAACCCTCATCAAAAATCTGCATATACCTCATATAGGATTCTCAAGCCATAAAATCCTATTTTCCAATTTTCTTTCTTCACAAAACATATTTAATTCATTTACTCATAACTAGACCATTTTCATGAAAAATACCAAATCAGTTCCAAAAATATTTTTTTCTGGGATTTAGCATAATATAGTCCCATAGTGAACATATATTTTTCTCAGAATTTTTAAAAGTCATTTACTATTTTTCATATGGCCAAAATAGCCGAATATTTAGACATTTATCAAAAATTGTACTTTTGTCTAAAAATTCTGAAATTTACAGAGTATACTTCTATCATATACATGTACTCCCAATAAAAATTTCATCAATTTTGGAGTTAACCACAAGGAATTATAAGCTGTTACTTTTAAAATAGTCTTTTCTCATAAAATTCATAACTCTCAATCTATACATCCAAAAATCACCATTTTTGGACACAATCAAGAAAACTCATCAAAATATCATTTCAAATTTTTCCAGAATTTTTGAAGATCAGAAAAATTACGAAACTGAAAATCATAACAACCCTTAAAATCCCTTAATATCCCTTACCTCAAAAGAGCAGTACTTCTGACTGGATATCGGATATAATGCTGAAGGAAACTTGCACTGATGAATAGCAACTCACCAAGTATCTAAATACTCACAAAATATGCTTCATAATATAGAGAGAGAAAAAGAGAAAGCTTATGTTTCTGGTGTGATTTTCAATTCTAACTTAGCCCTCTATTTATAGGAAAATTTTGGTAGGTTTGACCTGCAACCTGATGGCTTTACCTGCTACTATTCCCACCCACCACATTTGAAATATAATTCAGCACATTTCTTCACCAACCACAAGTGGGGCCCACCAATTCTAGAATTTTCCACCAAAATGATAAACTCCGAAAATTCAACAATTTCTGAACCAGTCATCTCGTAAAATTCATAATAAATCATACGTTCATTTTTAACGGTTCAAAATTTGTGGGCATATACTCAACTTATATATGTATAACATATCCAAAAATTACCACGATCCAACGGTCGGATTAAAAATTATAACCCCCGCAAAATATCTCAAAAACCCTGATTTTTAATACCTCCATTCCGACAAAAATATGGATAAAAACCTCAACATTAACTCCTTCATTTTTAACCACAAAAATATATCCCTCATTTATATCCACATAAAATAAATATTTCCTTATCATATGAATCAATAATTAATTATTCACAAATAATATTACAGAATCACATTTATGACAACCAGGCCGTTCCCAGGAAAGAGGGGGCTTTCCAATAAGGATTTCTCCTTACTGGCGCGCAATTAGATGACCAAACCTCTCCTTAGACAGAACTTTCTAGACATTGCCAATAATGTTATCTAATAATATTATTCAAATAATATGAATTATTGATCTGATAAATGAAAATACTGTGCAGCAACAATTATTGAAACAACAATAAATAAAATAATCAACGCAGCAATTATTGAATCAATAAAATAAAATATTGAACATAATTACTGTAACAATTATTGAGTAGTGCCTTCTTACGTAAGAATCAATAATTTCAAAAATACTGTGGACAAATACCGTGTGCTACTGTGCAATAACGCGTATTACTGTATTTTAACCACCGGGTATTCCAACAGTGTTAACGGTAACAACTACGCCGTTATTTGTAAAAACTCAAATTTTGTCATTTTCTTCAACCCCGACA